>CM020513.1:7490000-8090000 GCA_009823395.1 Thamnaconus septentrionalis | reverse complement strand
ATTTTTTAAAAAAGCAACAAGTGCGAGACCCGCGTCGCTGCAAAATTAGCAACTTTTTAAAAGAAAGGAAACAATTTAAGCCAACTCTGCGTGAAAGCAAGCCAAACTTCCCGAAATTGCTCTTCTCCCGGCGACTTTGTGGCACCCGCGGCTCCTTGATGTGTCCGTAATTGCGCCTCTTTGCCGAATCGGAACTCATCGTTCCCCGAGACAAGAAGCTCCCCGGAGAGAGGAAACCGAGAGCCGAGAGTGGACGTCTTTTTGCGAACGCCTTAAACCGAGACAGCTCGGATCTGTTGAAAGACCCGTCCGGGCGTTGCCGCGTCGCACGCAGGGTCCAGATTGGCTCTTTCCGTCGTGATCGAGAGCCGAGACAGACGGTCGGAGAAGTAAGACGAGGAGGGAGGACGGGGCCGCTGATGGAGGGCTGGATGGAGGGTGATGAATGGCTGTTTCCTCGGCCTCACGACTGTCAGAGGTACAGCTTTAATTCCATTAGGGGCAGTGGGACGTTCACACACACACACACACACACACACACTGGCGAAAGAGGTGGCCAGGGGTCGCGCAGTGGCGACTTTTAATCCTGTGCACCAAAATAGAGATGCAGGACTTTCATTAAAGGTTTGTTTCAGGGTGGCCAGACCTGAAAGAAATCTATATTTCATTAGTTGTCATCCGTCTCGCCTTGTATCCGACTGTGAGTGTGTGTGTGTGTGTGTGTGTGGCGGCCGACATCGTGCCAGAGCTCACAAGCCTGTGTGTGTCTCTAAATGCCACCAGAAGCACGTGGACGACCGACGTCACACCCTCGTACTCACATAAACCACGTTGACGTAGTCGTCGTCGGACAGCGTCTCCAGCATCTCGCTGACGGAGGTCCGGATCAGCTTGAGAGTCAAGCCAGACACGCTGCCGCTCCTGAGGAGAAGAAAGCGAAAACGTTGGGGAAAAGACTTTCAGCTCGAATTTCTTCTCCGAGATTCTCCCGAAAAGGGAACTCTGGGATTGAGTGACGCAAGAAGAAGAAGAAGAAGAAGAAGAAGAAGAAGAAGAAGAAGAGGAAGAATCAGTAAAACTCACGCGTCCACGAGGATTAGCATATCTTTGGGCGAGGCTGCTCCCTGGATGTACCTCGATGGATTGAAACAATGATTTTTGATGAGAAACTTGCAAGGCGCAGAACAAAAACACGCGCACGCATGCGCTCTCACACACACGTCAAGTGTTTGCTGAACTACTTTAAATGCATCCAGAAACACCTTGGAATCACGGCGAAGCTCTGAGTTTGAACGCTGAATGAGAGACGGCATGGGGAGCACTGACAGCTAAAATGAATAGCATTGATTGTTTCAACGCAATCAGCCCCGGGAGCTCCCGAAATTGCAACATTCACGCGGGGGCTGAGTGACAAATTATTTGCACCTTGTCGCCCAGGCGCAGTCGGCCCTCGCAGGCGGGAGCGGCGCGACGGCGGACATCCTGCGGAGACTGAACGTGAGCGGAAAAAACAAAAAGAAAAAAAGCGCCAGGCGTCCCCGGATTACCTCCGATCGCAATCTCCCAGAGCGGGAGAGGTGCCTCCGGGGGGCGGTGTTGCCATGGAGGGCTTTACTGTCCATCCAGCGATTGATTTGTGTTTGATGAGTCAGAGCAGATGCGCATGAACATTCGGGCCCCAGAGGTTTTCCACAGAACATGGAGCTGCAGGCCTGATCGATTTTGTTTGCTGTGTCTGTCTGTCTGTCTGTGGCTAATCACTGCTGAAGGTTGGTTTTTGAAAAAGGAATAAATAAATGTCGGAATGGATTAGGTAATTAATTAATTATAATAATAGTAATGATGGTGATGATCAGGGTTGGCGAGTAATCTATTACTAAGTAATCCACTACTGTAATTAAACTACTTTTTTAGTAACAGAGTAGTGTAAAGGGATTGCTCTGGCAAAACTGGTAATTATATCATAATTACTTTATCAAGTAACGATTCCATTACTTTTCTGAAATATTTTGCAAGCTAAAAATGTCTTATCATCCTCAAAATGTCTGACATTTAGAAAAACAACAGAAAACGGTGATGTCGCAGATTGATGATGCAGCCGTGCATGCAACGTCATTGATATGCGACGACGCACCAAAACAAGCATGGCGGCGGCAAAAGAAAAAACAGCGAATATTGGAGTTTGTTTTACGTTATGTGCAGGAAACAAGACGTTCTCAACTGTTGCTTTATCTTTTTTTAACTAAAGTAATTAGTAATTGATTACTTATGAAACAAAGTAGTTAAAGTAGTAATTAGATTACTTTTTAAGGAGTAATCAGTAATCAGTTGTTGGATTACTTTTATGGAGTAATCCCAACACTGGTGATATATGTATATATATATATATATATATATATATATATATATATATATATATATATATATATATGTACACACACACACAGGTCCATTAGAGCTGATGCGTCACTAATAAACACCACAATGGATGCACATTTGCGTCATCACAGCAGTGGCTCCGCCGCTGAAACCCATCTGTGATGGCACGGAAATGACCACAGGCTGGGAGCAATCGCGCTGATGGAGTCGTCCTCGGTCTCCGGCGGCGATAACGAACTTGTCGTCGGAGAGAGAGAGCTTCGCCTCCTCGCGCTAGAACTCAAATTATCTCGCCATTGCTTCTGATCTCCCGGTTTCAGGTGTCAGCGGGACAATATGAGGAGCTTTTTCGTCCTGTCTGACGTCGAGGAGGACAAATTACCTGCAGTCTGTTGCGCCTTAATAGGACCTGGATGTAGACTGTGGATAAATCATACTATGTAGCCGTTTATATTAGCAGTATGTGGCCTGGTAGCATCATTAGCTAATGAAAATGATGAAAATGATCTAATCATCATCTAATAATCTGTTGCTTTGTCACAATTGGAATATCTTTTTAAGATAAGAACTGTCCAAATGAATCGATAAAAATCAGGTGTGTGATCACCTTAAGAGTGCTCTCAACCTTGTAGTGTTTTCTGTTCTTTTGATACATATGCAATATAATCCACATTCTGGCAATATTTCCCTTTAATCCTTTTTGTCGTCTATTGCGTTAGCTGCAAAACAGCTAATGCAGTGCGACGCCCAACAACAACAGCAACCTGAGTTGAGGGATTCATCGTTTCAGCACGGAGGCGAAATGCTGCATCGACATTTCCATGGCCGCATTTCGCAGATGCCGGACGGTGAAAAATAAAAGAGATGATTTGGACCTCACGTCCGGCAGAACTGCGCGAACAAAGCGAATGCGCAGAGACACCGAGCCGCGTCGTTCGTAACCACCAGTGAATTCACGACTCTCTCGGCGTCTGTTGCCAGGCAGAACACATCAAGGTTATTTGTTCCACTCGCTCGGTCGCTGCAAACAAACTGCGGCAGGTTCAGGAGGGGGAATCCAGTCGAGACCTTCCCGCGTCTCCCAGGTCTCGCCGATCTCAGCTCGGGTTGTTTTGTTCCGCTTCAGCGTGCGACTGCTGTGTTTGCACGTCTGTCAAAGCGAGCCGAGCAAAAGCGGAAACGCCCACTCGCCGACGTCTCCCTTCAATCGAGGTGTGAAAACAGCCTAAGATCGTTGAAATCTGGCATGCAAACAATCGACTGTAAACCAAAAAAAAAATACAAAGAAAGAACAGAAATAGTGAAGAGAAGTTTCCTTACCACGGCCTCCTGCGAACGTCGTACAGGTCGATTTTGCTCGGGGTCTTGCGCGCATCCATCCATGGAGAGGCTGCAAGTAAACATTAGACTGATGCCTCAGTATGCAACCGCCAAATTAATATCTGCTAGAGCAAAACAGTCTCGAGGCTTCTCTCTGTTTGTGGAAATATGCTGTGTCACGCGCAAACACACACACACCCACACACACACACACACACACACACACACCACAGCCACGTCTCGCGTCGGCGCCGGTGTAGTAAAAGAAGGGAACCTTCCGGAAGGTTACAGAAAGTCTTACCTCGGCCGTGCGTCGACTGTAAGCTCATGTGCGACTATTCTGCTCTGTAATACCTTTTGAAATTATTCACAAAGAGCGGAACAGCAGGGTAGCAGGATAAAATATTCATCTGAGACGCAAAAGCATTGGAGGACTGAAGTCACTTATTTCACAGCACTCGGGCGCTTCTGTCTGTTTACTATTAGCGAGAGGGGGCGTCAAAACAAGGAGTCGGGAGTGGGGGGGGTTTGAGGGGGGGCTTTCGTCTGTGGTGAATGCTAAGAGGTAAAAAAAAAAAAGAAAGAAAAAAGACAAAGTGGAATAAATTCAGGGGGCCAATGAAAATTCATGAATATTAGGCATAAACTTTTCCCCATAAAGCTTTACAGAGTCTATGATGATAGTGAATCTCATGAATAGAAATTGTGCGGCGGGGGAAGGCACTCTGCATGGAAAGCAACTCTGGAGTAAAGATAGTGCAACTTTATCTGCGGCCCCCGAAGATTGCAGTCGGTGATCAATAAAGTGCGTCCGTCTATCAGGTCCATATGAAATCAGTGCAGGCTTAGCAGGTTAAAAAAAGGTAAGAGTCTAATAAAGAGGTAAACAGCTCAGTCGCTGAGACATAATTTTCAGACCTGCCTGTTCGGTCGACTCGGTTCTGTTGTAGGTCGGTAAAAGTCTAGTTTGACACTGCACTTTGTCAAACCAACAGAACCGTTTGCATGATGTATTCCACTGAGAATTACCAAAGAAAAAAAAGCCCAAACCTACAAGGAAGAAGAACCCTATGGGTCGTTTACCCACAATGCCCCGCGTTGTAGTCCGCCGCACCGTATGTCCTGCATCTGGCGAGCAACCCGCGTCTTTAGGCAGATCAGAGTTCTGTTTGAACGGGACCGGCGTGAACGCAACCCGGGCTTTGAATTCCCTCTGAAGCAGGAAGCTGTTGCATTGCTCGCAACCCAGAAGCCACGTTTCATCAGGTCTGGTAGGACCTGCCCTCATTAGAAGAGGAGCAAGGAACCAAAGCGCCGACGGTTCTTCTCCATCACCGACCGGCTTTGGCAAGACTTTAGTGGAACGACGCGGCGCTTCCCTGTTGTGCCACCGGGCGGAGACACGAGCCAAGTATCGCCCCTTATTAGCTAACTCCCCGGACAGGCGCTGAGATTGGCCAGTGGCCTTTTTTTTTTTTTTTCAAAAACGCCTTCCAAGTCTTACGTAGGCGGCCGCCCTCAGCCGTCCCAGATGGATGTGTGAAACGAACTTCAAAGATCTGCGAAACGTTCACATTTTGTACGGGGGGATGGGGGGAAAGGCTGGATTCTCCTCCGTCACCTGGGAAGTAGCGAGCCAGGCCCGTGGCGCTGCCGAACACCTGCCACAGGAGGGTGGGGTCGTCCTCTCGGTTCTTCTTGAACACCTCCTCCAAGGCCTCGGTCCAGTTGAGCTCGTTCAGCACGATGGTGGCTGCAAAAGTCGCACAAAACGGACGCAATTGTGAGCAAAAGGCGAGTGCGTTGCTTTGTGTGCTCTTTTCTTTGTGTGATAGAGAGAGAGAGGCAGAGGCCCCGTTCACACAAAGATGGTTTTCTCTGAAAATCGTAAGATATGTTGTCATTTCGGCCTTACAGTCACGCAAAGGCCGCCATTTTCATGTGCTAAATAAAAATATACACAATAAAAGCGATCTGCAAACCTCCTGTTTTACTTCCTATTCATTTATTTTTTTCTTCTGGGTCGTCTGACTGGGATATTGAAATTGGAAATGGCTAAATGACCAAAATGTCAGCGGACTTTAACTGCCACGACTCCCAGTCAACCTCACGATGGAGCTTTGAGTCTTTGCATTGTAAAGTAACTGGAAGCAGAAGTTCAACTTTGTCACCGATCCACACCGTCACTTTGGTGGTGCTATGTTAGCTTGCTGCTACACCTCTGTAAATACGCCGTGCCCCAGGTCTCCTTCTTTTTCTTCCGCCTCCTGGGAGGCACTGATATTTTTGCAGGCGGCTCCGTGTTTTTTTTTTTCGGAAGCGTTTCCGAAAAATTGGTCAATTCCGAAAAAAATGCCGTGTTTGTGTGAGCGGGGTCCCAGCCTTGACGGTGAATCTCTCGGGAACGAAGCGGTAGCAAGAAACGTTCTTTATCGTTGCGTTCTTTTTAAGTCTGCTGCTGACGACGTCCACGGCGCGCGCACGCGCCTCGTCAGTGTGCGCGCACGTGAGCGTGACGGATGGGACGCGCTGCGAGAGGCAACAGGCATTATGGATGTAATGACACAGCGGCCAGACAGCTCAGAGCCGCGCAACGCTCGACCGTGATGGATGGAGACACGTGCGCACGCTGGGCCAACTCTCTCTTCCCTCCACCCCCCACACCCCTCGACTCTTCCTGTCTTCCCCTATCCCTTCATAGAACCTTCTGTTTGGACAGCCGGCTTTCAATTTGTGGCCAGACGTAATCAGTGAAGTGAATATTTTATCACCGCTTTGAAGCGGCGCATTTTGAAACGCCGGTTATCTGACTGAGAGGCTCGCCGACTGCTTGTAAGGAAGAAGAAGAAGAAGAGGAAGAGGAGAGAAAAAAATATCCCTCTTCATCCAGATGAATGTGGTCCTGTATATACGTTCCCGATGGGCCGTGTGCACTGACATGAGTGCGTGCTTGTGATATAGGTTAGGCGCCTATACGGGCTGTGACGTCGTCCATTGATGTGCGAGGCAAAGGCTGTTTATTTGCATGCCTCTGGAGGGGAGACTTAATGAAGCCCCCCTTGCCTGGAATGTGTTGTTTTTTTAATAAGGAGGAGAGAGAATGCAGTGTGTGTGCGTGTATGGGTTTGTGTGCGTGTGTGTGTGTTTCCCTCATTAAACGCGCTGTTTTAAAGTGGAAGGAAAAGAAAAGGAAAACACCTCAAACCCTCGTCTGAAATTGACAAATTGTGCGTGTGATTTGTTTTGTTTTTTTTTGTTGTTTTTTTCTCTGACGACCGACTGAGAGAGGCTAGTTGGCAGACAAGCTACGCGCGTAGAATCCCATTCATCAAGAGCAGATCCGCGCGGCTCTCCGGTTTAAGCAACTTAAAGGGACGGCGGCAAACAAGCGAACCAATTAGACGCGTCGGCCAAAGCGTGCCTTCCTTAATCCATCCATTGGTTTTTGGAGTTTGCCTCGGTGTTTAATGGGCTGCTCTATATGGGAAGCCCGGCCTCGCCGTCGCCCGTGTTGTGCTGACACTAATGAATTCCCCGGATGCACTTGGCGTGGCTTTGATGCTCCACCTGGCGGCGCCTTCATCTCGATGGGATGTCAGAGGGGGGCCAGTATGACTTGCAACAAAAAAAAAAAAAAGCACTTATTTTTTTCTCTCTGAAGATTAAAGGAGAGTGTTATGCTTCATATATTTTAATGAGGAGGAGTCGATCGCCCCCCATTCGTCATATCGGAAGCGGCCGGCTCCGCTATAAGGACGGTGACCTGCACTCCACGTGCCAGGTGACAGTCAAGGAAAGGATAGAAAGGAAGTCACAAGTCAGAGTAAGATCCAAAAATGCCTGCTGGGACTTCACAATTTATTCCAAATTAAATGTGTCTACCCAGTTGTGTTGTTTTGACTATATGCTAATTAAATTTAAATTAAATTTAAATGATTATGCTAAATAAGTTTGTACAGTGCATTTTCCAAAAAAAAGTGCTGCATACTAATAGCATATTCAGAAACATTTTAGCATCAGCTCACGAGCTAGCGTGCCACTATGTGATGATGCATTCTGATCAGACTTTACTCTCTTTAAAAACGACATCTTGCTTTCACTTCTCGCTGAAGTGAAAAAAAACACCTTCAAATTTTAGTGCACCACAAAGTAAGGACGCAGCACTGAAGATCAGCTAGCAAGAATACTGAATTTACCGCATAGCTTAACGTACAAGTGCTAGCTTAGCTCAGCAGGGTGAAAGCTAACATAATTGTCTCTTTCTCTAAGGAAAGAGACATCCATCCCCCCCTCCTTCACTTCCACCTTGTACCGCTAAAAACCCCAGATGCAGCTTCAACCCTTCTGTCTCTCACCTGACCATCACTCTCCCTCTCCCTCTCTCTCCCTCTGCCTCCCTATCCTGCGCTCGCCCCTCGCACGTGACCGCCCGCTGCCTATAGCAGGCGATTTCATAAACTTGCCTCCTACTTTTACCCCCCCCGAAATCCAATTTTCTTCAGCCGAGCGGCGGCTATTCCTGGCACATTTACAGGCAGGAGATCAAATTGGAGAGGCGAAGCCTCAATAACGAATGGATCCCCACCCCCCCACCCGTTTCTTTTATTCCCCGGGCGTGCCAAATACGTGAGCGGCCATATCTGACACGGTGTGAGCACAGTCTGAGGGGACGGGGAGGGCTTGCTCGCCGCTGCCTGTGGTTTAGCTTTGTTCTATATGCAGCAAACACGCGCGCACAAACAGTCAACTTCTCTTGTATATCTGGTTCGATTTTTGACCTAAGAGGGAGCGCGCGGCTCAGCTTAAACCTTCTCATTATGGGCCGCCAATCAATGGTGGCTGCGGGGAAAAAAAAAAGGAAAATACGGGGACGCGTGGCAGCTTGCCCAGATTGTGACGAGGCGCGAGTCTCTTAAGAAAACCTGGCGAGCCGGTTAATAAACCGCGCTTGTATTCAGATCAATAGCAGCGTGGCCGCCTCATCCTTCATTATTTTTTTTTTTTTTCTTTACTCGGGGGTCAGATGGAGGGCGGGGCGCTGACCTTCTGGCCAGACGCCTCCCCAAGCAGGTTTTTCCAACCGTGCTGAGGAAGCTCCTCCGTTCTGCCGTCCCGCCACGAGCGTGCTGACGCAACAACTCCTCTCGCCGCAGCCTAATTAGCGGATAACCGAGTACGCGCGCATCAGCGCAGCCAGTTTTACACAGCCACAGGTAGAAAAAAAAAAAAAAGATATCAAAAATAGACAAACACGGGGCAGCCATGCAGCCTGCTTGTTAAAGTAATTAGACTCGTGTTCAAACCCGCCGTCCGTTTAAGTAAAGCTGTTTGGACGAGGGGGGGGGGGGGTAAAAAAGGGACGGCGGGAGCGTCGGTGAAAAATAGAGCAGAGGAAAGCAGCCGCTATACATAATTCAAACTGCAGCTAAGATATTCGACAGCCCCTCTTTAAGTCATTGACATTCAGCCCGAGCTGTGCTAATGTCAGGCAGGCTCCTGAGGTTGAAACTTTTTTTTTTTTTTTTTTTTTTATTAAAGCCACTGAAGGTAAATGTCACCAAGCGGTGAGGGAACGATCAGAAATCTATTTTTACAACCCCACCATGAAAGTAAACTGTGATGACTGTGAGGGATCCATCTCTGCAACGGAGAGTGGATGGACCAGGAAGTGAAGGCGCTGATTGATCCCATCGTTAATGACGCTCACACGGTGTAATTTCCTCTTTTTGAAAAAATAAAGTGTGAAGGTGGCAAGGAAAAAAAATAGACGGGACATTTTCCAAATGAAAGCAGCGCCATGCAATTTTCACTTAAACCAAATTATTGTTTTGGTTTTTTTGTTTTCATGATGTTTTTGTTTTCTGTGCTTGCCTTTGGCGACTCGCAGGTGCAGCAGTTAGCACTGTCACCTCACAGGAAGGTCGCGAGTTCGATTCCCCGGGAGGGCCTGGGGCCTTTCTGCGCTTGCCTGCCTGCCTGCTTGCCTGCCTGCCTGCCTGCCTGCCTGCCTGCCTGCCTGCCTGCCTGCCTGGCACCCTTCCACTAAAGTCACTTCACACACCGACATCAAAGCCTCTCGCCCGGATGTAAGAAGCTCCCTCACAGTTCATTCTGGCAAAAATCTAAAGAGAAGCAAGAAGAAGAAGAAAAGATCAGCTTGGCGAGCGACTAGGCAGGCAATCCAAATAGTACAGTGCTATGCCGGGCCAGCAGGGGGTGCTGTGTCAGTGGCAGGTGTGTCATTCTACTTGTCATCATCAACAATTTCTTTTTTGAAAAATAAGATTATTAAAATGACAGTTTTGTTTTTTAGTCAACAGTCAAAGCAATACGACCTAAATCGGCATGAAACAGCTGCAAGTCAATCAAACGCTGCGCCACTCTTTCATGTACTAAACGCTGCTTGAAAAATTAATGTATATTATGATTGCACTGTATTGAAACAGTCGTGCACATTTGCAGGTCCATTCCCTGCTCACTTAATGCGCAACCAGCAGCCGTTCCACGCCGGGCTGGTTCGTCAACCGTGGCCGTTTTGCGTGCACGGTGTGCGCTCGTGTACTCACAGCCGTCGTAGATGTCAGTGGGGATGTGCACGGCGGTGTGGTTGTGATCCGTCAGGCGCCTGAACAGCGGATCCTCCTTAAAGTCGGGCCGTATCCGGTACTTCCTCCCCTCGGTCTCGTTGGCATCCAGCTGGAATTTTTTTTTTTTTTGGGGGGGGCAACAATAAAGACGGAACACAGTCTGCCATTTTTCTTATCGTTTTCCTGTTCGCCGAAGCGTCCGTCTGCTTTTATGAAACGCTTTATGCGGATCTGTGTCTCGCGGGCGGCGGCGGCGGCGGTGGCGGCGGGACCTCAAGGCTCTCCATACATCCTCATCAGGCCGGGGGGGCGTCTGACGTAATAATGTCACGCCTGCACTTTCTGCAACCTCCCGACCACCCCCCAACATCCAAATGTTGACGACGGCCCCCCTCCCTTTTTTATACTCCCTGATAAGAGGAAGGGCCATTGTTTTTTCGCGTCCCCCTCCCTCCCTTCCTCCCTCCTGCAGATTTATAACGCCGGAGCGTGCGTCCGTGCAAATTTGCATCAACGAGAGGCGTGCCGGCGAGGAAGGAGACGTAAGAAGAAAAAAAGGGCGGTGAGGTGTGGGGAGGGAGAGAGATGGATTGAGGGAGGAGGCCCCCGAACGGTGGCTTCCTTAATAAAGCGGCCGGCTCATACATCTCGTCCGTCAATTAGGAGGAGAAACACGCCAGGAAACCCTCCTCACCTGAGAGAAGGGTGAGGGAGCAGGGTGGTGATGGAGGGGAGGGGGGGGGGGGGGAAGAAAAAAGAGGGAGAGCAGGGATGGAGCACCGCGAGGACAGCATGGAAAAATGTGGTGAATAGAGGGAAGGGAGCTGGCGGGGGCGGAGGAGGTGAAAGGGAGGGCAAAGGAGGGAGGGAGGGAGGGAGGGGGAGGGAAGGAAGAGAGGTTGCAGCCCGGCGTAGCGAAAAAAAAAAAAAAAAAAAAAGCGTACGACTCGCCGGCATCTGGCCGGGGAGCCCGAGCGTGTTTGCCGGGGCCGAGACGGGAGCAGAGCAAACAGGAGGAGAAAGAGAAGCACACTCACATTGTCCTTTGCGTTGTAGTAGGCGATTTCATCATCCTGCAAACAAGTCGCACAGAAACACAAACATTGTTTGTTTTTTTTTTGTTTTTTTTCACACAGGAAATCATCAGGAAATGCTCCGGTTTCCAAACTCGTCGGCTGCGCGCGAGTCTGAGGACTCCGTCATTAGCGGCGGATTCCTCCCCTCTTTAGCTAATGACGACTCTGGCGCTGGCGAGCGGTCAGATAAATATTGTATGAGCGAAGCCGATTGTGCTGAGAGTTTGTCTTTTCCATCCACACGGCCCGTTTGCAGGGCTCCGCGGAGCTGCCGCGGTGAAAGTCCTCATCGGGTGGCATTTATTGCAGTTCTATTTTTTAATGTTCCTGACCGTGCGCTGCTTTATTCTGTGCTTTAATTATCAGCTACTGTGTTGTTTTTGTATATATTTTTTTCATTTCCTGTCAAGCAGGAGAACGTATCTACTGTTTAAAAATTTTCAAGAAGCCCATATTTAGGACACTGACCTTAAACACCGGGCTTGCTTAAAACATGGCGCCGCAAGATGGCAGGTTACTAGGAGCAAGACCATAGCTTTATGTACTTCGTTATATACATAACAAGGGTAGGAAAACCATATTACTTTTACTGTACTGCGTGTGTACGCTTTCATATTAATGTAGTCATTGGCAATATGTTCAGCTTTTACCACTGTAAAAATCAAAAATCAAGCCAATTTTTACACACTGGACCTTCAAAGTTATGTGTTAATATTATTAATGATACTCATGTATGTGAAGACACTGATCACGTTAGTGAGTTCTCACAAAATCACCAACGACGACTGAACAAGCTTGGATAAAATTCCACTTGAGACACAGCTCACAGAGTTGTCCGGGCCTGCGGGCGACTCGTCTGGTCTGTGGGGGGCGCTCCAGTGCCCGCAGGCACCATTGAATCTAAACTAACATCACGCAGCGTAACACGCGCGGTGAAAGAGTTCCGTCGCGTCAATAAAGCGGAACTCATCGTCATCAGCCTCTCACCTCGAACTCGTCCCTCCACTGGTTCTCCTTCTGGAAGTTCTCGGCGGCGGTGGCCAGTTTCTGCAGAGTGAAGAGTGCGACAGGGGGTTCAGAATGGGCGGCGGGCTAATTATAGAACACCTGTGCCGGGAGAGTTGTGCCTCAGAGTGTGACGGAGACGGCGGTAACGATCTCGCCCGGAGGAAGAGCTCCAACCTCGGAGGCCGTCGCAGCTTTTTCCGTTTTTTTTTTTTCCCCGTCCCCCCCCCCAACGGCGCCAGCCACCCGCCACAGCTCGAGAGGGTGACGGAGGGTGTCAGAGGGTGTCACGGACCACAGATTGAAAAAGGTTGCAGCGGGCGACAAGCGCGTGGGCGAGGATTAGTCACGTCACGGATATAAACCCGGCCGTGCGGGCGGCGCCCATTATTATGGAATGCGGCGAATGCACAGGGAAGGAGGGGGGGGAAGGCGATTGAAGCCGCGTGGATGGTTTCCACGCTGACCTTTCGCACCCCCCCACTGCCGACTGAGCGTGGTCGGCGTCAGAGGACGTCGAGGATCACCGGATCAAAGACGAGTGCAAATGGCTCGCCGGCCGAGAGGCTGTCACTCACGCGCGGCCAAATTAAGCGGGACGGGGATGCAATTAATTTCTTTTTTCTGATTCTCTTCGGCGGTCCCGCGTGCACACGCCCGAGCTCACCAGCCGGGGAGCGGCCGAGGAAAACAGGGGCTGGGGAGCTTGGAAAACAGACAAGGAAATCACAGCGAGCAGGACGGGCGCCGTCCATCTACCTGTTCGCCGCTGTGAGGTCAGATCAAGGCTTCCGCAGCCACTTCACTACACTATTATTTTTTTTTGGCTAGCTGTTACATTTTGATCTTCAGAAAGATGCAGTTGCGGAGGCAAGGAAACAGACAAGGAATTGGGTTTCTACCATCACAACATGCTGCTGCTGCCATCTCGGATCATTTTAATGAGTAGCAGGTGAAGCCAGTCGAGACTTTTCCTTTCAGCTGTTCCCTTCAGCCAATCGTCTGCCTCCACCTAACTTCCACACCCCATAAATCTCCTGCCTGGTCCTGCTCCAGACCTCCTGGACGGCCAGTTCCAACCTCAGCATCTTCCTCCACCGGCCCTCCTCTGTACTTGTCCAAAACTGTCTCAGTCTGGCCTTGATGATCGTTTGACTAAACAGCTGCAGTCGATTTGCGGTTGCACAATTTCAATTGTTAGCCAGTATCTGCGTGGCTCCTATCCATAGCTTTAGCATTTAGCTAAAGGCATCGGAACAATGCAGAGTCATCAAAGTTAGTCATCGTCACTTATGGGGCCTGGTTTTTGATATAATCACCGTAGAAGATGAATAGTTTGGAAAACTGCATTAGTCAATCTAACAGTTCTAAATAATTAGCCAGTATCTGTCTGGCTCCTTTTCATAGCTTTCGCATGTAGCTAACGGCATCGGAACAATGCAGAGTCATCAAAGTTAGTCATTGTCACTTATGGGGCCTGGTTTTTGATATGATCACTGTAGAAGATGCTTGGAAAACTGCATTAGTCAATCTAACAGTTCTAAATAATGGTTTTGATTTGCAGATTCTGGCAGCACCGATTTGCGTCTAAACTACAAAGATGGAAAAATTTGACTGATGAATATGTAAAATGAAAAAAATAAAGTTTTCAGATGACATAAAGCAGAATGCATCCCCCGCAAAAACGGAGCCGGCAATTCGAACGAAACAGGGGACGTTTAGTTAAAATTCAATCAGCCAGCGCGGCGCTCGGCTCCGAACGCGACGGGGCTCCAATTTCTGAAAATGTAATTTGTCGCAAAAGTGCGGCGTGCGAAAATGTAGGTGGTGAGACTGGAAGTAAAACGACCTCTGCGGGTCACACGGGAGGCTGAGAGAGAAAAAAGAAACACAGGCGGTGTGCAGTGCAGTCAGGTAAATAAACACAGCCCGGCTCCCCTCGACCGGCCTGCATCCTCCTCTTCCTCCTCCTCCTCCTCCTCCTCCTGCAGGAAACGGCGAACCTCAAATAAACTCACCTCACTACACCCACTGACTTATTCGCCGCGGCCGCAGAGAAACTCCGTTCAGGGATGCGCTCAAAATCAAATCACTCATTAGAGTCGCCGGTTTTAAAGGGCCGTCCTCGCCGAGTCGCACATCCCTCAGGTCCGTCAGACTCAGTCGCCCGAAACGAGGCCATAAGTGCGTCCGCCGTCACAACCGCTTCCATCCGACGTCAACGTTCCCTCTGGTCCCTCTGGCGCTCCAGTCCCGGGCTCGGTTCCAGACCTGTCACCACCTCCTCTGCACTCGCTGTCTGCAGCTAAATATACGGCGGCCCTCCGCCTCCCCACCGCCCCCCCCCCCACCCAACACCCCACACCTAGTCCCGACCATAAATACTCACATCAACAACAAGCGGCGCAGAGGATAATGATCGCGCAATGACGAAGGGGCGGGGGGGCGGGGAGCGTCGGCGCCAGAACCGGCCGGAGTTTCAATCAGAGTGGTTTTTTTTGTGAGTGAAAAGGGAGATTTTGGCAAAAAGCGTTCTCCGTGTACCGGCCCCTGAATCAGCGTCGCGACAAAGACGCCGCGATCACCCGGCTTATTATGTTTTTTGCTACACTGCTTTAAAACATCATGTTGGCAAATATTGCAAGCGACCCTGTGAAGCACAGGAGTGGTTTAGAGGCACGGTGCTTCCAACCCCACCAACACCCTCCTGGCTCTTCTCCCCCTCTGCTCACTTCTAATGCGATACACTGCGAATGCATTAACGTTGAAACCCCGTTGCCCGTCAGTGCATTAAAATGAAATTCTTGCAAACATTCTGAAAGATTCACAGTGAGGGAGTTCTTTTGAATTATTTGAGCTGAGGATGTTTTGAGTGATGCTGTTCTCATAAAAGGTTTACGAAAACCCACACACTATCTGCGTTTCCCTTCCAGTTTTTCGCAAAATAAAAACCATATTTCTAAAATTTCAACAAAATACAAACGCGATATGCAGGTGTTTCCATTGAATGGTGTGTATAAGACGTAATTCTCGTAAAATCTCGACTCGCCGGACTTAATTCTCGTCTTGCTTTCTCACTTACGTTTCTTTGCTGTCAAGAATGGTTGTTATATTTTTCTCTTTGATTGCTTTAAAAAAGAAAAAAAATCCGTCTCCTCCACCGTCCAACCAAAACACGCCATTTTTACTTGGAGTGAACTGGTCACGTGACCCCCGAACGTTACGTCCGGTGACGCGTAAAAGCGAAAACAGTGTTTCCATGACACTTTTGCGATATACCTCTATATCGATACGTGTGGAAAAACCAAAACCAAAACTTTAAGAGATATTTGAGAGGTTTTTCGAAGTTCAGGTCTTCCCATTACCAGTTTTTTATTGCGATATTTTGGTTTTACGCATTTTCTGGGGTAATGGAAACACAGCTATCGCCAGCTAGCTTTTCCAGTGCATACCAGAGAAGTGTCATGTTATTATTGATGTAGCTCCATTTTTGTTTTTTTTATTACGTGTCTGCTTTGTTTTTCCTTTAAACAAACCATTAATCCTTGTATTTTATTTTTATTAGAATTAAATTTACTGACACTTTCAAATCCCCTGCATCTTCACAATGTATTTTTGTGAAAAAAAAAAAAAACAACACTTTGAGTCGCTGTGCTTTTTAAATCCGCCTCACAGAGAACGCAAGGATTTACATTAGTAATTTGAGAAGGAAGCTCCAGTGGTGGCACTTTGCGGCGTGCTAAAGGCCATGCCCACGACAACTTGCTAACAAACTTAATGACGGGTAATTTCATGGGAACACCACGACGCGTTATGAAGGCCCCCGAACCGACCCGCTGACGGTGAATAAACAATAAATCTCTCAGACGATAACGGCTCAATCGACCAAATCCTTGCATGTAGTTAATAAGCGTCGAGGCGCATGACCATATGGATATTGATTCCAGACCTTCCCTTCGGGCCAGGGGCCTCGCCTGGTGGCACCGCCTCTTTGTGACTTGATATGCGAGTGTACACAGCAGCTGTTCACCGGTTGATCCGTCGCGCCGCTCAGCTAATTTGCGCGGAATAGCAGAGAATCCGAAGTGAAGTGTTTTGTATCAATTAGTCCGTCTCCCTCGCACACTTCCTGTACATGGACGTGCGTTTGCAATCCCCCCGACTCAGGCACGAACGAGCGCAGCCAGTCAGCCAGTCAGTCAGCCAGCCAGCCAGCCAGCCACCCACACACCCACACACACGCACACACACACATGCACACAGCACCTCCTGAGAGTGCAAGACCGACGGGGTTGTTAAAAATTCATGACAAGGCTTTGACGAGACTCCTCTCTCCTCTGGGAGACGTGAGGAAGAGAGTGAGTGTGTGTGTGCGTGCGCACGAGCGTGCACGCACATGTGGAAATATACCTAATTACCCTTCTCTTTTTCTCCTCCCCTCATCTCCCTGTTTTTGCCTCTGTTTGCCACTCAATCTCTCTTTGTCAGACGCGCACGCACAGGCGGGTTTGTTAGGCTACGCAGAGAAAGCAACGTCTCAGTCAAATCCTTCGCTGAGCCTTTGATTCGACGGGACGGCTGACTGAATGGCAGCTAACCTCTCGAAAGCGGCCTAACGGTTCATTACGGAGCTGCTGGAAACTGACATCCCTGACAACTGACTAACGGGGGGGGCAGCGCTGCTCTTTTTTCAAAATTAAAAAAAAAAAACATCGGGATTTTTAACACTACAGGAGTTTAACTAATGTCAGTGTGCGAGACAGTCTGTTGGACACACATACACACACACACGCAAGCACGCACACACACATGGCTCAGCGGGTAGCAATGTTGTCTGATGGTCTGAATGACTAAGAAAGATGAGAGTCCGGAGTGTTTGGGGTTGTTTTTGGAACCAATCAGTCTCAGCTAGCAGTGAAAAATCATGCTAAAGGTTGCAAAGTGCTGTGTGAATATATATGTGTATATATATATATATACATATATATATATACATATATATATATGTATATATGTATATATTTGACATTGTGAAATTTTAGTTCTTTTCGTTGAATTGGCCGTTAAAATGCCCCAAGTATCGTCTATATCACTCTCAGTGTTATCCATTCATGTGTCTTTGGGCACAGCTATATATAGATATGAATAACACATTAAAAATGGATAGAGGCCACCAGGGGTAGCCAAAAGTGTTGGGATGACGACTCAAAATGCCAACCTTTTTATTTTTGTTTTTGCCTTCACCACCCAATTTCCATGTCGTAATCTTCAACATCGGCCCAGCTGAGTTCCGCCCCGCCATTCCCCACAGACGTAGCTGCTCATTAGTCTCCTTTTCACTTTATTGTGGTAGCGACTCCCCCACCTCCACGCCGTAATGAGTTCACTCTGTCACCCGGTGACCTCCGGGGACCTCCAGGGACCTGCGAGTCGCCGGTTCCTCCTTCCTCCAGCCTTAATGGGGAAGAGAGCGGAACGCGCAGTTACGTGGAGGAGGGGGGCGGGGCGCGGACAACCAGGGGAGATCGAACGGCGTGGAGATCGAGGCTAGCAAACCGTGGCCGCTGGTGTCGTCCTGCTTGGAGGTGGAACCGACCCTCGGTGATGGCGGCGAAACCTGCTGCGCCCGTCGACGTTCCCGACACACGATGCTGAGCTTCTGCTATTTCATGCCTGCACGACTGTGGCAGTAGAGTTGGTAGAGCAGGTTGTCTAATGACCGAAGACTTGGCACTTCGAAACCTGGCTCCAATTGTCCACCCTGAAGTGTCTTTGGGCAAGACACTGAGCCCTATATTGCTCCCAATGGGTCTAGCAGCGCCTTGCATGGCAGCAGCTGCCCACTGGTGTACGAGTGTGTCCATGAATGGGCGAATGAGAGGCCATTGTAAAGCGCCCTGGGGTATCAGGGGTACCATGAAGGTGCTGGAATAGTGCTATGTAAGTTCATTTACGGGCGACACGGTGGCGCAGTGGTTAGCGCTGCCGCCTCACAGCAAGAAGGTCGTGGGTTCGATTCCGGGGCCCGGACCTGTGACCTTTCTGTGTGGAGTTTGCATGTTCTCCCCGTGTCTGCGTGGGTTCTCTCCGGGTTCTCCGGCTTCCTCCCACACTCCAAAAACATGCATGTGAGGTCAATTGAATATTCTAAATTGTCCGTAGGTGTGCATGTGAGTGTGAATGGTTGTTTGTCTCTATGTGGCCCTGCGATGAACTGGCGTCTTGTCCAGGGTGTACCCTGCCTTCGCCCTAAGACAGCTGGGATAGGCTCCAGCAGACCCCCGTGACCCTGAATTGGAATAAGCGGGTATAGAAGATGAATGAATGAATGAATGAAAGTTCATTTACACCCCACCTGGACCATCAAGGACCTGGGTACCTGGAGCTACCCTGGGATCCGAAAGGGGCTCAGAGTCCTACCTGTTAGCCCGGCAGTTAGAGATATTTATGCCCTCTTCCCACCTCGGCCTCGGCTGTCATCCTGCCAGGGCAGCCCCAGCGACACCGCCGCTCATTTAGTGAGAAAACGGCGCCGGGCTTAAAGGATCAGAGGCAAAGATGAGACAGGCTGGGCTGAACCTCGCAGAGGCTCCCAGACTCCCTCGCGTGCACGCGGGCGGGCGCGTCACCGTGTGTGTTTTCTCGAGGCTCGGCACGCTTGAAATCAATGGGCCATTCACAGCGTCGCTGCCGTCTGCTCCAGACAACAAAGCGGGCACTCGCAGGACCAGCAGCGGTCTAAAAGATCATTAACGCCTACGCCCAGCCTCGTTTCTCCCTCATCCCTTATTTTTTCCGACGCGTCCGCCTTCAACGGGTCCATCATTACGAGTCCCGGCTGCGGAAAGGGAGGGGTGAGCTGAAGGAATAAAAAAAAAAGAAAAGAAAAGTGGAGGACACGCGAGGGGTCAGTGTGGCGAGTCGGCTTTGAAAAAGGGAAGAGAGGGACGTAAATAATGAGCAGACGCATTAACAGAGCGGCCGGCACAAAGAGAGGGAAACAACAGCGCTCGGCGTTGGGAGGCTCTCATTAAAAGTTAGCCTGTGAAAAGTGATGATGAAGGGAGACGGAGAGGCTTTTGTCGGGGCTGAAAGAGAGCGGCGGATGCTTTTTGTGGTAATGCATCTGTTTTTGTGTCATGAGAGGAAAGACTAACAAACAGAGGCTCCTGAATGCGCATCTGGTTGCGCATTTTGTGTGCCTGTGTGTTTCTGAGAGGGCCAGTGGGAGCTTTGAGTTACAACGGGGAGGAGAGCAGGTGAGGAAATTGTCTGGTCTTTTTCAGGACTTTTTTTTATTATTATTTTCAGCCTGGTTCCATATTATTTTGAATATTTTTCAACTATCCTGTTTCCAACAAAATGCTGTTTGAGATCTTTGGACAGAGTATTTTATCCAACCCAGAGTCCAAACTAAAATCTAAAGCAGACGAAGAGTTTGCCATCAGGACTCTAATGATCTGAGCTGATCACCCTGATGGTATGAGCCCAACCAGAGTGAGTATCCTCAGATAACTCACCACAGTACGAAAATTCATCTTTAGCAGATGATTTCATTGCTGCCAAAATTCTTGGCAGTAAGCCTCGTACTGAATGTCCATTCATCCATTGGACCTATTTCCCTAGTAACTACTCGGCTCGGATCTGCTAGGTTCTTGAGCTTTTCTATAAGGTGGCAGGATCTGGTACCAGGTACTGTTTTAGGACCTTCTCATGGGGTTCCGAGCGGTAGTGGAGGTGGAGCTCATAATGGAAAATGAACAAAGGGCTACATCCTGGAAAAGTCACCAGTTTATTGCAAGGACAGGGAGGCCACGATTCACACTTGTACTCGCACCTCGGGACAATTCAGTTGGCCAATTAGCATAACGTACATGTCTTTGGACCTGGGGATGAAGCCGGACCAGGAGAGAACCCACACGAGGGAGAACATGCAGGCTCAATGGCAGGAACACCCTAGACTCAGGAATCAAGTCTGGGACTGTCTGCCCGCGTGTGGGATTTCAGAACTTTAACTTTATAACTTTATATCATCATCAGAGTTTCAGAAGAAGTAAAGAATGAGAGATAAAACAGGTGGATTCAAGAAGAACGAGCAGATCCTACTGGGGGGGAGAAAAATAAGTGGAGACCGGGGGTGATGGACTGACACTAGTCAAGCAGCACAAAATGAGACGAAAGCAGTGGGAAAGAGCGGTAATAAAACGCGGCGCATGAGAATAAAGAGGAGAGCCGAGCAGAGGAGGAACGGATATGTATCCCGATGAAAGGAGGCAGGGAGATAAGAGTGAGACAGGGTGGGGAGATGTTAAAAAATCTGGTTTGACAGAGAACCGCGGCGAAAGGTCGGACGTTTTCACACGGGAAAGAGGCGATGTAGACCGCGGGGAGGACGAGTGGGACGGAGACGTAATGAGGTGGTGAGAGGAGCGAGGCAAAGGGGGTAGAGGAGACGGAGGCAGCCGAGGGATCAGCAGCTCTGTGGTTGAGCCCACGGGAGCTGCTCCCCGTGCCTCCTCCCCGAGGCCGCAGCCTGCGACGGCATCTCTAAATCCACAGCCGCTCCTCTTCATCCTCCTCCTCCACCTGCTTCCCCTGCTCCCGTCTTATTGGAAGTGGTAACTCTGAGAAACGATTATTGTCACCTCGCGTAATCTGCGTAATGTGACTCCAACGCAAATATTAGGAGGAAATCTATTCTGAAGAAAAAGCTTTACGGATCAGTAAAAGGGAATAAATAGCTAGAAATCCGAGATGAAGAGCAGCTGGCATGTGCCCGTTCTGGGAAAAAGCCTGTTTGTTCAATGCACTGTTTGTTAGCGGATGGTCTCGACATGCCGTCGAGACTGAATGAAAGGCTTTCCCGACAAGTTGTGTGGACAAGCGGCAGCATATGAGGCTGAAAAACTAAAGCCAACACAGAGGCGCCAGGAACTGCTCTTCTCTGAATAATGGGCAGAATGTCTCCATAAAAATCCCTAAAGCAAAGACAAGTGCAAATTGTGGCCGTAATTCTCCTTCCGCCGCTCAGTTTCTCATTATTTTCACATTTCCATTTGAGAAAGCCGTTGCTCTTTTATCATCGTTATTACAAGACATTTCTTTTTTACAAATACACTCCGTGTTTGAGATATTAAACTCCCTAAACGATTATTATTTACCTCAGTTTAGAAAGAGTGCTTAGTCACAGAAAGTCCATAAAGGCGAGTGACGGGAGAAAAACAATGGGAATTTCTTCGGTGGAGATCTGCCTCTTCTCAATGACTTCAAGCCTGGTCCACCTTTCCTAGATTAAGACCAGCGTAATTTAACAGCCCATCGGCCAGCTCGGTGTGGGCATGAGCCAGAGACAGAGTCTACTTTAACAGCACTCGCACCTCTGACTGATGGTGAGAGGAACTCGGCGGGGGTTGACATGAGGCTCTCACTTCCTTCTCACCAATCGTCGCCTACTTTGGAACAGCAGAAAGTGAACAGGAGCCTGAGCTTGCACAAATTGAGGTCCGTGGAAACTCCTCTCAGGTGGTTTCAATTAATTGCAAGAGGCGCTATTGAACTGATATAGCGGCAGGAGAATGTGTACTTCCTTGAATTTGTCTCCTCATATGTTCTATCTAGAGGAGGTCCTTGATGTCTGCATTGGATCTGACCACTCTTTGTCTTCTGGGTGGAGGGCCAGATGACTATGAACACGGTGACACAGTCTGGTTTTCGCACTGACGTGCCGACATTAATGAAGGCACGCCGAACACTTTGCTGAAGAGACATACGGTTCGAGTCAACATTCACTCCCAATGAGTGGAATAGCAAAGAAGAAACTTGTGCTGCGCTCTTTAAGGAAATGAATCAATAAATTCTAAGAGACATTCGTAAGAAAGAGAACAAAATACTTCATCAGTTTGAACCTCATTTTATTTGTGAATGATTTTTTCAGTGACTATGTTTTTCCGATTGCATTAAAGTTGCAATCAGATAAACACCACCTGCCAAATCTCCCCATAACTTTATATCATTATCATCAAAAAAGAAAACCAAACAATTAAATTGTGTAAATCCCCTTGTTCTACTTCCACCGTC
The DNA here is from genome assembly GCA_009823395.1 of Thamnaconus septentrionalis. NCBI lineage: Eukaryota > Metazoa > Chordata > Actinopteri > Tetraodontiformes > Monacanthidae > Thamnaconus > Thamnaconus septentrionalis. Next base: position 8,067,556 of record CM020513.1, on the reverse strand, counting down.
ATCCATTTTTACCTCCGCATCAAGTTCGGAATTCAACTGCTTCGTCTCTTCTCCTGTCTTCTTAAAAATATTTCTTCTTGAACTGAAATATTTAGAATTCCAAGACAAATAAAAAAAGGATAACATCTTTATGTCCAACTTCACTTTAAGCCTGTTTTTTTTTTTTTTGTCCGTCATAATAGAATCAGTGTTATTGCACTTTCGAGAGCCACAGGTCTGACAGACCCAATCGTGTTATTTCCCTCCAAGGGTCTCCAACACAGTTGTGGGTACCATTCGATCTTCACATAACCATCATAATTTGTGCTAACGCTGAAATGCTTGAGGTGACGCTCAGCCTCTAGATGCTCCCTGTTGTGGCAAATTCTGAACTGCAAATAACCGCCTGTGACCACAGTTGGTTTTGTCCCGATCGGCCTGTTTTATCTTTGTCTTCTTTCACAGAAATTACACGTGGCAGACTGCGATGGCCGCCGTCCTTTATTTAGTTGCTGGCATGATAATTGTGTCATCTGCATACATTAGTGGCTCTGATGGATCTCTCGCTGCGTCGACCGGATTAATAGGCCCGACGCCATTTTGCAGTCAGCAGTCCTGCAGGTCATTAATTAACGATGTAAAAAAACAATAGTGATGAATGTTCACTCTGCCTAACTGCTGCCAGGCTGCCATAGCAAAAAAAAAAAAAAAAAGAGATTTGCACCATTCATTAACAACGCACCGCTTCATGTTTTATTACACGACAACAGACAAGAATCGGTGCCTTAATGACTGTGTAGGGAAGATGATCGGCCGCGGAGCAGCAGCTGTCCTCATTCTCATCAAACCTACGCAATCTTGGCTTCAATACATTAGGCCCAAGGTCTACGTTGATTGGCTCTTTCTTAATGTATAGTTAATATGAGAGCGTATGAATTAGTGAACGACAGCGTGTTGCTGTGCTCCATGCACACGTGTTGGCTTCCCTGAGACTTGGTATTCCCCACCAGCGAGCGCTTGCTGAGAGTGAATCAATTAAAATTCCGCTCGTTGTCTAGGTTACACATCGGTTGATGCACCACGTTTGTTTTTTTTAATGTAATAATGGTGCGTGAGTCATTTCAGCAATGCAGGACTCATTGGGGGGACAAAAATCTGGGCTGGATTTTAGCGCACGCTTTCAGCAAACGGTCGGATCTGGAGGATCATAGGTGTCTCTTCCTCTCCCCTCAGCTGGCTCCCTTCAGGGGCGGCCGCGGCCAATCATCTGCCTCCGTCTAACCCTGTTCGCTGCGCCCTCTTCTCCCACACCAACTAACTTGATCTCCTCTTTTACTACATCCGTAAATCTCCCCTATGCCAGATCCGACCTCTGCATCCTTCCACTGCGAATATTCACCGTCCATCCTCGGTGCACATCCAAACCATCTCAGTCTTTGCCCCTCCGGCTCCAGCTCCAAAACGGGCAACGCGCACCGTCTCTCTAATGTACTCATTCCTGACCCCGTCCATCCTGGACGCTCCCAAAGAGACCCTAAACATTTTTATCTCTTCTGCCTCCAGCTCTGCCTCCTGTCTCGTCCTCTGCTCCTCCACTGCTCTGCTACTTTGGTTATTCTTCCAATATTGAAATGGAGCTATAAAGAGGTAATGAATCTAAGAACTTTAGGATGTTTTCATTCTAAACCGAAGCCCTGCTTTGACACAGTAGTCGACGCAGTATGGATTTCTTCTCGAGGAATTTATTCGTCGACGGTTCCTTGCCTCACCACAAGTCTAGTTAGAATTCCCCATCTGCACCTCACCCTCCCACAAACTCCCTTTCGGTGCTTTCGCACACAAGGACAGACAGACAGACAGACAGACAGACACACACATGCGCTCACACCCCCGAATGCAGACGTGCAGGCAGAGACATGCAGACACCTCTCGCCTGCTTAATATAATGAGCGCCGAGCAGAGATACGCGGTTGAGTAACATCTGCTTCAGAGACCGGCCTGCGTCTCTGATCACATCGCCGCCTTTGTTCATTACTGTGGTGACACGCGCACGTTACACGCGCGCAACAATAGCTTACACGGTGACAGAAAGATGCCCCCCGCCCACCACCACCACCACCACCACCTCTCCCACCGCTGGAAATAAATAAATTATCAAAATAATTGTGCCGTCACATCATGAGCTCATTATTCTAGCGTCGTCCCAGCAGCCGTCTGATTAGCAAAAACATGGGGCCCCCAACACCTGTGGCAAATATGGTCGGACACCTGGAGGGTGACGCCATTAGATGCATGAATAACACAGCGGAAACTTCCAAAAAAAACACACACTGCGGACGGCGGGTCGAAGGAAGATCAGACGTTGGTGAGGAGGCGTTTTGTTGTTTTGGCGTGAAGGCGTAAAATTCACAACGGAACTCTGAGACTCCTGCAGAGGTTCACCACGTGAAGTTCAGGTAATACTTCAATTCACTGTGTAGGCTGGCGCATTAGTGACGGACAGGGTGGAGCCGTTCAAATCAGAAGAGTAGTAGGACACACACAAACAGGGTCAGTGACAGTGGAGGGAGGGGCAGATACAACTCAGCTGGCAGATCTGACAAAGCAAAGCAAACAGCTGGAGATGCTGAACCGGCTCTCGCTTGCGTGGATGCGTTGTTGTTGTTGTTGTTGTGGGGTTTTTTTTCCCCCTCTGCCTTATCGGTTTCCCTTTGTTTTGTTTTTTTTTTAGCCGTTGCAGTTCTGCAACACCAATAAATTGGATTTTAATTACAGCGCGCGTATACGGCAAGACAAAGGGAGAACCGGCAGCTGATGAGAGAGAGAGGGCGGGGCCGGCTGGGCGGGGGGGAGGTGGGGGGCTCAGGTAATTGGATCTTGCCTCGGGCACATGGCGGGCTCTAACTGTGTGCTCCACGATTTGCGAGAATGCCTTTTCATAATTTCCCTCCGCCTTTCCAGTGTCAGAAGTGCGCTCTTTACCAAACACTGCGAGGGGGGAAGTTGCCATTAGCTTAACGACGCCTTCCAACGGTGGCAATAGACACGATAGGCTAAGCCAGCCAAATAATGAAAAAAAAAAAAAAAAACTACGAACAGACGATACAGTGCCCTCAATTGACTCCATTTCAGAAAAAGCGGCACTAGCTAGAAATTCATTAGAGTAGCATAAGGCTGGCCAGATATACTGTTCCCCAGCAGGGGTGCAGAAAAATTCACGGGAATCAGCTTTGGCTTCTAATTACACGACTCTCGGTGGTTTGTACTTGATTATTTATTTGCTTTGGTTCAATAGCAACGTGCAGCTTATACTTGTGGAGAGTAAACTTTGATGGAGTTGTGTGTGTGTGTATGTCTGAGCTGCAATGAAAAATTATTTTATAATTCAAGTGTATAGAAAAGCAAGTGTACCATTATTGAATGGCGCATCATCATTATCCCCTTGACATTAAGTGAAATTATTGCTAAATCATCGCGCAGAGAAACGAGATGATTGTAATAACTGTTTGATTATCAAGCCGACAAGTGCTACGGGCTCATGTTTGTGTAGAAACTTGTCTATGAAAATGTATTCACACTGGGTGCTAAGTGGGTTTTATGAAGTGAATATTGGGAATTTATTAATTCCTAGTGCATCAGGAGGACACGCGGCCCCTGTGATCAAGAGTGATGCTTAAAAACTTTTTTGCCTATGACTAGAGTCTTCCATCAAAAAGAGCTCATTATCATTTACCGCCTGTTTTTTTTTTCCCTCTTACAACATTAATAATGGCTTGGCTAAAGTGAGTGTTTTGTGTGAAGTCTGAACCCCCGGTACACTTTGTTAAAAAACTTTGAAAAAGCAATCTCGGGCTGGGCCGATTAAACATTAATAATTCATGTTCCACTCAGCCAACTCTTTCTAGTAGATACATTAATAGACACTTCCTAATTCCACACTCCCATGGCTGTGAAACGTGTCGCCCGGCGAGGTCGTCCGTCGTCGAGAGCAGGAGAAGAGCTGGCATCTGCGTCGTGGCCGTGAACCTGCAGTGCCGGCGAGTTTTATTTTGGAAAGTATGCTCTTAAACTATTACTGCCAGCGGAAAAGCAAGTGTTTTATACATAGAAAGTACTTATGGGAGTACTAATGGGTTACCAGAACAATATTCCACTGCCATTCTTTGTGCATGTGCGGCTTCATTTGCCCATGTGATACATGTATTGATTCTCCTGATGATGAATAGATTCATTGGGTGTCTCTGCAGGCCAGTAACAGGAACAACAGAGATGCTCCTTATACAATGCAATTTTTTTCCAGGCTTCTTTGTTTGTATTTCACAAAGCATACTCAGTTTTGTCGCCGTTGTTGTTGTTGTTGTACTCAGTAGTCCAAGGTTACTTGACGGCAGCTGTATTTTGCAAACAAAGCCGCCACAAAAAATTGTGAGTCGCCAAACTGAGGCTACCTGACACCACCAGATAATTCAATAGGACACATCCACCGACGGCGTGAGTATGATTTCAAATTAAGTTTGCTTGCGTTAGTGTCACCGTTGAGTGATGCGCCCTTGCTGCTCGGAGAAGGACTGAAATGCACTCACTGGCCACTTTGTTAGCGAAAATGTTTTCACTGCTCGTTAGCGAAAAGTAGCTAATCGGATGCAGTGAAGACGGCTTGCTGAAGGTCAAAGCAGAGCATCAGGACGGGGCAGGGGATTGAAGTGGCCTTGAACATGGCGTGGTTGTTGGTGCCAGACGTTTAAGTCTGCGTTCAGACTGCAGGCGACTCGGATTCAAATCGGATTCCTTCTCAAATCTGATTTTTCGAATCGCATCTGTACTTGCTGAATCAAGGCAGAGCGTCAGGACAGGGCGGGGGATTGAAGAGGCTTTGAACGTGGCGTGGTTGTTGGTGTCAGAGCTTTAAGGCTGCGTTCAGACTGCAGGTGAATCGGATTCAAATCAGATTCCTTCTCGAATACGATTTTTCAAATCGCATCAGGCCAAATGCGATTTGAAACTACCTCCAGAAGTTGGTTTCAATCTGTCGTGCAAAAATCGAATTTTATGTGGTTTGTGACCGTTCAGACTACAAAAGAGCCATCCGGTCTCAATCTGGATGGGCTAAAAATCGGACTTTGGCTGCCCACTTCATTTAGGTGGCCGGTACAAAGGGAGGTGTGCTTAATAAAGTGGCCATTGAGTGAAACAGCTACCAGTCATGGGTTTCAAGTTTCTTCTCCAATCGAAACGGAGAGCGCCGCCCTCAAAGCCCCCGCTGCATTCCCCCCGCCCCCCACACACACACACACACACCTCTCCACCCCCCACCCCTTTGGTCTCCTCTGTAGCTGATTGCTTTCATCAGTCCACCACTTCACGAGTCTCTCATCTTCATGCATTCGCCCCTCTTTCTTTCGCGTCAGGCATTCATCCGTCCGTCTTGCCGTCCGCGACTCTGAGCCGGCGACAATTCAATATCGCCGTGGCCCCGGGGTTACGCGTGGAAGAGAGTGAGACCTACAGATGCAATAAAGAGAAAGAGGAGATCGATGTCCCGGGGTTGGACGAACGGCCAGCGCCGGGGCCGGCTGACCCTCCGCCTGCCGAACCTCTCTTACTAAATACCACTCACTCACTCACCCGCACCTCACCCCATCCAGCTCCGCTTTCATGCGCGCAAACGGCTGAAAGCCATTTTATTAGGATGCAACAAATTTTATAAGACCCGGGGATGGAAAAAAAAAAAAAAAAAATAGGAGTGTCCGTGTGTTTGCCTGATAAACACGAGCCGGAGACTCGGCAGAAGATTTGCACATGGACGTTCAGAAACAATCATAACGACAGAACAGCGATCGCGCCTTGTAAAGGCAGAGAAATGGCTTGTGTTGGCTGTGGAGAAGGAAAACGGGAGGGGAAATATGATATAGATGAGCATCTCTGACCCAATTCTAAATTCGAGGGAAAGAAAGCAAAGAGGGGATCTGGAGGGGGGAAAGAGAGAACCTCCCCAGGGTCACAGCTCTCATTATCACACTGTATCCCACGGAAAGAGAGAGTGAGAAAAAAAGCAAAACAAACCAAAATAAAAAAAAAAAGAAATTCTCAGCCTTGCTTTTCACTCTTCTGCATACGTACTTTGCCCCCCCCCGTTGCTACGGGACGTGCGCGGATGTGAATAAACCTGTGTTAGCGGATGGCAAACAAGAGTTTGCGCCATTGTTTTGTTTCCTTCTTAATAGACGATTTGCACAACTGACAGTCGTCTCCTGAGACACTGGCACATATCTGTTACACATGGGCATTCGCTCATTCCCGTAAGGACAACAACTGTAACTAGGCAGGGAATTGCAGTAACCTGTCATTTAGGTTCCTGTTGCATTTGCACTGCGTACTGTGAACCTGCCGTTGCACTGTTGCATCTTTTGTAGTGTTATCGTCTTATCTTTTTTATTTCATTTATGGTAACACCATACCTTAGTGCTATCATTTTGTTGTATATCTTGTGCAATGACAACAGAAGCTGTCTGTCTGTCTGTCTATCTATCTATCTATCTATCTATCTATCTAGCTAGCTAGCTAGCTAGCTATCTATCTATTGTGGTCATTTTTAACTTGAGTGTCTGTCTGGTGCCAGCAGAAAAGACACCATTTAAAAAAAATGACACCAGAACATCTCGCTTCTGTATGGATACGCACAGTTGACAACGACACAAAGACTCTCTCAAGCAGGGCAGAGGTTGCAATGCCACCTGCTGCGAGATCGGTTATCGATCTGTTTACAAGAGTGACCCTCAAAAAAAAAGAACAACTCCTGATTGGGATGCCCCAGAAAGACAGCAGCAGTTCTGCCACGCCTGGACTCTATAAAACTGCGTGGACTCCGTCACATCTTTGGTTCATCATGGGTTGATCAATGGTTCATCCTTGACTATGTTTCTTTATTTCAACTGGGAGTTAATTAATCACCGACTATGAACGAGCTATTGAACATTGATTGTCCAGGAGGACCCAGAAACATCTACAATGGCCCCAAAGTCTTTCCTAGGGTATCTATCTAATCTATCTATCTATCTATCTATCCATCCTGCTCTGTTGGGTGCAGGGAGACTCACCTCCAAGGCGGCGGACCTTTTCAGCAGCAACTGCTCGATTTTGGTGGCCGCCCTCTCCACCAGCTCCTCTGCGTCGTTTTGCTCCACCGTGTACAAGTGCTTGTTTCTCTGGAAAATCTGCAAAAGATAAAAAATAAAATGAGCACATCACGTCAGGGGCTTCCGCCAACCGGCGCACACGTGTTGGGATTTTGGAGGTGAGCGGTGAGAGTGCTCGTACTTCGGTGAGGCTCCTCCCCGCCGCCGCCGTGTCGGCCAGGGCGACCAGCTCCTTCTGCATCTGATCGACCCATTCTTTAATCCTGCGGTGGGGGGGGACAAGGGAACAAGGGCGACGCGCGCCATAAATCTCGTCGCTCAGGTGTAATCAGTCGCGAAGACACATCACAGACGTTTCGCCGCGCAATCAAACTGTCACCGGAGTTATCCGTCATCTCGAGGGAGGCGTGTCGAGAGTCGACGGCGTTTGGAAAAAAAAAAAAAAGAGAGACAACAACAACAACAACGACAAAAGCAGTGGAGAATTAGCCTGACAGGTCGAGCGTGGCACCGGCCAATAACGATCCCAAATCCCCGCGACGGCGCTTCTTTAAGCGTCGGCCCCGTAATTACTTTCTGCTTCAAACATGAAGGCCGAGCAGTCAGACTTTAGTGTCTGCGGCGCCGTGACAGGTGACAATGATGTAATTGGACGTGGGGAGGGGGTTGGCGAGGGGCACGGCCGGTGGCTTCTTATCCCACCTGTATATCAAAGAGCTCGGTCCCAGCCTGCCGGCGGCCACACGCTGGATTACACCTTCCTCTCATCCTCTTCCAATCACCCTGTCACACCGCAGTGAACTCACAGCGGGCGCCTACACGCCCTCCAACGGGGGTGTGTAAGTTTGTGCCTCCCGAAAGAGTGACAAAGGCCCTGAGACGTGTTTTTTTTTTTTTTTTTTTTTTTTTGTGAGTTGCACGTGTGTGACTTTAACGATCGCCGACGTCTCGATTCCCGCCCGGCAAGGATCGAGGCTCTGGGAGGTGCATTAATTCACCTTGCGAGTGCCGTGCACATGCATACGCATGCACCTGCGCATTAATATTGCATGAGAATGAAAACAAATTGGCATCAGTTGCTTTCATGGCAGGTGTTCACACTGATGCAGAATCAGCAGCGTTTTTTTTTTTTACTTCCCTCAGTGGGTCCAGGAGGCTCAGTCACACCTGGAATTTAGCAGGGAGTTACAGTCGACGTGCTTCAATATCTGCTCCGATGTTTAATGCCGCTTAAGTAAATGCCCGCGCCGTGAATGGAAAGAGAACGCAAACAGAAGGCGGGGGAAAAAAAAAAGAAAAACAACCTTTCCGCGAGGGAGATGGAATCAGCAACGGCTGGGAAAATTCCTGAGAAAGCACATCTGCTGCGAAAAGGTGAGACTCTTTGCAGGAGCGGAGGGAGAGGAGGGGATACACGGCGCGAATGAGAACAAAAGGTAGAGGCTAGAAGGTGAGATTAGACCAGGGGCCAGGCCGGCCACGGTTCTGCTGCTGCGTCTCAATTCCCAAAGCCAGATGGCTCGGAGGTTGTGGGCAGCACTGCCGGGACGGAGAGGCCCGCCACTGATAAAGTGTCTGCGTAAAGGGAAAACCGTGCACGCATGCAGATGCGAGTATGAAATGTACGTTTTGGTAGCTCAAACCCAGCAGGTGTTGACGACCAACAGAGGCACGGTGAATCGTGAGTGATCACCAGGGTTGCAGGATGTTTGCCATCATATGTATCTATCTCGAAATCGCTAGGGCTAATGCTAATAGCGACAATTGGATCTTTAGAGCACGCTGTAGAGGTTTTTTTTTTTTTCTAAACAATGGTTCGGAAAGTTAGCTTCCACTTTATTAGCATGACATAGAAAGAACTGCAGCCCTGCTGTTGAGAGACAGTGCGTCTAGCTATCGCTTGGCGCAGGACAATATTTAGTCTACGGTTGCTGGACTGGAACCGGCTCGTGAGACCATTTGTCATTCTAGGACACCAACAGTGTCACCTCTTCTTTTCTGTGTGTTTGTAGCGCAGAAGCGACAGAGACCAGAGAGGAAGTCAGAGGAGGAGGAGGCCAGCGAGAGAAAGAAGAGACAGCAGCAGGACTGGCGAGATCTCACAAGTTGTATTTCCCAATGCCCCGGCCAGCAGGGTGCGCTGTGCCAGCGGCTGGGCCGTCCTTCTCCCTGTGTGTCAAGTCATTGAATCGTAAGAATGAATTTGAAACAGTCATTCTCACTGTGATGTGTTCCAACAGCAGTTGCACTCTTTCCTTTTTTTAGCAGCATATCTGACGTGGTTTGATTGTAAAATGTGAGGAAAGATCTAAATCCACAAACTGAGACATACTGCAATATGCAGTTTACCTGACTGATTGCTTGTTCGGTCAGCTGACCGACTGACTGACTGATTAACATAACATAACAACAGCCACAACTTTAAGTCAAGATACCTTCAAAGATGCACCCTGCAGGTTCCCCGCGTTCTCGCCCTTCAAACAACAAACCGTCTGAAAATATGCAGCGCGGATATTCATCCCCTCTCCTCGCAGCCTAACCTCCGCTTCTCCTTGTTCCCCAGTCTTAAATTCTTGTCTCTTGATCCCCGCCTCTATCCTCTCATCCAGCCCGCCCTAAATCTGTCCCATAATCTACAAACAGCAAACTGGCTGTGTGTGCGGCGCCACGGCGAACCTTGGTCCCCTAAGCTCTCAAAACCCAGACCTTGAGAAGCCAATTGTGAGCTACAGTTGATGCGTGTGGGCGAGTGTTTGTATGCGTGTGTGTGTATATATATATATGTGCTTCCAGGGACTTGACAGTCAGAAAGGCTGAGGGCTGTCTCTTCTGCAGCTTCCACTTTGTATTTATAAAAGCCACCGTTCTGCCGCGTGAGGCTGCGCATTGTTTCATGTTCGGTGATGTCAACTACAATTTTACTATTTTTCTAAAGGTGTTTTTTTTTTTTTCCCCTCCACGTTTGCGTGAATGCGCCCTGTTAGGTTTTCAAGAGTCTTACAAGGATGTTGTGATTGTGAAATGCTTGTAGATTATGACACAACAGCCAATGAAACAAAGATAAACAGTTGACATGGATCGCGATGGACCAGTAGTCAATACAGGTGATGCATTACAGACAGAGAAGAGAAAGAAAGTGTGTTGGCTATGCTGAAAAAAGACAAACTTTAGAAAAAAAAATGAGCTGTTGTTTTAGTTTCAAAAAACTAAAATCCCAAGATTCATTTTTCCTATATGGATTTCAAGGGGGGGGGGGAAATTGCGTCTGTCTCTCTGTTTTTCACCGTTACCTTCCCCAATTTTCAATTTTGTTAGTGCTTTCTTCAATGGGCAACATAGAGCTGACATGCATCTCAAATCTCCCCATCTCACTGCCAGGCGGGGGGGGGGGATTCCAACCTACCTGGTCTATGCGAATGGAACAAGCCATATCGTTAAGGGGCTGCACACTTGACAACCATAGCTGCACATAATGTAAACAGCGCCTCAGTCAGATGGCAGATGTTATCCCAGGGGTTATGATGCAACTTCACACATCTGTTTCCCCCCCCACCCCCCTCTCTCTCTTTATTCAAAATGGAAGCAAGTCTGTTCCCTTTGCAATCAAATCTCTTTGGCACGTTTGTGACAGTTTTGTTCCTCCATTGTGAAATATTTAACCTCAACAACGTGTTTTAAAAGATGTTTTTTTTTCTCACCCGGGTGCGACACCATTTTGTCCGGCGACACATTACTTTTATTTTATATGCAAACAAATAAAATAGTGCCATCGACCCTTGCTTATTAACTTTTCATCTTTACACTCTTACCAACAGTAAGCTCTTTTTCTAAGAATCCAATTGTGGCAATGTGACACAACAGCAACAATAATGATAATTTGAAAAAAAAAAAAAAAAATTATCCCTGTTGAGCTGATGTAGCAAAAATGTTCCTGAACTGCTTGCCGGGCTTTGATCACCGCAGCCGCTGGTACGATGCTAGATAATTAAACTCACACACTCGCGCGTACACACAAACACACACACACATAAAGGCATATACAAATGGCAACTAGGTCAGACACTGGCCTACATTGTTTTTTTTTCAGTCACGGGAAGAGTAAATGAGAGCAAAAGAGAAAGAGAGGCGGGGAGATGAGGCGAGGCAGCCAGCGAGAGACAGATGCTGTGCTTCCATCACTTTGACGCCAGAGAGAGAGTAATGAGCTAGCCATAGCGCTTGTCTGAGTTGGCTGTTGTGTTAAACTACAGTCTAATTACACATCATTACCGAGGCTGGTGAGACTGGAGAGCGGTCCAGTTCAGGCAGCCTTCGCAGAGTGAGGCAGGGTAAAGACCAACGAGCATGCAAGTGGCAGCAGAGAATCCCACGGCGCCGACCGACCGACCGACCGACCGACCGTCCGTCCGCCGCCAAAAAAACTGCGCGCCAAAAAGGGCCCAGCGGTTCTCAGTCCAGCACCGCGTGCTTTAAATAAAATGATCAGTGGGTGTAGATGGAGATCGGGACTCGGCAGCCTGCTGTCTTTCAAAACAGCGAGTATTATAGACTGCGTTTAGCGTTGCGTAATTCGCGTTGCGACCGATTCACGAGTCCCCCCCGCCTCCCCCCGGTGAGCCGATGTTTGTCCCGTTCTTGTTTCACCCACTTAATGGGTTAATGTGTCTCTCGACATCTGTGCTGCTGAGACGCTTCCGTCTCACAGTTTGACTGCAGCCGAGCAGAGATGGAGGATTAGGATGAGGAAGGAACCCAAGTTAGCTGGGTTTTTTTTTTTTGTTTGTTTTTTTTTTAATAAACTATGGCATAAATAGACAGTGTATATCTACAGTATGCATTCCTCTGGTGAAATCAAGAAGAATGTATCGGACCAAACCATTCCAGACACTATATATCCATCTTCTATGCCGCCTTCGCCTGCACTCAGGGTCGCAGGGGTGCGCCGCAGCTTATTCCAGCCGTCACAGGGCGACAGCAGGGTCGACTCCTCCGTTGCAGGGCTGCATGTATTTGTTTTCTTTACTTACTTATAGTTGTCTGCCAGGGGTCTCAAAACACAGAATGATGCAATTAAGACAAAGCCGTAAAAATATGGGCAGACGCAGCCGTTCTATGCGCTCCGTTTAATTAAGGCAGCTGTATAATCACTCCTCTCACACATGAGGTGAGAGAATGTAATGTGGAAAAAGGGAGAAGTGAAGGGGAGGCATGGGGGGGGGGGGTCTGAGCTGGTTTCAGGTGTTTCTGGCAGAAACACTGATGAGAGAGCAGCAGCGCTTTAGAGAGCGGCTATAAAAGGCGTGGTGGTGCCGGAAGAACTGATGCCAGACTATGACGTGTTAATTTGCATTCATCTGTATTGATGGCGTCTGAAGCAGAGCAATTAAAGTTACCTACGACTCTTTTAATGTTTAATCGGCCTCGAGATTAAAACAGTCATTTTCCTTTGCTGATGTTAGATGGTTTTTATTAAATCTAATGCTGCAGTTGTTTGTTTTTTTATGAGGAAGCAATGACTGGGTGAGCATATTTTAATATATATGATAAAAATGTGTTTTCTCTGCAGAGAGATTCATAAGGGAACCTTCCCCCCCCAACTACTGAATTCAGCCAGCATCTAAACAAAAAAAGCACATGTAGGAATACAACGTGATGAAACTAGATATCAGTAGAACAAACCAGGCAAAGCGCTAGCATTCAAAAGCAATATCGCAGCGCATCCACTCTTTGCATTTCAGCGTTCCCTCCATGACAGCGCAGATCAATTTCCCCGTGACAATGATGAGAACATTTCACTAAAGCGCGGCCGGAACAAAAAAAAAACCGCTTCGTTACTCGCTTCGCTCATTTGCTCGGCCATTCGCAAAATTCATGGCGAGCGCGAGCCGACATGGGCTCAAGTGGGATTGTTGGCGGTGGAGTAGTTGTTTGCCATCGCTATTAGGACGCAGATGGATATTTGTTCAGTAAGTAATTGTGTTTACTCTGAAGGGCAGAGAGCTGTATGAAGAGGGTGCCGGGAGGGGGGGGTTGTTATTTTCTGCCCAGGGCCGTCTGCAGGGGCGGCAGCAGCCGGAGAACTGGTGACAGTCTTCTCTTCTTCGGTCTTGCATCCATTCTCGGTTCAGGGAATTAGTCATAGAGGTTTTTGCGGTGCAGATGTCAAGGCATGTCGTGCTGAGTGGCAGACGACAGGCCGGCCTGTTTGTTTTAGGACCTCCACCGATGGCAGCCAACTCAATATGGCAACTACGTCATTTCTACAGACACGCTCACAACAGACACTGACACTTGGTACGGTAGATTGGGTTATGACTGAAACTTATATATGTCCTCAAGACAGAGCGGTCACTTTATCTTAGGCTGCGTTCAGACTGCAGGTGAATCTGATTCAAATCAGATTCCTTCTCAAATCCGATTTTTAAGGGCTGACTGTCCACACTGATTTTTAGCAAGTGTCCAAATGGGATCTGCCTCTGTTTAGACTGGGCCACATGGGTCTTTGGGACAGTCAAAACCGATCGGTCTGTTTGGAGCTGTTCAGACTGAGACGCGTCTGTCCAAATGTGATTTGAAACTTAAAGTTGCTGGGACGCAACCGTGCGTGACACCCTTCCGGGCATCTTTAATTCGAGATTATGGATTACATAGAGCGAGGAAGCACATTCGAGAGCAGTGGGCTCGTGTAGTGTGGCGCGGGTCACTTTGTTTCACTGGCTCAACAACATATAAACCCCCCCTACCACCACTCATAAAGGGCTGTGGGGGACAACTCCTTTCGAAATAAAAGCCACCGGAGCGTCGCGCTTCTCTCCACAACTAGTCACGCCCCCCCCCCCACTTCCCCTCCGCCGGCGACAAACTGCAGTAATCACCGCCCAGTGGCGACCCCAGTCACACAAACCCCGCCGAAAACGTGTGTCGCCCTCGGGGATGACCACCGGTGCATGAATGAAACGAACCCGGCCGCCCGCCGCCCGCCCCGCCGTAAACCACCCCCGTCCACCAACCTTCAGCATTTTTTTTTTTTGAACGCAGTCAGCTGATCAGTTTAAAAATAAGCCACGGGGCGCGGGGGGAGGGGGGGCACAAAGAGTGCGCGCGTGCGACGTCCACCGGCTCTTAATTGGATTGCTGAGGCGCTGCTACTTACATGAGCTGCGTCGGGAACTGCGATACCACGGAGCCGCCGAAGCAAACCAGGACGAGGAACACCCAGGCTCGCGCCCTGCAGGTATCCATTGTTAACAAAAAAAAAGAAAAAGAAAAAAGAGGTGTGTGTGTGAGGGTTGGCGTGAGGAGGGGTTGGGGGGGAGATTCCCCGGCGCGCGTCAACGCCAAATGTGTCCCCTCTTTTCCCGCCGCCTCGCCGCCGATGATGGGAGCGGTGAGCAGCAGCAGCAGCAGCAGCGTGAGCGGCAGATTAACCGACCTGACGCCTCTAATCTGATGAGCCGGCCATCCAGCGCTCTAACAGGTACCGAGGCTGGATGGTCCTCCCTCTGTCTCCCTCCCTCCCTCCCCCTCCCGCTATCTCACTCCCTCCGCTCTCTATCTACAATCTCGACTGCACGTGCGCCCTGCGTCCTATAGGGTGGCCGCTCAGGAGGCACTCACAGTTCTCACAGCATCAGGACACTCGAGCTTCCGTCACAGTGGCCTTTGAGACGTGACTGACAGGAGCTGCAAATTGGTCATTAATTTTGGCATGGCTCATTTTTTTTTTTTTTTTAATGGCCGATGTGCAACTATTAAAGGGGGCTATGGCATGACATTGATTTAAAAAAAAAAATAGATCTAGTCCATTAGATGAAGTCAATACATATAAATCGAAGCGTCCGCTTGCCCCAAATAAGAAGCACAAATAGAAAACAGTACTGTACTGTGCGAAAAAGAGAGATGGTGAGGAACATGATTAAAGATGTTAAACAGAAATAAGAGAGGGGGGGGGGGGGGATCCAAGCTGGTGTTTCTGAAGGGAACTGATGAACTGTAGAGAGCAGCCGCAAAAGGTTAGCTGGACGCAGAATGACTGACGCCAGATTACATGTTGAATTGTTAGCTTAGTTACTCTGGAGTGATGCAGTCCAAACAGCGGGGCGACTTATTACAGAGAACTCTTAAAGAAAACCCTCGTCTTTAAAAAAAAAAAAAAAAAGTGAAGGAATGAAGAACAAAGACATAATGAAGACTATCGATTAACTCTTGCAGTGGCTCAACTTTATGATTTCATGCTCACACTTAGCCGGCCTCAAGATAAGACAAAAAGTCATTTTTACTCCGTAATGTTAGATGGAGTTATTAAATATATGAGCGCTATGTTTCATTGAAGGAGCAATGACTAAGTGAGCATTTGTATTACATGACAAAAGTGTATTTTTCCTCAGCAGAGGATTCATAAGAGACCCTTCCACTACCTCTGAGTTCAGACAGAATGCACGAAAAAACAGTGAGATTGAGCCACACACCTGCACTGATCTGCTCAGGGTTTCGTGGTTAAGAAGGAAATCCAGTGTGACATCGGAAAGTGGGGATTAACATAAGTGTCTGTGGCAGTATGTTTTCTTCCCGTCGACTGTTAAAACAAATACGTCACGGTCCCATTGTGTAACACTTAGTCGCATGAAATAAAATTAGCATTTTATTCAGTTCTGTATAGCCAAAGCTAATAACTGTTGGGTTGCGGCAATAAGGACAAGGGGTTCTATTCACACAAAAGCAGCAGGTCCTCTCGGAAAGGAAGCTGCCATATGGAGGCACAACACACCTCCCTTGACCTGCTCATTGACATTGTCTGCAATATGCTTTCCAACCATTAGATGCCACTGTATTTTAAACACCAGCCCTTTAACGACACACACCCTCTAACCGGATCCAATAAATATCCTAAAATAAGTCCCCCCTGTTGAAGGTCTTTCTCCTGTTGGGAGAAACAAATTGTTTTGTCCTTCTGCGTAAGGAAACACCTGCTTAGAAACCACAGGTACCCGCGCGAGTGCGGACGGACGGCGAATAAAAATGCGGGGCGCTCGTTGCGACGGAGAACCTTCGACTCCCACCGACCCCGGTGGGGATTTACAGACTTTGATAGCGCAATCTTTGCCACTCGCCATCAGTCACAGCCGCCGGAGTGAGCGCCGGCGAGCCGCGACACCGTCCCACATGGGAATCAAGCGCGCCGGAGCCGTGTGACAGATCTTATTGATTCCCGCCCGTACAGTGCAAAATCTCAGGTGCGAGCCGTCGGTAAAAGTCCTATAAATCTCGCCGCAATCAATCATCGGCCATTTTTTATTTTTTTGCAGGGCGCTGAACACGAGGCGGCAGCAGCAGCTCTGAAGTCTCAGTTGCTGCGCGTGGCTTGAACTGTTAAACAACAATGTTAGAGCATAAACTAGCATGTGTGTGTTTGTATGTGTGTGTGTGTGTGTGTGTGAGAGAGAGAGAGAGAGAGAGATCCAGGCCTGGAGGGAGGGCAGGGCAACGCGAGCACGATGCTTGGGGGATTTGGTTATCAATCGTTGCCTGGCAACCTCACACCATCTTTCCTGTCCTCTCACCCTTCTTCTCCCCTCCCCTCTTTCTTTGTCTCTCTCTCCACCCCCCCCAACCCCCTTCTCTCGAAGCACTGCACCGCTGCCCCCCCGCCGCCGCTCCCTCCCCTGTCACATTACCCACAGCATTCTCCCTACCGCCACACCTCCCTCGCACTCATTTCCTCGCCGAGGAACAGATGCCGCCGCCGCCGACGACGTGATGGAGAGAAGCGAGTGAGCGGCGAGGATGGGAGAGGTCACGCAGATTGGAGGAGCATGAAAGCGTAATAAGATAGACTGCACCGGGTGGGGCGGGTTGGGGAGCATAAAGACGTCTTTTGAAGACATCTGGAGGTAATGCTTTTTTTTTTTTTTGATTTGTAGGGATCGTGACTTTTTTTTTTTTTTCTACTGTGTAAAAAGTCAGCGGTTTAAGTATCGACGCAGAAATTAAGCCTGGGTCTTTATCAGAGTTCTGGAGTAACATTGGGTCAGCAACTCCTCCTCACTCAGATAGACGAAGCAAGATAATAGCCAAACTCAACTAGGGGGACATAAAAACCCTTTAGTTTATATTTGTAAATAAAAGATAACCACAATATGCCATTTGAAGAAGTTTGGAATAATAAAACATGCGGTCGTAATTGATCGATTCAGTCCAAGAACCAACAGCAGACTGGGACACATTTGGCATTAAATGACTGAAAAAAAAAAAAAAAAAAAAAAACCGCACTGAGTTTACACAAGAAGCAGCGGCTGATGGGGGATCTGCTGAAGGACACTGCCATCTGCTGGAGGTTCATGGAACCTACAGCAAAGTTATTTGGCGGCCTGATGACGCTCAGTCGTGGCACCCTGACACAGACGTGATGACGCTTTAAGTGACGCACAGGCTACTATTTCTAGCAGCAACAGTAGCAGTATGGCTAGGATATGTCATATATCATGCTTTAGCTACATGCTATTTAAAGCGCTCACATTCAAGCTATTTTTCATTCGCTCTGCATCCACACTGGAGGTGGTGAACCTGCGGCAGACGGACAAAAGCCGACCAGCCACGCATGTGTTTGTTGGGAAAGGATGGACAGGGAGCTACATAAATAGCATAAGTACATACATATGCACATACTACACTTCTTTCTTCAATATAGTTCACTCGTTGTGGAATTCCTATGAAGTGGCCAGTAAGTATTTGCTTCAAGGGTGGATGTGTTGTGCCCCCAGTGGCCGCATGCTGCTGGTGAATTTTCGATGGGTCGAGGGTCACGGGGGGTCTGCTGGAGCCTCTCCCAGCTGCTATTGGGCGAAGGCAGGGTGACACCCTGGACAAGTGACCAGTTCATCGCAGGGCCACGTAGAGACAAACAACTGTTTGCACTCGCATACACACCTACGGACAATTTAGAGTTCCCAATTCACCTCACATGCATGTTTATGGACTGTGGGAGGAAGCCGGAGAACCCGGAGAGATCCCACGCAGACACAGGGAGAACACGCAAACTCTACATTGAAAGGTCCCAGGCCGGACCAAACCCTCAACCCTCTTGGTTATTATTATTATTATTATAATAATGATAATAACAATAATAATAATGATAATAATAATTTTTTTTTTTTTTTTTTGGGGACCATTATCTGTGAACCTTAGTGATGGAATATGCCATACTCTGGAGTAAAACTTTTTTTTTTTCAACACTGATTAAGAATGGGAATCAAGAGCCGGTTGTTTTTTGGAATCAGATTGATAAGAAGTATTGACAATGAAAAAATTCTGATCAGTTCTGTCCTTGAGTGAGTAGGGTGCTGTAAATCAAATGGGAGTTATCAAATAGCACCATCTGGTGGCTGCATCTTTCTTTTCTTTCTTTTTTTTTTTAAGTCTGCAGCTGGACACTACTGGTTCTAATAGATACTTGGGACTTGTTCTGATGGCAGTGTGTCCACGGAATGTACACTTTCGAATTTGGGTTTCTTTCTGCGCGATCTACTCCTCTGCTTGTTTTCTGATATTACTGCCGGTTCTTGGACTAAAAAGAGCCGCAACAGATGTTAAATGATTCTTAATGTGTCTTTGTGTTGTCGTGAAGTCGAAATACAAAGTAGGTTGTGTATCGTGTCGCGATTCAAAACAAGCTTGGACTCGGCGTGTTTAATATAGCTCTTCTTATCGTAATATTTATTCTTTATGCTTGGGGATGGGGGTCAACATCTGATTTCTTTTTTTACAGAACAATTTTTGCATAATATCTCAACACATCCTGTGTACAACCACAAAACCATAACATTATCTTCTTTGTTTTTACACAGAGTGAAAAACAAGACAACTTTACAAGCATGTTTCTTTACAGTCAGCATACAGATAAATCTTTACATATTCTGTCTCTTTTTAAACATAATCTGTAGGCAAAATATACAGACAAACCATCAACAAAACATGCAACATCCAGAACATAAACTCTCAAACAACTATTAAAGTTGATTTTTTTTTTTTTTTTTTTTTTTGTCGTTGTTGCTGTTTTGTCTTCTTTTTTTTTTTTTTACCACTTTGTAGTTTTTCAACCATAAACAGGACATGGCTGCACAGATTGGTTGACATCACAGGTGTTAGATTACACGGTCTACTCCCCTTAAACAACTTCTAGACACGCATTTCTGTACAAGTAAGTCTCTAAATTGTCTGTGATTTTTAGTTTCATCTATTCTTTTTTTTTTTTTGAAATTTTAACACTCACATGCTCAAACCTTTGGACAATATAAACATTCAATCTCTGTAGAAAATAAACACTTTATGTACAACATGTCAAAGGACTTAAGTCACATTCACACCCCTCTGAACGACGACGAATGGATGAGTTCACAATTACAGGCAACAGCTGATCGGAACAAACAGTCTCCAAAGCTTGGGGGGTTAATGAAACACCTGGGGAGTATTGAGGGGGAACACGTCTAACTCACTGCACAGGCTGCCAGAGAGACCGTGAGCGTTGTTGTGTCGCCAAGTCAAATTTTTACCCCCCCTCCAAAATTGTGCATCGCGTTTAGGAACCCCCCAGCGTGCCTGCGTGTTTTTCTTCTTTTGCCACAGAGATACAAAATGCACAGCACGATATTTTCTGTCAGCACGTTACACCGTGACTCAACCCTCTTTTTTTTTTCTCTCCCCCTCCCCGCCCCCCCAATGCAGAAACACAAAACTCCATATCTTGCATGTCAAGGACAGTTTAAAACAAGATGAGAAAACTCAACATCGCCGTAATAAAGTGCACAAGCTCTGAGTTGACGCTTACGACCGTTAGCGTCAATATATATTAAAATCATTTAAAAAAAAAAAAAAAAAAGCTTACAGATATATATATTTTTTTACGTGATGTACAAATTAAAGTTATTTTTTTTATAAGACACAGTGTCAGACCACGGATTAAATATTTGTTTAAAAAAAAACCCATTCAAACACACTGATGTTGCATAGAATTAGAACAAAAGGGGGGTCGGAATAAAAAAAAAAAGGGAATAAAATCAAGATTGGCACAGCGGAAATAATTGTCTGAAAAATCAACAGCGATCCGCTCGTTATTGTATTCTCGTCTCATTTGTGCCCGTGATATGAGATTCAACTTGACATCTAAGTGTCTTCGCTCTTCCCCTCCTTACGAAAATTGCATCGGCCCTGCGCCTGAACGCACCATTTAGCTGAGTGTCTGTGAGAGAGTCTCTTTTTATGTTTCCATTCCATCTGATCTCGTAGAGGTGGCGGCAGAACATTTCCAGATGAAGACACGGCTTTGCCCGCTCTAGCTAGCAGTGAGTCCTGTGTTCTCCTGACTCGAACACGACCTAATAGGCGCTGCCTGAGAGGGCAATTTGGTTTTGCAGGCAGTGAAAGACGCTGGTTCACTGACATAGAACAGCAGAGCGAGGTTTTTTTTTGTTATCTTTTTTTGATTTTTACGGCAGACCTGGACACACAAAGGTGGAGCTCCGGGTGTATGGCTAGGGGGCGCTAAACTAGTACACGGAGAGCAGAGGCTGTCGAGCGAGGACAGCGGCGGGCGTCATGTTTAGTTTTTGGTGGGCTACAAAACCAAAGCAGATGTAGAGACATGATGAACAACAGGCAGCCCTCGGGGTCAAAAAAATGCACATATGACGGAGAACCGATGAGCTCGTTTCTTCTTCTTCGGCCGCCGACTTAACATTCGAGGCAGCGCCTTGGAATCTGAAAATGCTGTTTTTCATCTGCTTTGCTCAGCTGCGCGGCAGAATGGCTGAAGTAAGCCGCCGCCAGATGTCGATTTGGACTGAACTTTGCGACGCGGCGGCCCACTTGATATGTGTCGTTGTCATCCAGAGGCTCCGGCCAAAGTTCAGTCTGGAAGGCCGCGCCCTGTGTAAAACCTCTTTTCTTTTTCTTTTTTTTTTCCTTTTCACTGCAACACTTCATCATCTTCAGAGTGGGACTGCCTCTTTAAACCATGACAGCCTTCCTTTTTTTTTTTTTTTCCCCCTCCGGTCCTCCCACCTCCTCCCCGGTCAGAAGCGAGTCTCCCCAGATTACATCCGTCTGTCCTGAAGGCCGACGAACCTTCACTCAGACCCAACGCAGGACAATTTGCCCGGCCGCCGCTCGGGCCCCGCTGATGTCACTCACGATCCTTCCGGTCGACTCGAAGCGCCGAAGGCTCCTCACAAAATCAATTCTGTCGACGTCTGCGTAACAAACTCTCTTTTTTTTTTTTTTTTTACCCCCTACCACCTCCCCGTGCACGTCGTCTGTCGTGACTCAACTACCTTCCCCGGCGTCCTCGGGATCACGTAGGTCCACATTCACACAGCAGCTTACGCTGCAGACTAAAGTAGCCTACTGGATTGTCAGTGCACCACCCACGCCCTCAGTCAAATAGAGATTGTGTGTCTACTAGAGCTAGATATAGACAAGAGAGATCTTTAAATCTGTATTATGCCATTTTGATATATTCTGCATGTGAATTCTGTTTTTTTTTATATATAAAGTTTCTCTAACAGGCTCTGATATCTACAGTCTGAAGTGCTGTACATTTTAGCTTCTCATCATAGCAAAAGTCGCCCTCCCTCCTCCCTCTTCTGCACAGGCTTTGATATATTTATTCATCTACGTTAAACTGAAACTGACAAAAAAAATCACGATGCGCTCCTTCATTGTTTTTAATTTTCTTTTAAAACACCACTGATTTTCCAAACACACCACCACCGTAATTTAGGCGTTTATGACGATGACTCCCTTGTAAACTACACACGACGCTGAATCGGTTGTTTTTCTTTATCATCGCCCCCTTCATGATGAACGATATGTAAGCTCAGTTTGTGCACAGCACCAGAAAAAAAAAAAAAAAAAAAAGTAAAAGACCCACATGCTCCTCAAGGCTCGATTGCTGCTAATCCAGTTTCAGTGCCCGCTGTGGTTTTTGCATGTTTCACATCCTGAAAGCTAAAACAACAACCAGTAACGAGGGGGGGAAATGCTGCTGGCAGTGATGGACTGTGACAGTTATGGCATCACATCATTTCTTCCTCATTGTAACTTAAGAGCAAACAAAAAAAGAACAGAGGATTGATTAGGTCTTTTTTTGTTGACTCCGTTTCGCTTCTTCTCGGTCAAACTGGATTTCCGAGCGAAAAATTCATCGCCGACCTTTTTTTGCTTTTCGATGAGGTGCTCAGGGGTTGGTCTGGGTGGAGCTGACAAACAGCTTGTGCCAGCTGACCACTCTCTTCCTCATGTCCACCGTGTCCAGCCAGATGTAGGCTTCTCCTATCAGGGTCTTCTTCATGAACTTTCCCCCATTGGACACAAGGAAAAGCTAGAAGTAGATCAGAGGGAGAGAAAGTGCAGTTAGAGAGTGACGCATTGAAGCTGAACTGCAAAAGAGGAAACTATGGTATGGATAAACTATGGATAATGGTCCATTTTCAAGATTCATGTGATATACCAAAATGGTCCATTTATGAAAGATATACAGAAATATGAAAATGATAGAGATTTTTTGTTTTTTTGCTGAAGCCTGGCTGTACCTGTATGGAGTGTCCTGTTGGATTGAGGGGAAACCTAAAGGTCTCATTGAAAGACGGCTCTCTGTCATGTCGGCAAACTCTGGTCTTCTTCTTGATGATCCTCTTCTGGGTGGCAACGTTCACCACGTACAGCTTGACATACAGATCTGATGACACATTTAATAAATGATGAAGGGTGGATGAGTCACGCCGCGAGCTCTTAAAAGTTGCAAGTACAAAAGCTCAAAACTGGGTCCCCACCTGGCAGGTGATCTGGGCTCTTGAACTTGTAAGTGATGTTCCTGCACTGAAGAATCTCCAAGACCAGCTGGTCCCCTTCTGTCTTCACCTCCTTCTTCAGAGCAACCTTGATCTCTCCCATCACTTGGGCTTTACCACCTAAAAACAACAGGGACAGTGAAATGTAATGATTGAATGTATGAAAAACATAGGTCTATGTCTGATTGGGGTTGCAAAGAGGCAGCATTACTCATGGAAATATCAAGAAACTTTCCATAACAGAAATTTTTGAACCAATACAAATTGGAGAATTTCCTTTGGCATTAACTTTAATAGTAGTTTCAAGGTTGTTTAGGCAAATTATTATTTCAAGACATGAATTGACATAATGATCGCAAAAGTTCTAACCCCATGATTGTGACCCCCTGACCCCTTTTGTGTGTGACAGCCGTCAAGTTAAAGACTTAGATGACCTTGGCTTCTTTGTTGCAATCTGAAACTAGAGCTGGAAGGGAGGCATCGTGACACTCGAGCTACATGAAACGCAAATATATCTATGACAATGCGCAGGATAGTGTGACATCCACTTCTCTGCCAACACTGCCTGCTCAACAAAGCTCAATGATGGCAGTAAAATAATATTTCACACATAAAGAAAAAAGGTAGCAGAAACGAAACAGAAACCTAAAAAAAAAATATAATTTATTTACTGTAGTTCATAAGGTGCTATTATAGAAAATGGCCAGCAGATGGAGCTCCACAACCAAGGAAAGCGCTAGAGAGGGCTCCGTCAATGCAATTTTCCAGCGAAGGATGGACAGGTGCACAACTTGCCTTCATTTTCAGGGGTTCCCAGTTGATGCTTGTCAGTGCCGTTTGGGATCGCCTTCCCGCTAAAAACGCCACAACGCAACGACAATGAGAGAGACAAAAAGAAAACAGCAGGCACGCGGAATGATGCAGCAATATGTTGCTCATCGCCGAGACAGTCCTGAAAGTCTTACATGCGTGGCACTTGAAAAATGGCACTGTCCACTCCGGTGTCCTCGCCTTCGTCTTCACCCAGACCTCCAAACGCGTCTCCCACGAGGCTCGGGGCAGACAGAACCACGGAGCCCGAGACGTCAGCCAGCCGGTGTCCTGCTCCTGAGGACAGGAGGTGAGGCAGTGATTGTAAAGAGATATCTATCTATCTATCTGTCTGTCTGTCTGTCTATCTATCGATCTATCTAGCCAGCTAGCTAACTAGCCAGCTAGCTCCAAATATTAGGAACACAAACTCCCTCAGTCAGTCTTTGAACTACACACGTTCATGCACGTCTATCAGATGAGAAGAAACACTTCACGGCCCCCAGACCAGCTGTCACACAGATAATAAATAAATAACTAAATAAATGACCGACACCGTCACACAAACAAACAAGGCAGGAGGCACCCCCGTCAGTGCGGATGACAGCAACGTCCTTTGCGTTCAGCGGCAACGCAACACACGAGCTCGGTTAAATCATGAAAGCCAAGGCTAATCCTCTCCTTCCATTCAGGGTTAAATAAAGGTTACCGAGTTTAATTCACAACACTGAAGTGAATTCCGAGTGAGCCAATGAGGATTTTTTTTTCTCTCTCTCTCTCTCTCTCTCTCTCTCTCTCTCTCTCTCTCTCTCTCTCTCTCTCCCCATCAAACAGACTGAATAGTTTGGCCTTTGCTCCTGCTGCTGAGTCATGCCTTTAGTAGAGTTTACGATGTTGAAGAGTGGGATTACTTTAGGGAATGAGTGAAGCGTTTCTGCCTCGAGTAATAAAAAAAAAAGAAAAGAGATGATAATGAAAATGCTTTAAAGTGATGACTAATAGTGGCTGGATTATATTTTAAACTTCATTTGTATCTCCAGGGTAAAAGCCTAGAACGCTTCTCTGAAGTCACAGCAAGGTCACTTAATCACAGTAGTGACGTAAAAGACATACATGCACACTCCAAAATCCACACACAATAATATAACATGAGATAAGTTTCTTAATGTTACATGTTGTGGTAGTCACTTTGTTTTATTATTATTTTTTTAAGTTTAGTTTTAGTATGGTTATTAATGAGAAAAGTATTAGTTCAATTTCCCTACGTTGCCTCACCTGTCCTCTCATGGTTAGCTGATCGCTCTACTCTCAGTGGGCGGTGAGTGCCGACGGAGTGAGCCTCCTGTCGGCTTTTGAACTTCTTGCTGTGTTGACTGGGCCAGGCTGACCCCTTTTGTTTTCGACAGTGGGTTTGTGGGACAGGACTGGGTAGGGAGGGAGCTTGCGTGCCGCAACTATGTGCGTGGGTGTGTGGGATTGTTCCGAGTCCATTCATATTGCACACACATGCACAGAGAGAGGCTGGACGGCATCACAACGTCTTTGTTGGCCAGGGAAGCTGCGAGTGCATGCTTGAGTAGCTCTGAGACCGAGCTAACTGGTCTCAGAGAGGAACGACATCCATCCTTTTTTTTTTTTTTTTTAAGGCATCACACTAAGGTTTATGCATAAACATTAAGTATATAATGTAACCCATGTTAATGTGGAGTAAGACATACAGTACAATCCCAGTTTGGTTTCTACACTTCAGGGATACGCCACATTGGGATTCATAGAAACCATATGCTTGGGATTGGCACATGCGTATTTCACACTAATGCAGAAAGGATTGTGGGGTTTAGAGATAATGTATAATAAATGTACTCCTTGGTTATTGTTATCATTGCTTTTTTTTTTTTTTTTTTTTAACTTTTTATCTTTTTATTTCCTAATTAAGACACCCAAAACAAATAAGCAAATTTTTCAACATTCAACAAATTGAATATCATTAATATTCTACTAATTATTCTATTTACTAAGCCAAATTCATGAATATGTTGATTTTAGACTAAATATAAGAATAACTTTCTTTTTGTTTTGTATTTTTAAGCAGCTAAGGTCTTGATTTTAGTTGTTTATCTATAAAGTTTAAAACAGATCTGAATAATTATTAAAAAACATTAATAAGTTGCCTTTGGAGAGTAAGTGTGAAGAGGAAATGGCAGTGGTGAACATACAGCGGATCAGGATTCTAATTGAAAGTTCACAAAAAGTTTGCATGCACAGGAAAAAATAAAGAAGGCAAGTCGCAGGAAGTGTTAAGGGTAGGGGTGGGATTTACTTGGTTGCAGGCGGGACTGTTGCACGGCAGCCTCAGCGGCGGCAATGGCTATCCCAGCGTCCTCTAGGTGGGCCTGAGTGACGCTGCTCTTGCTTTGGCTTCGGGACGGGCCGTGAGAGCGCAGCTGGCCGTCAGAGGAAGACTTTGAGCTCCCCGGGCTGCTGTGTGATTTCTCTAAAGGGAGCATTTGCAAGTCTGGAAAGAGATGAAACAAGGTTTTAGGCCTCTGATGGGACAAAAGGAAGAGCAATCAGATTCAGTAATTAGATTGCATTTTGCGGATGACAGTATTGATTGCTTAAAGAATAAGAAAGAAAACGTGATTCAGCATTATTGAACCTCCCAAAATAATCTTTCACTTCACATGTGAAAAAGAATGCAGATGATGTTTTATTTTCTCGCACTGATGTTGATTCATGAATACGTCAAAGGCTGAGATTCTTCTGCCCTTTCATCGCCATGCTATCTGCAGTGACGGTCTATCTTGTACAGTGTCGAGTCCGATCAAATCATTCATTCATTCATCTTCTATGCCCGCTTATTCCAATTCAGGGTCTGCTGGATCCTATCCCAACAATTTAGAATATTCAATTGACCTCACATGCATGTTTTTGGACTGTGGGAGGAAGCCGGAGAACCCGGAGAGAACCCACGCAGACACAGGGAGAACATGCAAACTCCTCACAGAAAGATCCCAGGCCTGGGCCCCGGAATCGAACCCACGACCTTCTTGCTGTGAGGCGGCAGTGCTAACCACTGCGCCACCGTGTCGCCGTGTCATCAAATCATGATATTGTTAATGATACGCAGTTGGTGATTGGCCAGATCTAACTCTGCGTCAAAACTGATCGGTTTTGTTCCAGTCTTGTGTTATTAACATGAGGACCAGTCGTGTGGTGTTGAGTTTTTGCAGTTCAGTGTTTGCGTTGGTGTATGACAGCCAAGAGAGACGTGACTGGCAGCCTTAGAGACGTGGGCCGCAATGAAGAAAAGATTGAAATAATCCCAGTTTCTGAGGGCCGTCGCTGCTGCAGTTGGACCACATAAGACGTCATTGAAAATGGCTTGGATCATTTAATTTGGTGGAAACCCAGCGGTTTTCTAATTAATCCCAGATCGCTCAATAGTTCTGAGCCAACAGCCTGGTTTAAATAGCTGTTTAAACAGTTTGCTTTAAACAGCCCCCCTTTGGCTCTTATCTTTCTACTTTCACATCTTCCTCTTTATTTATTTTTTTTTATCTTTAGCTGCCCTAATGGGGAATGTCTTGTTTCACCCCCACTGGTTTAATGTTATTCCCCTTTTTCCTTTGCTGTGCTGAGTCATAATGCCCTCGTATTAAATGTTTATCCTATATAACCTTGTATCATGAAGCTGGAGCAGCAGTGAGTAAATACGATTCAGAAAACAGCGTGACCTTTACCCTTGGCTGGATCAGGGAAAATTCCATGGCTTCTGCTTTTGATAACAGAGTTTTTAGGCGAATCATGACCACTGTCTCCCTGTCCATGGGCTTGACCCAGTCCAAGTCCATGCCCTAGTCCCATTCCAGGCACTGACATATAGCCTTGGCTGTGTCCCTGACCGTGTCCGTGCCCTGAGCCGGACCCTGGTGGGCCCTGAGCGGCGTGGTGGACTCTGCTTTGCTCTATACTTTCACTCTGCTCCCTCAGTGGCAGCCAGCGAGGAGTGTTGTCCAGCTGAGCTGTGTTTGACAAGTCGATCAAAACCTGGGACAAAGTTGAAACACAAACACAGTGAGTGTGACAAAAGCCAAATGAAAACAAGCGTGGCAAAAACTTTAGGTGGGAGGCAGGTCATAATAATAATACTAATAATTTAGAAATTTACAGGCATAAAGCAAAAGCTGACATCCATGATCGTCGGGTGGAGGCAGATAAGCATAATCATGTCAGCTTGTATGAATAAAGGCTGTTCCATTGCAAGGAAATAAAAATAAATATGTAGAGCAGCAGCAGTAGCCAACCTCTGTGTGAGGTTAATACTTCATGTCTTTGACATTTCCAGACACGGGGCTCAGAGTCTGAAAATACTCACTTCTCCAAGGAAGTCATTGGAGGAGGATCTGTCGTAGTCCCACACTGTCACTTCCAGCGTCTTCTTCTTCAGCTGAAGGCAAAATGTGGGGGAGAGGAGAAATTCTACTATTAGATCTGCCGGATATGGGCGCTGTGTGAAGGAAATCTAGTGCTTTCAGTGGGCATGGTAGAAATAAGCTCAAGCACACCACATTTGGCTGTTGGTGAATAAATGCAAACCTTATAACACAGCTACTGTTGTCTAAAGCGAGGATGTGTGGAATTATACGTGCATTCATCATATGTATTTACAGGGCACACTTGTTTATCTGCTTGTTAATGCAAATTTCCTCAACAAATAAACCAATCACATTGCAGAATCTCTAAGCGTGTTCATGCACAACCGTCTTTGGGGTTTATAAAAAATAGCTCCCAAAAAATAAACAGCACGGAGTGAACAGCTGTTCTCTGCCTTGTTAGTGGTGCCAGAGGCCAGAGGAGAATGGCCACATGGGTTGGAGATGACAGGAGGAGATGGACAGGGATTTAGATTGCCTGTTGGAACTAAGTTGTGCAAAAATCCCGGCAGATGTGCCACAGCAGCAGAAGACCACACTGGGTGCCACTTCTGTCAGCAAGAAAAAAATAAATAAACTGAGGCTAAAAGTTGCCTTTAAACTGCGCCATTTTGGGTCTGACCAGTTTGCAGCAACTGAGTGACGCTGCCAGCCTGGACAGACAGAAAGACTTGATGGATGTCTCCCTCCCCTTGTTTACTTTAAGCCGAGAATTAAGTCTCTTCTTCTGTCAACAAGGGGGCTGGTGGGATGTCCAACCCACCACCCATCATGGCGTACCAGATTAAGAGGCTACTGAGTGTATATATAGGAACAAGTGGGAGGACGTGAGACTGTTCCTCCATGGGGGTTGGACAGTGAGCGATTCTGCAGTGCTCTTCAGGCACTTCTGGCAGAGAATTAGATTACCTCGAGGGTGACTTCAGGGGAAGAATTGAATCCTTCGCTGTCACAAAACCACAACTGAAGTGGCACCGCATTGTTGCTCATACCTCAAAGCTGTAATTGCTAAACAAGATGTCTGTCTGTATTCAAGATGTGTGGCTTTATTCTCGACCACAAAGAAGCCACTCTCACATCGACACAGCGGCAGACAGTTGAATAAATAAAAAGAGGCCATCTGACACGACAGAAGTGACTTTTTTTTTTCTTAAACTTGATGCTGGCAAGAGGTTGCACAGGGACACTGAGAACAGCACTGCGGGGTCAACACATGAGGACATAATTGGAATTGGAGTACAAGGCATCCACTTCACCCCCAGTAGGCCACAGCATGAGCAGTAAATGCACAAGAGCAGGGGGTTTGGAAATTGTGTGTGTGTCTGTGTGTCTGTGTGCATGCAAGCGTTGAGGCACAGTACCTGCTCCAAATGAATGTTCTTGTAGATAACAGTCTGGTTCCATTCTGGGTTTTGTGTCTTCTGGGCATACCGGGTCCTTCTTTTGCTATCAGCACTGTCAAGCAGGAAGATGTAGAATAACTGAGAGTCAGTAAGAAGTGAACAATTCCTCTTATCTGCTTGGCGCCTTGGCAAACATTCATTACACTGTGATGTATCAAAGAAATGTGTACGGAATTGAAGCTGGTGATGGAAACGTCAGTATGTAAATGCTCGAAATGTGTTTTTCTTATTCGTCTCGTTTTGAACTCAAGTTTTTGACAGGGTCAAGAATCACTTGAGACGCTGAAGTTGAGGAGAACTTAAAAGCTAGATGCGTCAAGAGAGAAAAAACGATGGCAGGAGCGTGGTTAAGCACCATGACGGAGATATAATTGAGCAGATAACTGGACGAACAACAAAGGCCACAACGAAAGGATGGGGGGGGGACACTCTGAGGACACAATTATTAGGAAGTAAAACAGAGACACCAACTAAAAGCAAAGATCAGCACCACACTACCTTGCATTCTGGACAACCATGACTTGTCTGAGGGAGTCCAGAAGAGGAGGAGGAGGGCAGATATCACAAACAAGAAAAGCAAAAATACAAAAAACAGTCAGAGCTCAAAGAAAACGCAGTAAAAGGATAGAGAGCTGAGGCAGTCAGTGTTCTCAGCAGGGTGTATTGCTGCCTTTTGGCACAGGCAATATGCAGCCACGCACCCGTGATGTGATTGAAGTGGGTGAACCACTACAACGTATTTGACGTACCACGACTGTGCTATTTTTCAGAACAGAAAACGTGAAGCACTTTTCAAAGGACGGCATGGGAGCAGTAACACTTCCTCAGAGTACCTCAAACGCCCACAGCATGTAGGATTTATAATCTTATAAGGAAGCCTAATGGGGTCATTATCTGAGAGCAGATAGTGTTACAGAGTGGCCGAAGGTTGCATCGATCCTCTCTACTATTCCCAGGCTCATGGGAAGACAATGGAGCAGACAAGAGAAGAGGAAGTACACCAGAAGCGTACTAGGTAGCGAACACTGTGAAGAGACAGCGATCTCACTCCAGTGCACAGCCTGTTTTCACACAAAAGGCCGTCTTGGACCTGACATTTCCCTTCTTCAGATTGTCCTTTTAATGCTTTGTGCAACACTTTACGCCACCCGTGCAGGGATTCTCAGAGATGGAATTCAGTTAAGCTCTATTGACTGCCTCATGTCATCGTATCCATTCTCATTCTCTCGTACCAGCTCGATTAGTTAGTCAGTTTCATACACACAGCGCAGTCGGTACACGGTCAGAAAGAAACAGGGGAGAGAAAACAAGACAAGGACACAGAAGCAGAAAGGGAGACGCAGACCGGACATTCTTGAGGGCACAGACAGACTCAGAGTCTCACCCTCTCCCGGGCAGAAGATAGACCTTGACGAAAGGGTCGGAATAGCTGTCGTTGTCTCTCTGGGCCAGGTTCCTGGCCTGCAGGACGTGGACGATCAGGTTTCCCAGGTTCCTGTCGTAGTTGATCTGGAGCTGAGGGAGAAACAGGAGTCGAGGCCGTGTAAAAGGGAGAGCGAACTTTGGCTCTAATGGGCATTTCTTGTTTGCCGCGTTTTGGTTTCTGTACCTGAATTTCCCCCGTGATGGGATGCGGTGTCCTCATGAGTTCTGTTTGCTGAAAAAAAAGGAATTCAACAGAACAAGGTAGATTGAAAGATGCCTATGTAAACAGAGACAGTGCAACCCAGAAGAGAAAGCAGCATATATCAGACTTTGATCCATTTGGTGATGACTTCATTGACTTCTCTCCTCTGATGTATGCATATTGCAGGCTTACAGATTAGTGCGTTGACCTTGTGGGATGTTTTCCCACTTGAACTATAGCTTCACAAAAGAGATGACTATCTCAACCGTGCAAATGACTGCACCTGTCCTTGACTATAGTAAAATGAGGTTAATCACTTGTCTAAGATGCTTTGTCATTGTTACAAAACAACTTTTTTGAAGGATTCTACTCATTTTAGATCTTTTTTTTCACAAAACAATTAATTAGAAATGCTATGGAATCTGCTTTGTTGATTTGGATACCATTCCATATTACAGAAAGGTGAGACGGGCATGTTTAATGGTTTGTCCCCGCAACCGCATGTGGTAAATCTCAGACACCCTGAGCATTGGCGGCTACTGCCCATCCATTACCTTGGTTCGCTGCTTTTTATTTATGGCAGGTGATGCCGGCTGCCCAGGACTTGGCACACCACTGGAGGCAGCCGATCCTGTCCCTGAGTGGAGGAGGGCGGAACGCTCCAGTGCGGAGAGGACGCCCAGTCCTCCAGGCCCGATCCCCATCCCCGCCATGCCAGGAGCCTGCTGCTGCGACACTTTCTGGAGTTCTGCAGCCAGCTGCTTAGGGTCCACACCAGGTGAACGCTGCCCACCTACCGAGACACGGATTTACACGAATGACTATCGCGCAAAACATACCATATGTACACAGATACATGCATTCATGCAAGACATATCAAACAAATCCTTGTACATACCAGCCTTAAGCTGGACATGGTGCTCCAGGGCTTGTGGGTGCTCAGGGTCAGACAGCATATTAAGGTCGCTGTTTGGATCCATACAGGAAATTTACGATGGTACATTACCCAGTGGAACTTGGCAGTAATGTGTCACAGAGTGATAGTTTTGCATATGAAGGGGCGTGGAATGGAAAAACGAAAACAGGAGAGGGGGGGAGGAGAGAGGGTGCACGCGGGTGTGCAGACACCAGATTGCAGCAAAACACCAGGGGAGTGAGAGGAGGGTAAATGATGACAGATGTAACTCACAGTCGCACACAGAGCTCCGCCTCTGCACACGGCTGGCCCACGATGCCTTGCACTTCTTCGTATGTCTTTGCTGTCAGAGGAATCCCATTCCACTCCAGCACCTGCATTCCTGCATCGAAGCAGCAGCAACAGCAAACAGAGATTAAGGATCGGTCCATGCGCTACTGTTTTCTGCTGTAAATTTATCCTGTCAGTTCTTTACAACTTAAACCAGATTATGTCTGACTTGTGTCTCAGATAGGAAAGCTAATATTTTAGCGATATCATTTTTCATATGGGATTTAGATGACTTGCTGCAAGGGTTTTTGCACACCATGGATATTTGATCTAATAGCATGTGTTATGCCAGAAGGGTATGCAAACTATCAATGCCACTAAAAGTGAAGACATCAGATTAAACCTATGGTGATGATGAAGCTTATTAACAGCTGTTAAAACAAATTGAAAATAACATTTGCTTGTCCTTCGATGCATTCCTTGTTATTATTACTACTCCTGGTGCCAACAGTACGCAATGTCCCATGTCATAAATCACTAATAATGTAACGGGGTGCTTTGGGCTCCACTGTATTTGGATGCATGAAACTCCATGGATGACATGACCGTCAACCCCCCAATATGCACAAACACCCCAACCCGCCCAGTGACAAAGTCATGATGCTCCCTGTGGTAGATTTCCCTGTGCAGAATGGAACCAGCGGGCAGAGAAACAAATAACATAAAAAATCCCTGAAAACATTCAGAAACTGAGGGAAATTATCACTAAATTCAGGCTCTTCCATCCCACAGAAGAGCTTAAGACATCAATTGCTTGAAAATCCTTATTATTGACTCGAGAGAGTGTGCCCGCATGCCTTTTTGTACGCCTGTGTCTGCACTGCTAAATTTAGCCTAATGACTAATACAGCCCAGCGCCGCAGAGGGTTAGTTGACAGGCTTTTTTGTGTTGGGATGTGACGTGTGGGGAAATTAAATGTGGCAGAACACAATGCAGAAAGTGGCAGTAGCCCCTCACATCATCTTTGGAGGTTCAGCAACATATATTTGCCAAAGGATTACAGGCTCTAAAATTAATATAAAAAATCTCAGTGACTTTGATGGCTCAGGCCACCAAAATCCTTTACAGTAAATTTTAAACATGCGCATCGTTTTTCAGAATATCTTTAAGGTAAACGTTGTCACCCAAAGCAAAATAATCACTTTCTCCTCCTGTAGCGCACTTACCCTCCACAAATTTCCCTGTTTGTTCCGCTGCACCACCGGGGATAACCTTGGCTATGTAGGCTCCGATCTCACCACGGCTCCCTGGAATCTCTTTCCCACCTACCACACGAATTCCAAGTCCATTCCCTGAGGAAAGAAGTAAGTATTCAGCGTCATTTTATTTTGTGTATATAAAAAGGTGTACAACAGTACATGTTTTAATGTGATTGCCTCACCCGACACACTGTTGTCCCTTGGGTCTTTCCTCAGTTTAATACGAGTGTGAGGGTAAACATATGGTACCAATTTCATCTGAAGAGATTTTGACAAGAGTATATTGAGAACGTGTCAGAGAATCACTCAGTGATGACAAGTTGAAAGCATAACGATAACAGCCCAGAGTAGAGTCAAACATGTTAGATCTCACCTGTCTCTTGTCTGATATGTTTCCGCCCCTGGGATGCCCTTCTCTTGGCTTATCAA
This sequence comes from Thamnaconus septentrionalis, assembly GCA_009823395.1. Taxonomy (NCBI): domain Eukaryota; kingdom Metazoa; phylum Chordata; class Actinopteri; order Tetraodontiformes; family Monacanthidae; genus Thamnaconus; species Thamnaconus septentrionalis. The sequence continues at coordinate 8,033,448 of CM020513.1, read as the reverse complement.
ACCAATCAGTGTCCTCTCTCCTCAGGTGGTAGGCTAAACAAAGAGAACAAGCCGTCAAATGTCACTTATACTAAAACAGGCTCTGATTGTTTTCCTGAGTTTACCTGATGAGTTGATCTTGAATCAAGCATGAAAATATGTTTTTCTTATGCCATCGTAATGTTTGTTAAAGTTATCCCGTATAAGTATTTAAGCAGAACATTTTGATGGTTAGTGCAGTAATCACTGCAAACGGTGGAAGAAATGGAAAATACACATTTTAAGACATTGGAGTTTGTCCCGCTATTGATGAAAAACAGTCTGAATATGAGGGTTCTGCATTGTTTGATATTTTTCTCATGTCATAAGTTTTTTTTTCTTGATCAAACTAATATTGTATAGCCTGTAATATCAATGATATAATAGTTGTATTAACAATTAAATATGTGAAAAACCACTCCAGTATCTAGTATCAGTTAGAGTTTATGATTAAAGCCTTGTACCTGAACTTTAAATTTACTTTGCAGGTAGATAATACAGGTAATAATCTGAAAACATTTATTTTGCAGAACTTCATTGATGACAGTTGATGACAACATTTACAGCTCACATGACGTGCACTGTCATCCAAACATAATGTCTGTGGAGACATGTCAGAGGAAAATGCCCCCCTTTCCTGAGACAAAAAAACCAACCCAAATAAATAAATAAATACATAAATAAAACATTGTCCACTAGATTGGAAATGGCAGACAACTTCTACTGTGCATCCACAGCTCCAAAAAGATACTTGGAATGCAGGCTCAAACAGATGTTTCCAATGGCGAAAAGAACTGTGACAGCTCCATGTGAGTGAAGCAGCAGTTGACAACAGAAATAAGCCTGAAAAAGTTAAGAAAGCCACTTTCCTGGCCTCTTAGAATCATTTGATGCGGGGGGTGAGAAAACACATTTTATGGCATGTCTTGTAATCTAAAGATTTGTGCAAATCTCTACTGGAAACCTTGCTAGTGCAAACGATGATTTCACTGTAATTGTCACTTGCTCTATGAATCAATTTGTTATTCACCACTCTTCTCAGGGAATTCTAATCTGTAAACGCAAAATTGTATATATTTTAGCATTAAATAACTGAAATAAATACATTCATGTCCTAGTTTCCCAATGAATCATCAGTAAAAGCAGTGTTCAGTGTTCACAATTCTGTTCACATCTGGAAAAAAAAACCCTCAAGCATCTTGGCGCGGAGCAGCAATCCACACATATATTTATGAATGATCCAACAATTAACATACAGTTTTTGAAAGAAGGGTGCATGGACATGAATACTGGGAATGGGTCTGATGTGCTTGCAGAACGTCCGTGATGTGCAGCCAGAATGATAGAAAACTTAAGTCACTACAATATATTCCCACATAAAAGAAACATCTAAAGTGTCGATAGATGGGTCATTCCAAAAATGAATCAGACATGTCGACTACAAAAGGATCCACTACATGACATGTATAGTGTACTGTTGAGATGTAGGTCATTCCAGAATGAGTCTGGCATGTGTGCAAAATCAACAGAAGTGGTCAGAGCCATGGTGTGTAGCATGGACGCAAAAACTATACTGCAACTACATGGAAACTAGGATGGCGTCTCACCTTCTATATTCCAGTTTGGGCCTCCAGCTGGGGTACAAAATTATATATTTTTTCAGAAATTGCGTGTGACATATCTCCATTAATCTAGTACGCTGCAGCTGTGCTCAGATTCATTTTGTATTGTGAGAGCACCTCAGCACATGCACTAATAGCACTAGTCAATTTTAGCTGCATGCTTTAAATTACTTCAGGTTTGTCACTGCTGGCCGATAACATAAATTACTGTCAACATATTCTGTAAAAACATAAAAGTCATATTTTACAGAAAAAAAACCCAGCCATCAGCTAATATCCATACCAACTAAAGTGCTACCACTGCCATATTTCTATCACAGAAATACAGTCTTTTAGCTTATACTTTAAGATACTCTACCGTGTCTGATACTTTCATGAACGATTCTGGCATCATCTTTTCTCAAAGGTAGTATGGACCCACTTAGTGCTGTAATCAAGGCAGATGGACACTTTTAATCTTTGGTCAGGACAGATATAATTTTCTTATCAAGCAAACAACTAATATAAGCATTAACAGTAAGTACTGTATATAGCGTAAGGTTTCTCAAAATTAATAAACTACTATGCATTCCAATAATTATCCGAGAACTAGTGCTGAAAGCAGTAATCCTTTTGTTTGTTGTCAAAAACTCTTAGTGTCCAGATTTATTTGTCTCTACCACATCCATCTCCTTTAACTGCTTATAGTAAAATGAACTGTTCACATGGCATACTGACATCTACACAAGTGGATTTTACTTGACATGCTAGAAAGGGATAAATCCTACACTAGCAGACATAAGGCAAAGTACATGTCAATATTGGCTGTCAATCACGACAGGACACAGACATCTCATAGAGAGCTATGAGACATCAACGGAAAACAAAACAACAAGCAGAAAATAAAATCACTTTATTAAGATGGAAATGGAAACGTTGCACAAGCATGCAGATGCAAAATCAAATACAGACAGAAAATCTGACAGAACTGAAAAAGACACACAACAAACATATCACGACTGTGAGAAATATGAGTCGAAATTTAAATTCCACTTTTCCACCAATGCGTGTAAATTGTTATTGAGGTACTTGAGAGAAGGTCTATAACTTCTCTCATGAATGATTTTACTTTTAAACACTAGGAATGTGCTGAAGCAGCTGTACCTGCAGAACTCTTGTGCATCCAGGTATTATAAGTCAGCATTAATCCATAAAGCTAAAGCTGCGAGTTATTCTCTGAGAAAGCTTATAATCTTTGGAAAAAAAAAAGTGCTCTGTTCAGCATGAACAATGATCTTTTTCATGCTAGTGACAAAATGTTGCTCCATATATTGGCAGGAGAGATGGAACCAAAGTGTAAATAACCAAATACACAAATTTAGTCCATTAGCATCTAACATTTAAGCAAAGGTAATGCCATCAGTCAAACATTTTAAAAGTCATCTTATACATATGTATTGCTCTAGTGTGGATTCTTATTATTGTTATTTATAAGGCACAATACATGTAAACACAGTTGCATTTACTTATTTTAGTTATTTATGTAAGAGATTTGATGTGAAAATTTGTTCATCAGTGATTCTTAAAAACAAAATGATAATAAAAATGGATTTGTATGCTACTTATTAAACTATATTGAATACATACGTATTCCGCGCTGATAAGTGAAATACATTGTTCAGAAAATATCTTTCCAACTACAAACATTCAGTTATTTGAAAACAAACAACCATTTTGTCAAGTTAGACTAAAAATGAATATTGTTTGAATTTTACTGAAATGTTGGGCTCCTTGAGTTAGCTATTTAGTTAGCTAGCTTGAATTAGTCAGTGAACAAATATAAAGTGACTTGCCTCATTTGTGTTAAGAAATAATTATACAACAGACCTGTCTCTTAAGGATTAAAGTGATTGAAAAACAAAACGACAAAACATGCAAATGAAATAACAGGACACACATGGACAGAAGTGAATCATACATAAACTCAGATTATCAGAGTGTTATGTATTGGTCAGAGGGGTATCAGAAAGAAAACTAACAGCATGCAACAATCTAATGAGAAATTCACTGGACGAATGACATTGTAACAAACCATTGAATATTTACAATAATGAGAACTAAAAAACGCCAAGCAAGTGGTCAGTATGACCACTTAGCATTAGCATGCGGAAGAAGCAGGTCCACACATTCAAGTTGCTGCAACAGTCTCGGGCTCCATTTACCTTCACTGTCAGACATGGCGCCTTGTAAGTCGTCCATGATGAATGCGATGTCTCGATCGTAGCCTCGCGTCCGAGATTCCTCCTTCATATGTTGTTGTACCTCTGGCAGGGAATGGCTAGAACCAAACTGGTCTCTAGAGTCAGCAGAGATTGGAGGTAGCGGTCCGGCTGAGGCTCTAGCCATACCCATTGGCTGCCCCACAGGGCTCAAAGGGCTTTCCTCCTCTGAGTTCTGAGCAACAATGGGGATACGTCCCCTGCTTTGGCTAATAGGTAAACTTGTTGGCTTTGCTCTTGCCACCCCAGGGGCAAATGCTGCATCCAAAACCTCTCCTTCTGTTTTGAGTCTGAGCGAGGAGCTGGAAAGGTCTCGTTTGATTGATAAATCCAAGCCATAGACAGAGGAGGGGCGAGATGAAGGGCGAGATGAAGGTCGGGAACGACTCCCACTTGGGTAGGTGCCATCATCATGAGCTGTGGCTCGAAGAGCTGATCCAAGTCCAAGAGACTGCCCAAGATTGAGAGACCCTGCTAGGTTCCCACCAAGGGATGAGCCTAAATATTTTTGCTGCTCAGACAAATTCTTTCTTAGCCCAAATGTTATTTCATCCTGAAGCAATCTGGCGGTGGCAGCCAAATTGGTCACAGAAGAGGTGCCAGATCCCATATAACTTGCAAAGTCAGGCTCCAGGTCCCTACTCTCCTGGATTGGAGAAAATTTTGTGATGGCCTTTGGGTCTATCAGGGCCTTTTTGCCCTTCATCTGTTTCTGGTAAAGTACAGCTGCTGGGAGTTGCTTTGCAGCCTGTTTTTCAAGGGTGAGTCTGCCAATGCTATACTTTTCTCCTTTGGGGAAGTGGCGAAAACTGCTGTCACTAGGGAGATAATGAGGCAGACCTAATCCTGTCAGGTGTTCCAGTCCCTCAGTTCCTCTCCTAAACTCTTGCTTAATCTGCTGTTTGAGTAGCTTCAGTTCATAAGGATCTTCCATGGTGTCATCGTCTCCCTTTGTAAATGTCTGTAGCCGAGATGAGCCTAAAAAATCTGCCACCTGAAATCAAAAATGCCTTTTTTTATAATAGGGTTGTTTTCCAAAAATGTTAATGTCACAAACTGGAGTCTGGAGAACAAGAATGACTGTGTAGTTGAAAAGCCTAATTTCTGAATTATCTACATTTTTCAGAGGCTTTGTAGTAGCATTTGAAGAGTGGGTTATTACACTGGGTACTTTTTTTTTTTCTAATGAAAATAAAGCATTTTGCCACATTCTCAGAAATCAATTCTTCAAAATTATAAACGTTAAAATAAATTACAATATTCATGTAGACATACAGACTCATTAACATAAGTTAAGTAAAACATTGGAGCTGATATTTCATATACCTCTGCTGTGTGCCTGACTTCTGCTGCCCGGAGGAGTCTGTCAGCTTTTGACATCTCTTTGTCTGGTAGGTTGAATCCAGAACTCAAGCTTGTGTTGCTCAGTCCAGTTGAGGTCTTGGTCAGCTCCCCTATGTCCTCAATCAGCACATAATTTCTGGCATTATGGTGATCAATATCAGCATAGAAGGAGTCAGCCGAAATACTGGACATTGGACTTGAGGCCATACTTCTTTCTTCCAGCCCTAGTCTTAAATCTACACTACCATATTTGTTCCCCAGGTGAGCAACTCCATAGCCACTGTCAGTGGAAGTTGAAACAATCAGCAGTGGCTGATTGCGGATCACTTCGTAGTTGGAGGTGATCTTAGGTTCCAAATCCGACAGGGTGGTTTGACGCTGCTTTCCCTGCTGTAGGAGAAGAGCATGTTGGTAGCTGCTCGACTGAGTCTGGCCATGAGAAAGGGAAAGTGTTGGATAAGGGGACTGATGGTAAAGTGATTGCTGTTGATACAGGTTCTGTTGGGTGTAGTGGCTAGTTGTTTGGGTCTGGGGAACATACTGGGCATATGGAGAGTAAGGACTTGTTAGTGTGTTGTACTGAGAATCAGCTTCTGTTTGTGGAGGGATAAATTGATCAAACTCTGACTGTGGAGCTGTCCGTGGTCTTTCCAGGCCATCACCCCTCGCCTCCCTGATGTTGCTGACCTCACTATCTGACATGTAGTCTCTTTCCTCTGCCACCCCCTGCAGATAGGCCCTTTCTCTCTTCTCTCTCTCCTTCAGCAAGGCGTCCTTACGCCGGTTGATACCCATCTCAAGGTACCTGCAGAGAAAGGGCAGTTATTGTAAAATTAGTTAAGCACTATTGGTTTTCATTGTGACTTAAATTAACAACCACAGCAGAAAACTATTTTTTGGGTTCTCACACATTAGTACCTGTTACCATGTGTGAGTGTGGAGAGGCCTCACACAGTGATGTCAAGGCAGCCTTTTAGCCCATAAACTATTAAGGTGAGAGGGGAATCATGCAAATGAATTAATGTTGCATCAAGGGCTAAAAATGATGATGAAGGTTGTAATTAATGTTGGACAATCACCAATCACACATTATGAATTTGAAATAATGTGAACAAAACATTAACTCTAGCATGCAACATTGTGTTCATTTTACACCTGTAACATCTCACCGTAGTTTAGCATCAATCTCCTTTTCCTCTTCATCAAGTTCAGCTTGTTTCTTCCGAAGTTTTGAAGATTCCCTCTCTACCAGGTCAAGCTCCTTGTCAATGTCCTGTAGAATCTTTGCTCTGGCAATTGTTGTGCTTCGAGCAAGACGGCGACGAGCAGAGTTGGTGCTGTATCCTGCCCGTCCTGTCAGAGAATCATCCTCAGGAGGGGGGTCTGGTAGGGTCCGCTTTACCTTCTTACCAGTACCAGAAGGGGAGCCTCGTCCCTTCAAATATAAAAACAAATGAGACATTCAATTTTTCTTGCATGTGTACAAGTTTCTTTTTGAAACTTTTTTTTTTCACTTGCAATATATTTTGATTGGACTTACAGAATAGGTGTCATAGTATCCACTCATCCGGTCTTCTGTTGATGAACTAAAGGATCTAGGATCAGACAGAGATTTCTGCCCTGCCTTTAATATCCGAGGGCCAGAGGAAAATCTATTTGGGTCAGCAGTCAACATTCTCTGCCCACCATGTGCTTTCTCCTGAGATAGTGGGGAGACAAGGTTGTAAAAGACTTTAGCCTGAGAAGGCACATTTGCTTTAAGGTGTGTGCTGTAGCCCACCTCCATGGGTGTGTATCTTCTGTCTGAGTCTGTCTGACAGCTCAGACTTCCACCTCGCTGAGAGTTCTCTGGAGCTGAGATATGCTTGATGATTTCCACTTTGGTGTCCATCTGTACATTTGGTCGTTTGATTGTTCCAGAGTGGTCAGTCTGGACAGATATCTCTGCAACTGTCTGGATCGCTATGCTGGAGACCTTGGATCCATGCTTTCCTTCACTGCTATGTTTTCGAGAGCGCCGACGTGCTTTTGTAGGAGCATCCCATTCGTCCTGGTCCTCATCATCAGTCTGACCGGATGAATCTATATTCTTTTTACTCTTCTTTCTTCTTCCCACGTGCTGTTTATCTGCTGAGTCTTCATCATCTGTCTGCACCCCACTATCAATGATTTTCCTTCCAGTGTCCTGATCAACTTGAAGCTTATTAGCTAAATTAAGCTTGTCAAATTGTGTTCCAGAAGCTGGAATTGTAGCATCATCTTTTACAGGCCAGTACTGACCACTGTCACCTACTCCTGCATATTTAGCATCCAAAATATTACCTGCGGTACCATAGTGTTCATCTAGCTGTCGCTGGAGTTGCAGTTGGAGTTGTTGGATTTGCTGTAATTGCTCTTTTTGTTGTGCATAGGTCTCCTGCTGGGCAATCATGTGAGCATGGTGCTCTTCCTCCTGCTGCAGAAGAAGCTGCTGCTTTAAAGCCTGAAGCTCTTCAAGCTCCCTTTGGAGCATAAATTGCTCTTGTTCACGATAACGCTGAATCTCTTGTCTTTCCCACTCTAACTCCTCAGCAAGACATAGCTGTTTAAGCTTTTCAAGCTCCAGAAACTCCCTCTCCATTTGATATTGGGCCATCTTTGTGTTGTCTAAGCCTGGGAATATTGGAGAAGAGGCTAAGACATCCAGAGAAGCAGCTATTGCTTCAAGGGCTGTATCTGAGTACATCTCCGGATAGCCTGTTATAATTTCAGCCAAAGCCCTAGGTAAAAGCTCTTTACCTAGCCCTGTGTCTAACTGAACCATTTGACCTGTTTCTGTATTTGACATAAAGCTAAACTCAGGAGGCAATGACTGATTTTGGACTGTTGAAGTAGGTGTGAAGGTTGTGCTAAAGATAGAGCCGGGTTGAGTTGTAATTGCATATGTAGATGGAACAGGGGCAGCAACAGAGGAGTAAACTATTCCATCTGAAGTTCTAAGAACACTATTTACACCAAACCCAGCAGCTGGGACCTGGGAATATGGAGCAGTGGTCATCTTTGGGTGGTCTCCAGAAGTTTTGCTAGTGTAGTCTAGAGCTTTACCTGCCACAATCAAAGATAGATTTCACTTAATCAGAATTATGTATTATGTACATATGTATTCCATATGAATTAAAGACCATGCAGTCTTGGATCAAAAATTGCACATGCATCTCTGCAGAATTGTTGGCTAGCACGAGGCAAAACCAAAATATTGAGGGAACACACGCAGGCAAACGCATGCATCTGTGTGAAAACAAAAAGAAAAAAAATTAAAACATGCATTTGAAAGAAACACATACACATCAAACAATAACAGAGTGAATAAGTGAACTAATCAGAAAATATATGACACAGCACTACACACTAAATACATGTTGGCACTTCCATCACTTTTTCTAAATTTAGCGAAATAATATGCAAGGCAATAAACCAACATGCAAATAGAAAAACAATGAAAACGTATGTTCATACTCACCAGCAGAAAGTTTAGCAGCAGTAAGATCTATTGCTCCATCTGAAGACCCACCGAGATAGTCTTGACCATTCTTTGGATCATAAGGGAAAACTCCTGCCTCTGTAATTCCAGACTCAGACATGGAGACTTTTATGCCATTCATCCCTTTGACTCCATATAGTCCAGCACTTCCACCGCTGTCCTCTTTGTAGCCAAAATAATTGTCAGGCTGGGTTGTAACTGGTGGTTGTGTTCTACAGCTTCCTGTAAAAGGCAGCTTGTAAATGACATCACAGCACACGCTCCTCCTTCCAGCTGTAAGGTCAACTGGAGTCCCATCATCCTCAACCACTGTGGTAACAACTCCCGGGCTTGTGCCAGACAAAGCGACCATAGCTCTCACTGGTCTGTAGTTTGACAGGTCCATGGCTCCCGTTGCTTCTAAAGAAATTATAGGTCCTCCATTACTGATAGAAATTGGTGTTGAAGTAAGTGGCTGTTTAGCTGCTGAAGACATTTCATAGGAAAGATTCATGGGTATTTCTTGAGCCATGGGTGCTTCATCACTGACCACAGCCTGTGGGTTTACAGGTCTGTATATAATTTGTGCCAGTGGTTCAAATGGCTTGTATGATGTGAGAGACATAGGCAATGATGCAACAGGGCCCTGTAAATCGAGTGGTCTCTCTGCTGGGGTATTGTTATAAGAGGCAATTGTGGCTGTGCACGTGACTATGGTGATGTTGTCAGTCACAACAGACAAAGTAGATGCAGGGGTAATCTCGGCACTGAGATTTACTATCTCAGGCTGCACTGCTGTTATTTGGCGGCCACTGGAGTCACTTGAAATTGACTGTCGACTTGATTCAGGTGGTGTAAGATCCATGCCGTGTTCAGTCATCCTTATGGCAGGTTTAACAGTGCGCAAATCAATTACGTCACCTGGATAAATCTTTCCATTCTTTTTTGACTGAGGAAGGCCTTTTGCTACATCAGGTTGTATAGTGATGGCCACAGTGGGTGGAGGAACCTGAGGAAGTCTTTCATGTACAACAGAAACAGTGGTTCGCTGCACCTCTGTTGTAACCACCTGGGTGACCAAGCTGGGAAGACTCACAGGAGGCTGCCCTGAGGCTGAAATTGAAGAAGAATACATGTGGCTCATACTGGCGACAACTTTTTCTGGTCCTCGAAATTCTTGACTCTCAATAGACTCTTGTTGTATTTTAGTAATAGTAACTGGGGTCACTTGCACACACTGAGGAATATCTTGGGCCCTGGGCAGTGAGGTTCTTCTTGTATATGCTTCAGTGGTAATTACTTCCAAGGGTTGATCATATTCTGATGAATAAGTGATGACCTGTGGTCTTTCCTCCGATGAAGAAAGTGAATCTGTCATGTAGTGAACCTGAACAGCGTGGCCAGCAACAGGAACGTCTCTTTCTGCTGGCATGTTAAGGACCTGACCCAAATGTAATGGTTGTTGCATGGTTATGGATTCTCTTCTTGTAGTATAGGCCTGAGTTGAGGCCATCTGTGTAGAAGTTGCATAATCTGTTGGATAGGTAAACATTTCATTTGTGATATATGGTGGCTGGACAATTGATGATAAAGATGTCCTCCTGCTGGTGGTTTCCTCAGTTGTAATAATTTCAACTGGCATCCCGGTCACTGTTTGAGGTTTAATCACCGATGAGGCTACTGAAAAATTTCTCATATCAATGTCCTTTGATACAACCCCTGGGGGTGTTTCATGCTCAGGCTTAAAAGCTAAAACCTCTAATGGTGGGGTGGAATACAACCTAACAGAAGGTTCAGTTCCACAGACTTGTGGAATTTCTGTCACATAGGGCAAATCTGGTTGTACTGATATTTGCTGGCTTTCTATTGCAGGATGTGATTGCGTCAAATTGTCAGTTAAAGAAGTTATCACCATATCAACTGAAGATGGCTGTATCAATTTAGAAGAATCTGGTCTTTGGTTGACATCCATGACTACAGATGGAGGTTGAACTTCTGGAGACACATTTTCCAATTTATTCATTCTGATAACTGAGTCAGCTGTTATAACTTCTGTAAGATATTTATGATTTGTAGGAAGGCTAATCTCATCTACAAGAACTGGCTGTTGCATGGATAGCTGGTTTGCCATGTGAGGCAACATTTCTGTAGGGGGAATTGGTACAGGTATTGGGACTTCAATAACAGTGTAAGTATTTCTGGAATCTTCAGGTAACAAAGGTTGTTGGGGAACAAGAGTTTGCAGATTTATTTCTGATATTTGAGGCGTTATCATAGCTGTCTCTATACCAATTATATCATCAGACTTGCCATATTCTCTCTGTAACACTCCTGTTTGACTTTCAGTCTGGGGATAAATGCCTGAAGAGGCAACTGCATTTGGTTGATCATAAAGGACTAGTACTTCTGTAGGTCCCTCTAGCTGCAGTGTTTCAGCAACATTTGCAGAAGACTGTGGAACTAATGCTTCACTTGAAACCACTTGAAAATGTGCCCCGTCTGTGATAATTTGAGGTTGTATGTCAGCATGATCCTCTTCTATTTTCTCTTTGACAGTGAGTGGTTGACTAAGAATCTGTGTCTCTGAAGGTGTGCTGATCTGGGGAGCTCCTTCAACTGGTGCAAGTGTCTGTGTAATGTGTTTGGACTGTTGTTGGATGTATTGCTTTTTAATAGGAGTTGGAACAATATGTGCTTCAATCAATGCTTCTTGACCAGATGGTACTTTATTAACACCAGCAATAGATATAGGCGTTTCAAATATGGAAGGCACAGAATCTGGCCTACCTTGCACTTCTGTTGGTACTACTTCTATTGGTTTTTCTTGCTTCGCTGTCACAGTTTGAGCTGTGGATACTGAGGGCATTTGCCTGAAAGTAGTGACAGAAGCCCTCCTAACTGTAGCCTGTGTCAAGAATGTCTCAGCTTTTTGTTCTGTTGGTGTTGATCGTACATCTGACACCTTTGTAGAAGGGACAGAGCCTCGTCTTAAAGGGGCCTGAACTGTTATGCCATCAGGTGGTGAGCCAAGTTCAGATGGAAGGGTGATAACAACATAGGTTTGCAAACATCTGGAATGTCTAGGAGACAGAGGTGACTTGGGAGATGTAGCACCCAATTTCGACTCAACAGGACGTGTAAGGCTGAGTGACAGAGCATTTGGAGGTTCCTTGGTTCTTGGAAGAGTTGCAGCTTTTGAGGGCCACAAAAGGGGGTGGTTTGACACTTTCACCTGGCTTGTGGCTGAAGACCAATCCCGCTGGAATTAAAATAGGCTTTGGTGGGATGGGTGGGGGTGGCTTAGTTGTTTGACCATAGGCAGCTGTTGTAGTTGCTGGTGCTGCTGATGCAATAGTAGATGTTGTAGAAACTTGTGGTTTAGGATACAAAGCTGGTTTAGCCGTTGTGTTTGAAGGCGGTAGAGGTGTTTCTACAACAGTTATTTCAACTGCCCTTGCCACAGGTTTGAGTGGAAGTTGTGGAGTTGTGGCTTGTGGCATTTCTGAAACCTTACTGGTAAAGGGAGCTGGGTCACTGCTAGGGTGTGTGAGTATTTCTTTCTTCTGTTGTGTGGCAGTAGTTGAAACAGCTGGCTCTGAACTAACTACATCTTGTGTGTTTTGTCCTCTGCGAGTTAGGTTTTCCACACTGGGCACTATAATGACAACATGACCTTGTCTGGTTGGAGTAACAATTTGGGGTACTGCCCTATCATCCGGATGCATTTCTTCCATTCTTGGCTGTATGTCCACAACTACTGATTGCATTGGCTTGGCGGATAATGTGGTTCCTGAACATGTAGTCGTTGCCATAGCAGGGGTGGCATTTTGACAAGTTTTTACAGTTGACAGTCCTGTATTAGGGTCAGGTGAGGTCACAGATGTAGATCGAGGGGGCGGAGGTGGTGGCACCTTCTTTTTAATTATAGTAGTTGATGCGGTAGCATGTATATGTACTTGAGGGGTTTGACTTGGAGTTGAAACTGCTGTTGGGTTAACATTTGGCAATGCTGGATGTACAGGGACTGAGTGAACCACTGTAGCTTGTGTTTGAGTAGGAGTGGTAACTAGTGGTGACATTGGTAGTGGCGGTTGTGCACATACTGGAGAGGTTGTTGAAACTAAATCAGGCATCTGAACAATGACAAGTCCAGAGGACGAGGACAAAGCTGAAGCTGCTGAAGAAAGTGCAAGTGCAGGTACATCTGCAACTTGGGCAGTAGACTGAGTTGAAACCACAACAGGTGTGGAACATGGGGCTGACACTTGTATAACTGCTGGGGCCTCTATTGGCATTTGAGATGGAGATGACACCAAATCTGGCATCTGAACTACGACAGGCAAGGGAGTAGACAGGTCTACTTGTGCCGGAGTTAGAGTTTTTTCCCAAGAAACCTTTACGTTATCTGTAGTAATTGATTGAGTTTTGGCTTGATCTGACACAACATCGGGTATTGCAACTACAAAATTTGTAGTAGTTGCACCTTGCGTTTGGTCCCCACTGGCCAATTCTACTGTTGCAGGTGAAGATGGAGTAGATACAGCTAATGGTGACTGGGTTACAAATGTAGGTGGGGGTGTTGGTGTGGACATTGGAGTTGACCCTGTTGATTGGGGTGTCTGAGCATGGAAGGAGAGTGAAGATGTCGCATTGGAATCCAAACTGGAATTTGGTGTGGCCGGTGAAGTTGGAGGGGAAACTGGTGAAAGTGGAGAAGGTGTAGAAGTTAACTCTGGAGCTGATATTGGAGTGGGGATAGGTTTTGGCTCTGGAATTTCACAGACCACACAGATAGATTCCATCTCAGCAGCATCAGACGAAAGTGGACTTATAGATTGATCGTCCTTTGTCTCAGATTCATCACTGGGTGTAATGTCAGAGGAAATGCCAACACCATACTCTTCTGCAAGACTGTCATCCTCTTCCTCACCAGATGAACACTGTGTTATCTTCAGGTCTGGTATATTCAGGTCCTTTCTTAGCGCTGGATCTTGGGGAGTCATTGGCCTTACAAAACCTATAGACCTATAGGTTGTACTAGGAACAAATGAGGCCTCTGTGCGCTTTGGTGGTTCAGAGGGGCGTGGTGGGGCAGGCCGTTTCTTCTTCTTTACTGTTACTTCAGTTGAAGTTTCAGTCTCTACGTAGGGCATATCCGTTTCTGAGATGATCGATATATCTTCCGTGGGTATAGTGACAATGCAGGTCTCTTCAACTAAGGAGGAAAGCACATCTGCAGAATAATCCATGGCAGTCTGTGCTTGTTGAAATTCTTGCTCTATCATTATTAGCTCTCTCTTTTTCTGCATCATTTCTTCATAAACCTCTTCTGGAGTTCTAAGCTTCTTTGGAGATTCAGAACCAGTGTCCTGTTCTTCTTCCTCTTTAGAAACATTGATCTTAATTTCAGGCTCCTCAACTAACGACTCATAAAGATAGTCCTCTATTGACATTCCTCCATAAAGAGGCTCAATATCAGGAGGACTGTCCCCTGGAATAGCTTTTGTCTTTTGAATAATTTCCTCGTATGCCTCTTCAGCACTCTTCAAGGGTTTTGACACGATACGCCTTTCATCAAATGAATCAGAAGGAAAGTATGGGATCACTGTTGGTGAAGGCTTCCGTCCTCTTTGTACAGCTTGCCTAATTTCTTGTTCTGATTCCATACTGGCTGAATATTCAGATCCAGAGGTTCTGCTGGTCTCTTCCGTAACTGTGACTTGCCTCAGATCCTCTGTTGAGGACAAGTTTTCAGTTTTAAAGCGTTGTTCACCATGGGCCCATGCCTGATCTTTGCCTTTTTTAGATTTCTCCTCCCGTCTCTTTTCATCCTCAGAAGAGTCTTCGATGGTTGGTAGAGGTTGGGTTTGCTGCCTGTGCTTACCCTTGCGATGGTGTTTATCTCCACTAATTTTCCTATGACTGGGACTACTATCACTGTCCTCCTCAAGAGATGAGGCTGAAGTAGGTGAAGACTCTGGAGTAAAACTAGAGGCCTGAATACTTGACGATCCCTTTGACAAGGTATCTGTGATACTCTCTACGTCCTCATCAGTACTTTGTCTCTGTCTCATGACTGGAATAGCTTTCTTGAAAGTAGTGCTGGGAGTTGTTATTTCAGTTGTGACTTTGGGGAGGGCTTTCATTTTTGCTGGATAGTCGTCTTTATCGGCACTTTCTTTTCTTGACAGACTTTTGAGTGCCACTGTGGTATTATCAAATTCAACATCCTTAATTGCTTCTTCCTTTTTCGGTTTCCTCTCTTTTTCATCATCTGAAATTGACATTTCCTCTTCATCACCCATACCCATTATCTGCTGTCGAATGAAATCTTCATCTTCTATATTTGAGTCAGTACTTTCTGTTTTGACATCTTCACTGCTGGATGAAAGATTGGTCACCTCCAGCTTTTTCTTCTGAACTTTAGGAGAGGGTGTGGCCTCGCTTTCAGTGCTTTCCTCCATTGCTTGAAAACTTAAACGTCGTCTCTCTGCTTTAACCTCCTCCTTTAAAGCCATGGATGAAATTACATTTACATCTTTATTACTTGTATCGCTAACCACCTGTTCGCTTTCAAGTTCTTGTGAAATGGGAAAAATCTGAGGTACACTTTCATCCTGCGCCTTTGCTTTGAATTTCTCCTTGTCCACAACAGCAAGAGCAGAAACTTTATTTTCTAGTTTACTTGGTTCTCTTGGCGTAGAGACGTTCCTGTCTTCCAGTGACTCTTTCTTGCTTCTATCTTGCTCCTAAAATAGAGAATAGCGTTAAAAACATAATTGGAAACTTTGAGTAATAAAAGTAAGTCAAAATAGTTAAGGTATCATTGTCGTAAATGCCTGCGGGATCACAGATTTAATGGTGATATAAATCAAGCAATATTTCTTAAAATGTTGCAGACAATAAACAGGAGAAAATATTGCATTTCCTCTTGTTACTAAATGTGATTGAATTGCCAGAATGTAGTTCAACGTCACTTTTTTTTTTTCAATATTTTTCCATATAAAAGTTATAGTGTGGTGGACAATAAATGAATAAAGCATTTGTGAACAATCTAAATGACCAAATGTAGGTTTAGCAGTTTCTCATATACAAATACAATTCAATCTTACTTTTGATTTCATGTCCTTTGTGTATATTTCTGTCTCCAGAATTGAAGTGTCCGTTATACTCGTCACGTCCTTTGACTCAGCTGCTGGAACTGCCTTTGTTTCTTGATTGTCGGGTTCCACACTAATTTCCTCAGGAGCAGACAATTTTGGCTCTGTACTTCTGAGTGAGGGTGCGACTTTGTGGTCAGCCGCTGGAGGGGAAGATGTTTCAATTGAAACCACTTCATGTTTGATGTGATCTTTTGAAATGATGGGTTTTGACTGTTCTGTTTTGGATAGTTGAGTCAAACCCTCATCAGTTTTCTTTGTCTCCACCTTGTCTGCTAGAGTTAGGTTCTTGGGAACATCTGCTTGTGACATTGCTGTGTCTTGAAGCACTGGCAAACAAGGTATTTTTGGATCAACTTCCAATGCTTCTGAAGGTTTCTTTCCCACCTCAGAAGTCAATTTATCTGCTGTTGCAGGCAAGACTGCCTTGTCCATAGCTTCTGTAATGGCCTGTGGAGAGTCCAAATTTCCTTTTAGGGTTGACACTGCAGTTGGTTCTACCTTGGTTGCAACTAGTGCAGGCTGTGTTTTTGTGGGAATAGGTGATTTGTCTTTGGATGAAGGTAAAGTCTTAGACTCAGGCTTTTTGACGGCAGGCGTAACTTGGGTCTCTGGTTTGGCAGATGCAGGTGAATGCTGAGCCATTTTTCCTCTGTTGTCAAGCTCTCCCTGTAAGGCCCTTTGAGTCTGGCAGTTCAGGCAAAGCCATTCCTTCTGTGTTGACACATACCAAGAAAGAGAATACAACAAAAACTTTATTAACATTAAAATATAAAACGTTTCTCTTAATCTAGCTCAGATTTTTTTTTTCATAATTCAGTTGTGATTAAGATATATTGTGCTGTCAAGGGATATTCTCATTTATTTTCTTTGAAAAGGTCTTACTTAAAACAACACCTTTTATTCTAGATTTAATTTTACCTCCCAGGCTTCTGCTTCTATAGGGGAAGGGTAGAAAAATAGACCACCCAAAAGCTTTTTGTTAGTCAGAATTTATAATCTTATCCACTAATTCAACTTTTTGAGAACTGCAAAATTGTGGATTATGTAATGTGGCACTTTTTTTTTTTTTAATAGTGATTCCAAGCTCTACTTACTTACTCAAGCTCCACTGGGAGCGGTAGATAAGTGCTTTGCCCATATGATAAGGTAACCATCTACATTGTACGTGTTATGCATTATGAAACCTTTATACTAATGTTTTTGTAATTTAGAATAGCATTTAGTTTAGTTCAATAGAGTTAGGTAGTAATCGTAAAAAATCCGGATGTGTCCTCAACCCACGCAATTTGTCTTGGAGATTAGCAGTGGCTCCAATGACGTAAAGTAAATAACACAGGTTATGTGTTCATGTGTTGGATTAAGCTTTGTCAAGTGATGTAATCTAACCTCTGTCATAGTTTGGTTTAGGTCTGCTTTAGCACTCCAGCTGTGCTACACTTTTTTTTGTTTTAAATAAAGTGCCATATTTGAGGTAAGAAAATAGCAAGAAAATAATTCAAGAAAGGGGACAAAATGTCATACTTTCATTTAATTTAGATTTTTATACTTTTTTTTTCTCCATGTTTCACTAATTTGATAATGTAAAAAAAACACTTGATATTTGGGATGGGGCAAACAACTTATGCAAATAATGCATGACTAGGAACTTTTATATCTCAATATTCATTGTGGTCAAAGGCACAATGTTGTTAGCCATTTCCCGGAGAAATATCAATTTCTCATTACTATTTCTCATAGATCTAATGAGAATGGATTATGACATATTGAATTTAGTTTATTAGTTTGTGAGACTTTTTTGTCTGTAACACTTCCCTCAGGGGTAAAACTGCCCTATTTGTTAGATCGATTTTGTTAAAGGAAGTCACATTAGCAAAGTAGATAGAGCTGGTAACAATATAAACCAACCAACCAACAAACCAAGGGATTTAAATACAATACAATTGTGTTGGGTCTTGAAGATCCCGATCAATGCTCCTGTCTGAGGCCTCTTCGACATAAAGGCACTCTCCTTGTATGTAAATGAAATATGAATCTTATATATGTTATATATATATATATATATATATATATATATATATATATATGTATATATATATACATATATATATATATTACAATTGTTGCCTATTCTTTCTTCTTTTTTCAACCAAACTAACTTGGAAAGACTGATGAACTATGGTCGATAACAGACGATCAGCAGGCGGTTGAGCTGTGGCCATGCATTTCTGTAACTGTTCATGTGTATTCTCGCTTTCTCCTTCTGCTCATTCTCAAATAATTTGACTCAGGTGGTGCTAAAATCTCATGCATCCAAGTGCCAGCATGATTACAGGACTGAAGCAATTGCTTGCACGTCAACATCGATCCATTAATGCAACAAACAAGTCTGCAGATTCACATTGTCATTCCATATCTAAGGTTCCTAACTCTAAAATATGAATGGTCAACGAATCTGTCAAAACAAATAAATACTGTCAACAACTTGCCATCATATATCCATCCACTGCCAGTCCTCGCCTCAGAGCCAGTCTCAAAGCGATGCACCAGAGCAGCGGCGTTTGGAAACTGGCCATCATCCTTTTGTCTAATTAAATCTGTTTCATGAGTAAAGAGCAAGAGCCTCGAGCATAGAGCTGTGGGAAAGGCTGTGCCCCACAAATAGCCTGAATTAGCTTCCCTCTCCATAGACTGTAGCCAGGAATTTCTGCTTGCTGACGCACAAGCACGTCGGATGCTGGATCCGCAGTGCTTCTGCACAGTTCACTTTCGGTTTAGTCACAGGGTGACGCTGAATATTTCTGCATGGCATGAGTAAAGAAGCAGGCCTGGGATTTATGTTACTTTGAAACACTGACTTTTTAAATTCCTCAAAGTGTTGCTCAGAGTGGGATGACTGTGTTTGCTGAGTGTTGATCTCTCACGGACACAAAGGGTGTCTTTCATAACACGAGATGAATAAATCTTACACTGTCAGCGTTGGGCTTTAGCCGTCAAATGTTCTCTTCGCAGAAAATTAAAAAATTCCTGTCTTTTGACACAAATGACAGACCAAATTATCTATCCATCCGTCTAGTTATCGATCTATCTATCTATCTAATTTTCATTTTTGTTGACTACCTGTCACTCAAAAAAACTCAAATGTTTCGTATAAGACTAGAAGGGCTTCCTCATCAGTGCCTTTGTTTCTGTTTATACCGGAACTCAGGTTCTTATTGATTTTCTGGCAAATGCCTTTGGCACAAGCTGTTCCTGGCTAATATACTTGGCTCTTAGCCGCACCCACTGAGGTGACTCCTTTTAAATCAACCTCCCTGATAATAAGTGTCACCCGACTCAGTTATACTAAACAGAGTGCTTTATTTCAAAGCCTTGGAAAAAAACAACAACACACTTTTAACGCATCAATGCCGCATCAGCAAATTTTAGATGAAGAACTATTTTGGCTAGTATTTATACTAGTTTGTTTCAGTTAGAAAAGCAAACAGTATTTGGTGAAACTTCAACATTTTAAGGCTTCTTGTGCACTAATTTTAAAAATAACATGAAATAAGAAGCAGAGTCTGCAGGTAGGCCATGCCTAGTCTCTCCTCAACTTATTTTATTTGTTTATTTTTTTGTCACTGGAGCCTTTTCTTGTGTCTCTAATAGCCAAACTATATTGTGCGCATAATTGTTTTGCACAAATGAAAATGTGAAATGGTGTACTTTCCCACCTACTTCACTGGTTTTGCACTTTTTTTTATTGGGAAGCACTTTTCGACCTAACTCTTTATATAAACCACTATTTGACGAGCAGAATATGCAGTCAAAGGCTGATAAAAAACAAAACAAAAAACAACCCATATACACCTGCAAATGCAAATGAGCAAGCAACCTGGAAACATTTAGAACAAAACACTTGGGCACTATTACTCAAACTATCCTGTCAGCACACACAGAGCTTTAGCTGGCAAAGCACGGCACACGTGAGCCCTACTTATCGGACAACAGACAGTCCCAGGCTTTTGATAACATCAGCTGAGGCAGAACAGGCAAACAGAAAAAAAAAGGTGGGGGGAGAGGGAGCGAGATTTGCCAGGAGCGGTTACTTTGCCCAGAGTGGCCTCGCTGGCTTCTTTCTGACCATTTTCCTCTTTTAGCATTTGTGCTTTCATGGCACTTTCAGACCCTGTGGATACCTTGGGCCACAACGCAGGAATATGTACCGCAGCTTCTTCTTACTTTCTTACTCTAGTTGTGATTAGGCCGGGCTATTTCCTCTTTCCTCTACACGCAGTGGCAGTTAAATTCAAAAATGTAAAAAATTATGCTTGAATCTGCCCATGTAGTCTCTGGCCTCGGGCTGCTCTCTCTCTCTCTCTCTCTCTCTCTCTCTCTCTCTCTCTCTCTCTCTCTCTCTCTCTCTCTCTCACACACACACACACACACACACACACAGACTAAACACGTGGAGTGTCAATGTCATGAAGGTTTGTCAGTGATATTTTTGCGTAATGATGTGTGTTTTCAGCTTCAGGCTGAAAGGCATGAGCAAGAGATTAGAATCCCCCTTATTCTTTGGCATCACTAAGGTGGACATGTTATTTTCTCAGTCATTATTATTAGTTATTACGTAATTATTGTCCCTTTTCTCATCTCAGGAATATTTTTGATTTATTTGCCTCAAGAGATTCCAAAAATTAGAAGTTTCATTAATGACATATTACCACATAAATAATCAATTAAACATTAACAAGCAGCAATCACATTGTTGAGGCAGTTCTGTGTTTTGCTTCCTGTATGTTCACCTCCTCTCACCCGAGAATCAAAATTACAACAAGGAACACACGAGTTACCAAATCCCAAGAATTGTTTTTGGGAAGTAGCTGTGCTTCCTGTTTGGAAAAAAAAAAAAAAAAAAAAATCTGGACTCAAACACTTATTTCTTGAACAATAATCTGGTCGTGAGGACATGTCCACAAATACATAGAGACAAAGGGTAGCGCCACCCACACGCAAAGAAGTGGACGCTGCTAAATTTGATAGAGCTACTGATCTACGAGAGAGCAGATGGCCCAAAAGGAAATGTCTGCAGCTCTAATGTACTGCTCCATGTTGTGTTTGACTTAATCCGTTTCACCTCTGCTTATTGGCATATCACAAGGCTTTGCCATCTCTGATCTCTCACGGGGCCTGGAGATTCCCTGGTCAGCTTTAGCAGCGGATCCCATCTTGCTAATGCTGTTGCACAACTATCAATCACTTTAATACATTTCCAGTGTGCCAGTCGGCTGGAGCTCTCTTCTCATGAGTCATGATGTAATAACCTGGACCGCTCTGGGGGAGGGATAGCAGTCACCCTGGCATCTGCACTGTGCTGTTTGCTTTTGTTTTTATTTACCAAAGAACTTTTCAAGATAAATAATAAATTTGTGTAGTCACATGGATGAAATCATAATGTTAACAATTTTGTATTCAGTAAAAATATTGAGCCTTTATCTTGAAGTTTGAACATTTTAAATCTGAGCTCACTGCATTTGCATCTTTGGCTTTCAGGGCAGATAGCCAAAATTAAAAACTATGCAGTGCTTTAGAAAATCAACCAACAGCAACACAATGAGAAGGTAGGACCCAACTAAAGCCCTTTTATGCTATTTGTTTGCAGGGACCAACTGGCCAATATTGAGCATCACTACTACAAACAGGAACAAAAAAAAAAAAAAAAACTCACTGTAATGTAACTTCACTGTAATTAGTCTTCATGGCTAAACATAAAAACAAATGAGCCATAGAACTCACCGCTCCTGTATGAGGCATGGGGTTAAATCCACAAAGGTTACAGACCATATTCTTGCATTCTGTGCAGGTGTTGTAATTAGGTGGATCCTTGAGCCCACGTTGAGTTCAATCTTGCAGAGAGGACAGGTGGACACTTTTTCTTTAGGAAGAACTTTGGAGGGTTTGTCTTCCTTGGCTTTTATTAATGCATCAGTCTTGGCCTGCTGAGGTGTCTCTGATATCTGTTCTGGTGGTTTGGTCATCTTTGCTGGTGACATTTTAGGAGAAACAGGTGATTTTGCTTTTGCGGGATCTTGAGCTGGAGTCGACATCTTACGTGGAGTCGGCGGTGTTGTTTTCGGCTCATCCTGAACAGCTGTGGTTATCAATGTAGACGCAGAACTAAAGATAGAAGATCCAAAACCGAACATCTTTCCAGTAACCGACTCAGCTGACTTCGTAGGTTGTAATTTAGGTGAACCAAATCCAAAGAAGCCTCCTGACTCTGGTTTTGAAGGTTGCCCTGGTGCTGGTGCAGATTTGGCAGCAGGGGTTGGAGATTTAGGGGGTTGCTGTGGTGGCTTTTCAGCTTCCCCTTCTTTCGAAACACTTGCCATGACTTTAGGCTTTGTAGCTTGAGAAGGTTGAGTTTCTGGGGATTTTCCAGTAGGTTGTTGCTGAACAGAGGCATTCTGGGCCTTCTCTTGTCCAGTATTTGAGACAATCTGTGTCTTTTCCATAGAAGTTGCTGGTGGCGCTGCTTTTTGGGATCCAGCTGATGCTGCAGCATCAGGTTTGGATAGTGGTTTGCTCACAGTTGCTTCAATTAGATCTTTCTTAGCTTCTGGTAAGTCTTCGGCCTTCTCTTTTTGAGCGGCTGTAGGTACAGTCTTCTGTTCAGGAACAGGCGGCGTGGAAATCGTGCTTGGGGAGGGCTGTGGTTTTACCACAGGATGTCCAATAAGTTCAGCTTCACCCACACTTCTCTGCATCTGGCACTTCAGACAAAGCCATTCCTTTGCCTAAAATAGAGAAAAATGAAAGAATGATGTTTGAAAGGAATCAACTGTATTTCAACATTTATCAAACATGCAGTCACATTTGTTTTATAATGCAGAATGTAATCAAAACAACTGATATTAAAAAATCACCAATCATAAGAAAGTATGATAGTTATTTGAACATTCCAGCAGATTTTACCAAGGCAAATTCCAAAGTTTGATCAAATTTTAACGTGCAATCCAAACATGTAAATATTCAAAGCAAAGCCTTAAAAATATTCATTGCAATTTAATTATTATGGGATATTGGGAAATATATTTTATCTTTGTCTTAATTTGATTCAACAAATCAAATGTTTTTTTAATCTTTCAACTTGATTATAATCAAGAATTTTGAAACTAACACAAGAAGGGAGAATGAATTACCTCAACAACATTTGGTGTAGGATTAAATCCACACTGTTTGCAGACAGTACTTTTGCATTCTGTACAAGTGTTGAAGTTAGGAGGGTCTTTAGATCCCTTATTGAGAGTGTCTTTGCAGAGTGGACAGATGGGCAGATCTGCTTTTGGAGCGCCGTCCTTTTGCGTTGACGCCTTGGGTGTCTCTGATGGAACTTTTGCCGATGCTGATGTAGCGGTTTGGTTGGTTTCCAGTCTCTTCTCCTCAGTTCTCAGTGCAGCAGTTGGTTTAGGTTCTTTCACAGGTACTGCTTTGGGAGAAGCTGGGGGTGTCGTTTTAGGTGACACACTAGATACTGTAGACATCTTGCGTGGTGTTGGTGGTGTAGTCTTTGGCTCATCCTGTACAGCTGAGGTTAATAAAGTCGATGCGGAGCTCAAGAAAGATGACCCAAAGCCAAACATTTTCCCAGTGACTGAGCCAGCTGTTGGTGCAGCCGCAGGCTGTGTTTTAGCACCACCAAATCCAAAGAAGCCTCCTGACTCTTGCTTTGGTGGGTGAGCTGGTAGCGGTGCAGATTTGGCTGGGGAGGTACCAGTTTTTGGAGCTTGGGAAGGTGGTTGTCCTGCTGCTTGATTCTTTGCAGGCTGTTTCTGGGGCATTTTCCCTACTACTTGTCCTGATGGAGTAGCTGGCTTCACGACAGAAGTTTCAGATTTTGGAGGCTGTTTTCTTGTTCCTTGATCTGATGGTGGTGCAGGCTTAGCAGTAGAGGTGTCAGGCTTTGGTTGCTCTTGTTTTCCTCTTTCTTGACCTGCTAGAGGACTAGGCTTCGCGATGGAGGTGTCAGGCTTTGGTGGCTCTTGTTTTCGTTTTTCTTGACTTGCTGGAGGAGCAGGCTTAATAATAGAGGTGCCAGGCTTTGGTGGCTCTTCTTTTCCTTTTTCTTGACCTGCTGGAGGAGTAGGCTTAGCAATAGAGGTGCCAGGCTTTGGTGGCTCTTCTTTTCCTTTTTCTTGACCTGCTGGAGGAGCAGGCTTAATAATAGAGGTGTCAAGCTTTGGTGGCTCTTGTTTTCGGTCTTCTTGACCTGCTGGAGGAATAGGCTTAGCAATAGAGGTGCCAGGCTTTGGTGGCTCTTCTTTTCCTTTTTCTTGACCTGCTGGAGGAGCAGTCTTAGCACTAGAAGTTTCAGATTTCTGGAGCTCTTGTTTTTCTGAGTCTTTACCTGGTGGAGGAGCAGGCTTAACGGTCTCTGGTTTTGGTGGCATTTGCTCACATATCTCTTTGTCTCCTTGAGGCCGTTCCTCAGTTTTTGAGATTGTTGGTGCAAGAGTTTTGTCTGGCAAAGGAGAAGTTACTTGGCCACCTTGCTTTGTTGGTGCTGTCTCTCCCTGTTCAATAGCCTTTGTTGGGGGAACACTGACAAGGTCCTGTTGGGGAACAGGTGTTTTAGGAATGTCTTGCTGAGAAGATGGATCGGCAGTCTCTTGATTCTGTGGTGTGGCCAACATTTCTTTTTTGGGTGAGGGCTGAAATTTTGTCATTGGGAAGCCTGGAGGTTCGGACGCTCCAAGAGCTCTCTGCATCTGGCAGTGAAGACACAACCATTCCTTCCCCTAAAAAACAAACAGACAAAAATAAAATTATTTTCAATAATGAATGTCAAAAATACTTTTAACTGTCAACATTTTAAATATATATCACGGTGAGGAAGAAAATTGTTTTCAATTATGAATGTAAAAAATACTTTTGTTAACTGTCAAAATTTTAGATATATATCATAGTAGTATCATAGTAAGGAAGCAGATAGGAGAGAACAAAGCAAAATGAAAGTGTAAATATTTTAAATAAATGATTTTCATTTCATTTTAGCATAATTTTCTGAACCGAAAAAAGGAAAAAGAACAGTCAAAATCTCAAAAGTGAACTGTTTGATCCTAATTTTCTGTTGCTGAGTTACCTCTTTTGCACTTGGCATAGGACTAAATCCACACTTGTTGCAGACATCAGTTTTGCATTCAGTGCAATTGTTGTAGTTGGGAGGATCTTTGGAGCCTGTATTAAGATCTGCCTTACAGAGCGTACAAGTAGACTTGCCCACTTTAGGAGCTGCATGGGACTCTTCAGTTTTTACAGGCTTATTGGAAGTTCTGTCAGCTGTTCTGTCCTGGTCTGATGGAGAAGACTTAACCTGCTGAGGTACGTCTGGTCTTTTTTCCATCGGCAATTTTTGACCAGTAACTGGTTTGGTCTCCATTCTTGGTGAAACATTGGGGCTGGCTTTTGGAGATACCACAGAACTGGCCATTTTGTCAGAGACTTGTGCTGGAGCAGACATTTTGCGAGATGTTGGTGGTGAACGAGACTCCTGAACTGCAGACGTGATCAAGGTGGAAGCTGAGCTGAACAGAGATGAACCGAATCCAAACATTTTTCCAGTTACTGCCTCGGTTGTTTTTGAGGCAGCAGCGCGGAGATTTGGGACTGCTGCTCAGAGGTAACGCTCCTGGTCCTGGTGTTTCAGTTAGGTTTAATTTTTTGTCCATTGCTTCATTTTTTGCAGGTTTATCTTCTTTCTTGTCTGCCACTTCTTTAATCGCAGTAGTGTCTGGAAAAGTGACATCCTTTTCTTTTGGGTGGACAGTTTTAATTTCTGTTTTGACAGGGGGGGCCTGAGGTGGCAGCGATTTGGTGAGATCTGAAACAACTTTAGTTGTCTCCTTTTCAGAAGTGACTGTTTTATTTTGAATGTCTTTTTGAGGTGGTAAACCAGCTTTCTCCTCTTTTTTCTGGACTGAAACAGAACTTGATTTTTCTGTAGTGCTACGTTGTGATTCCTCTTTACTTTGTGGTACACCCGCCGATTGATTCTCCAAATGTTTTTTGTCTGGCACATCTGCCTTTTGTCCGGAACCAATGTCTTTTGGTTTTGCAGCAACGTTAGGTGTGGACACTTTGCTCGGAGAAGCTTGGGCTTTCATTAGTGGAGGTTGTACCGATTCCGATGCCGTAAGAGCTCTTTGCATTTGACAAGTCAGACACAGCCATTCCTTTACCTGTAAAAACAAGAATATTTTTAAGTCAATTTCTTGATATATCCAAGACATACAGTATCCAAAACAATTCTCTCACATCTACAATTCAGTGAGAAAGAAGTGGATCAAAATACTGTAGCAGAAAAAAAATCTTAACCATATATATGACAACAATATATGTTGGCAGTAGCGCAATGCATTGACAGCTTATATTGTTATAAACACATATTGTTTTAGAAAAACAGACAGTAAATATTCAAATTGAGTGCACAATAACATTATATTATATATAATAGCATTGTCATTATTAACATTTTGTGAGAATCTTACTTACATTTGACTCATTTGGCATGGGGTTAAATCCGCACTGATTACAAACAATGTTCTTGCAGCTAGTGCAGGTACTGTAGTTTGAGGGACTCTTGGTTCCCATGTTGAGTTCAGCCTTACAGAGTGGACAGGAGGCCATGTCAGGTTTGACTGCTGTTTGAGACACTGCAGCGTTGGGAAGCTCAGTCGGAACCTTTTCTACTTTGTCCTTTGCTGTTTGGGGTTTCTTGGTCTGTTGGGGGGGCTCTGTTTTCTGAGCAGCAGGTTGTTTAATTTCTTTGGCAGGTGACATCTTAGGAGACACTGGTGGACTTGTCTTGGGCTGATCCTGAACAGCTGAGGTAATCAGGACGGATGCAGAACCAAAGATCGAAGAGCCAAAGCCAAACATTTTCCCTGTCACTGATTCTGACTTTTCAGCATTGGGCTGAGTTTTACTGCCACCAAAACCAAAGAGGCCTCCAGATTCTGGCTGTGCTGCTGCAGCAGAAGCGATACCGTCCTTACGTCCAGCTTGCAGTTTGGGATCCGATCCTTCTTTAAGATTTGTTTTCTGCGACTCCTGTGGCTTTTTCTGAGGAGGAGCTGGGCTGAGCTGCTTCTCACCGTCTGGCTCTGCTGTTGCAGACAGTTTTTTCTGTGGAGACTGTGGCGCTGGCGACGCTTTATGTTCAGGTTCAGCAGGGCTTATGGTGTCTTTCTTGAGTGTATTTGAAAAAACTGGAGATTTGGTAGTCGAGACTTCGGAAGGTTTAGCTTCTTTGAGAGCTCTTTGCATCTGGCACGTAAGACACAGCCATTCCTTCACCTTTGAAAATAAAAAAGTGTGTTTTACAATCTTTAAAAGCAGGTCATTGAAATGCATTGCTTTAAGAAAGAGGTTTTTTTTGTGACAGAGAGCTAAAAGTAATGTTCAAAACAAAGTCATACACAGTTTGAAAAAACATGTCATATATATATATATATTAGATTAGCATTGCTTCTACCAGCATTCCAGATTATGATGAATCTGTAATTTGAAAGGTTTTTGTTAGAGACTTACCCCGGTTTCACTTGGCATAGGGTTGAATCCACACTGCTTACACACAGTGCTCTTGCACTCAGTACAGCTATTGTAATTGGGTGGGTCCTTGGTGCCTCTGTTCAATTCAGTCTTACAGAGTGGACAAGTAGAAGAGTCTAGTTTGACAGCTTCTCCTGAAGCGTTGTCAGACTTTTGAGGCCCTGTTTGGGCTTTGTCGATTTTGACTTGCTCTGGAGGAGCTGTCTTTGTCTTCTGCGGAAGCTCCATTTTCTTTTGTTGCTCCAACTTCTGCGCACTGGGGGATGACTTAACCACTTTTGCGGGAGACATCTTGGGCGAAACTGGTGGAGTAGTTTTGGGCTGATCCTGTACAGCTGAGGTTATCAGAGTTGATGCAGAACTAAAGATGGAGGAGCCAAAGCCAAACATTTTCTCAGTGACTGCTGGCTTTGCAGTATCAGGCTGAGATTTAACACCACCAAAACCAAAAAAGCCACTTGATTGTTGTTGAGTGGCTGCAGCTGAATCACTCTGCTTAGTACTAGGCTGTTTGGCTTTGTCAGGTGGCTTCTTTGGACCAGTTTGCTGTCCATCCTGTGATGGTTTATTCTCAGGGACTTGGCTCGTTTGTTTCAAAGGTGACTTGGCATTTTCCAGTTTTCCTGTCTGTGCTTTTGGTGTACTTGGTTTTTCCTGTTGTGAAACTGGCTCGGAGGTCTCATTCTTTGCTACAAGAGAGCCTAGGCTATCTTTGTTTAATGGTGTTGTTTTGGAGGAATCCTTCAACTGAGCTGCAGCAGGTAAAGGAGCTTTACTGGGTGACGTCTTGGCCTTTTCTGGGAACATTGCCGGAAGTCCCGCGGGCTGAGATGCTTCGACTGCTCTTTTCATCTGACAGTTGAGGCATAGCCACTCTTTGACCTAAAATGCAATAGATATATGGTTAAAATTTGGGTCACTGAGAAATAGACTCCAAAACAACATGACATGACATTACTGCAGATGAGGAATATATCAGTATGTATATTTTACTAAATATACATCTAAAGCAAATTGATATAAAATGTTGATAATCAGTTTGTGTTGCAGAAATTACTTACTTCTCCCATTGGCATTGGGTTAAATCCACATTGGTTGCAGACAACGGTCTTGCACCCTGTGCAGGTATTGTGATTCGGAGGGTCTTTGGAGCCAATATTAAGTTCAACCTTACACAGTGGACAGCAGCTCTCACCAGCTTTATTTGAGAGTTTTGCTGGACCAGATGGTTTCTGCGTAATATTTTCCTGTTTAATTCTTTGAAGCTCTTCTTGTTTCTTGCTCTGTTCTGGCTTCTGGGGTTTCGCCTCTTTTGCTGGTGACATCTTGGGAGAAACTGGTGGTGTAGTTTTTGGAGAGATTTGGGGCATGGCAGACAATTTGGAGGAAACTTGTGCTGGTGCAGACATCTTGCGAGAGCCTGGTGGCGTTGTACGTGAGTCCTCTTGTACAGCAGAAGATATTAAGGTGGAGGCTGAACTGAAAATGGAAGAACCAAAACCAAACATCTTCCCAGTGACTGACTCTGTTGTTTTTGCTGGGTCAGTCCTTGTTTTAGGACTACCAAAACCAATTAAACTGTCTGACTCCTTTGGTTTATCTTTAGAAGTCGGTTGTGGTTCAGACTGAACTGCGGGGTCTTGTGGTTTCTGAGAAACTGGAGCTGGGCTCTCTTTTTCTTCGATTGCTTTATTTGCCTTTGTCACCACTGAAGATTTTGTCTTCTGTGGTGAACCAGGGGTGGAATCTCCCTTCTTTTTACCGAAATCAACCACAGGACTTTCTACATTTTTTGTGCCAGATTTCAATAATTCCTTCTTCTGATTTTCAGTTTGGCCCGGTGTTTTCTGTGGCGGCACGGTAGACGGAGACGCTTTGTTGGCTGCAGGGTTAGTTTTAACAGGAGGTGCAGGGAGCTCACTTGCACTCAGAGCTCTCTGCATCTGACAATTTAGGCATAGCCATTCTGTTACCTGCAAACAGAAAAGATGTCACATTAAAATACTAAACACCAATGACAGATTTAGCAGTATCTTCCTCAATTATGCAACATATTGCAACATATCAATTATAACATACAATATATTAAATCATTCTAAAATTGTATATATATTAATACTCTGTCAAAACAAATTTGAGAGCTTAATTCTCCATAATATTACTTTACCTCTTTTGTTTCATTTGGCATTGGATTAAATCCACATTGGCTGCAGACAGTATGTTTGCATTCAGTGCAGGTCTTGTAGTTGGGTAGCTCTTTTGACCCAATATTAAGGTTGGCCTTGCAGAGCGGACAGGTTGACTGTGTTGCCTTAGGGACAGCTGGGGAGCCAGCTGCACCCTTTGATGTAGATGTTTCAACCTTGACTTGCTGCAACTGAGATGTTTTAGGCGGCTGGGCCTGCTCTATTTTCTTTTCCTGCTCTTTCCTCTGTGTAGAAGGTGATTTTGTCATTTTGGGTGATACCGGCGTAGTAGCTTTGGAATCCTCTTGCGTGGTTGAGTTTATCAAAGTGGAAGCCGAACTGAAAATGGAGGAGCCGAAGCCAAACATTTTTCCTCCCAGCGATTCTGCAGGCTTCCCAGAATCAGGGTGAGGTTTGGAACCACCAAATCCAAACAACCCCTTTGGTTCTTCCTGTGTAGTTGAGGTAGGATTGCTCTGCTTGCGTCCACTCTGGTCCGGAGGTTTCTGTGGACCTGGTTTCTGACCCTGCAGTAGAGCTGGAGCTGTGCTGACTTTTTTTGGACTTTCTGATTGTTCAGCTGTTAATGTTTTCTTCTGAGGGGAGCCAGGTGCTGAGGTTTCCTTTACTTTTTGTCCAGTTGTTTGAGTGTCTTTCTTTTGCAGTTTATCTGATTGGGAGCTTTCGTTCTTCACGATATTGGCAGTTTCACCGACTTTGTTTGGTGAAGCCTGGCGTTTTATCACAGGAGTTCCTGGCGGCTCAGATGCACCCAGTGCTCTCTGCATTTGGCAGTTCAGACACAACCACTCCTTGATCTACATCAGAAAAAAACAAGAGAAAACACCATATACAATATACATTACACGTTTATAAAAACAACAATTGAAACACATTTTTGTGGTATAATTCAAATACTGTTTGCTATCGTACCTCTGTAACATTTGGTGAAGGGTTGAATCCACATTGGTTGCAAACTGTGTTTTTGCACATGGTACAGGAACTGTAGTTAGGAGGATCCCTGGAGCCCACATTCAGTGCCACTTTGCAGAGAGGACAGGCAGACGAGACAGTTTTGGCTGAGTCAGCTGATGCTTTCCGAGGTGGTTCCGGTGTTGTCTTGCTCCCTTTATCTCGCACTGGTGAAGAGCTATTGACCTGCTGGGTTTGTTCTGTTTTTTTCTCCTGCTCTGACTTCTTGGCAGTGGGGGATACAGAGTCTTTTGCAGGGGAAATTTTGGGAGAAACTGGAGGCGTTGATTTGGTCTCATCTTGAACGGGAGCGGACATGAAAGTGGAAGCAGAGCTGAAAATGGAGGAGCCAAAACCAAACATCTTCCCTGTTACTGTCTCTGCGGTCTTTGCAGGGCTGCTCTGAGTTTTTGAACTGCCAAAACCAAATAACCCAGCTGACTCCTGCTGTGTGGCTGCGGTAGTGTTGGTCTGCTTGGGTTGAGTTTGATTTGCCTGGTTTGGATGGCTCTGAGGACCTGTCTTGCGGCTTTCCGAAGGTGTCTTCTGACCAGGAGGTGGGTTAGTCTGTTTAACGCCATCTGGTCCTTTCGTAGCTTCAACCTTGCCTGGCTGTGCTGCTGTGGCAGGTGCCTTCCTCTGAGGAGAGCCAGGTGCAGATGTTTTTTGCTGGGCAGGTTGCACAGATGGGGCTTTTTTGAGGGGTTTGTCGTTTGCAGGTTCAGTTCCGGCAGCAGCTCGTTTCACTTGACAGTTTAGACAAAGCCACTCCTTTGCCTAGAAATAAAATAAATAGATTAAAAAAAAAGATGGATGTATATGCACCAACAAATTTACACACGCAGTGGCTGTTTGTTTTACAGCATAAAGGACCTGTGACATTAGGTAAGATATTGCAAATGCCATGACAAAAGCATTGTTGTCTGCTTTCTAGATTAGAAGTTTGCAGTAAAAATATTTTCTTTGGCCAAACATTACAAAACAAACACTATTAAGGTCAAACCTAAAAAAAAAAAATAAAAAGGTTTGAGCTTAATGATGTTTGTTGTTTGGTTGTTAAGTCAACAGTGTACCAGGAGACAAACTGAAGTGTAGTGCTATTCAGGTCGACTTAAAAAATGTGAAGATTGGGAGAAAAGACAACACCAGAGATGTAATGGTGCGTGTGCATGTGCGTGTGCGTGTGCGTGTTCGTGCAAAGCCGCCTGTGTTTGTTAGGGGCTTGACCTTCTGTTCCGGGACTAAAGGCACTGTGAGTCAGATATGAAATTAAGGGAAAAAATGCTTCAGATTCTGTTTACCCTTGTTTGGTCTGTTTTATCTGTTTGCACACTGTAATGAGGAGAAAATATATCTTAAGCACGCCTCTGGCATGCGTTGAACTTAAAGGAGTGTAACCGATGAAAAGTAGCATAACATGAAAAAAAATCCTCCAATTATTATAGGCAATTCAAACCACCGACACCCTGAAGCACCCTCAACATTTGAGGCAATCTAATTTCATTACAAATTGCTGCAATCACAGGTGTAATAATCATGCAAGAGCATGCGATTGATCAAATGCGTAACCTTTCTGTTTGGAAAACTAGAAAGTGCAGCAAATTTTCCTTCTGAGACATAGTGAGATATTAACCTTACCTCTTTAACATTAGGCATGGGGTTAAATCCACACTGGTTGCAAACACTGCTTTTGCATTCTGTGCAGGTGCTGTAGTTGGGAGGGTCCTTGGAACCCATGTTTAGCGTCATCTTGCAAATGGGACAAGGTGATGGTCCTCCTTTGGTGACGCTCTGGGAGGCTGGTACTCTGGCTTTACTTGGGGATTTGTCCACCTTGACCTGGCCTGACGGAGGAGCCTTCATCTGCTGGGCTGGCTCTGGTTTCCTGTCTTGCTCTGGCTTTTGAACAGCGGCCGGTTTGCCCTCTTTTGCCGGCTGCATCTTGGGAGACACTGGCGGCGTGTTTTTGCTCTCATCCTGGACGGCGGAGGTTATCAATGTCGATGCAGAGCTAAAAATGGAGGAACCGAACCCAAACATCTTCCCGCCCACGGACTCTTCAGGCTTCGCTGGCTCAGTTCTCGCGGCCCCAAATCCAAAAAATCCACCTGACTCCTGCTGCGGTGCCGGGGCAGCACTGCTTTGCTTGCGAGCTGCTTGGTTAGTTTGCTGTGTTTTTTGGGACCCTGATGTTATTTGGGTCCCAGGTGTAGTTTTCTGAGCAGATGCTGAACTGGCCTGTTTCTGACTTTCCAGGCCTTTGGTGGATTCACTCTTGGCGGGCACTTTGGAGGATGCAGACTGCATTTTCTGCGGGGAACCTGGCATTGACATATCTTTTTTGGCAGGCGCGGGAGGAGAAGGGGTCTGATTTTCCGGAGCAGATACTGTTTTAGGAGTGGACTTTTTCACTGGTGGTCCCGGTGGGTCAGCACCTCCTTGAGCTCTCTGCAGCTGGCAGTTAAGACAAAGCCACTCACGCCCCTTTGAAAAAACAGAAGCAGATATTTAGAAAATGAATTCCAAAGAGAAAAGGTGTCACAAACCAAATGGAATATAGAAAAGTATGAGTGATCAACCACATACTTACTTTTAAGT
Source organism: Thamnaconus septentrionalis (assembly GCA_009823395.1). Classification (NCBI taxonomy): domain Eukaryota; kingdom Metazoa; phylum Chordata; class Actinopteri; order Tetraodontiformes; family Monacanthidae; genus Thamnaconus; species Thamnaconus septentrionalis. Next base: position 8,000,196 of record CM020513.1, on the reverse strand, counting down.
AATGGTGATCTGCTTTAAAAATTCAATGCTTTAAAAGTATAATTTTGAATGTATATTTAACTATCATGTGGTACATTTTCTGAATATTCTTGAGTAAAGATCAACATGTAATCTTCAGCATTCTCATTCTCTCCAACACACACACACACATTGTGTCCTGTATCTCCAGTTTACCAGACATTATGTAATCCCAGACTCTCTGGCAGACCTGTGCTCCACCGCATGCAGTGTTTGTGGATCTTAATTAAAAGCATTTTGAGGGAGGTTTCCAATCTTTAAACTCATTCAAAGATTGAAAAACCTGCCATTGATCAGCGAGGCAATTTTAAATATTTCATCAAATGGGAGAATTTTCCAGAACAAAATTCACCACAGACACCATGAATGGCACGCAGTTGGAACTAAAACATTATCTGAAGAAAAAAAAACAATGACTTACATCTGAATCGGGAGGGCTGAAGCCACATAAGCTGCACACTTTGTTTTTACATTGTGTGCATACTTTGTAGTTCGGCGGTTCCTTGCTGTTGCTGTTGAGTCCCGTCGTCTTGCACACAGGACAGAGAGGCTTGTCCGCAGCTTTTGCCTGAGGTCCGACTTTGGTTGTTCCTGGTGATGCAGCCCCGGGTCCCTTCGGGCCTGGACGCTGAGGTCCTGCCATATCAGCAGCCTGTTTAGGTGCAGGCTTGGGGCCCTGCTGCTGCTGCTGCTGCTGCTGTCCCACCTTAGATAAGCCCTGTTGTTGTCGTTGCTGTTGTTGCTGTTGTTGTTGTTGTTGTTGTTGTTGTGGAGGTTTCACGGAGCCCTGTTGTTGCTGCTGTCCAGTTCTTGCCCCCCCTTGCTGCTGCTGCTGTCCTACTCTGGGTGAGCCAGATTCTTGCGCGCCGCTCTGAGCCGGCCCTTGTTTTTGCGCCTCCGTCTTGGGCGTCACCTGTTTTTGCGATGGCGCCTGTGCACCGCTTTTCGCCGAATCCTGCTGCTTAACCTCAGGCTTTGCTGAACTCTGAGTCTGATTTTTTTGCAGTTGGCGTTCTGGCTGTGCCCCAGCCTGCTGTTGCCCACCAGGCTTGCTCGGGGCTCCGGCCTGTCCGTTCTTCTCACGCGGCTGCGGTGACGCTTGCTTCGGGGGAGGCTGGCTCTTTTGCATAGAGGGGCCTTGGTCGGCTTTCTGCGGTCCCTGCTGTTGCTGGGGGCCCGGGCCATGCTGCTGTCCTCCGGGTGGTTTCACTCCCTGCTGGCTCGCCGCCTTCTGACTTTTATCTCCATCGCCGTCGTCTCCAAACAAGCCAAACTTATTCACAGCCGACGACACAGCGCTCAGGGGGTTGGCCCCGCTTAGGAATTTGGAGGAAAACATAGCGGGGTCTTCCTCCTCCTCCTCCTCCTCCTCCTCCTCCCTCCTCCTCTTCGGAGGAGCTTGTATCTACGGGGCTGTCGGAGTCAGAGCTGGAGCTGTCTGTGCTCTGTCCTGGCTCTCCTGCAGTGGCCTGAGGCGGGGCTGGGGCAGGAGCTGTGGAGAGGGCATCTACAGCCCCGCTGCTGCTGCTGCTGCCGCCGCCGCCGCCGCCGCCGCTGCTGCTGCTGCCGCTGCCGCTGCCGCCTGGGCTCTCCTCTGGCTCAGCGTCTACATCAGACTTCCTGAAGATGGTGAGATGGCAGAGAGCAAGACAGGGAGGACAGATGATGAGAGAGCGGGCGAATTTGCGGACCACATTTCTAATTCCGTGTTGTCTGGTAAACACAGCCTGCTGCACCAACCGGCGCGGCAGGCTAGCTACGGGGAAAAGCTAATGCCACAAATCCACCGGATGACTGTCGTTGGGGCGATTCTGATCCTCTTTACACATCGAGAGAAATCAAGTTATCTCTTAATAACGCCGCTTTAAGAGTCTTGCGTAATGTGGTTAACTCGCCGCCGTAGCGGGCCGAATATTTACCACTAGATTCATTTGCATGTGAATGCACTTGCCGCCGCAGCTCGGCAAACAGAATGCCCCGTCTATCGCAGCTTAAACAACATTATTTGCATCACAATCGACCATTAGAAGGAAGCCATCAGTTGACGGAGGCTCACTTTTTTTGTTTTTTTGATTCGCTCTGCGGACCCCCACCCCCAACCCCACCAACTGTTGCTTTCAGGACCACGGATAGAGGCAGAGCAGCCCCAACCGGCGGACGGACGCCGGTTTAAATCCACCCAGCAAGTGCGAAAGCAGCATCTCAATCAACAGCCTTTAATAGGATCCGGGGCGGCCGTTTCCGTCTGGCACCGACTCATCATCGCGTCCTCACGTTTTCCCACCCTCGCGAAGCATACGCGCCGCGCAGCGTGTCACAGGAGGTAGTGCGAAATCTCACGCGGTGGGGGCCATGCATTGAAGAAAAAAAAAAAAACCGCGTAAACACTGGGGCATCTATAGCGCGCGCGCCCTCTCTCCGGAGGAAAACCGCAGGCACATCCGGGTAGAGGCCCGTCGAATCACGCGTGGGAACCCAGCGCTCACGTTTGCCTTTAACAGGGAGGGGAGGGGGTGGAGGGGGGGTGAGAACAGGCATCTCCAAGGGCAGTCGGTACACGGGGTCTGTGTGTGGCGGAGCAGCGGCTCGGATTAAGATTTCGCTCAGCCCCCACTGGCCGCAGTGGTTTCCCCCAGCGGGCGGCTGGGACGCGTGGAATGGGGGGGGGGGACGTGCGCGGCGTTTACTGTGACGAAAAGCAGCGTGCGTTTACGGCTCGGCCCTCGTACTACGGAACCGATGTCAAGTCAGTCCGCAAAGCGCGAGAAGGGTGGGGGTGGGGGGCAGGCAGCCCTGGACGTAGATGGAGAGCGAAAGATGTGTGTGTGTGTGTGTGTGTGTGTGTGTGTGTGTGTGTGTGTGTGTATATATATATATATATGATATATATATAATATAAATAATATATATATATACGCTTAGCTCAGCTTAGCTCAGTGTGCGCCCTTGATAGAGGACCTGTTTATGTTCTACAGCAGCCGGGTACGCGCACTCCAGCGTGAAGGCAAAACCGGCCCGAAGCAGCGATGGAAACCCTGCAACATCCTCTCCGAATCTGCTTTCCGTCCCGCGTCCTCTTCCTCCACCACCTTCCTTCATCTCCTCCCATCCCGCATCCCGAGCATCCGTCACCCTCCGCGGTCACAATGTCAAACGCGTACGCGCGGCGTTTCCGTAGCTAAAAAAAAAAAAAAAAAAACACCAAAAAGGCGCCGTACCTTCGTCATCGACACATCCTCTCCGAAGCTCGTCGTCCTCGCCGCGAAAGGAGAAAAAAAAAATACACTTCCTCGGTTCTCGCGGCCCCCCCTCCCTCCTCCTCCTCCTGCTGCTGCCAGCGTCTGTCTGATCGCAGAGGGATGGAGGGCACGGGGCAGCTGACTGAGAGCGAGCCACGATCCACTCTCCGCCTCCCGCCCCAGTGCGCAGGCGCCGCGTCTGACAGGTGATCGCAATATATATCGCGCACGGAAATTGAAATTAAAGGGGACACGGCGATTTATTCCTCTTCTCCGCCCCGCGCGTTGTCACGTGTGATCCGCGGTGAAGACCCGCCCCCCAAGATTTACCCCATTGCTGTGACAGTGTTGCGCATTTCCCCCGCCGACGATGACATACATGAAATGTCACTGCGGTGATTGTGAGGATAATGTGGTTGGAGCTGTCCGAAGGCTGAGCCAACTTAAAAGGTGAATGTGACATATTATATAAACGAATAATATGCAAATCAATATATTTCAAGTTTTTATTTCTTTGGATTTTGCTGATCAGGTCTTGCAGCTTAAAAAAAAACCTCAAATTCAAAAATTCAGAAAATTAGAATGTTACATAAAGTCAAATCTTTATGAAAATCAAAAAAACAAGGAACTGCTTGAGATGTCAATTTGCATGTATTGGCTCAATAAAACTTGTTGGTTTCATATTTTATGTTATAAGTTGCCAAAATAAAACAACTTTTACTTGATATTCAAATTTTTCGGGTAGTACCTGTATATATAATCATCATCATTTTATTAGTATGAATATTATACTGTAATAGGCTGTTGATATATAATATACTGTAATAAAATATTTAGCACTCTAATAATAATAACAACAATAATAATGTGGAGGACTATTAGGGGATATCATCACTTATAGTTCTACAAAACAGAAAAAAGTGATATATATATATATATATATATATATATACATACACATATGTAAAAGCAATGACTGTTAGAGTTCTTATGCCATATTTTGTCACTATGCTAGAACTTTATTTTCCATCCTGTCCAGAGTCCAGGGTTGTAGCTGCTGGAGACTGTTGGCTTAGAAAATATGACAGATGCATATAGGGAGTGATCAATCAGGTGGGACTCGCCTATTAAATGTCTGAGAGGTGGGAGGAATCCATCCAGGTCTGGGACGCTGATCTAAATCTTCCCCTCACAAACTTCACTTTTTCTATTAGTCTGGGAGGGACACTGTTTGAGATTTACTTCTCCCATCGGCTATTTAACCTCTTCCACCTCACCCCCCCTTGCCGTATGTGGATGACATACTATTCTTTCACATTGAGGTGATGAATTTGCTCAATTTTGTACTGTGCTGTCTTCAGAGTCTTTTTGGGTTTTTTTAGGGAGACAAGCTGTCGGCTTTTCTTTGCTCTTGATTCCCCCTTTGTCATGTCATAGACATGCTGCGGAATATTCCCAACACTGGTGCTGAGCCTTAAAGTGGGCATGAAACAGCGTTCATGCTGACACGTTCTTGTCAAACACAGCTTTAAATAACACATTTCACACATTTATGACCCTGCTACAGTCAAACGTTCTCTGTAAATCGGCTTAAACAGGCAAGACAAGATGTAAAAAAAACAAAAAACAAATCTCACCTCTCTCAGTCCAAATGAAAGTTAAATCAGCGGTCGTTCTAATATATATATATATATATATTTATTTTTTTTCTGAACGGATGCATCTCCCCCCTGCCCAGCGGACGCAGCACTCTCTCACGACATACAGTAGATAAATTCCCATTCAAGCATGCGGCAGGCAAGCATGGGCGAGCTGTGTGGGACGGGCGAGGAACAAGTGGCGTGTGGGCGTGTGGCGGAGTTACGTCACGCTTGATGTGTGAGTGGCAGACTCGCTAGGGGAAGGGGCAGATTTGGCGCCGTGCACACACACACACACACACACACACACAAACACGCGGAGGAAACATTCATCAGCACTATCTCCATCTGGGGGATATCGTCAGTCGCCCATGCTGCAGACTCGCGTGTTGGCCGGAAATCCTTTAAGTCTTCCTGGACTGATTACAGCCTCACGTTCACCAGCCTCAGGACTCCAATTTGGACTTATATATATATATATATTTTTTTTTTTGTAGGAAACTGTTAGTAATTGCCCTTCCGTCGTGTCACCAACAATTCAGGCAACGTCATGAACGTCTGAAGACTAAGAGGACGAGCTTAAAGCCGCCGCACACGCAGATGAATCTTTCATAATTTCTCCTCCTTCCAATTTGGCAAAATGTTTTCATCCCACCGCCCGAGCAATTTGTGTTTCCCAGCCACAACATTATGTAAGACAGCAGGCCAATCGCCGAACGCAACGCCGCCGCGTTCTCTTCTCCCCCGTGCTCGCCGGTTTAAAAGCAATGACTACAATCTCCCCTGTCACGTCCTCCTTTTTTTTTTTTTTTTTTTTTTTTGTCCTCCCACGCACTCTCCGCCAGGGCCTGGCTCGACTGAAATCCCGCGCTCGCGCAGCTAAAGCGCCATCGACTTTCGCTGCCATCACTCATTCGTAAAGACGGATCCCAGAACGAAGCTGATGTTCCGACTGAGGGCTGAAACGAATTGAAGCCGCTCATGTGGAGCGCTTCCAAACGGCTGAGTATTAATGCGAGTCCCTCCCGCAGGTTCCTTTGTCTGCGCTTACTACACCGAGCGAATGGCTTCACACGGGGGAACAGTGAAAAATCCCAAGCAGAGCCCTTTTCTAGTATCTTATTCTTCAGTCATCTTTTACTGTATTCCCGGGAAAGAAATCAGATGGAATTCCCATCATTTGAAAATAAATAAATAAATAAGAGCATGAGTTGCTCCGCGCTGTGTGCTCACGTGTTTGCTTTGAGGCCTGTGGTGGTTTCCCTCCGCTGGGCATACACTGACAGATGCTGCAAATCTTCTATCTAATTCCACTGTTGACACCGCATGGTCTGATTGTTAAGCCACAATCAATTGTTAAGCCACAATGTGATGTTGCAGTCTTTAAAAAAAAAAAAAAAAAAAAACTTATTGCACAATTGCACTTAAGCTAGCAGTTTTTTTTTTTCAAACCACTCTTGAACTTGATAGCTAACGTGATATCTCACATTACAGAAGCCATTAGCTTAGTTCCCTGTTGCGCTGTTGTTATCAACCATCAGCACCATGTCACTATTGCTTTTTCAGGCGTCCGTTTTTTTTGTCACCTAGCACAGTGAGGTGGCTGGGGGGGGAGCACCGCAGGGTGGCCATCTGTCTGCTTTTAGGCCGTACAGGCAGAACTACAGAAAATCCATCTACTGATTCAACTTTGAGGTGCTCTTGACAATTTTATTCCTTCGCATCATGGCTCACAATGGCTGACTGAAAACAAGTAATCACAAACTTTTTTGGTCTTGTCTTACACACCCGGCTGACTGCTGGCTCGAATGCAACGTGCACGCTAACCTCATTAGCCTAGCCATTTGATGTCACATCACACTTGCATACACTCTAGACAATTTGTGTCTTCGTGGTTGTAGTGAAGAAAAGCTGTAGTCAATATGTTACCATTAATTGAAATTATTTGAAGTACTACTTTACATTGTAAAACATTGGAAATCTGCTGGTGGTTCTAGGTTCTAGGTTCTAGGCCTTCAGTAAAGGCAATTATCTTCCTCGTCTGCATGATAAAGAATGGGTTAGGTTTGAAATATCATCTCTTGGTAAGGGCGTAAAAGATTTTACTCATCAGCTTGTGAATCTCGCAAGCTTACATTTAAAGCAAAGCCCATTTCTTCATACAGTATCCTCAGTATTTGGGCTTCCTGTGCTTATAGCCAGTGAGTCTTTTGACTGTGTCTGAATAAGATCTGTGGGCTTGAGAAGAAATGCAGAAAACCAGCCGGACCCTCCTCCCTGCTGTTAACTATTATCGCGCTCGACCCTGGTTCCACTCGATAAGTGGTAAATAAGGACGTGGGCGGCACGTCCTTCCGACAGTCGACCAGGTTCCTCTGCTTTCTGTGGGGAGTGCCTCTCTGCTCACTCAGGCATCGCGCCATTAGAAAGACATCACGTTTCTTGTTTTTTTGTTTTTTTCCCCCCCAAGCATTTGTATTCCGTGCACAGTTGAGCCTGATCCCAGCACACCCATCTCTCTCTCTCTCACTCTCTGACTCTCTCTCTCTCTCTCTCTCACACACACACACACACACACACACACACAGTCAAACAAACAGTGCCTTAGAAGCCGTCCTTATCTCTCTCTCATTTTAATTAAGCCGGCACACTAGAGCATAATGCTGCCCAGCGCGTTCTGACTCCCCCAGCTCTAATTCACACGGACAGGTCTTGCACCGCCATGCCAGCAGCAGCAGCAGCAGCAGCAGCAGCACAACAACAAAAAACAGTCACACACTGTTTTATGAAAGTATTTTGCAGAGACGCACCTGTGACGTTGACCCTTCAGGAAGGCGAAGCAGTTTTTTCCCGGCATGGTGAGCGACGTGTGTGTGTGTGCGTGCGGATGCCTTATACCCACATGAAAGTTTGGTTTCTGTCCTCTCTGGGTCTCCAGGTCTCTGTGCTTGTGTGTTTGACAGGGTCACCGTGTAATCTATACAGTAACCTGAGCGCGCACACTTTGCCAGTGTCATTAAATTTACATTTCTGCCCCGAGGAGAGGAAAAATATGGACTCGCGGCCGCACTTCGCCCCGGGCTTGAACCGGAATGGCGATTGTGGAATTCCAAAATCTGGCTTTTTATTCATTTAATTTCACTTATGAATGCCAATTGGACGAAGGGACAAAAAAAAAAAAAAAAGGGTAGTGCGCTTCAGAACTGGTCGCTGGTACCCTTTTCCTCTTTAAATAACTGGCTATTTGGAGCCCAGTTCGAGGACGGTGCTTTGTCACACATCTCTTAGCAGGCACCGGCATATTGGCCGATAGCTTGATTGCGTTAGCGAATAATGCGGAGGCCGAGTTACAAAGCCGCGGCAGTCTGCTGCGTGCTACGCCCGAGCCTCCTCAGCTCGGCATCGCTGCACACAAGCCTCTGAAGACGCTCCAGCCAACCCCGACCAACACCCACCCCCTCCCCCCAACCCCCACGCCGACGAGTGTCCACGACTATCCGCCATACTAAAAATACTCTTAAAGAAACAGCGTTCGCGAGGCGTGCAGCCTCCTCACAAACACCCCCCCTCGCGTCCGCCTCCGTGTCACGGGAGAATCCTGAGGATAACGCGGTTCACGCCCCCCGAAAGCTACAAATCAGCGAGCAGGAAATCACTCCTGATCGAAGCCTGGCAAGAGGGGAGAGAGAGGAGGAGGAGGAGAAGGTGAGAGAGAAGGGGGTGGGCGGGGGCGTGAGTGAAAAAAAAAAGACAACAGAGGCTCGATAGCAGAAACAAGGACATTAAATAGATGAAATAGCCCAAGAGACGGAAGAGGAAAAATAACGGCAGACGCGGAGATAAAAGTGGAGCCGCCAAAGAGGACGAGTTCGATGGTTTCCGGCGGAAACGAGGCAAACGTAGCAGTGATAATAAAAGGAGCTGCCCAGGAACCGGCTAATGCCTTCATTTTCCCCGAGTCCCTTATGATGTTTGCCTTCATTAGACGCATCTGATATCGGCGGCAATTAGCTCGTGATGAAAACGGGTACACCTGCCTCCTTTTATCGTTGTAGGTTGGAAGCGTTGGGATTCTTTTGGAGGTCCCTCATTCGACTCAATTTCACGTCTTTCGCTTTCATCCCGGACTGAAGTGGAGCATCCTTGTGCCATTGATTTGTGAAACAAAGAAAAGCCCCTCAGTCAATCTTTCGAAAGCGTAACACGGAGCTTTGTGCAAAACTGCTGTAATTCCGGCTCCCTTCTAAACTGAATGATTTGTTTCACCTTCTAACTCGCTTAGGAGGGAAACAAAAACGAGACGATGGGAGAGCGGACGCTGAGAATAAAACGTCGTTGGTGGCTTTGGCCTTGCTGGGAGCGGGATCCCAGTTTCTTTGTCACGTCCTTTGCGGGCATAGTTACTGAAAAGTGGAGCACACAACATTGGACATTTATTTCCATAGCACTATGACAAGCGTGATTTACTGTATACTATTATTCTTCAGAACACTGTGACCCAACTCTGAATTTTTCACCCTCAACGACGTCCATTTATAACAACGGTCTGCTCCAGTTCCACAAACCGTTACAGAATGTCTGATGACCAAAAGCCAAATTTGTCAGGGACGTGGATATTTGAATAGCAGCGCTATGATGAGGTCCAGACGGCGGGTGTAGATAATTGATAACAGGTGTAAAAGAAGATGAGGTTTTAAAATACCGGGAGACTCTGTTTACTGTGTCACGTACGCAGTTGTCTGTTTTTGTAATCGAACACTGCAGTGAATGGTTTTTACGAGGCGACAAAATGACTTTGTCAGAGGAAAATATTTCACTTGAAGTGCTCGGTCGAGTTTGCAAAATGCAAACGCAGGCATGGATGCATAATTGTTGGGGACTTCCGTTGGCAAGGAGGCGCACAAGGAAGTCTCTTAAAAGGGGTTTCAATAATGAGTGGGGGCGGGGGAGGGGTAATGGCTTGTTCCTAAAAGTCTCAAAAGATGTAGATCGTGGTGAATATCGAAAAATATATACAAGGGTGATTTCATTTAGCAATTTTCAGACGTAGGCCGAGAACGAGCATCTCCCTCGGCAGCACCTGCTTGGCAAAGGACTGCAGAACGAGAAAGACGCGGTGCCACCTGGTGTGTGTGTGTGTGTGTGTGTGTGTGTGTGTGTGTGTGTGTGTGTGTGTGTGTGTGCACGGCTGCATGTGTCTCCTCATCTGCTCGCGTGCGCCACTGAGTATGCACACCTCGCTCACCCTGCCCTGCGAGAGGATCCATTCTCTCATCAAATATTCAAAAGCAACCACAGGCGCCCAGCTGCCTGCTGATATAATGCGCACACACACACACACACACACACACACACACAGCCATAATATCCAACGCATTTGCTGGAAAAAAAGGGGCCCATTAATTCTTGGAACGGACGATTTTTGAGGATCGTTTTTCAGGTTTGTGTTGCTCAGCAGAGCTCCGTCTTCGGCGCGAGCAACACTCTGAACTCGAGATAAACACACGCGCTGATGTTTGCGTCCCCCGGCGCCGACGGCTGCTGCTGCTTCCGCTGCACACCGGCTTTTCAGACCTGCGGATAAAGACGAGGACGGCTAGATCTGCGTGCGCAGCACTTCACTCTTTAGGAAGCCGTTCGGTGGCGTTGATGTCGTTGGTCGTAACGCCGACAGTGAACACACTCCGGAGCAGCCGGGGATCAAATAGGTTTGTTTCGGCAGCAAGACAAAGTTTCACCCAGAACACAGAGCAACGGTGGAGGTGTCAGAAAAATAGTGAAGTTTCAAAATAATGTTCTTGTAAAGTCTGGTGGTTCTATTGGGATGCTCAAGATCTTTTATTCAAGGGCAGCTTTTCATGCACGTGGCTGTAAACTGTCAAACTGGACGATCGTGACTGTCGTGTTAGACTTTGTGCAGCCCACGCACAGACCTACACGACACAGTAATTCAGCACCGGAAGCGCTGCTTGATTTGAATGAACGGAGAGAGAAAAAAGACCGGATGTGCAGCTAAGTTAATTCCCTAAACCAGAACTAGCAGATAGAAAGAGCTCAATGAGGTGCAACAATGTGGTGGCAATTTGGGCGAGGGCAAGTTCGGCGACACGCAGACGGAGGCTGTTCGGTGTGTACAACTAAGCAGCCTGTCTGAGCCGCGGTTAGCATGCGTCGGCCCCATTTAGAAAGTAGAGAGAGTGTGAGAAGCCTCGATCGCGAGTTCAAGATGTGTATTTAACGTCCAGATGGAGCTCGAAGACGGCGGTGGGGAAGATTGAACGTCGAGGCAAGAAGGCCTTATGTAACAGTAACAGGTCGCTTTCCAAAGACGACTTGTTGAGGAGGTATGAGGCTGCGTGCGTTCCCGTGGGCCGCGGCGGTGGGAAACAATGCCGGAGACGACAAAAGATTTCTAATACTGACACAAGAGCGTTTCCATCAAAGAAAGCAACCCCCCACCCACCACCACCACCACCAAACTCCAACTCCCACCTCCTCCCCGCTCACGACGCGCAGGCACGATGCTTAAAGTATTTCACAGCGCCAGTCAATCCTTCACCCACTCGCTCCGACTGGCTGCGATTACCTCGCGGGGAGCCGCCTGCTCGTCAGGAGCTCATCAGCAGCCTCCGCCGTGGGAGGAAATCATTCAGGCCGACGCGGCTCCGGCTTTTGGGCGAATGCCAAACGCAAGGGGGAAAAAAAAAAAAGAAGTACCCGTCCAAAAAACAATATTTTGAAGTCTCGCGCAGGACCATTGGCGCACCGTGGCTTCCACTGTCTGGCTAAAGTAAAGCTGAGGCTTAATCAGCGATTAGTATTGCATTTGAGACAAATCTAGCCGACGCAGGATGAGTGTAGTACAAGACCCTTTGGTGGCTGCCTCCGTAAAGTGTCGAAGAGCTCCGGAAAATCTGCAAAGTGCCTTTAATTGCGTCACTCACGTTAATCCTCGCTCTTTTCCGAACGGGGGAATCGTGACTCAGGAGTTGAGGCATCTCGCGTTTTGCCCTGAAGCCTGAAAGTGGCGTCTCTCACTGCCGCTCTGTGCCAGGAGACCTGGGCTGAGTCACTCCTCGGCATGTGGAAGGAGAAACGCTGCCGGAATAATGTGGGCTTCTCCTTCCAGTGCAATACATATCTTTTTTTTCCTTAAGAAGAAAATTATTTTTTGGAAAATTACTTGCACCTGCAGGTCTCTAGGTCTTAGTGGGAGGCACAGAGAGGTCCCAGTTAAATTAGCAGAATTTGCTATTTAATGAAACGAGGGTCCGACGATTGTCAAGTCATTGACTCACATCTACATAACAGAGCTTTGCCCTCTTCGGTTTCGACATGCTGCTGCTGCTGCTGCTGCGGCTGCTGCGGCTGCTGATGATTTCAGAGCCTCCAGGTGCACTGATGCTCAGCAGCTCGTGCCGTGTGAGCGCACGTACGGCGTGCTAGTAGCACGCTGCGCTAGCGCGACGCACTTCTGGCACCTTTGGGAGAGGTTCTACTGTTACACAGCGCAGCTGCTCGTGCGGGTCACGGACGGGACTGACTGTCGGTGTGACCTTTCCTCTCCGCGCTCGCCCAACAAAAACAGAAACGGAAAGAGCGTCGTGCTGCAGTCTTGCGTAAATGACGACCTTCAGATGACCTGAAGTGGTGCACGAGTCGTGTTACGCTGTGATGGGTAACTGCGGTCTGGAACAGTTGCGGTTAGCGGGGTGAGAGTGCTGGTCAGAAGGTATCTGGATTGATATTTTATTATACTCACTTGTACTATGATTACTCACAGATATACCTCATACTTTGTTCTGTGGATTTATTGAGAAAATGGACGTCTCTGGCATCGAAGCTGATTTATAATTTTGAGTATGGATCTGCACAATACTAGGAAGCACTCTCGCCTTAAACAAGGTTGTGATTCTCTTGGCCCAGGGACCTTCTTCAACTTCTTTGTGTCTGCTGGGGTTTAGGTCCAGGTGCTTCCAAAAATAAGCACATCAGGCTAATCGGGCAAACTATGCCTGCGTTCAGACTGCAGGCGAATCTGATTCAAATCAGATTCCTTCTCAAATCAAATTTTTAGGGCTGACTGTCCACACTGTTTTTAGCAAGTGTCCAAATGGGATGTGGCTCTGTTCAGACTGGGCCACATTATTGACCCATCTGACAGGTTGCTATAGCAACGACGTCGGAGCGGAGGCGTCGTCCAGCATAGCGTGTAGTGTGCGACGTCATATAATTGCGACAGCAGCACCTGTCGCGATCTATGCCCTGGAGCTTGGCTTGAATGGAGCTACTGCATCTCCCCACACACTGATGAGGCAATGAGTTTCCTCCTCTGTTCAGGTACTGCTGTTTTCTACTTCTTCTGTCCATTACGTTACAGCTCCGCACCTGGAATGGTGCTTTTCTGGTCTGGCGCATTGGGTCTTGCGTTGCGTAGAGTGACGTCACGGAAAGTCAAAACCCATCTGTGTTGTTTGAGCTGTTCACACTGAGACACATCTGTCCAAATGCCATTTGAAACCACCTCCCGAAGGCGGTTTCAATCCGTTTTGCAAAAATCAGATTTAATGTGATCTGTGACTGTTCACACTGCAAAAGGGCCATCCAGTTTCAGTCTAGATGGGCTGAAAATCTGACTTTGGCTGGCAGTCTGAACGCGGCTTAACTGTCCGTTAACGTGATCGTTATTGCTTGCTTGTGTGTCTGTGGACATGTGTGATGCCGCAGTGCCTTGTCCATGGGTTTTAGCTCCACCTTCACCCCGGCACTGCTGAGATGGATTCCAGCACCCAGGACGACCCTGAGCGCCGGAGCAGCGGTGATAGAAAATGACTGATGGGACATATAAGATGCACAATACGATTATGAGATTGATTATTTTGGTCTTATAAAGTGGGTCCTCCTGAGGCGTGTCAATGACATTCATTTATTAGGATGTGCATAACTGAGAGTATTTCCTCGGGTGCCTTTCCTCCATGAGAGTTCTTCCCCGTGACTGCCAAAAACATAAACACGGGCAGATTGCAGAGAGGAGGTGGGGCGTATTGATTGGCTGAGTGGAGCAGCTCTAGTCCATAACTCCAGTCCTGTCCAGTGGGAGAGACAAACGCACCGGTTGCCTGCAAAATGTAAAAGCAAAACCTTGAATTTTTAATGCCGGGATTTTCTTCCAGATTCCAAGATAAAATCCGGAGCTCAAACTGGGATTTCTGCTCCCGCTTGTTCTCTTCCAACCTGCAGAGTCAATACGGCACGGCCGGTGCGCTGCCCTTGCGTTGCCGTTGCCTAACAGCCAGCTGTTGTTGCTGTCACAGTGCAAAGGTCAGTGTGATGTAATAAGGGAAAAAAGCACAGGGATAAACGGGAGGGATTAGAGGAGAGGACAACTCCCACACAGGGCTACAAATGCAGTGATTACACCGAGATTAATGACACAGCATCGGCTGCATCTCGCGCACACACGCACACGCACACGTGCGCAGACAGCCATGGGATGGCCCGCTAACTCCCGCCGATGCCTAACGTTCTGTAACGCTTGCGGATCTGCACCCAGACACAAGCGGGAAGCAGACGGACGTCCTCGCGGGTTCTCAGGAACGCCTTTTTCTAAAAATACCAGCTGGCGACGGCGGCGAGCAGGCATTGCTCATCGTTGTGCGTCCGACACGTCCCCGATTTCTGCTCTATTTTCGGGGCGCCGGCGCCTCCTCTCGCGGTTCACGTTTGCCACGAGCAGCGGATAAAATAAACCAAACCCCCCCCGAGACGCAGTAGGGGTGTGGATCGTTTGTTATTTGTTGTGTGTGACTTGTTATCGCTGCGCCGTGTTGTTTGCACATGCGATGCAAGTGCCACACCTGCAGTCGGCTATTTATACGACTGAGTGTCATGCTTCGCCCCAGGCGGCAGAGGTTAGATCATTTCCCCCAGACTGCTCATTCGACGCAGCTCTCTTCCAGTTCAAGTGCGTGATTCCGTCGAAGGCCCTTCCGTTAGCGCTATCGCTAACCGTGCACTTTACGACCACGTACGCAAGCATGTTTTAATTAATCCTTTGCTTTGTTTTTAATGACTGTGATTCTGTGTGTGTGTGTGTGTGTGTGTGTGTGTGTGTGTGTGTGTGTGTGTGTGAGACCCACCCAGGGACAGAAGATGTAAATTAGCAGCTTTGCTAACTCTTGCATATTTGCAACAGTGCTTGCGCTAATTTTCATTAATACGCTTGTCCCTTTCAAATAAATGTTTAAATAAATAAATAAATAAATAAATAAATAAATAAAGCCCCTCTAATTTGCCCATTCATTTCAATGTAGTTTCTCTCCCAGGGCACACGCCGAAAAAGTTTTTGACTTCCGCATTAATGGGCCCGTCGAGAGTGCGCAGTAGTGTCACTTCCCAACATGCCTCTGTTACTCACATGATTTGACATTTGGCCAATCGGAACCATTCTGGAGAACGTCACTTACAGACACGTCAGGACACAGCCAATCAGAACGAGCTGAGACACAGCAGCAGGTGCGACGCCGTGACATCACGCTAGCAATGAACTCTTTTCTGGCCTTTATCATGTTTTTTTAAACAGCTAAAAGACCATGACTGTAAAATATTGCCAGTCCGGTAGTGGTATCCAGTTCTTATAATACACCCATGCACACCACACGCACTCTCTGTTTCCTTCCTGCTATCCTCATCTCACGCTTCCTTCCCTCGCGGTCTGTGTCCTCCCAATTTCTTCTCTCCGCAGCGGGCGGGGGGGGGCGGCGACTCAGATGATCTACACCTCCGACGACACTCTCACTCCCTGGGCCGCACTCTCTAAATCTCATGTGACGCGAGGTGCGGGAGCTGAGGGAAGAATCGGCAAGACGGGCCTCATTTACGACCTCTCGTGTCCTCGCTGTTTCCACTCTTTGGGGGATTTATGTTTTTTTTTTAAGGGCAAAATTTAGGCCACAGGCTGGAGGCGGTCAGTCCAACCTCCCTGTGATCTGAATGCTGAACGTCTTTGTGGAGGAGGGTTGAGGGATGTGGGGGGGCACCGGACGTCAGAGGCAGCTGCGAGAGGGAGATAACAGCCAGCGTTTATGTTGACGAGCCGCTCGTGTGGATATCTGTATTTTTTCACATTGCCGCCCCGCGCTAGCGCCGCTTATCCATTTACGTATGTTTACGTACATTGGTCTGAAATACACTCCTAAGAACTTCCGCCTCGACTGTTGGTTGGCAGATTGATCCCGTTATTCTGTGTTTGATCTTAACTTGACGTTAGCGTGGAGAAAACAAGAACGTAAACTCATCCACGTGACACCGTCTTGCGTTTCCGACTTCCAGTCTTGCGTTTTCCGTGCTTTGCCGCTCGCGGTCCTCGCCCTCCGCCTTCCCTCCCTGCCATTTTCCCGCTGTAATAGAGTGTTCTGCTGCATTGGCTTCAATTAGGGACGGCGCTGTAGCGACGACGAAGCGAGCCTTTGGGTGGAGGAAAAAAGGGACGGCATGCCGAGAACACCAGACACTGTTTTTCACAGCGCCCTTTGACCCCGTCAGTCCTCTCGCTAGATCAATGGAAGAATTTATGGCACTTCACTGCATAAAGCGAGTCTCTTCTCCTTCTTCTTCCCTGACACTTGAGGTAATGATTTTTTGGGGAGATTGGAAAAGCGGGCGGGCGAGCGAGCATCCATCCCTGGGTGCGTCCTGATTGCGCCTCCTGCCTGCGTCGGTCGCTCTTTATTGGCAGCAGGTAGACGCAATCAAGCGGCTGCAGGGGCCCCCGCCGACGGACCCAGGGGCCAGTTTTAAACCTTGACAGAGTCAGAGGCTGCTGCCACAGGGAGCTCTGTTTGAATGGGTTCAAAGCCTGTTGCTATGGCAGCCAGCTGTGTGGAATAAATCAGCAGCATGGATTCCGACCGTACGGCGACGGCGGCACCCTGCCGACCGCCGAGCCGAGCGAGACCCAGCGCGAACCAGTTCGGCGCTGGTGTTTCTTTTGTGGCAAAAACAAGAATATCTATGTTTTGTTTTGTTTTTTATTAAATAAATCGGAGCCACTATTGGATCACGTCGCAGCAGATCCTGTTTCGTCTCGTAGGTGCTGCACGCAGATGCACTGCAAATATTTGTATTGAATGTCAGTGGTGGGAAATGTCCTTGCCTGAATGCAGGGGCGATGGTCCGTTCCATTATATTCTGCTTCGAACCAACGTTTACTTTAACAATTTTCATGCCCGTGATGCAGGTAGGCAGGTCGCACAGCAGGTGTTACATGTTGAGAATGAATTTGGACTTGCATTTCTGTGCATGTGTGGATGGTGTGTGATCATGATAGACTGAGAATATTCCCTCCTATTGCTGAATGTTACCTGGCTATATATAAGGATTACAATCTTGTAACGAGGTATCAAGTAGTGGGTCTTACACTGTTTTATTATTTATTCCTAAATGTCTTTCTGATTCTTAAATAGGCCAGAATCTATGTGTGTGTGTGTCAGTGTGGAAGAAAGATGAGCCAATGCACGCTATTGATTGCTCACCTTCAAAGGTTACACCAGGGGAGAGCGGCGGTCCATCTTTTCTTTTCTTTTTTTAATGACAGATATTTCATAAGCTGTTAAAAGCAGACACAGTATTTTCCTTCTATAAGACATAGTTAAATATGCAACTCTGTAATAGGAGACAACACGGTTAAAAAGTATAAAGTGACGAAAAAAAACCTGGACATAAATAAGGCACAAAATGGAAAAAGTAGCGATCCCTCCGACCGGACGCAAGCTATTTACAGCCGTGACGAAGCGTTTTTCTCTGAGACGTGGAGTGGCAGCTTCTCGCGTATATTTGCGAGGCTGATGCTGTTACACACATTTTCCTGCTTTGAGCAAATTGTAACGGCGCTCATCGTGGGTATAATTACAAAACCCCGTCGACCGCGCAATGATCATCTGCTAGCAAGCGCGGGGGGGCGGGGGCTAAAGGTGTGATGGGAGCCGGGAGGGAGGCTAGCAAGTGCACAGCTAGCTAGCAAGCGGGCATGGCTGGACCAATAGGAATTCAAGATAAATAATAATAATAATAATAATAATAATAATCATAGTAAGATACAAAATACACACCTTAATGCTGACACATCCGAACACAACGTCGACGATAATAGTTGTAATCACCTGGCGTGACGGGTTTTTTTGTTGTTGTTTTGTTTCTTCACAAGTGCTTAGTCATTATTTCCAATGAGAGAATCAAGCAGACAAACATGCCTTGAAATTTTGGTGTTGCTCAGAGCGTCGGACCTCACGCAACCAGAGCCACGTGACCACGTCGCAGCACCGTGAAGCTCGACGTGTGTAGTTTTGTTTTTCGCACTGTACAAAAGCAAGAAGCACAACGTTTTCCACTTTCACGACATCCACACGACCACAAAAGCCAAGAAAATAAGTTAGCGTAGCGACGAGCAAACAAAGAGGAGAAGGTCGGAGATTGTCGTGCCGGGGAGGCGGAGCGTGAGGTTTGGTTTCGTTTGGTGCTGGCAGCCGGGGTCGGGCCGGGTCTGCTCCGCGGCGGCTGATGCGTTATGTTCTGTCGCTTCGGATCAAAGGCGACGCCGCTTCATCCTGTTTGTCGTCTCCTCCGAGTTGCTCGCTTGATGCGGCCGTTCTTTAGCATTCACGGCGGCGCCTTATTAGCTTATCCCGACTCGAGGGAGGCGGAGAAATGTTGTCTTTGCAAACGGGAGGGAACACGACAGTCAAATCAGCGGATGATAAATGTCGCTACAGAAACGGCGGCAGCCTGCTTCTACTGAGGCTTCTTATCTTTTCTTCTTCTTCTTCTTTTTTTTTAAATGTTGCTGCTCTTGTTCAAAGCAAGAAATGAAAAAAAGCTTTTACACGGTACAGTGAGTCTGACCTTTATGGTGAATGTGTGCGTGTGTGTGTGTGTGTGTGTGTGTGTGTGTGTGTGTGTGTGTGTGTGTGTGTGTGTGTGTGTGTGTGTGTGTGTGTGTGTCCGCTCTCCTCAGGTGTCCACCGTGTGCCGAGGCGCTCGGTGGGAGTTCTCGTCCGCTTTCCCTTTCCCCCTCCTCTCGCCCGCCGCCGCCGCCGCCGCCGCCGCGTACTTCCTCTTGGTCTTCTTGCGCTTCTTGTCCGAGCACCACACCCTCTCGCAGTACTCCTCCACCCGCTGGGCGTTCCCGTAGCCAATCAGCTGCAGGAAATCCTTGTACCACATGCGGGAGTGAGACCCGGGAGGCGGGGCGATGGCAGCGGCGGCGGCGGAGCCCGGGGCCGACGCCGCGCGGCCAGCAGGGGCGAGGGGCGGGCGGCGGTGCTGGCAGGTGGCGGCGGCGGCGGCGGCGTCGTTGGGCCAGCGCGCCGACTCCACCCGCTCGCCCGGCCAGCACGCGCAGGGATACGCGCAGCAGCGTGTGCACGTAGCCGTGCTCCACCGTCTGGCACACGTACACGCCGGCGTCGGAGGCTCGCAGCCGCAGGAGCAGCAGCCCGTGGGAGGTCACCACCACCCGCTCGTCTCCGCGCACCTGCACCGAGGAGGAGGAGGAGAGATGGAATCAGTTTTTTTCTCTTTTAGATGAGAAAAAATTCTTCTTTTTTTGCACATTAGTTCCTCTACCAAAGAGGAATTTTAATTAAAAAAAAAATTAAATTAAAAAAAAAAGAACGTAGAGAAGTAAATTAAGTGACGGATGAATTAATGGGCCCTGGCACTTTACTAGAGAATTTAATTAAATGATACAGTGTTATTTGAGGTACGCAGTCAGTTCATTTGTGTTCTTCTTTTTTTAGCCTAAACTTTGCTTCTGCAGACAAACATAGACTTTATAAACACATTAACCTACAAAATTATTTAGTGATTGTTTGAGAGCATGGATGGACTGGCAGTATAGCGGCGCCCTAATGTTTCACCAGTGGCCACTCGAGGTACTGCAACAAAAGAATCCCATGGGCCCAAAAAACATTTTCCTCATAGACTGCAATACAAAAACATATGACTTTATAACGGCTGGCAGGACGACTGTGACCTGAGACGCGATTCAGAGCAAATCTTTCTATTGTAGATTTTTTTTTTTAGTTGTGGTCTTCTAGTCGATAAAGGCCAGAAAATCACCAGGAAAGAGTTTATTCCTAGCGTGACGTCACGGCGTCGTACGTGCTGCCGTGTCTCAGATCGTTCTGATTGGCTGCGTCCTGACGTGTCTGTAAGCGACGCTCTCCAGGATCGTTCTGATTGGCCAAATAGATCATGTGAGTTCCAGAGGCGTGATGGGAAGTGACACTGCTGCGCACGCTCTGTGAGCCCATTAATGCGGAAGTCAAAAACTTAAAACAGCGGTTGATTTAAAAAAGAGGGGCTTTTCAAAGTAGATGCTGTGCTGTGCAGGCAGGTTTTCAACCATGGTTAATCTCCAACCTCTATTATAATGCTACAACCATTGGAAACATCCAATAATATCAATATATATGCAATAAAATGTCAGACTTCAACAGCGAATATTGAGTGAAAAACAAACAAGAGCATCCAGCAAGTATGAATTGTGTGAGTGTGTGTGTGTGTGTGTGCGGGCAGGTGCGTTACTTCATGCGTGCAGGTCTATGCGTGCTCACCCGCACAAGGTGCTCATATATGCATGTGGGTGACTCAGCAATTCAAGCTGCCTGCCGCTGGAGTGTGACGGCCCCGTATTTCATTCCGCAGCCCTGGCGTTCTCTCAACGAGCGGCAGCACCGAACTCACCTCCTGCTTGTCTTCGCCCTTCTGCGAGAACCAGAGCACCCTGGCCTGAAGCGACCGAGGGACGCACTCCAGCAAGGTGCTGTTGCTCTCCACGCCGTACGCCAGCCTCTCCTCGGCTCTCTCCCACTGCCCGTCTGCACGCAAACGCGCGGTGGTGGAAAAAAAACAAAAAACTAATTTGAGTACCAGCTGATGAGGATCTTAAAATCGTGAGAGAATCACACATTTGTGGTTGACTTGGGCAACATGTGCATGTGCTGTAGGTCTTACTTGAAGGTTGAGTGTGTAATATTTGGAGACTTTCAGAAGAAACAGCAACATCAAATGGTTACATTTTAGATTGAAGCGCTCACCCTCTCACCCTCCCTCGCCTGAGTTTGCCAGCGAACTACGGTGGCCTGTGCACACAAACCTGGATACTGCGCCCACCTTTTTCTTTGTTGATGTTTAAAATGCGGGACATATATATATGTATATATATATATATATATATATATATATATATAGGGCCGTGCACCTCCGCGCCATGCAGCAATCGTTTCGGCGTCTGGTCTATTTTGCGCACGAGCCGCGAGCGATCCCCTTCAAGCTGGACAGGAAGTCACTCAAAGAAACACAAGTTTATCCTGTTAGTCACGAGTTAACTCAGGATGCTAATGCGATTAATCGCGATTAAAAGTTTTAATCGACTAACAGCCCTAATATATATAATATGTATTCTTATGTAAAAACAAGAACCGTTCTATGGGTAAGAAAACCAAATAACTTTATTCTACTGTGACTATGCACTTTTATTAATGCATTTATGGGCAGCATATTAGGCTTTTACCAATATAAAAATCGTAAATTATCCCAAATATTACACACTGGACCCTTAAGCTGTGCCCGTTGCCGGTTCTAATGAGCCAGTAATTTTATTTGTTTGGTATTGCAAGTGAATACATACAAGCACACACACACACACACACACACACACACACACACACACACACACACACACACACACACACACACACACACACACACACACACACTGCCATTTCGCACACTAACCATCAATTTGCAGTCCATTGCACAGCTGGACAGCGTTGCCATGGCGAACATCCTGTCGCCTGAATCGTCTGCTGAGATTGGAGCAGGGAGAGGGGACGGGGAGGGTGAGAGGGGGAGAGTGAGAGAGGCGCATCGAACATGTGATGAAAGTGCCAGCGATCGGTGAGAGGGAAGAAAAAAGAGCAGTGAAGGAAAGTGGTGGAAAAGGATGCTCGGCGCATACTGATGGCCGTTACATAACACAGGGGGCCGCCATGTCTCACGGAGCCTGTGATAACGACTTGATAAGGGGGAGAAAATAGACAAAATAAGCAGCCTCGGAGCATTGTGACATTGAGCGATGCAAGATGCTCTGATGGAACAGAAGTGCGCGCTGCACTTCGGTGTCAAGTGCTGATATCGCACAAACACACCTGCGGGAGTGAGGCGGTGAGGCTTGCCGCTGAATTTAGAGTGTGTGCGCGCGTGTGTGTGCGTGTGTGTGTCCCTGCCTACCTCTTGGTGTAGACTCCAGCAGGGTAGAACCTGGAGCAGGTGAGGCCGTCCCAGGCGCAGTAAGGGTCCCTGGCCAGGCAGCAGTCGGCACATTCGGAGCCGTAGAGGTCACACTGGTGCAGTCTGACCTGGGCCACGCCCACTTCCGAGCCCACGTACAGCTGTTGCTGCGGAGGCGATCATTGCACACAGGGTGTGATGAACACGAAAAGGGGGACGGCGCGCGGTTGAAACCGTTAAAAGTTGACGCGCACGCTGTCTGGGATCGGTCCACATGTCAAGATCTTGAGATGTGTCAATGTCACCCCCTTGTGGCCGTGCAGCGGCATTGCACGAATAGATCAATTGTGCATTCGAGCGGCGTGCTTACCCTTTTAGGGGAAATGATGATCTCCCGTATGGCTGCGGGCTCCTGCAGACAAGGCAAGACACATTTCACAGCATTGAGGCTTTGTTCCACAAAAGGTATCTGACAATCGCAGACATTCCACTGCTTGACAATGGCACCAAACAGCAACTGTGTTTGCGCATGAATAATAATTGCTTATACATATCAAATTAAGTTTGGAATGGCTGAATCCTCTCACGTCTCACCTTTCCCGTGGAAGGACACAAGTTGGCACCGATCGGTTTCACTCCAGTATCTATGCAGTAACTGCAGCAGCAGCAGCGATGCACTGTCATACCGCACAATGCCACCTTTACCCAAACGCACACTCCAGTGAAAAACAGCATACCTTGAACACTTGCAACTCCTCCAGCAGCACCTCCTCCGTAGTGTCGGTGTCTTTGTTGTAGATGGTGATAACTTTCAACACCACTGAGTCATCTATCGGGAAGATATTAAAATAACATATCTGCAACATTTTGATCGCATCGGACACGAAATTGTATGTTTGCACCCAAAATCTTTTTGAGGCATTCACTCGTGACAGCTGTATGTACCAGTGCCGATGTAGAGGACGTGGTAGTGTCCATCCTGGGCCTGGACTCTGTCCACTGCGATCTGGGTCAGCTTCCTGCTGCCCGGTTCTGTCTGCAGCAGGACAGGCCTGCGGTGCTGGGGGAGGACGGACCGGTACATCACGGGGTGGGAGCGCGCAAAGCGCAAAACCTCATCGGGAAACTCCTTGGAGCTGGCGAAGCCGCCTCCGTTCACCTTGCTGGCGCACTGTCGAGGGGGATAATGCGAGGGCGACGGTGAGAGCAGCGTCCGGAGACGAGAGGTGGGCTTTCATCGCCACTGGAGCTTGATGGAGTGTAAGGTAAAAGAAACGAGAATGCTGCCGTGCTCCCTGCGTTGGCTCTCGGTGTCTCTGCCTGTGCCGCTGAGGTAGCTACAACGCCACCAACATTCATCACGGCTGCCCTACAACGCTCCCGACGCTGCCCTCTTGGAAGGACGCGTCTTGTCTGAGAGTGCCGGGAATGCATAATGACGCCGAGCACCACCGGCCGACATTCCTCCAATACCTCCCTCAGCCAGGAGCCTCTGCTCAACCCCCTCCAAAGCCCATCGCGCTGGCTCAAAGACTCACCGATCCTGGTCGGGGGTACGGGACCCTGTCCTCTTGTGGAGTCCAGTGATGCTCGGGCTTCTCCCGGTAGGCGTACGGACCATTGAAAGCAGCTCTGATGTCGTCCATTTGATAGACACACACTGCGTAGCCTTTAAAAACGGCACTGCAAAAAAGAAAGAAAGAGAGATTTCATTTTGTCTTGGTGTTCAAGGAACGAACAGACACAGTGACTTCCATGAGGATGTGACTGCGTCGCCCTCACCATCCTCACCTGGTTGTGCTGAAGAGCCCGAAGATTTCTGGGTTCTTTCCGTCCTTGTTGTTGAGTACAAAGACATCCTCTGAAACACCGAGAGGAGAATTTAACAATCTGCCCGGCCCATTTCGATTCAGGTCTCAGTGGTCAACATCAAAAGTGGGCAAACTTTTTCACTGGTGGGCCACAATAGGTTCTAAAATGTGACAGAGGGGAGCACCCTCACGGTATTTAGCACTTTATGTTATGACTCTTAAAACATTGAAAATATGGATGACATACAGCTATTTTATGACTAACTTACTATTAATATATTTTTTCAAGTTCGGCAGGCCAGATTAAAAAGCTTAACGGGCCGCATATGGACCCCGGGCCATAGTTTGCCCATGTCTGTCAGATATGCATTTTTTTAACAGATCATGCTATTAGGGGTAATGCGTGTATTTAAATGGTGTGTCCCAAATGGAATTTACTGGTAAGAGAAAATAGCTTGCAGATTGCACGTGTATCAAACAATGCCAATTAAATTGTACATAGAATGGGTGTTGTGCCGAATGTGATATATGATGTTTTTCACCACCAGATGGCATCAAATCTTATGCAGTGATCCTTCAAGTGTTAAAACGCATTTTAATTAATCAATAATAATTATAAATAAATGAAAGTTTATTCCTAGATTATCAGCAAAACATCGATCTTGCAGCCTCACCGAGATCGTCAAAGTGCGTGTCGATGCCGTTGGGCCCGGCCACGGAGCAGATGAGACGGGTCTTCAGGAAGGAGCTCCATCTATTCACCAGCATCCTCTGACCCCCCTGATCATTCTGACAGATTGGTAGTAGCACAGGGAGAGTCAGCGCGGGGCCGCTGCAGCTTCAGCAGGGCCGCAGCCAGGAAAGTTTACGAGGCATTAGCTCTCTCACCGCGCACACTCGGCCAACGTGAGTGTATACGGCCTTCTTCGCTCCCTCGGCGTCCGACTCCAGCTCGGTGAAGAAGAAGTAAACCTTGTCGTCATCCCTGTCGTCGTTGTCGGGGATGATGGTGGAGCCCACGAATTTAGGTTCTGTTGGAAAAGAAAATCACGATTGTGACGATTATTACAGGTAGTACAACCATAATTAGGAGAAAAAAAAAAAAAAAAAAACATGGATGTTTTTCATACACTGTTTTTCAGCTGTTTTACAAATTCACACAATTCCACCAAAAAAATGATTTCTGTCTAATTAGTTTTGTAAAACAATCTTGATCATTTAATAATTGATATTGATATTTTAAATTGATAATCAGTAATAATTTTACAAACTTAACATTGAATACAAACATGTGTCATTGAGTGTAATTAAAAAACCTTATATCTTATTTGAACCTATATCATAATAATATTAATAATACAGTCACTAACCGCTGAGCTGCCGCCTGTCATTTCTCTCAGTGCGGGTGTGCGTCTGGTCGTTGAGGCGACACAGGGCGCCATCGTTCTCCCAGTAGTCCGTGTACAGGCCAATATACAGCTCCCCACCTGACACAAGCATACACACGTGCACACATTGCTAATAATTAGCTACACGTGCTTTATTAAGGGCGCAACGCCCTCCCGTTGGGGATCGAATAGTTTCGTGCAAATGACCACAAGATGGCAGCATCTACTTCTTAAACCGCGAGACCAAGTGTGGCCGAACCGCCTCGCGGTGGAATCGTCACACATGCAGATGAAATTAGCACATGCGCCACAGAACAAGGTCTCGCGGGTGTTTCGTTCGGCGTGGAACGAGATGCTGACAGATTTAGCGAGCTGCGTCTTACCGGCGAGTGTGGACGTGACCGGGCTGTCGGGGTTGTACGGACAGCGCCCCCTGCCACTCATAACGCTGTCTTCCTCAAGCGCGAACTGCCTGTCCTGGGATTGAAAAACATGTTTTAATATTCAAATCCGAACCCACTGGGAAAAAAAAAAAAACCTGAAACATCGGTTTTGGTTGATGAAATTCCAGTTGCAACTTTATCGTCATTGGATCTGAGACTCGTGTTGGCTGGACATCTTGTTCATTCCCCTTGGCAATCTTGTCTTACAACAACAACATGTGGAAGTGAGCGAGGCTTCTAAGGAAAATTTCCCTTTTGTTGAAAAGCGGTTTGTCCATCTGTTCTTACTGACTCTATAATTTGATTGAAAACTGGCAACTTTGGCGAATCTAAGCATGTGACTGGCAACACCGTCACACAGAGAACGAAGTATGGACATGATGTGGAGAACGCTTGATATAGAACCTTTTTGTGACTCTTGGTGTCATTGTGCCACCGCTGAAAACCATCTTATTGCTGTTACATTTCAGCGCAGCCAGTGGCAATCCAATATCTGCACTATCTGGCGCCTAATCCTCCGAGATGACCACGCTAGTCTGCGAAGATTCCAGGGTTATCTGTGAAATCAGGCATCGTGCGGGGTAACAACCCTACCCAACAATTGGTTTGAGGAATGAGGCGCTGCCCCACAGCCACAAGTGACCAGGTCAGAGGTCAGCATTGGGGGGGAGGTGATACTGCCATAGGTTTCTGCCGCCTGCTAACAAGTCTCTTTATTTTGTTCAAAAAAGAAATTGAAATGAAAAGGTTACCATCATACCTTGCTTGTTCATTCTTGCTTTTTTTCTTTTTTCTTTTTTAAAGGAAAATTTGGCACATTTTCCTTCACAGAGATGACGGCAATCTAACAAATACGTGATCCATAAAAAACACGACATCGCTGCATCACTGTCGGGCCAAATGCTCCGGCTTCCTAACCGACTCCACAATCAGAGCTAATTGTGAGGATGACAACTGAGATACGATCCACTTCTTTTGAAAAGCTTGAACAGTGACGCAGCGATTACTGGCGAAGTCTCGTTCCTGCACCCTGTACAAAATAAACCCCGGCAACATGTGAAGGGGCAGGCTGAAAGAATTACTGTAGCAAAGGTGCAGATCTGAAAGTGATGGATGAGAGCGTGGGCGGGAGATAGATGAGGCAAGGAGTGATGGATGAGAAATCAAAGGACTGTTGTCTTAATGTGTATAACCAACTTCGACTCTCTTGAACTTGTTGCCCCGCACGGCGTTCACGCACGCACACACACACAACAACACACCAGCTCCCCGTCGAACCAGAGCTCATAAGCTGCGGGCCACCACACTGTTTATGACTGTCAGTGGCAGATCGCAGAGGGTGTCGTGTTTTGATTTATGAGCAGGCGGAGAACCCCGCGGTGCTCCGACGACGACCCTGAGTTTGACTGTAACTGAAGTCAGTTTCGAAGTTAAACTCATTCATCATGAAATGTGGCCTACCCGAAGCAAATGGAAAAGAGGCGGGATGGGCTGACTCAGGCTTAACCTTCTCCGATATTCAAGGTAAAATAATCATAAAGCAGACGTAATTGCAGAGGAGGAAAATATAAGAAATTGTAGAATTGTATTATTTTTTAACACCCAATCTAAATACAGTATGGTTTAGGTTTAAAGGTCAATATGAATTACGGTCAGCCGTCATTGTTTAATGAATGTGACTCAGTTTGCTTTAATTGTTCCTCCAGACGACGATGTAATTTCATACTCTACATATAAAATTATTTTCCAGAAACCACATTGAGAAATGCAAGTAGGACTCAGATATGCGAGCATATCACTGTTCAAATATTAATCAATAAGCCACCGCGCACACACGCGCGCATCTGTGGGCATCCTTGTGAGGATTGAGGACTGGCTTCCATTCCAAGCCTAACCCTAACTAGTGTGCCCAACCCTGACCTTTAACCTCAGAAGTTGCCGCTCCAGTCATGGACATCCCGTCCTGCTCCTTACCTGCGCTGCTCTCACAAAATGAAAACTTCCAGAGATTCCATAAAATTGGCAACATATGTCTTCAGATTGAGTGCTCGTCGTTGGCAACGGGTTAGAAAACCCAACCGTAGTAGCGTAGCATGTGCCAAGGGTTTAGGATCACAGCAGTCCAAGCTGTACTAACAATCCCAGCAGCTCCTGAGTGGAACCTTGTCCAAACAGCATGAAGAATTTGATGACAGCCAGAGAAATAGGGTAGAATTCATGCGAACAGATCCCTCGAAATTGTTCAATCTTACGCAGATAAAATCTAAACTAAAGCAACAGTTGTATCTATTGCTTAAAAAAATAAATAAATAAAATAAATCCACGTACCTGTCCTGTGTGTCCCACTCGAGCCAGGCCGCAAACAGGGTTGAAGGCTCCTGTTCCGCAGACCAGTAAATGGGTCTGGTTGTACTTTTGCAAGACCTTGACGTAGTTAGCACATTCTGGCTGTTGGAAGAGGTACAAATTAATTAAGCGATGGGGGGAGACTGCGGGGAGGTGGAAGGGGTCAGATGGATGGACTGAGGCCAAGCACAGGCGGGAAAAATGATGCGATGGGAGAAATGCCATGGTTTTAAACGCATCATCGATGACATCAATACCTCAGGTTAAAGAAAGGTTAATGAGCACAGTGGCAAATGTAAACCAGCGCAAACACACTGATTGGATCAATCTCCATAATTGATGTACTTTAGCTTTATAATAGGTTCATCTGGTTTAGGATGTGCAATGTCATGTTTGGGCTATTAGCTTTGGCCACGGCCCCCACCGGGCTGCTGGAGGCACTAATTGGTATGCAGCCTTACCTTCTCTCTCCCCTTCATCAGACACTCCTCGATCTGAGAATCTGTACTGGCCCACTGGATCTAAAAGAAAAACACACTGGTTTACAGGCAGTAAAAAATGAGCATGAATAACACTGTCAAGATTCATTCATTGAAAAATAGAGCAAACCACCATCATGTCTGCTGGAAAAGAAATATCAGGGACCAGCACTGACATATATAGCATGAAACTGCTCTGTTTGGCTAACCCATTACCCCCAGAGTGCGCGAGTTCAATGTGTCTGACTTCCTCGCAGACGGTCTGGCCTACCTCTCTTGGATCCGAGTTAACTCGGTCCAGACTCAGGGAGAACAGAGTATTTTTGGCCCCGACGTAAAGCCTCTGGTGGCCCTCGTCCAGCAGCATGGTCTGGGGCTGAAGAGACGCTCCATGTCCCTGGAACACCCACGACCTGTTCAGCTGCCAGAGCTCTGCAGACAAACAAGCGCACACATCGACAAAATAATTACAGCAACACGATTGAAATCTGCAAATTACCGAGGATTCCTGTCGGGCGACGGAGACCCGTGTCATCCATTGCAATGACCGGTGTTGCCTGAAAAGATTACGTTTGGACGTGTAAACTCTCCTTAAGGGATTTGGCTCGCCTGGGTTTGTAGCCTGTCTCTGAATCCCATGGCCGAGGACCCTCTGCCACATGTGGTTCTGATTTGCAGCTCCCGCGAGAGGACAAAGAGCAACAGTAGGCTTATCATTCAATCTCATCTTCACATTTTCTACACCTTTTTCTCCCCTCCCGTCAATTCAGCCATGCGTCTCGGGCAATTGGCTCGTTCAACAAACTTTAAGTGCATCCAGTCTCCTCTTTGGTGAGCATTTGTATTTCCAGCAAATCACAGCGGACCCCCCAGACGTCTCTCCGTCGCCCCAGACTCAGCTTACGGGTCACAACTGCGATATGAGGCCTGGGAAAAGATCGTGTGATTAATGAGAGGGACATTTGATGTGGCCTATGCTCTCTTCTACCGGGAGGAAGCAGTTTTATCGCACAGGAAACGGAAGCAGTCTCATTATCTGCCATTCATTTTGAAATCGCCTGCCACTCCCTGTCAGTCTTGATTTAGACGATCCGGTATGCCTTAAAGGAAGCGGCGCTCCGTGACAGATGTGTCATTACACGTAAACACGTTCACACACTCATCCGAGGTAACCGCAGAGCAAGTGGCTACACAGATAGTTTGCATGCAGTCAGATGTGAACTGAGGCTGACAGGCAGCTCATTTATACCAGCTCTCTGTCAGCTTTTGAAAGCCTTGAGTGTAAAAGGATTTGAGGTGAGTTAAGCCCCAGGGGGCGAGAACTTCCTCTGAAAAATCTTTAACTAACACACAGGCGAGCTGACGCAGGTGTCCTTGTAAAATGAAAAAAAAAGAAAAAAGAAGAGGGAATGTGCTCGACAGAGCTGTTGAAACACACTGATTCCAGCCCAGAAGAAGGGTGTGTGATCGGATTCACCGCGGACTATCGTCAGAGGACTCCCTCGTGTTGAAGAGGGGGTCGGGGCGTCAACTTGAGCACTTGCATGGTTTAATCTACTGCAGCAGTGAGGGAAAGTTCACGCAAAGTTGACGTTTTCACCCATTTTCTACTCACCGCAATGTCAGTGGAGGCTCTGGAGACGTTTCCTAATCCACATAACGGCCCTGGGGTTTCACAGGGAAAACCTCCACCCAAGGCCAATACAACAGAAGTGACCTCGTACTCAGAGAAAACCAACATAATATGTCTCCGTACTTTCTCCACACTTCTTGCATTGTGCCACCCAAGTGTCTGTAAGACTAAGCAGTCTTGTGGCACCTGAAACTTTTTTGTTTTTTTGCCAAAATATCCACTGTAACCTTTTAGCGAAGAGCAGAAGTAACTTGTCGCGCAAGCTAACACTTGTTCCCGCCAGTGGTGTTAGAGTCGCTACACAGCAAACTTGCGTGACAATGTGCAAGCAGTTTAAGACCATGTTATGTTTCACTTTTTTTGTTGTTGTTTGTTTTCGTTATTTTCTAGCACACAGCTAACGGCTACACAGCTAGCGGTTATAAAAAACCTCCATCAATCATCAATCATTGTCAAATGAAATGTAAACTTTTTGGGAACAATCCCTTTAAATCATCCTGAGATATTTCTATGTGATTTTACGTGGGGAAGGTTGAGTGTGTGTTGAAATGAAGTTTATGTTTTTGGTGTTACTTGATCCTCAAGGTGGAAGGCGAGAGCAGTTATCCCATTTCTGCAGATGACTCACAGCAAGTGTGTACATTGAGTCGGGGGGTGGGGGATGCTTCTATTTGTTTAACATTGGATTAGGTATCCACAAAGGAGTCGCTGTGTATATTTGGCTGCTATTACAATTTCTGTGTTGGAGACAAGCGGCTGTTTGTTTTAGCAGCATTAGCGCTCGGGCTGGTGGATGGCGGAGAGCGAGGGCATGTGGCAGTGATGTTGTGCCAGGGTTCAGACATGCTTCCTGTAATTATCTCATTGACACACACACACACACACACACACACACTCAGGGCTCCCAGTTTTTTCTGTCCTTGTCTATGGGTTTCTCGATTTCGCTCTCTCTCACACAGAAACACACACACACACACACAAGCCCCATGCCACACTGTTAAAAAAACAATTAAAAAAAAATCTGTTAAAAAACTGTTAAAAAAAATCATCAAGTAGTTGGAGAAGAAATTACGCTAACTTTGTTGATTGAAATTGCAATCGTTGAAAGATGAAGGCGGTACAAACTCGAAACTAAAATTTTTTATATTTTAAGTTTCGCCCTGAAATAGCTAAAAATAAATAGAAATATGAATAAACAAAAATTAGTGCTTCTTGGTCAGGGTCACAGCTATGTATCTCATACATACAGTATATATACACTTACTGACTACTTGGTCAGGTAGCTGTTACTCCAACATGTGCGCCTACACAGAGGAGATGTGAAGCCATTCGCACACTAACCCCTCCCTACTCCTCCGAGACTGTGGCACTCCACTCACATTTCTCCCCGAGTTAAGCCGGACTTGGATCAGCCGCGGCCCTCGAAGCCTGAAAACCCCCGCTATTGTACAAGTGTCCAGCTGGGCCCTCGTACAGTCGGCCCTTTCTTCGAGTTACGCGTCTGCAACCGCTCGTACCGATGACGGACTCGGACGGATATTCAGAGCGAGGGGGTAAACAGCGCGGCAGTCAAACCCTGTTACCTTCCAACCCGCCGCCTGTCGGCGTCAATGAGGTTGAGTGGCAGCCGATCCGTGTCGACAGCTCTGAGCCTCACGCACCGCCATTCCGACGAGCGCGCACGCGCGCATTAATTCACGGGGACTCACGAGCGCGGATTTGGGCCAAAGCTGTAATCATATTTTCAAATATAAAGAAAAGACGGGTGCCGATGGATAGGACAGCGTAATTGCGCTTGATTGCAGAGCGCGGTTGGCGCGTTGTGATCTCTCAAATGTATCGAGAGGCGCTCGGGAGTGCCGAGTGTTGTCTGAAAGGGCTCAAGTCTGTCATTATGTGCACCAGCCAAAGACGTTTGCCACCGCAGCTCAGAGTGGAGAATGAACAGGCGGAGCAGGAGGTGAGGACAGGGAGGGAGGGAGGGAGGGAAGGAGGATGGGTTCCAGATTTTTCTCTTCCTGCTCTCCGAGGTATTTCATTGTGTGCAGCCAGAGAGGGTTCCTTCGCCGTCAGCTGAGGAGGAGGAGGAGGAGGAGGAGGAGGAGACGGGGGTTTCTCCATCAGCGGCGGAGCCAGGGAAACACAAAGGCCCACTGTGATCCCACTTGAAATGTACCGCGATGAACGGGGAATAAAACGGGACTCCCCGAAGACAGGCGCTTTCATCGGCTGCCTGCGGAGCTCAAGAGACCCGCCCCCCCCCTCCCCAACCGCCAACCCCCAGACGATTTTGGTGAAGCGGAGTCGAAAGAGGGGAGCTTTGCGGGGCTTTGAGGAGGAAGCGGAAAGTGGGATGGCGGTCGGGAGGCAGTGGAGGGAGGTCGGGTGCCCACAGTGGCGCGGTCGCTCATGTGTGGCGGCCCGCAATCACCGCTCAAAGTCGATCCCGTCCCGGCGCGGCGACGAGCGGACCTCCTGTCAGAAATCGAAAGTTGCGGTTTTCGCAGTGGCGTGTTTGCAGGGGGGGGGAGTGATTCACGGCCTCGTTGAGTAAAGGCACATGGCCTGGAAGAGAAACAAAGTGGGCGAGTTATTGGAGTCGGCTGGACAAGAATGAGGAAGCAGCCTGTCGGGCCCCTGGGTGAGCCGGTGAACAGGGGCGTAATGCTATTATCGATACTCAGCCGCGGCTCCCAGGAAAACCCGCGCGTGTAGCTGAAGGTAATGATTCTATGGAGCCAAATTAAAGCCACATGAAGCGTCCCGGCTGCAGGCCAGTCGGAGGAAAAAGGCAAATGGATCCCCGCCCTCACCTCCTGTGATAAGGACTGAGCGCAAATCAGTTAGATTATTGATGTTATAAATCAGGAGAATATCCGGACAGGAGACAGTTCAGGGATACACTTCATTATATAGAGTGCCCCTCTGGTCTTGTTTAAATTGCGTGGAATAACTACGCTGTGACTTCTCCGCGTTTTATGTATTTTTATTTTCTTCTGTAAAAACATTTCAAAGGTCCCATATTTTCCCCCTCCTCAGATCTTTATTTTTCTTACTGAGCCCCGGCAGAGCGGCTGCCACATTTGATTTTCCCCCCAAATCCAATCGAGAAGAAAATACATAGCACTGTGTTTACAGCCTCTCATGAAATGTTCTTGATTTAGCTTCTTGATAAAGCTGATGCTCTGCTGGACCTTTAACATGCTTGGAAGGAGACAACGACGCAAACAGCAACATTGACAACACGGCATCGGTGAGGTCTGTGTTCCCTTTATGATGTCACAAATGGAGAAATGCCAGCAAAAAGTCAAGGACGGAGTTCGCTGACTCACGAGAGGCACGTTATTGCAAAGGGAATTTTGCAGAACCCCAAGAAATGTCCCGACTTGCTTTTACTGCTCCTGCTATCGCTGAAAATTCTCGATCGATGAATCACAACTTCCTGCCAAGTTATGGAGAAATGAAAAAAAAAAAAAAAGGAATGAGCAGCCGCTGTGTTACATGTTTGAACTTCATTCAGGTCCCGGTTGCACCGGTGGATGTTAGCGTAATCCCCTCTGGCCAAAAAAACCACATCGGCTCCTCCACACATGTTTATGATCCGGGCGGGCGGGGCGGGGGGGCTAACGTAAGCTATGCACTGTTTGTCGATGCGTATGCTGAAGTGATGGTCAGATGCTCTTTGTTTAAATCTCTTTCATCCCAAGTGCTGCTGCTCTTCAAAGCCCTACACGGAAAAAAAAAAAAAAAAAATGGACCAACCAAATAAAGGAAAGCGGAGCGAGCCCAGTAATTCAAGTCGCAGACCGCGATGAATGAAAACAAACAGGGATTTCTTCGCCGTGCTTGTTGTCGTGATTGGAATTTTATTCTATTCTTGGAATTTCGCAGAACAGATGGGAATATCCCAGTGCCCTTTTCCTCTCCCCTTTCTTTTATGGAAAGCATAATATGCAAACCTTGTACGTCTTGTACTATAAAAAAAAAAGTGGCATTTTCATCATTTTTCATTTTCAAACCACCTGTGACCCTTCCACCATCCGCTTCCAACACCTGCGAACGTCCCCTCCGGAAGGCCGAAACGGCCTCGCTTCTCTTTTTCCGCTATAACAAACTGGCCCCGTCCTCTCGGTGCGGCCCCGTCGCCGGGGAAAAGGTCAGAGAGGATATTAGAGTTGTACCAGCTGCCTTCCCCTCCGGACATCTCATTAACGAGCCGCCGAGCGCACACATCGCACAATGGGAGAGGGAGGGATGCTGAGATGTGAGCGGACCAGAAGGAGGAAAGCGAGAAAGCTGGAGAGGGATGAGAAGGAATCGGCCGCGCAAAACAAACCTCGCAGGGCTGTTTTTTTCTGTCTTTCTTTCTTTCTTTCTTTCTTTCTTTCTTTCTTTCTCGGTGACCAAACTGGCGTTATTATTCAGCCGTACCCTTCGTTGTCTCGTACAGCTTGCCACATGATCCGTGGCTGCCCGGCGACCGCGGCCCGCGTTATAAATGTTAATCACGGATCCTTGTTGTGCGTCGGAGGCAGAGATTTTTACGAAACTTTTAACGTTGTGCAAAAAAAAAAAAAAAAAAAGAAAAGTTTGAACCTGCTCGAAGAAAGAAAATCCCCTTTCCTTTTCCTCCACTTTGTTTTTTGCCAGACGTAACTTTAGGCCATGTTGGTATTCCCCCCGTCTCTCCTCCGTCTCTCCTTCAGATAAGAGTCACCTCCAGCCTCGTCATTTATCGCTTGTAAAATACATAGCGGGAGGTTTACTTAGACGAAGGCTTGAAATTATAGATCAAAAAGTGGCTTTCAGATGCCAGTAATTGCTACCTGTGTTCGCACCTGCGTGCACTTCTCCTCTGTTTGCTCACATACGACCGTTTTTCCAGAGGTGTGACGAGGAGGGGAAGATGTCTCTGACCAGCACGATTGCCAAGACTCACAAACCTCCGAGTCCATTATTTATTTATTGATTTTTTTTGTTGCCTTTTGCAACATTTCCTATCTTGCTTGTAATTCTCCCCATCCAGTGTATTAGCCCAGGGCAAATGTTGGCATGAGCTAAGAGAAGCCAGTTTGTTTATATACACTCGTAAACTTGTGCAGTATTATGTTAAAGCTGCCAAAGCAAGTTATATCAAACTGATCTCGGGTTGCATGTTTACATCATGCTTAAGTGAATTTGATTTTAACGTAAACACAACATTGGCAGGCGCGCTCAAAGGAAATCCGACGTCTGTGTGGTTCGTTTGTCAAGTGTTATTCCATCGGTCCCGGCTGCTGAGCTCGTTCGTGTGCACGGAGGTTTTAAGCTCGTCGGCAGAAATAATAATGATGATGATGATGATGATATGCCCAACCGTGTTATTTCCAAGGAATGTCGGAAACAAATTTGGGATCTTTTACAGAAGTTTATTTGCTCCAAACAGGAACGGCAGCCAGTGGGCGTCGGTATTAAAACGTCTTTGTCCAAATGAATGGTCCAGCGTCTTGACAAACCATTTTGAAGTCTTTGCATTAGAAAGTCGCGGAGCTAGCGAGAAATGATAAACGTCACTGTGTTGTTTAAAGGCAAAAATTAAGCTGCTTTTATTAAAAAATACACACGAGTCGGCCCTGCGTCACATGGCCGCCTGAAGCGGGATTGACGGTTACGACGTGGAGTGCAGCGGCATGCAGGAAGTCCTGCCCGCTGCGAAAGCGACACATGCTAACGGTGCCGCAGCTTCATTAGCAGCAGAATTGATGGTCGCCATAAAAGAAGCCCTCATTTCGCTCCACAGGCTACGAAATGCGAAGCCGCTTGCCAAGAGCCATTGGATGATGTAGAACCAAAGATAATTGAGCTCCGTCCAAAAACACAGTACAAACAGAGCAGATTTCACTTCCCGCTGTATAGCTAAACATTTTCGGGTGGAACCGTAACCCAGATTTCGGAGGGATCCGATTGGCGGAAAGTTGAGGCATCCGAGCTGTGTTGACGTCCTCGGTCTGCATTTAAGCCCTTCAGAAGCTGTGCACTCGCGGATTAGACGCAGACTTTGTGGTCTTAATTCGATTCCTGATCCCATTTAGGTAGCAACATTTGAAAAGTGGAGTTAATTGGGGGTGTAAGCAAGTGTAAGGATGACTGGGATGAAAGTGAAACAAATGGGGATCTCCAGCGATCCATAAGTCCGGACTTGGATGTGCGGATCAGATGAAAGCAAAACAGCAAAAATAGAAAGGAAAAAAAAAAAAAAAAAAATTCCGCGCCGCATGTTAGTTGTGGCTAACATCAAAGCAAGCAGCGATGCCGCATTGCAATAAGGTCACTCTGTGCACATGTGACTGCGACGGGAACATGCGCAAGAATTGACCCCCCCGAAGCTGCGAGAAACCCGATCTGGTGTTTTCATCACTGCTGCTATTGATCCGGCACTCGCTTGTTGTCCGTTTTTGACCAGTGGCAAGGTGAAAACCCTCCAGCAGGGATATCCAATCCTTTTAAAAGTGGAGGCTCTGCTTTTTTCCAGCCTGTTTTGATATAGCAGACATTATGTTAATGTTTTCTTAGTCCTCAGGGCCGAGTAGCTAAAAACCATCTCCCTATCGATCTCCCTGAACCGCATCCAAGTCAGAGGCGTGCGAAGAATTCGCACTATTCCGCCTGTGGAAGTGTGTATCTGTCTTTTCTTTTTCTCTCTCTCTCTCTCTTCCTCTTTCTCTCTCTCTCTCTTTTCCGTGCTCACAGAATTGGCTGGTGGAGCCCATGAGGCATATATTAAGGCTTAGCTGGTTTTCATTCCATAATGATAGGATCCAACTGGAGGCTTTTTGGTAGCGCGCCCTGCTAGCCAGAACACGTATCAAAGAGAAGCGGATTGGGCCGGGGGGGCGTCAATCACAGCAGCTGCCCCCCACC
The DNA here is from genome assembly GCA_009823395.1 of Thamnaconus septentrionalis. Classification (NCBI taxonomy): domain Eukaryota; kingdom Metazoa; phylum Chordata; class Actinopteri; order Tetraodontiformes; family Monacanthidae; genus Thamnaconus; species Thamnaconus septentrionalis. The sequence continues at coordinate 7,963,007 of CM020513.1, read as the reverse complement.
ACCGCCCTTCCCCCAGGCAGGTGGTGAATTATTGGAGACGTCTGTCAAGATCGGATCATTTTTCTAAGAAGGCGTTAAAGACCGACTGCCTTTCGAGCGATTGGTTGGCCTCCCTGTGCATCCGCGATGCGGGGAAGTCATTTTTCTCGATGCTTCTGTCTGTCTTGTCTGTCTTGTCTTGTCTGTCTGTCTTGTCTTGACGTCTCTTGTTAAAAACAAAAGATAAATCAAGCGAAACTTGCCCACATCCGAAGCTAGCAAGCCGCGCTCCACCCGCCGCCGCATCTACGAGTTACGGCGACGAGCCAATTCCGCACCAGCGTCTGCGCAGCGACCGACGGGCTTACGTGGAATCGTCGCCTTCATTTTTTGACAGAAATCAAAGAACCTTCAAGGGGGGTTAGGAGGTGAGGGGGGGGGGGTAATAAATAAACAGAGAGGTGGCGCGGGAGAGTAAAAACAGATCGAGAAGATCGAGAAAGAAACCCCTGTTACTGCAGGAGAGACGCACCACAATCTGTCTGCATTCCAAACGGACGCACGGACGTCCATATCACACACACACACACACAAGCATACACAAAAAGACACCGCACACACACACACACCTCACATCTCCATCTCCGCAAAGAGAAAAGCCACATTGTGCATTCTCAGCCACCGTGGCTGAGGGATCAAAACAAACTGAAGCAGGAGGGGTGGGCGGCTGCTGGCGAGGGGTGAGAACGGGGGGGAGGCGAGGGGGGGGGGGTGTTGGGGAGGGGGGGTTTCTCCCGGACTTGAGTGAAAGTATGCCAGAGCGGGAGCTGCTGCTGCAGACGCCTCGGACGAACGACTTTTTTTCCCCTCCGGTGCTGCGCCGCGACTTTACAGCAAACTTCAAAAAGAAAAACTCATTAGATGGACTCAACCTGCTGCTTTTCACCCCCCCCTCCCACCCTCCCACTCTACACACACACACACACACACTCCCCTGACTGTCAGAGACAAGACAGAGCGTCCGCGTGAACTCTGCCTCCTCCTCGGTGCATTTTTTTTTAAAAGCGACAGTTGGACAATCAAGACCTTTAATTATTAACATCCGGACCGGACCGCTTCTGTTTGTCGGCTCTGGAGATCCTCCCTCCGTGACGGCCGCGTGTGTCTTCGAGGTGAGGCTTTGAGCGACTGCGTTGCAACGCAACAACACACACACACCCCGCAGACTCACGCGGACTCGCCATCACTTTGCGGCCGGCGGCTTCCTTACCTTTGTGCGAGAGCCGTATCCTCGGGTAGACGGCGTGGGCTGCCCGGGCTGCGCTCAGCACCACGGCGCACAGCAGCGTCAGCACGGTCCCCGCGCACTTAGCCATCCTCATTGTGGCAGGCGCTCCACATTTACTCACAAAAACCCAAAAAATGTAAAATTTTACAATCCTCCGCAGCAAAGTCCAGGAAGAGAAACGACAAGAAAAGAAAGAAAAGTCCCTTTTGTTGCCTCTGGTGCCAGTCACCACCTGAACTATGAATGTCTAGATGTGTACGTCTTGTCTATTGAGCTTCTGTAACTGCTTCCTCCCGATGGCGGTCCGCTGATCGCTGCATCCGCCCACCACTTCTGCTGGACAGCTCCGGCTATTCTTCTTGTTTAGTCTTGTAACCAGGGAGAATAGAAGTCCAGTTGCTACACTCACGCCGCAGTGCCCACTGCTTTCTGTCCATATGTCCGTCCGTCTGTTTTGCTTTGGTCCTGCGTGGCTCTGTGTGTGTGTGTGTGTGTGTTTAGTGTGTGTGTGTGTGTGTGTGTGTGCCTGGCCCCGGTTCAGGTTCTCTCTGTTGATAAAATCAGTCCAGAACGACCAAAAAAAAAAAAAAAATTAAACAAAAAAAAAATCAGCAAGTTTGAAATGTAATGATGGATAAGGAGCTGCTGATTTGTTAGGAAAAAAAAAAAGAAGAAGAAGTAGAAGAAGAAGAATAAATCTCAATCAATGAAATCGGTCTCGGTCTGTTCCAGCAGTACAGGAACGCAGGAGCTGGAGTTGCTGCTGCTGCTGCTTCTTCAGCGTGTCCTCAAGCTCCGTCCTTCCCCCTGGGTGGACTGGAGCCACTCGCTCTCTGGACAGGAGCCCAGGGAGGAAAAAAAAAAAAAAAAAGCAGAGTGAGAAAGGGGGAGGAGTGTCGGGGGAGCCTCGTGCCTGACGTGCCGTCTCTCCGCGCCAGGGTGGAGAGTGAAGCTCCGGCTGCCTGAGTCTGCTCACGCCTCCTGAGGGAGTCGTGCAGTGCAGTGCAGTGCCGTGCAGTGCAGTGCAGTGCAGTGCAGGGAGGCTCCGGAACCTCAGAGAGTTGGTGCTACTGGTCCTCGCTTGAAGGCTTCCTGCCAGGGAGGTTTGGCTCGGAGAAGAAGCCTGGGCGGGCGCGCGTGTGTGTGTGTGTGTGTGTGTGTGTGTGTGTGTGTGTGTGTGTGTGTGTGTGTGTGCGTGCGTGTGTGTGTGTGTGTACGGGGTTGCTTAAATAGATTTACAGAGCCCTGCTTCCAAATTGCCCCCACAACTCCCTCCGCTCTCGCCGGCAGCTGGATTATTAAACGTGTGCTGTGTTCTGACTCCCGTGTCACTCCGCGGACCCCCCCCCCCACAACCAACCCCCCCCCTCCAGCTTTCCCTTTCCCCTCCGTCCTCACCTCCCTCCAGCCCCCTCGACGGGGATCCAGAGCCGCGCGGATTTCAACCTTCTGCTTTCATTTTTCAATGACTGCCCCTGCGCGTGTTTGTTTCTGTCATTACCGCGGTTACCATGGGTTTTTCTTTTTCCAAGGCTCCTTTGATGGCAATTTTCCTCCGCCTTCCCTCTTTAATCTCTGTTTGTCTCCCCAGCCCATCTCGCACTCTTTATCATGATAAAAACCTATTATTAGTTTATCCTCGTGAGCTCCCTGCCCTCAGTAATGCCTCCGCGCACGCCTCACCCCGACCCGGTATTCCGACTGTCGCTGCTTGCGCATGCCGACAAGTTTTATTTTTGTAAAGCTATTGTCGCTATTATCTGAAATATTAAGCAGAACCTCATTGACATGCTGGCTCCTCTCGCGTCCTTGCGGTCTCCGTTCTTGTCTCAAGGCCTCCTGAATCTGATTAGCCGAGCGCACACTCCCGATATATAAAAAAAGAGGTGGCTGGCCGTTATTAAATTGAAAAACGTCCCGGAGGAAATTCCGCGAAGAGTCCTGTTACTGGGTTGTGTCTCCGTCCCGTAAAGCCCCCTGTCATCTGTTCCTCCCTGTCTCGTTCCCATCGCGGCCGCCCGGAGAAGCCGACATGAAGTCATGACGAACCCCCCCCTTAAATGAAACCATTCCATTAGTCTGGAGGCTCTCTCTCCCAACCTGTGTCTTATTAATGTTGCCGGGCGGCTGTCTTGTGATTGTTGAATCCCCGGAATAGGAACTTAATGAGAACCAAGTGCGGCAATCACACTTTCACTCCATCAGTTCCTTGACAGCGTTGATTTTTTTTTGTTGAAACTGTTTTAAAATCAGGGTCTTGCAGCGAAGAAAATGAAAAATGGGCACTTTATTGGAAAAAAAAAAAAAAAAATTCTAGTTGATCCCGATGATGACATGGGCGGTCCGTGGCAGCAAAGAGCGGCGAGGCCCGAGCAGCTGCAGCCCAACCCCCTAACGCCACCCTGGGCTCCAACAACTCCAACTCCCACGTTGCACCTGTTCCCTGCCAGAACAGAAGGACTTCTGTGTGTGTGTGTGCGTGTGCGTGTGTATGTGTGTGTGGGGTGGCAGCGCTCTTGTTACACGCACCATGTCTGTTATTCGTTCGCCGGGTGCAATTATAGACCCTCATCTGTTGTCGCGGGTGAGACAACTGCTTAATGTCGGCGTCCCGCCGAGCTGACACCGCCCGACTGGCTGAGACGCGCAGCTTCAGCAGCCGGCAACAGGCGCATTAATGGAGCCGCGTCTCGACGGAAGGTGCGTCCGTCTCCGACCCCGACGCTGGATTAATTGACGTTTAAAGGGGCGGAAGGGGAGAGGGGGGGGGGGACGCTGAAGGGGCTAATGCACGCAGGCAGGTGGGCAGCGTCTGAGGCTGCCGGCCCTCGACTCACTCTAATAGCAGCAATCAGTCAGGAATATGGCCCCAGACTGAAAAACACAGTGACAGCTCAATCCCCTGCTTCCCTTTTTCTTCCATTGTATTAAAGCCGAATGTTTACATTAGCGTGACTGACGTCGAACAGCGAGGTCCTTTTAAACGTGCCCCACTTCCACCACTAGTGCCTGGTAGCACTAGTACTGGTAGCATGGAAAATGTGAATGCATGCATGTCTTTGCATTGATTATATAGTAATAACATTGTTATTATTTAGCAATAAATAACACATAACGTTAAATGCAATGTGATTTACCGAAGCTGAAATTGATAAACTGCATTGCGGACGCTATTATTTACTTCATTATTTAGCACCTTTGAAAGCCACGTATTAACTTCATGCGAAATACCCGCCGCGTACTAGACGACTGATTCAGACCGGGCTGCAGACACGAGCGAGATGATTCAAAGCCACTAGAAACGACACCTCTTTGGGACTTGGATCGTCAAAGTATCCGTGCAAAACCCTCATTTTTACAGTTACAATTGTTTCTGTTAATGGAGCGCACACCTGTGTTTGCGCACGCCTAGTAAATCAGTCCCCAAGTGGTCAATTCTTAGATCAGACCAGGGCTGCAGCCATCCAATGTTTTGGTAACCGATTGTTCTATTGAATATTCCATCGATTAATTCGATTAAGGATTAATTAATCGATTCACGTCAGCGTGCAAGTTCACGCCAGACGCGGTCCAAAAAATCCAAAAATTTGGTCAAAGGAAGTTTTACCTGTCAATGTGAAATTTTGCGCTCCAGTGGATTCTGAAGATTCGTCCGATCCTGAGCCGTTTCTGAGGAACATTTCTGTCGAGGTAGTTCGCCGCAGACTCCGCTCGCAGGTCAGCCGCCGCGTCAGACACGTCAGAGTCGGACGACCTCTCAGCCCTGACACGACTGCAAATGCCTCCTTCCCGCAGCCTCGGTGTGAAAAGAGCGTTTGATTGAGTGTCGACGTCCAGCGTTTGTTTGACTAAGCCGTGTCCAAACGTCTGGGCCGGCTCCGCTTTCATGCTCTCTGGACACAGAAAAATATTTTCGCTCATGTTAATGCTGTGTCAATATTCGTCCCCACCAACCCCGGACCCCACCCCCGCCCCCAAGCCTCCCTCAACTCCTGACCTGCGGAGACAAGACGTGCGCCTCCCCCACCTCGCCAACCCCACCACCACCACCACCCACCTAAATTATACGTGCAAACACGCGGTGGCTTAACGCGGCCTCGGAACGCAGGAGCGTCGGAGCGGAAATGAGACGAAGGGACCGACCCGACGTGCCGAGGGTGTTTACACGCACTTCCAACTCCAAGCTAGTGTTTGTGTATGTGTATCACCTACCGGTCGCCCAGTGCGGGGCGCGGGGCTCCCCCGCTGCTCCGGGGCGCTCTGAGGATGCAGCTCTGAGAGCTACTGATCGTCAGGACGTTTACACAGCTGGCTGTCACATGGCCGCTGAGGCGCGAGGATCTGACTACCGAGAAAGTCGGCGAGAATTTCAAGCCAGGCAGCGCGCGGCGATTACGCCGACTTTGGACTGTAAGATCTCCGAGCCGAGGTTCAGTTTTCGGACACAGTACGAGAGAGTGAGTTGGCGGTGAGACGACTTTTAATTGTATGAGAACAAACTGGAAACTCTGAATGTCATCCCTATTATTTTCTATTATATTTTAGGTTGTTTTATTCTGTTTTGCTTATGTCTTTTTATAGAATTGACTTTTAGGTTTAAAGGTTAAATTTGTAGCATTTGGAGATTTTGAGAAGAAACTGCGACATCAAATGGTTACATTTCAGCACTGTTTCACTCACGCGCCCTCTCCCGAGCTTGCCAGTGAACTACGGTGGCCTTCGCACACAAACCTGGACACCTCGTCCACCTTCTTCTTCGTTGGTTTATTTGAGGATGTGAGCTTTCACTCTGCATACGAAACACACTGTCAGGGGGAATCGATTGTCCACATCAGGCTTCCTTAGAAATATGACTGTGCAAGACGGCAACTAACTGGGAGCAAGACACTTCCTGATCTATGTATATTCTTATAGATATGTCAGAATTGCTCTTTGGGTAGGAAAACCAAATTACTTTATTTTACTGCGAGTATACACTTTTATTCATGTATTTATGGGCAGTATATTAAACTTTTATTCTATTGTCTTTTAGCTGAGTGTTTTAGTTGTTGAGCTCCAGTGGCTCCACACTGGGTGGTGTGTCTGGTTGGGGCATCATCCCGGGGTCCCCTCTCAAAAGCGGTTGTTTCCTCTGAGGGTTCCTCAGCGCACTGCCATTTTATTGGCAGACGGTGGGGGGTGTCCGAGTGTAGTTGGGAGTTGGGGGTGAGGCTTTATTAACTGTTGCAGTTTTGTTCGATGTTTTTATTTTTTATCGAGCACTTTGTGTTGCATTTTTTTGTATATAAGCTGCTACATACTGTGACTACAGTTTGATTTGATGCGATTTAGGCGCATGCAGTAGGTCAGCGTCTAACTAGGAAGCCAGGTGTGTTATGGTTGGATTCGCCGCGTCAGCAAACCGTGAACGCTGTGGTACGAAACCCGCTGTGTGCACCTTCACGCATATGAAATAATACTTCACCTCTTCCACCTCCTCCTCCATGTGTTTGCAGATAAGCGCTGGAGAGGTCTGCATGCGCTCAGTTCCACCCCCATGGTCTCCCCCCCTCGGACTGCCGACCCCTCGGGCCGCGGTGGTTTGGAAAAAAATATTCTCCTCCTTCTGACCGTGGTTGTTTTTTCTTTTTTTCTTTTTTAAGCAACATTAAGCTCAAAGTCTCCTTCACTACAAAAATATTATCAAAAATGAAGCTGTGACCTAAGGCCACTGGACTGGTTTTTGCCATCTTGAAGACATGTGGCCTCTCATCCAAAAGGTTTGCTGTAAATTCAGTTTCTCCAGCCAACCAAACAGCTCTGAAATAATCCCACTGTCCCTATTTGCATTTTTTTTTTTTTTTACCCTCCTCCAATGAGGCGGGTGATGACAGGTGTGGCTCTTCGTCAGTTGTGATCTTCTCAACAAATAACCCTAAATGCAGTGACTCAAAGGTTAAAAGGTAAAAATTATTATTATTATTATTATTATTATTATTATAATTATAATTATTATTATTATTATTATTATTATTATTATTATCATTATTATTATTATCATTATGTTATTACTACAGTATAACAAATACTGTTACTGTTATAATATATTATTATGGTGCTGTTTCATGTTTTGCATTCCATTGCAACTAACTATATTATATTACATTTTTGTATTGTAACAACAAGGTAACTGTACTTGCTACTTTTTAATCTTTTTTATTATTTTTTTTAGACCTTATTCAATGAAGTTGCCACTTTTTTAAAAATCTTTAGATGCTTTCTTTATACCTCTTATTGCACACTCAGGTCGGCTTCTGCCACACCAACATGCCACTGCTATGTAACTTGACGTGACAGCTAAAAATCTTTGAAGTCGTTTCCAAGATAGTAAAAACTCATTCCGGTTGCCTCAACTTCAACCCTTCTACACTATGACGACCTGGCTATCAAGAACCCGACACGCCGGCCAGCTTGACTTCCTACCTGCGATTCGTCTCCGAGGACGTATTTGTAAGTGGCAGGGTTCTGGCTGATGAGAAACGCAGCCACAGGAGCGAGCTCCCGCAGTCACAGAGGCCGAAGTGGCCGACTGAGACACGCCTCCCAGTGAGACGTGGACCATCTGGACTCATCCATCATCGGTGGAAATACGTCACGTAAAGCTACAGGTGTGTCCGTTTACTTATGGGCTGCATGTCACGGACGTGGTGCAAATACCTGGCAGTCATCTTTGTCTGCTGCCGTATGTCATGCTCCGCACCGCATCGTGTTTTAGAAGCAGAAAAAGCTAAAGAGATTTTTTTTTTTTTTTCTTTTTCAAGGTTCTGCTTTTTGAAAATGACATTTCAGTCTTGACAGTGTGCCATCTCGCAACAAACAAAATCCAGGTATATGGAATAATCCCTTCGAGTACAAACATTTTGATAATTACTGGTTAAACAATCATCTGTGTAGCCAGGCCGCTAAAAGGCCGCGGGTGGAAACTTGGCAAGAGCGCTGAGTTTTAAACATTGTAGGAAAAACCAGAGCTATACATTACATCAATTTCCTCTGCGTTAAACTGAAACACACACAAAAAAAAAAAAAGGTGCCTCACTCTGGATGTGCACTGCCAGTCCAAGTGTGGCAACATTCAAATGCCAAGCTGTTCGCTTACGGATGGTAAAAGTGAAGAAAACTTTTTTTCCATCAGATTTGTGGTCAACCCGCTGCAGTTGTTCCCAAAAAAAATTGACCGCACAAAATGATTTAAAGGGGTCAAAACAAATCACGCGTTAACCCTTTCACCTTTCCCTGGGGGACTCTCATAAAGCCCTGAGCAAACAGGAGACACGCAAAGTGAAAGACAAAGTGGAAACGACCCAATGCTACGCAGTAAGATTAGCGCGCGTGAGTCACACTTTGGGCGTATTCGACTTTTATTAGTCACAGAAAAATAGCTGAAGATTGTGTCACTTCTTTCCTGCAGGTTCATTATTTAATCCTTAGCCAAACACGGCTGAGTTGAGCCCCGGTCCTCTGGGGTTATTAAGACGACCAAGAATGCGACGTGACTCGGGGAGTGAGGGGCGAGCCGCTGGGGGAAGTAGAGAGGAGGGGGAGGGGCTTGTTGTCGAAGTGTTGTTGCTGCTACACGCTGCGCTATCAGCTCACCTGCTAACCCTACACTCAATCACCCCCCCCACCCCCCCCACACACACACACACACACCGTAGGAGAGGTATCAGTGGCATGTGTCGAAGCCTCCTGCTAATCCATCTGCACATGTCACTGAGTTTACATCCCTCCCTAACAGGCCGCGCCCCCCTGCCCCCCGAGAGAGCGCCACACATCACGGTGAGACGTGCGATTATTCCTTTCTGGAGATCTTCGCTCTAATTGTGTTAGAGCCTCGCGTGGGTTCCAATCCCCTGACAGTGACATACGTAGCATGCTAGCTTGCGCTAGCGTGGCGACCGGTTGCAGATGAAACAGCTGCTGCTGTCGTAAAATATCCAGCTTCCTAATTGCCGTGCGCAGAGGACGCGCAATCTACTGGCACTGGCTCTTATCTGACTGTCATCATCAGCCCAGATAAAAGGGCCGCGAGAAGAAAAAAAAAAAAAATTCCCACGGCGAATTCCTCCGAGTATTTACCGACTCCAGCTGTTGACATGACCCAACGACGGCCACGCTAATTTTCACCTGTGATCCTTTCGCCGGGGTATTATTGCATATCGAAGCAGAACTGATTAAAGGCTTTTCGTTTCAGCCGAAACATCGTGACTCACTCTTCGGCTATTTCGTTATAGGCTTGGCGAAGGGAATAAAAGACAACAGCGTGTTCGGAATGTTTTCCACTTCAAACAGCTCCTCATGTCGTCCGGATGCAGCGTGATGTGGCTCACGAGCTCACTGCCCTCCGCCGGAAGCCGTCAGGGGATAAGCGACGCCGTCCGCACTGTGGTGACAGCGGCGTCTTTAGCACATCCACTTCAAGAATGTGAAGAATTTTTTTTTAATTTTTTTTTTCCCCCCCCGTCATGTTCAAGTGTTTACTGCCCTTCAGACTGCGCCCTGATTCCAAAAGGAGTCGGGACGCCGCGAAAACGGAGCGAACACGCAATCTGGCATCGCCCTTGAAACCAATATTACATGTAAATGAAAAATGTATGACGTTCAAGTCGGCGATGTTTTTGATTAATAGCCTATTTTTCTGTGTGATTTTGTGTTTAACATCCACGTCAACAAGTATGAGCAACTGCGCTGCAGTAAGAAATGTCTGAATCTCCTCAAGCTTCACATTTGTGACTCTTCGGGCAGCAGCACAATGTAAACCACCTTGACTGTAGAGAGGATCAGCAACATGTGTGAAAACTGCTGTGCACTATTTGCAGGCCCGCTCACTATAAAGCAGAGGCCGTGCAGCTGAGAGCTTGGATTTTCACAAAAAATGTATGTACATCCAGAAAAAAGGAAAAAATAATTCAGGTTTAATCTTTCAATTATTAGTGTTTATAAAGTGTCCATATAGTCCTAAAAGTGTCCCTGTCCAACTAGTTAGAACTTTAACTGCCTGAATCAGAAAGAAAGACGTCAAGTGGGTTTCACGCAGTATATTTTTGTGTTCAATCTGGTTTGTGAACCAATTTTATTGGTTCGCGAAAATTTCCTACAGTGACTTTGGCCGCTAGCGCGACAGCTAACCGCTTCTCGGTCTGGTGCCTTCATTTGTCAGTGTTTTTTTTTTTTTTGTGAAACGGCTGGATGAACAATTACACAGAGACCACAGACAATTTCCGCTCGGGCTGCAGTGGTAAACACGAAAGTCTCCAAAAGACAGTCAAGACATAAACTCCCAAACACTTCCTGGAAGAAAAGAAAAAAACACAAACTCGTTTTTGCGTGTGCGCGTGAGAGAGAGTGTGTGCCACAAGAGCACACCCAGTTTCTCGCAACCAGCACGCAATATAGGAAGATGAGAGGGTAAGAAGGGCGGATTAAGGCAGCGCCTTGGAAAATATGTTCTCTTCTCCACCACTAATTGGATAATGTGGCATCTGAATCCGGCAGGTGTGGTGTTTGCGGGCCGAAACTCCACCAGAAGGTCAAATTTAGAAAAATAAAACACCTTGGATTCCACCTGCAAATGATAGGTCCCGTCATCCACGTCATGATCATCCCATTACCGCCACTGCGTTAAAAATAGTTTGTTAAACCAATCTTGTTTCTTGTTCTTGCTGGTGGAACACAGTGATTAAAGCGCGGCTTCTTGACACACATAAGTCACATGCAAGAAGAAATGCATTTGTGTTGACATCGAGCAAAGGTTTGAGAAGGAAACAGCAGGCTGCCGGGGTTCATGCTGCCTAGCGTGCGATCACATGTTCAATAGTTGTTCATTAGCGCATTTCTGAAATAGAATAGAATAGAATAGAAGACTTTATTGTCATTGGACGTTGCATGACATCATTTTATTCTGTACTCTTCAGCCTGTAAGACACCACAATGAAGGGACTAGGGTTGTGCATCTCTGGTGTGTGGCCGATACGATACGTATCTCGATACACTACCAACGATTCGTATATTTACGATACGATACGATTCGTATATGTACGATACGATTCGTATATTTACCATACGATACACAGTTTGATCCAACACAATGCGATTTGATTTGAGACTCTGATGCAAAGGAATGATGCTATGCAATGCAATGAGTTTGATTATTTACTCACCAAAATACAAACATTCTGTATTTTTCAATTGAAATTTAAAGGTCTTTTGTGAACAACTGGTTCACAGTTACCAATAACAAGGCAAGTGCAATATACGTTATGAAAAATAAATTAACCTCTCCTTATTGCTTACAAATGGAATAAATGTAAACTCTTCTTGCTGTCTCATTGGTGTGTCACTTTCAGTCCATACTGTGTTATTCAACCGACATGTTCCACTCTAAGGTTTTTCTTCAAGCGCTGTGCTGTAACTTTCAGCACAGCGCCCCATCCGCCGCGCCAGAATTCAGGAGTCCGGCGGTGGCCAGTGTTCTTTGATGTTGGCCACTTTTGGCTGTAGAATCGTTCCACGAATAGCTGCGGAACGATGGTGTCGCTCACGCCAGACTTGAAGCGGCACGTAGCTCCGAGGCCTGCTCGCGCGCGCCGTCGCTTCGGCGTCTGGTCTATTTTTTTTATTTTAACTGCGCTGTGCAGTGCTGTATCTGTCCGTGACAGACGCAAAAACAGATGCATCTAGATTTAATCCCAAAATTGCATCGATTCACGGCTGCTCTACCAATGCACTCGTGTCCGTGTATCGATACGTATCGGTTAATCTTCCCATCCTTAGAAGGGACAAATAAAGACAATACAAAAAATGTCAGCAAGGTAAAAAAAAATAACACAACAGTAAAGTAAAGTGCATGACCACAGTATTAAAACAGTTTATATTCCAGAAATGACCACATAACTAAGCTCTCTTTATCTGGGAAAGGGGGTTGGTTATCCAATTATCAGGAAAGTTCGTCATGACAACGCACTCAGTCACCGGATGTGTGGAAACAAGTGGAAGCACCATAAAACCTCAATCGTCCAAAGTGACTAAGTTGCTTCCTTGCAACTTCCTGTTGGTGGTCAGAGTCACTGCCGTGAGACTCAATATAGCGGACCGCAGAGATGACCACAGATAAATAAGCTTGGCGCTGTTTCGCTATAAAAACACACTGCTCTCTCAAAAAAAAAAAAAAAAACACTCACAGGGAGGATTTACACATCTCTCTGACATCCGTGTGTGACTCTTGATCTGCTCTCATAAAACCTTCCTTTGATTCACGCTGCGAGTCATTCTCAGTCCAACGCAGGCTGGGTCACTACAACTCATCCAACCGGGTGCTCACACTGTCCCTGTAAAAAGGCCCACTGGCTCCTGGTACAGAACTTGCCTGTCAACTTGAAACACGTTTGCTTACTAGCAACAATGCTAACTAGGTAGAACCATGCTGGTTTGATCACTCATAATATATTGTTTGCTCAAGCAGACTTGTTAATAGCTTGGACTAGATAGTAGCTTTTTCAGAGGTAAGCTAGCTAGCCTCTTTTACCTCTTCTGCTTATGTGCTAAAATTCCCTGTTATCTCGTTGCTGCAACTTAAAACAAACAAACAAACAACAACAAAAAAAAAAAAAAACTGACTTACCATAGACAACTGGGAACAAATAGTCCGTCCTCACTTACTCCTTTACTGTGTGATGAAACAAGATCCAATGGCCAAGAAATTCAATTAGACTCTAAAATGACACATGCTAACAGGCTCATATTAGCTTAAAGTGGCTTAAAGTGGTTTATGTCCTATGTTGTGTCTCACATTGTGGTTGGTTTGTTTGTTTTATTTATTTATTTTATCGTAAATCTAATGAAAAAGAAGAAACTCAGCTTAGTCAAAGTTAAAAGTCATAGCTACAGGCAATACCATTGCACAACCCATTAACAACAACTGTGTACTGGCTGCGTAGCTTGTGTAGAGTCTCTTGTTCTTTTCAGCTTTGTTTATTAAATTCCTTTGGAAAAGCCATGCATCCTGCACTTTATTATTGTGTAAAAATGTGTTCAATTAAAAAAAAAAATCAATACAATTTAAATATTATTTCTAATGTCTATTGGTAACAAAGCAGTTCAAACTATGCGAACCATATACTTTTTTGAAACCCTATTCTAAGCTTTGATTTACCACGACTGGTGAGCCACTGGCCTGTGATGGTCATGACCCCGAGCACTGCGGGAGGCGTGATTTGTTTTTCTGAATGAAAGTTGGCAACACGAGTCAGACCTTGTCCAGCTAACTTTGCACCTCTATGATTTGACCTTTAGCTGATGTTGCTGTTTTGTCTTGTCTCAAATTGAAGACAGAAACCAAGGATGGCAACACGGATTCCTTCATAAATTGAATTCAAGTGTTTTCACTCCTTTAACGAAGAGACGCAAACTAACTGGCTTTTATGTGACGCAACACCGCACAGCGAATGATTGAATGTTTGTTTTTTCTCCATTGACTAGATCACATAATAATAATAATGAATGATGAATACACATCTGGTGTTCACGCTTCAGTTTTGTTTTTGTGTTTCTCTCAATTGCAAACACTTCTGTCTGCGGTAGATCCACAGATGCAAATGTGAGCTGGCAAGTCTTTGCTTCACTGGATTCGCTGCAACCATAAATTTGCAGCGAGCAAAATATCCGAATGTTTCGCACACGCAGATGGAGAACTGCCTTTTTCCGGGTGCATTCTCAGCGGCGGCGGATGCGCCTGAGCCGCGCGGACGGAGACTCTGCGAGCCAGTGTTTACATTTCCTTAAGTCTCTCACTTACGTGAACACATTTTTCACCTGGGCTTGCGCCCACAAGGCTGCACGGGCGGAGACGGGGATTTATGAGTGTGTATTCAAAATCTTGACCTGGGTTTTTGAGAAAGTTCAACAGGTAAATTTGTATCTGAAAAAAAACAACCTGATTTCTAAACAGTAAAAACATTTTCTTTTTTTTCTCCCCTCCCCGTCTGTATTTCTTCGTATTCTGTCGCCATGTTCGGGTCCACGGTAACTCAGAGCGAAGCCTTAAGCCGGCTGATGTGCTCCAGAGATTCCAGCCGTGTCCTCACAATCAGTCTGAGATTAGAAGCGAGGACGGGAGCAGCCGAGCAAGCAAGTCAGACACTCGATAGTCTTCCTAGACAGAGTTCCACTGCTAAACTGGCCTCCGCTGTACGGACCCCTGACCCATCGCGGGGCCTGCTAAGGTCAAGCGTGCGGCCTTCACTCATCCGCTGTCAGATCCCATCTCATCAGCTCCTTACAGCAGCTCCCGGGATTTGTTTTGATTGCCTCCGTCATACCTCGAGTGCAAAATCTGCCTCCCTCTCTCCTCCAAGGCTCGTCAGATTACCAGCTGTCTTTTTTTTTTTTCTTCTTCTTCTGCTCCCGTTCATTGCCACATTCCTGCTGAAGACATGTGCACAGACACGAATCAGAGGCTGCAAAATTCTGCAGTTCCTTATTTATTTTTTTTTTAAAACCCACGTCGTCCTTCACCCGTCTGGCCCCTGATGTGCAAAACAAATACGCCGCGTTCTCCTTTGGTCCGAGCCAGGTTTGCGGTTCTCCAAGCGCTAATAACGGACTGTCTAGACAATTACATTGCACAACGCCGTACGCACTCGCTGATTATGCGGAGGTTTGCAGATCGTTGCCACTTCATGACAGCGAAGTCACGGAGCAGCAAAGACAACAAACGTGTTTGAGCATTCCTGGCAAAGTACACCCTGCTTTAATTGCATGTTTATAAGTGAGACTCTTGCTAGCTTGTGCAAAGACGAATTTCTATGTAGTGTTTTTTTTTTTGTAGGCTTAACTTTATTTGAAAGAATCGCAAGTTGGCTGGAACCAAATGTGAACATAAACTTCTAACGCAACCAAGTCGCACGGAGTTTCGTTCCGGAATCTTGCACATCCATCTTTCCAATAAGACACTTTAGGCAATGAAGCCTTTTCTTTGGAGACCAAGCGGGGGTTTTTTTTTTTTTAGAATGTTGTCACTACATGCAAAAAAAAAAAAAATTCTAGTGTTTTCAGAAACATTCTACCTGGAGTTCACAACAAAAACGTGTGCTTCCTGGTTGTATTTTTGGACACAAAACTGCACCAAAGCCTCTGGGGAGGAGAGCAGGTTTATGTTTAAAAAAGACTCTCTGCTGCATTGCACTTTAAAGTTGAACTATATATATATATACAGTATATATATATATACACATATATGTTTTGAGACAGTTAAATACACTGTAGAAAAGAAATCAGAGAGCATCCCATTAGTGAGTTATAACAGTAAAAAATATGGCACCCATAATTTCAGCACGTCTCTGTCATGAGGGGAAGTAGATAAGCATGTGACAGCCATAAAAAAAAAAAAAAACCTGATGGAGCAGCTTCTTCCTGCTCAGGAAATACTCTCGCTGCCAGGCAGCCCCGGCTAAATACTCTGTCCTTCTGTTTTAACTCAGGCGAGGAATGCACTCGCGCACGCTAGCGCGGCGCTAACGTGCGAGAGGCGGCTGTGATGGAGGGCGACGCGTTTGCGTTGACGGATACCAGACGGGGGCTCGAAATGTTGTATCGTCCGTGATCCAATTAATTCTCATCAGCATCGCAGAATTGAGTTTTTGAGAAAACAGCAGCAAGAATGGACTTTAATGGCGGGGGAGAGGAGGAGTCGCGGCCACAGTCGAAGGGCGGAGGCTGGTTGGCCTCCGGATCAGACGGAGCGGTGGACGACGTGATAAACAGGAGAACGGGGACGCTGCCAGGAGTCCATCAGCGGTTGATAAGACACAGCTGGTGGAAAAAAGGAAGAGCTCATCGCCTCGACCAGCGAGTGGCGAGGTCGACTCTCTCCGTGCTGTTAGCGGGAGAGCTTTTTCTCTCTGACCCGACGTCCTTCTTGCCCTACTAATGGGCCCAGCAGCGTCTGCCGTCATTTGTTAGACCAGGAGACGTCGGACATGTTTTGGCTGAGCGGGTCAGAATCTGGATGGTTGGAGGCCGCTGGATGTGGCACCGCATGAAACGTTGCGGTGGGAATTTCCGAGTTGGACCGTTTGCACTGAGACCACCCCAAAAAAGGTCATCGCGCACGAGAACGCACAGGCTAGCTCCAGGTTTCGAAATCTTCTGCTTTTCGGAATTTTTTTCCATCAATCTTCCGGAACGAACCAAAGTGTTTGAGTCTGGAGCTGACCCAGAACAGAGCTGTGGGAACGCGCCGGGGCCGTGTGCGTGCGAGCGCCCAACTCCTGCAAGAAGCCCCGGTGGGCCCGCCGGTGATGCATCGGCCAACTGTACATTGACGGAATGACTCCGTCTCTGCTTCGTTTCACTTTCTGGGAGCCTCCCGATAGGCGGTGGAACGCCTGGATGCTGCCTCCCCGCAGCTTTCAGTGGGTCAAGAGTCTGTTGCACTGTGTGTTTGTCTTCCTGACTCCCTCAGCTGCTTGCCAGATGACTCCTGATCCACACCTTCCCCTCGAGGAGCCCACAGCGAGGCAGGAGTTTCACGTGACGAAACCAAGTGACTAATCACACCCCGAGTTTCTGCGAAACTCCCTAATGACAGTGTTTCGACATCCCAGGAGTCCCGCACGGATCATCTAGACCACGGACGGGCAATCTGCGGTTTCTGCTTCTCCTTCTGCTGCACCTGATTGTATTTGCTGTTTATTTTACGCGCGTAGCCATAACAAACACGAAGAAACGCAAAGTACTAGTGGGAGAGGCGGAAGGGTGAGCTCAGCGATCAGGGTTGTTTCTCAGAACATTTGTCATTCCAACATTTACCACATTGCATTTAGGGTTAGGGTTGGGGTTTGTATCGGGGAGTTGGAGTTGGAATTATGGTTGGGTTTAGGTTGTCTGACATTTTGTGATTGTCCCCCTTTTTCGTGCTAAACCATAATAGAACAAGAATTTCTGCAATTTTCAGGTTCTTCTGAGTCAAAAAAATTGTGATTTTGCATTGCATCACTCTTTTTCATGTTAAGCTATGATAGAACAATCATTCCTGTGAGTTTTGGGCTGATCTGAGACTTTCAATTTTTTGGCACCCGAACAACAGTGTTGACTTTTCGACTTGTATCACTCTTTTTCAATCTAAACTTTCATAGAATACAATAATTCCTGCGACTCTTGGGCTGTTATGGACATTTTTGGCCCCCGAAACAAACAACATGGAGGCCTTTTTCTTTTTTTTCTTTTTTTTTTTTTAATTTGGGACATGTTTTCTTAAAGAAAATTCAAGAATTGAATTTACAACATTTACAATATTTATTTTTTCGGTGCTGCTCATTTTTACCTAATTCAAATAAAATTTGACAAGAAGGAAGGTGGAGCTAGCTGGCACTAGCTCCTCTTACCTGTTTGCTGCTGATCCTGCTGCTCCCAGTTGAAGGAAATTCGAAATGCAGTGATGATGATGATGATGATGATGAAGATGATGATGATGATGAACAAAGTGATATTAGTACTAAAGCTTTTTCAGTCTAGAGTATATAGACTGTGGTTAAGCCATATTTGTATTTCTTAACTTTTATCTATTTCCCACAAATGTAAAACTGTGTATATAAACCTTTACCGGCATCAATATCAAATACCTTCTGCAGCTCCAGGTTTTGTATGTTGCTTTTTGATCGCAAAAGCTGCCTACCTCTGATCTGGATAAACCAGAAAAATAACAATTGAATAAAATGTAGCAAAATAACAACATGCGGCCACTGGAGGGCAGTAATGCTTCGTGCTGCTGGTGTCAGAGCTTTGTCGGCGCTCATTTGGGTGCGCATGTAAAGCTCTGCAAAGCTTTCCCCGCTTGGGTTTCATGACGATGCTGTATACGCAGCATCCACTACCGTGTTTCCTTTCAAGTTGGCATCAGACGTCTAATTAAAAATACCTTGAAGTTACTGAACAGAAAAATCCTCAAATACTGCTCTGTGATTCTGTTTCACGAAAGTAGAGGTCAGACCTGATCATGTTAAAAAAAATAAGTCCAAGCTTGACATACAAGCAAATATTGATGAATTAACTTGATGTGTGCGTAAAATAATTTGTGTTTTGCTTTCATTTTCGACCTGTCCGTCATAACTGTCATTGCTGACACTGAAACCTCTAAATAATGACTCCTTTGAAGTGTCTGCGCCTCATATTGCAGCGGTGGAAATGGCAACAGGGCTGAAGGCCAACGCTGCCATTAGCGGAAAGACCTTTGACCTCTGAGCAGAGGTCAAAAGTCTGCAAAAAAAAAAACTCTTTTTTCCATTCTATTAAATAAACTTTGTAGACGTTAAAAATGCAATAGTTGTTTTGAGCGTTGGCAAAGGCCTGTGCCTTCCTTTAAGAACCTCTAGAGGGCAGTAGTGAGACATACTTCAAAATTCTGCTCCTCGAGTTGTGCTAATTTCACTGTATGGCGCTGGTTTGGGCAACTTAAACTAAACAACAGAACACCGCTGCACCTTCGACCATGGACACATGGTAATATGCAAATCCAGCAGCTGAGTCTCGACCGACGTCGAGCTTCATGTTTTATTCACGTCACATCAAGGTCTTCATAATGTAACCCAGTAATTCTTCGGCCGCCTGAGGCACATTCTGGTACACAGCTACACTTTTTGAACACACATTATGGGAGGCACTTGAGCTACGCTGATAGCGCTGAATATCATTCATTCATTCATTCATTCATCTTCTATACCCACTTATTCCTGTTCAGGGTCACGGGGAGCGCTGAATATATTATCTGTCATAAAAAAAATAATAATAATAATTTTAAAAAAATCACTCATTAAAACATTAATTTGCTAGTCTTTCATTATCGGTATATGAAAAATCTCAGCGCCAGAACGTCATTTAGAAGAGTTAACTCAATATTCCTTGTGTTTTTTTTTTTTTCCTTATGTTTTTTTTTTTCGGCAAGGTGCTAAAATGTCATCGTCTCGGCAGGAAGCCCTCCTCCTCCTCCTCCTCCTCCTCCTCCCCCTTCTCAGAGCTGACAGCGACGGGAGGAGGCACATTAAAAATAGATTTAATGAAACTGGCTCTTTATGAAGAGACATTTATTAGATCAGTAGAATACATCACCACCGTCACCATCATCATGCCAAAAAAGCAGCAGCAGCAGCAGCAGCAGCAGCACTTTTGTTTCGTTTTTTTTTCTTCTTCTTCTTCTTCTTCTTCTTCTTCTTCTCACTTCCACGGTGTGTCTTTGCCAGACGCGGCGAGGCACCGCCTTCCTCCCGACGATCCCATCAGACGTCTCGTCTCATCTCCGCTCAGAGTCCCGCAACTCTGTAAATGTTCCCACTCCTCTCTATTGTTCTGCGGCGGACGCAGCGTGTCGTCCGGAGAAGCTGCGGCCCTGTGGACACTTTGGACCCCAACACAACCTGGCCTCGAGATCTGAGGAACATACCTACTAACACGGATTAGTGCTCTGACAGAAACACTATGTACAGATTCCAAACGGGTAATATTGTGCACTGCGTGAGCCAAAGCAAATAACAAAAAAACAACAAAAAAACAAAAAACGAACAAGAAAAACGACAAAATAACGGCGACAACAGCCAGACTACACCATCACAGGAAACACTACGGTCGTATTCACATGCAACTAGTACACACAGTGTCACACTTGTCGAACACAGAGCGCCGGGGGGGAGGGGGGGGGGGTATGTTACAGGAGTTTCACAGCTACATTCCACGATGGTGTTTGTTTTTCGGTGTTTTTTTGTTTCTTTTTTATGTTACATGCAGTGAGAGCGGCTCTTGGCGCCGCCGCCGCCGCCGCCGCCGCTGCCGGAGAGTCTGCGGCCGCGAGGCAAGTAAACGTGGAAGATTTCACACAGAATGGATACTGGCTTATTGCTTAACGCAACTGATATGTAATACATGTTGGATTAATAAGAAACCTGGAATTATAGTTCCTTTAAAAAAAAAAAAAACCCTCCAAAGGTTAAATTAATAGAAAATAAAGCATGTTTGATTGATACTTTATCAATAAATACACACATTTTGATTATGTTATGATAACAGCACATGGAAGAACTCTGTATGTTATAATGCAATTAGCAGTGACTGGGACTTTTTTCTACGACCGCCGACACTGAAAAGGGAATAAGTGAGAAAGAATCACAAAACTCGACTTTGTTTGAGAAGCTTATCCGCGGCATGGACGCACACACATACACACACACACACACAGACACACAAAAAAAAAAAAAAAAATTATACAAAAATCTCCTTGCTTACCACTGATTTACTCAGGAACATTATATTAAATAAACTTCTATCTGGTCAAACGACAAAGTTGACAAATAAGTGTGAGCCATTCCCTTTAGTATGAGGAGGAACTAGAGTATTTACACATCTCAGCTACATTATATTGTTAACAAACGCCGAGCGTCTCTTGCAGCGTTCGGGCCTTTGCTATGTTTCATATTGAAATGAGTTGAGACACATTTTGAGTTAAAAAAAAAAAAAAAAAATGACCCAACAACCTTTAACCTGTGCTTTTCCAAGAGCATCACTTAATATTCTTTTTTTTTTCTATTTTGTGCTTGAGATCTGGTGGCGGCGAACGCGCCGAACCTCCGCAGCTCCGTCGCCCGGTCGCTTGTGAAGTAGCAAATGAGGCGGTCCCCCCACCCCACCCCCCCCCCCCCGCCCCCAGCTATTTTATTTGTATCTACACTAGGCGGACGCTGAGTAAAAAGGACACCTAACGAGCATGCCATGACACACTGACGCAGTCAGTCCTGCAAACGTGTCCGTCCGGTCCTTCTCGACGTACCCCCCCCCCCCACCCCCTGCATTGTTCCTGCCACAGAGGCCAGCTGGGATGAATGAACTCCGACGCTTCGCAACATCCCGTGTCCGGCCGTCCTCGGCGCTAGGGGGCGCTCTAAACACGGCTGCCCACGCAGCGCTGAAACGCACCATTCGGCCAACTTCCTTCCCTCCCCCTCAAAGTCACGGTGAAAGGACGTCTTCGTGTCGGTTTCGGAGGAGAGCTGCGGGTGAGTTAATCGGGGTGAGAGAATGAGAGCCGGCTGTGATTTTTTTTTTTTTGTTGGATCTTTTTTTTTGTTCTGTTTTTCAAAGCGTTCAGAGTCAAAGGTGGCGAGTCTCAGACGCTGCGGGGAGCCCTCTCCAGCTCGTGGGTCCTGCGGTTGCGTCCCTTCTGCCTCTCCTGCAGGTGTTTCCACTTGGCCGCCAGCCCTTGAGCGTGCATGTGCGTGTGAGCAACCTTCTGCTGCTGCTGCTGCTGCTGCTGCTGCTGCTGCATTTGAACCTGCTGCTGCTGCTGCTGCACCATGTGGGCTTTCTGCTTCCTGTGCTTCCTCTCGCGCTTCCACACCTGCTCGCAGAACTCGTCCACGCTGTTCAGGGTCGGGTGGTTGACCAGCGTCAGGAAGTCCCGGTACCACAGCCGCTGCACGGGGCTCTCCTGGGGCAGGGGGCGCTCCTGAGCGGCCGGGGGGTTGCTACCGGCCGCCTGGTCGCCGCGGTGCAGCAGGTCGTCCAGGCGCTCCGTGTCGATGACCTCCAGGGTGACCTTGAGCAGCGTCTGGATGAAGCCGTGCTCCACCGCCTGGCACAGGTAGATCCCGGAGTCCCTCTTGGCCAGCGTGCGGATGAGCAGGCCCTGCTCCGTGCGGATGAAGCGCTCCTCCGACTTGATCTGGAGGAAGAAAATCAGGCATTGGCAGAGAGTCCGGGGCGAGACGATGAGTCACCCAGCCAAATAATCAAAGGTCCAGTGTGTAAGATTTGCCTTCATTTATGATTTTTATTAGGGAAGTCTGATATTATCGGCCGATAAAGGCATTAAAAAGCAAAATCGGAAAATACCGGTATCAGGAAAAACTTTTTTTTAAATTTATCCCAAATTAAGTAGTTATGCCAAAGAACGAATTCCTCGAATTTCCCGGTATTACTAACAAGTAAATAACAATACTTTACTCGTCTACGCTTGATGATGTCATCATACCATATCGACGCGTAACAGCATCGAAATGTTTCAGCAGAGGGGTTTCAGTGGTGGCTGGCTGCTAGCAAAATAGCTTGTTCGTAACTGACGACATCATGCAGGACATCCAGTGGGACATCACAATACAAATTAGCCATAATGTGTTAATTCCACGTCCGCATATATCAGAATCAGTTGATATCAGTCGATATTGGTTGATTTTGGTATCGGAAATTAGGAGTTGGATAATATCGGGATGTCGAATATCGGTAAAAAAGTCAATATCGGACATCCCAATATTATCCAACTTCTAATTTCCGATACCAAAATCAACCGATATCAACTGATTACGATATATATGGCTCGGATATCGGTAAAAAAGTTGATATCGGACATCACTAATTTTTATATTTGTACAAGCTTAACATACTGCCTATAAATACATTAATAAAAGTTAGCTGCCATCTTGCGCTGCCATTTTTTTAAGGACGCCCACCTGACAGTGGTCCTAAATACAAAACGCGCTGTCAAGCCTTTAAACAGCAACGGCGCAAAATGAAGAGAAGCTATTTGATGTTCGACATTTCAAATCCGATAAGGTTTGGGCGTTGCACCTCTTGCTTGCGGTCGTCGGGAGAGTGCTGGTACTGCCAGAACATCACGGCCCTCTGGGACTTGGGACTGCACTCGAGGAAGGTGCTGCTGTTCTCCACGCCGTACACTGTTTTATCCAGGAGGGTCGACTGGCCGTTCAGCTCATCTACACAAAAAAAGATGAGCCCATGTTTTGTTCTTTTTTAATCAAACAGGGGGGGGGGGGTTTTTTTTTTTATTTTGTTCGCACATATTTGTATTGTGCAAACACAGTAAAAAAAAATATATATATTGTGTTTGCACAGATAATTTGTAGCTGCGGCCTCTGCTGTGAGGCTCCTCTCTCCATTTCAGTCACACAGCTCCGTCTCTTTTCACGATACTTAATCTTCTGGCTCGTAAAACCTCCCACAATATGATGTTTTCCCTTCTTGGTGTTATGAAAGAGAGAGCGAGTGTGCGTGACTTTTATTTGGGTGTTTTATTGGATGTTTGTTTGCGATTCAGGAATTTGGAACAAACTCCACTCCCTTGGTGTGACCAAGGGAGTGGAGGGAGCGGGGGACGCAAACATTTTGTTTTTTGGAAAAGGGTGCTCTTGCCCCTCCAAACCCGCCAGCTTTCAAGTGACGTTATTTTTCTTTTGTTCTTTTTTTTTTTTTTTTTTTTTTTTATTGAAACGGGGCGAAATATTTATACGAGGGAAAGGAGGCTTTTTCGGAGCCTGACCACAGGGCCTTGCGACAGAGAGGAGACTTGGAGGAATCCCGGCCATGTTAATTACAGAGCTTTTGCAAAGGCCGGCTCTTATCTTCACACCGCCAGAAACGCATAAAAACACAGGCGAAGCGCCGCGCACGCACACACACTCTTCATCATCCTGCCAAGAGCCGACAGCGGCGCTGGGAGCCTCTGTGTCGGCCGATAGGAAACAGACACGATTGTTTTTTTTTTTTTTTTTTTTTTACGTATTATGATTTCCCATGAAGCATTAAAGGGGTTTTTTTCATTTCGTAATACCGTGATGCTGCAGATCCGAGCATTGTGTCAGCGGGTCTCCGTTCCTGATGTCCTGCCTCCTCGTTCTCCTGCGAGAAAAAACACAAAAAGACAAGAAGACATTGGGGTTTTTTTTTTTGTTTTTTTTTAGCACACGTGGGGAGTACGTGTGCGTGCACGATTGTTCCCGAGCGCGGTTATGGATGCACGGCGAGCGAAAGAGAGCGGCGCCAACACAAAAACAGATCGGAACCTCGTTGTCGGCTTTTAATTAGGGGGAGGGGTTTGCGTGTGACGGCGGAGTCCCGGCTCTTATCAGTCATCTGGCAGCGACGGGAGACGTCGACACCGTCGGTCGAGCCCGACCCCCCCAACGCCCCACGACGGTGTTGACACTAAACAGCGAGACGAGAAACTATGGAGACGGCGAACATCCACTCGCTCTCTGCTCCGTCTCGCTGGCGGGAGAGAGCGTTCCGATCAATAAGGCCCCGCGGAGCTACGAGTGGGAGGCGGCGCGCTGATCAGTTTCCACCGGACCTCTGACACCTGCTGCCGCCTCGCCGGCAGACTTCAGACACGGCTCTTGCGGCTTTTAACGCGCGGCGGTGAGAGGAAAAAAGAAAGAAACAAACACCAGGAAGGTTTTTTATTTATAGCGTTTCACTGTATATGCGCCCGAGGCGATCTTTCACCTCTTACTCACCACCTTACAGCGACACGATGTCGTTTTTCCACCTTGAAATACCTTGAGTTTTAAAAAATGAGTGGGAAAAAAATCACAGTGACACAGCGCCACCTGCTGATCTCGAACATGACTATATGGTCATATTTCTGTGTATATATAACTTTGGTTGCCTGCCCGGCCCCCCCCTCAGAAGGACACACCTGCCCTTGCTCAGCTACTCTCTCTTCTCACGCTCATCTATTCTGATGACACTCACACTTTGGAGCACCTGCCTAAAACTAGGGTAAGTTGTGCAATCACATGAAAGCGAATCGCAACAAAAAGAGCTTTTAAAGGTGTCAATTTAAGCTCTGTAAAAAAAAAAAACCCACACCACATCACTTAGCGCATTTTTTTTTTATTGAGTCGCACGGCAACTAAGATGTGATTAAACGCGGCATCTTGTAATTTGGCGGAGCAGTAAGTATCTGACTGCGCGGCGCGTAAACATTTTAAAACGCCAGCTGGGGATTTTGTTGTTGCCGTTGTTGCTGCGTGCAAGGTGTCGAGAGGTGTCTCGTAAACAAAGATTGAAAAAAAAGAAAAGAAAACAACCTCCAACGACTGGGCGGCGGCGGCGGCAAGCGTGTGAGCGTGTGAGCGTGCAGTCGGTACCTCTTGGCCATGGGAAAGTATCTGGAGCACTCGGTGCCGTCCCAGGCGCAGTAGGGGTCCCGCGCCAGGCAGCACTCGGCGCAGGCCTTCCCGTAAACCTCGCAGCGGTGCAAAGGCATCTGGGAGACGCCCACGTCCGAGCCAAGGTAGAGTTGTTGCTGCGCAAAAGGGAGACAACAGGCCACGTGTTTGTTTGTTTGTTTGTTTGTTTGTTTGTTGAGCAACTAGACAAGACGAGAGAGTACTGAGATCGAGACAAAGTGAAAGACCTCAGAGTTCTGCATGGCTCTAGTGATGAGGCGAGGAAACAAAACCTTTCTTCTCTGTTATTTTGCATCAGTTATTACTGTATTTTATATCTGGTATTGTCTGTCGTTGGCTGAGTCCGCCCAGTCCGAGCCCGAGACAACACAGAGTAAAAATACCTCAGAGTCCGAGGCCCTTAAAAAAACTTGGTCTGGGGACCAAGACCAATCTGGAGCGCTACAACACAACACTCGGCGACGACAATCCGCCTGTTCCCGTCTCCCTCCCTGGGTGGCGCGCATTTACTCGAGCTAATGCGTCTATTTCTGGCACCGCTCGTGTTTGTTTCGCGTGGAGAGACGCCGAGGCAGGAATGTGGACCGACGGCAGGCACGACCGCAGCCGCTCGCTGCCCTCCTGCCTGTCAATTAGCCAACTTGTTTTGTCTGTAACTGCCATTACGCTGACAAGATAAACTGACTGGCAGAGAGGCAAAGTGTTTCATCTTGAAGCGTTCTTTTTTTAAAAAAAAAAAAGAAAAGGCAGAGACAAGCGAGCCTTTGTCCCGCCGGTGCAGACAGGCGTTCCTTTGTTACGTGCTACGCGGTTGCGCAGGAAGGGGGCGTCACCTGGAGGAAAAGCCGTCTCAAACTCTCCAGGCTTTTTCACACCAACAGAAATAAACAATAGTTGAGCGTAGCAATTTGGATGTCATTTCAATTGCACCTTGTTTGTCTGTAGTTTTCAATGAATTCATTCACTTTAAAAAAAAAACAAAACCCTGAGTGTGAGAATTTTGATGCGATACCTGTTTGGTTGAGAGCTCCATTGCCTTGATGGCCGTCGGCTCCTGCCAAGGGGTGAAAGAGATCGACGGATCAAGATGAGTCTTGCTAAGTACACTCGGAAGATTGAACATACCGTAAGTAATGAGACTCACTCTGAAAACAGTCATTTCCTCCAGCAGGACTTCTTCCAGGTCGTGCCACGAGCCTCTGGGGATGGAAACCACTTTCAAGATCGTCCCCATGTCTAGCAAAAAAGAAAAAAGAAAAGAAAAAAGAATGTCCTTGTTCCATTTTTCTTCCATTACTGGATACGATCTGCAGGTGAAGAGGCAGTAATGCGTACCTGTGCCAATGAACATGACGTCGTACTGGCCGTCCTCCGCCTCCACTTTATCCACCACTATCTGGGTAAACTGGTAGTCCACGTCTGTTTTGACTATGATGGGCCGATTGTTGATGGGGTACACGGGGTTGAACATGGCCGGGTGGCTCCTGGCGAAGGTGACTACCTCGTCCGGGAAGTCCTTGGTGGTGTCGAATCCTCCGAAGGTCTTGCTCGGACACTGCAGGCAAAGGAAAATGATTCCATGGCCGTGAACTCTGGAAATACTGGAATTAAATCTTCCAACAAACTGGCCGTCGAGAAACAGGTCCTAACATCCTCACCGTGCCAGGACGCGGGTAGGGAACTCGACCCTGGAAGGGGACCCACTGGTAGTTCGGTCCGTCCCTGTGGGCGTAAGGACCCAGGAACACTCTTCTGATGTCGGCCATGCTGTACACGCAAACCGCTGAGCCTTTAAAGATGTTGCTGAAGGGCGGAGAGAGGGAGTCGGATTTGGAAAGTGCCCAAAAAAAAAAAAAAGAAGACAATAAACAAAACACAGGACGTGCATGCTGTGCACGAGTACTTCGGGGGACTTTACGCTACCTGGAAGTAGTAAACACAGCGTAGATGATGGGGCTCTTGGGATCCTTTGTGCTTATGAGGAAAACATCCTCTAGAAGACAATACAGTGCACGTTACAAATGAACTCTGCTGAAACTGAACTGAACTGAACTGAACTGAGCTGAACCGTGACGTCCGGGAACGAAACCTACGCAGTTCGTCAAAGTGAGTGTCTATTCCGTTGCTGCCAGGCACGGAGCAGATGAGTCGAGCCTTCAGGAAGGTGGTCCACTTGTTGACCAGGCTCCTGTGACCTCCCAGGTCGTTCTGCGGCACAAATCACATTTAAAAAAAGAAATCACTAAAGGTGTTTTTCCACTGGCTTGCTTGGCGTCCAGTCGGTCCGGTACGGCTCGGTTAGTACCCGTTTTCACTGGCCCCTGCACGGTTTCAAGAGTTACCATTTTGGTACCTGCTGCCTTGGAGGATCCAAGCGTGCCGAGCAGGGACCATAGTGGTGACATAGCGCAGAGCAGGGCACTGATTGGGTAAGAGTTTTGACGAAAGCCGAGTCGGAGTCTCTCACAAGAACAAAAAAAACAGCCATTTTTAAGCTTAATAAACAAAGTGTTTGATTCAGCATTGCCGTGCTGTCTTCCTTCAGCTCTGGTCTGGTTTCAAAGCAGACGGTGTTTAGACTGTGACCTTGTGGGGATTCGCTGAAAGTTAATGAACTCTGGAGTTCTTCCACTGATTATATGAACACATAAAAATGAAAGACCATTTAGTGCCTATTTATGAAGAAAAAATCCTTAGCAATTAGCCATTTGGGTAATTAAATTGCATCACATCAATTTAGTGATGCAGATTTCATCACTTCATCTTTCCTCACAAGGTTGTTGTTGTTGTTGTTGTTGTTGTTTTATGGCTGGAGACTGTGTGCCTTAAAGGACCGACCATGAAGAAAATGGCTGTATACATTTTCACATCCATACACATTTAGGAGATCCCTAAACATTTAAAGAAGTAATTACATATTTTTCCTTGTAAGAAGCTGCGTTTCAGGTTGTCAGGTTCAATATGGGAATTTGCTTTGTTTTTGTCTGTGTCTGTGTCTTGTGCTTCTGAAAAACCCTCTCACGAGATGTTGCATGTGCGGTATTTACAATTATTTCTCACAACCTGCATCTAGAAGCCAGGTACGGAAGCAGCCATTAAAAAAAAAAGCACGGCTCGTAAAAAAAAGAAAGAAAAAAAGTTGACGCTGTTGATTTATGAATCAGAACGTATCCAACAATGCAACGGCCCGAAACGAACACACACAGGCACACATCTTGCATAACGGTTGGGACTGCCTCGCGCAGCAGATTCTTGACATTCTGGGTAATTAGGCAGCCGCAGCACGAGGCGCGGCGTGCAGCTCAACAGAAGGCAGAAGGTTTCGGGGCCAGATCTGCAGTCAGCTGGATGGATTCCTGCCTAATGAATACGAGCAGGATATGGAAGGAGTAAGACGATACGGGGCCGGCATCCGCTGCAGCTGGAGGGTGAGGCCGAGCCAATCAGCGCCAAAGCCTGGCGCTAGGCTAACAAACGGAGCCTGGCATTTGGAGCGTCATGGCCTCTCAGGTTCTGGTGACATTTAACGTTTCTCTCAGGTTTCCGTCAGCGGTGACGGACGAGGCGAAACAAAGCAGGCTCTTCGGCAGGCTGGAATAATCGGAGATAACGGACGTTATGAAAGCCTCTCCGACATCCGTCAAGGGTTTCTTTTTTTTAATCAGGGGAGACTTTTAGCATCGGGCCCGTTTCAATTGTCTGTCGGGCTGTGTGTGAGGGTTCGGAGAGAGCTGTGGCCACAGCGGTGCGAGGAGAACTCCACCTTGCAGAGCTGCCCGATGCGAGCGTGCGTGGCCTTCCCGGCGTGCTCTCCGTCGATGGCGTTCTCCTTGAAG
Source organism: Thamnaconus septentrionalis (assembly GCA_009823395.1). NCBI lineage: Eukaryota > Metazoa > Chordata > Actinopteri > Tetraodontiformes > Monacanthidae > Thamnaconus > Thamnaconus septentrionalis. Next base: position 7,933,902 of record CM020513.1, on the reverse strand, counting down.
AACAGGTATATTTTGTCGTCCTCCGGGTTGTCGCTCTCAGGAATGAGGTGAACGGCCACGAACCTGGGGTCTGGAACGAAACACGAAGACATGGGGGAGGAGAAAGAAGAAATTCTATTTAAATCTGCCATGACACTTTCATGTACTTCCAGATTTCAGTTTTTCCCTTTTTTTAATTTTTCCAAGTTTCATATATCTTCAAGTAAAAATAAAAACATGGATATGACAGGAAATTTTCAACAATTGAATAGATTGTAAATCATACAAAAAAGCATTGTGAATCTGAAATCTGAATCTGATAATCTTTTTAAAAAAATCGACAGATTTGTATCTTTATAATCTCACAATATCCAAGTTTTTCTAAAAACAAACAAACAAAAATAAACTACATCCTTTTTTTTTTTGCAGTTTTACATTAGAAACCCTCCTGGGCTGAAACAAGCAAAGCCAATACAGTGCTTTTATAATTCCACATCACTGCACTTCCACTCCTACTTCACATTGCTTTGCTGAAATGATCCTTATTTGCATACAAGTGGCACGCTGAGCCAATCAACATGAAAAAAAAAAAAAAAAACAACATCAGGGTCTCTCACCATTGAGCCAGCGGGAGTCGTGTTGCTCCGTCCTGATTGGGTGGTGCTTGCCAAGAGTCCGAAAGATGGCAAAGTCCCGCCCCATAAAGTCAGCTGACGTCCCGGCATAAAGTTCTCCATCTGAGAAAAAAAAAAATAAATATTGCTCCGGTGCCAGATTTACATGGCACAGATGTGGAAAAAACAGTTCGGCAGCTGTAAACAGCCAACGGAAGGGAGGAGCAGCCAGAACACAGGTTCAGTTCAGGACTTTGTGTCCCCAAGAAGCACAGACGGCGACGGACACGATGAACACGGGAGTGTGAAATTGATATCAACGCTGTTGGCAGGGCCGAGGAGGGCGGCGGCGGCGGCGGGCGGAGTGACGGAGTGACATACGAGGAGGGACAGGACAGAGGTGTGAGACGTGGCGGGGGGGGGCATAATAATGCTGGGAAGTGGAGGGAGACAAAGGGGAGAGGAGATGGGGGGTGACGGGCTGGAAAATGGCCATCTGCTGGGTTAAACGCTCTGATATAACACAAGGTGACTGGTAATAATTGGGGTTAAAGAGGGACGATATGGTCACGTAACCCTGGGGGTTTGCTCGCCAAGGAGGGGTGGGGGGTGGGGGGGTGCTCCATCATCATCTGCCGCGCACGCCCAGCACGTAAACTCACTGCGAGCGGATTGAAATAGTTTACAGCGCCTCCTCAACGAGGGGTGTGGAAACGCCAACTACAGGGGAGATGCACTCATTACAGACGAATCGTCACCCACGCCGACTCGGCAGCGCTTGTATATCTGGAGAAATTAAAGAGTCGGGGCGCCAGGCTGCTTCTTTAACCCCCCTCCCCCACCCGGGTTTCCGCGCCGCCTCGCCGGGACACGGAGCGCGAAGCAGGCCGGCGGAGCACATCCGCTCTTAAAAACTCACCAATTAGCAAGGAGGCGGTGAGCAGCTTGGGATCGTAGGGACTCTTCCCCCTTCCGTTCTCCACGTGGGGCTCCAGCCTGAACACGCTGTCCTGGGAAATTTAGAGAGAGGGAGAGAAAAGGGTTGAGGTCTGCTCGAGGTTTCTTCTCCCTGGGAAGTTTTTCACCCCGTGCTCGCACTGGAGGGTTGTTTCCATTGGTTTGCTTTTTTTTTGATTTCCTTTTCACACACCAACCGGTTGAAAGCCTCGGGACGCCGAGGTTTTCTCTCCTGGCTGTAATTTAGGGTTGCGCCTATAAATAAAAGTTGATTGAGTTTACTGATTGATTACAGATTGATTACAGTGGTGTGTGGTCCCAGAAGTAAGTGTGACATTCAATTTGGGAGGAAGAACTGACACAATATCCGCTCCTGTGTGCCATTTATTTGAAATTTGAAACAAAATTGCTAAAAAAAAAAAAATAACGCGGCGGAAGCAGCTGATTTTGACTCTGCAGCCAGAGTTTTAAATTCCGCACTCCTTGAAACATATCAATAAGCCAGAGAAGAAAACCCAACCAACACGCCTGCAGTTAAGTCTAATTTCCATTGTCTCTTCCAGCGGGAGAGTGAAAACGATAAATCTCATCTTTCGAGGAATCAACTGCACTCATCAGACAAATTGCATCTCTAGCCACTGATCCATAGGCAGCAGTGGGGCCGAGACGACTGCGAGCGGGACCCTCTGATGAATAGGGAAAACACATTTAATGGCCTGCATGGGTGACATTTGGAGGAGAAGAAAACAATTTCCCTTACTCATACTCGATGACAGCCGCGTGCGCGCACAACAGCTGTTCCGCATCGAATTTTCCGCACCATTTCACCGAGTCCCGCTGCTTTTGTGTGAGCCGCACGGTCATTTATCAGACGAATAAACAGCCTCGGCAGCTGTAAACATGTAAACCTGGAGCGCGGTGCGAATTTCGCAACTCCTCATGAAGCGAGCGGAGTCGTCGGGCCTCGGCGAAAGCCAACGGAGAGGAAGGCAAAGGAAAGGGGAAGCGGGGCGGCGGTTCGTACCTCCAGTTTCTTGCCCACCTCCAGGTAGGAGCACACCGGGTGAAAGGCCCCCGTCCCGCACACGTAGACGTGGGTCTGGTTGAACGGCTGGAGCACCTTGACGAAGTTGGAGCATTCCCTCTGGGGGGCAGAGACACGTGACAGGCGGTGAGCGACACAGAGCTCGATCGTCATCAAAGCCTCGGAGACACAAACGTTTTGCATGAGGACATCTGTGGCGACAGCAGCACGATCATTCATCATTCTGTTCCCCTGGACACCCACACAAAGCAATTCATTCCACCATTCGAGGAAATAAAGTAAGTGTCATTGTAATATTGGAGTCCTTAATTAACCACTAGATGGAAGATTGATGCATTATTGTGTTCTGGGACAAAGAAAATGAAAGCTGTGTCTGTTCCTGTGTGTTTTTTAGAGTTTGTTTACCTCGAACATTCCACATGTCCGCTACCATTTGGGGTCACTGACTCAATTCTGCATTGAACTCCATTCTAACCAGATTTATAAAATAACAATCTCAAATGTTCGGCGACCATTATGAGTGCACGATTAACAAGTATTGGAACATTTTAGCGTTTTAGGAAAACCATTTCCAACGTCTAATTAAAAGGGATTGAAAGAATTCCATCGCCATCCCGTCATGCGTCTAGCACATCCTCACTGATTTCCGTGCACTTGCAATGTTTGTAGAGCATTCCAGTGGATTATTTCGTGAAGCTGGTTAGAATGGAGTTCAATGAAGAAGTGAGTCAGTGAAGAACTCCGGAGATTATTCACATCCTTGTTGGTCTCAATGTGCCGCATCCCTACTCCTCTGCCATACGCCCCCCTCCCTCCCCGCCACCCCCCCACTTTATCACTCTGCTAACACGTGGCCGACCTGAAATAAAACCGACTGTGTCATCACATTTAGTGAGAAGAATAACGCTGCAAATTATGCACGACTAAGTTCGTCTGGCTTTTGCTGGTGTTGGTAGTGATGGAGCCGGGGGGGGTGAGGGGGCGCAGGAAGCTGCTTTTGTTGCCTCTTCAGCGGGCGCCTCTCTCTTGGATTAGCGCGATCTGGTTTTCGCTGCTGCCCCTGTCAAACTTCTGAGCGCTCAGTGTTGAGGATGCCAGAGGGATGACACGGACACTGAACCAGTGTCAGGGAGTGTCGGTCAGCAGCTCAGAGCTTTTTGTCCAGCAACGCTGAGCCGCGTCACAATTAAAAGTGGCTTTCGCAGCAGAATTTGTTCAGATGACAGAAATGAATAAGTCCTTAGTAGCTGCGTTTCCATTACAGTTTTTTGCGAAATAAAAGCGATAGTTCTAAAATTTCGACGAAGTACAATTACGATTTGAAAGTGTTTCCATTGAATGGTGTGAAGTGCATAAACCGTAATTCTCGCAAGAAAAAAAAAAAAATCTCGTCTCGCGGGTTGTAATTCTCGTAAAATCTCGTCCGGCGAGATTTACGAGAATTACGTTTTTCGTTTGTTTGCTGTCAGGAATGGTTGTTATGTTTTCTCTTTGATTACTTGTAAAAAATATAATCCATCTCCTCCTCCGTTCAAACATAACGCGCCTTTTTCACCTGAAGTGAACTGGTCACATGACCGCGTCCGGTGACGCCTAAATGCCAAAAGTGTTTCCATCACGTTTTTGCGATGTACCTCTTTGTCAATACGTCTGAAAAACCACCTCATGAGAGCATCAAAACCTTTTGGCCATATTTGAGAGGTTTTTCGAGGTTTAGGGGTTTCCATTAGCAGTTTATTACTGCGATATTTAGGTTTTGCACAATTCTAGGGGTGACGGAAACGCAGCTATTCAGTAATTACCAAAAGTGTTGTACAGAAAAGAAAAAAAACTTTGAAAATCTCCTTTTTCTCTTTTTTCTCTCTTGTGCCGCTTGGTGAAAAATTAAGATTTGTGCAAAATTTTGCAAAGATATGAAATCGCCGTGTTTTATTTCCCCTTCTGCACTATCACACACTTCACACCCATCTCCCGCATTCGTCCCTCGCTGCGAAAGTGCCCGGAGTGATTATTTAAAGAGCATCGGGGAGCATCGGCGGACCGGCTCTCGCACCGTCTCCCTTCAATTCTCACTCTCCTCCCGCTCTCACAGAAACACCAGCCCTGGGGGCATCTTATTCATTTCTGCCACAGTGTTTACACAAAACACACAAAGGACTTCATGGAGCCTTGGACAAACCACAGAGAAGGCCGAGAGGAGAGGAGTGCAGCGCTCGCTCGCTTCTGTTCTGTTCTGGCCGGCGCCCAGGACGTGAACTGAGGCACGAAACAGTATTTCCACCACCATTTTCACATTCCAGCCTTTTGCCTCGGGCTCGATTGAAAGGCAGAACTCAAAACACGGACTCACGGGGGGACGAGTTTCGCCACAGACGCTGCTTCTTCTGAGAAACAGAGAGACTTGGTGCTTGGCTGTCCTGTCAGCTGGGGATGGAGGTCTTAAAACCCCAGTTGGGGTTTTTTTTTTCTTCTCTTCCTGGTACCGACTCCATATTTCATGATTTGACAAACATTCTAAACAAAGTTTTTATGGGTAACTTGAAGACGTCTTGCCTCTCGTGCGAGAGGCCACTTCAGTCCAAATACCGGTCCAGTGGCCTTAGGTCAACTCTCAAGACTACGATGACCTGGGTGACCGAGAACCTTCGCAGAAATATCCGAAATAAATGAATCGTACACATGTTCTTCATAGGTGCTTATGTGTGACCGAGTGGGTCAGTGGCACAACATTGCAGACATTGTCCTCAAGCCTCTAAGGGCTCAGTTTGATATGCTTAGAATGATGTACCCCCCTAAGACCTCTTGGGGAAAATTAGCACCCGCGTCCTAAAAGCAGGAAGGGAGGAATGCGACTGTGTCTAACGCCGCTGATCCCCGACTACATGACAATAGTTCTTACACATGTTCGGTTAAAGCTGGAAGTCTGACGCAAAACTCACTGGGGCCTCGCTCGATTAGACCAAGTCTAGGTGCCCACAGGCTTGAAAAGACATTAAGGCCAAATGATGATCTCAGTCTTGGTCTCTTGGAAATGAAGACCAGACCGAGTGGGAGCAAGGCAAGCGCGTCCGTCCACGCACAGGTACGAAACCAGCGAACCTGGGGAAAATATCCAAGCTTCCTTTTTATCAGGATCTTCAGAGTTGTGTGTTTTTTGAAAGTGGAACAAAATGTGTCTGAAAACAACATCCATGTTGGTGTTGGGGTGGACGGAACGCCGGAGGGGGAGTAGCTCTGCTCTTCTTACCGAGGTGTCTTTTCCCGCCCACTTGCACTCGTCCCTCCTGGTGGAAGAGGCCGGCCAGGGGATCTGCAACGCAAACACAGTTCCAGATCGATGTTACACGGCGGGCCGATACAGCCGCGGCTTTGTGTGTGTGTGTGTGTGTGTGTTGTACAAGTTGAAGAGGTCACAATGCGATTTGTTATCCACTTTGTTTCAGTTTACTCCATTATTCATCCAGGTGGCCAGAGAGCAGCTAACATGCCAGGCACAGCGTGTGATTGTGTGCAACAGCTCCGCTCTGAAATATTTATGAGGCACTTTTGTGTAGGGGGGGGAAAAAAAAGGCAAATCCCGGGATACCTGTGCTCCTGACTGGCACTCTGGATGGAAGATGCGCACTTAAGTCGGTCAGAAGCGCAAACAGACTCACAGCCGGCAGAAAATGGACGGGCGGGAAGAACGACTAGAGTCAAGTTTTTGTGAGTCCCTCTGTTTGCGTTACCTTTGCGTAGTCTCTGCTGACATTGAGGAGGTTGAAAGAGAAGATGTGGTCCTTGGCTCCCACCACCAGTCGCCCTCTCTCCTCGTCCAGCAGGAAGGTGTGGTAGGCCGAGCTGTTGGCCAGGCCCTCAAACGTCACAAGGTTGTTGGACTCCAACATTTCTGGAGGGGAGGGGGAGAAAAGTAAACGGTAATTTTGCAGTGAAAATCTCTGAATGTGAGCCCCCCCCTCTGAGGAGCAGCAGGAAACCGTCGCGGGAACTGAACCCACAACTTTCTAGACATGAGGTAATGCCAATCTCCACTGCGGCCACCGAAGAAAGGAAATTATATTCTGGCTAGATTTCAATATTTACTTTTTATCATTTGTTAACCTCAGAAACTCCCGAAAATAGTGTATTTAGCACTGTGTTAACAGACACTCTCTAAAAGCTTCCTGGTTTGGAAAGAGATCACACAAGTGAGGCTGCTGTGCAGTGGTCTCAAGGTACTAGCGCCCTTTGTGACATCACAAAGGGATGATTTCATTATTGGGCCAACTCCTCAGTTCCACACAAAAACAACTTGTACTGCTGCCTCAGCGTCTCCAAACGAAGGCTTTAGCCGTTTGGCTATTTTGGTAACAGCCTCGACTTTTTCCTTCTCTTAAACACCTCCTTTATCTCTTCTTATTTATGTATAAGTGCCGTGTTGTAAAGGCTTTCTCTCCTTTTCACTAAAAAGTACAAAGCCCTCTGTCGGAGCAGAGCAAACGACAGCCAGCGGAGAACCGCCGCCGAGCCAAATTGGGCCGAGCAGGCTCATGGCGGCACTGGGAACCAATGAGGCGAACTGCTGTCTGCATGAGGAAATGACCTTGACCACGGCGGCCAGCGAGGTGCCGGCAAACTGGAAAACTGGGAGGAATAATATACGAGTTTGGCCGAGGCGCCGGCGGCCAAACTGCAGGATTACTCCAAACCGCACCGGCCATTTGGACGCGTTACCACGGGCAACGGCGAACGTTTTGCTGTGTAATGCGACGACGGCCTGCCAAGTCTGGCGCGGAGGCGACATTTGCTTTCACAGCGGAAATCCGAAACTTGTAACAAACGGCCATTGAGGGTCTAATTACTGTAATGACCTCGATAGAAGCCATTCTGGCTCTGGCATTATAACATTTTAACACCTTTCGGGTGACAGGTGTTTACACACACACGCACGCACGCACACACACACACACACACACACACACACATACAGGTACGTCAATGTTTTGTCCTTGTTGTTTGTAACTATTTGCCCGCCAAAACCCCGCCCATTCGTATATAGAAACCATTTTAAATCATGAGCTACTTAGCATTTCTATGACATTGGGGGGACCCAAGGGCGCAAGAAATGAGAAAGCTGCTGTTTAATAAAAACACAATAAATGATTAAAGGGCCCATATTATGCAGAATGCTGGTTTCTAATGGTAAAATGAGCCCATACACTGTGGAGCAGGGAAATGGAAATTATTTTAAAAATAATAATAATAATAATAATAATAATAAGGGATAATAATAAAGTCATTTCTGTACATTTCACAACTTTTTACTTTTACGCTCCAGATTTTAGAACACGTCCGCTACGACGTGCAGTTTAGGAAATCAAACCTTTGTGATGTCACAAGGGGCACTGATACTGACCATATCATCATCTGGGCGTGTCTTTGTTCACCCCGTTTTTAATCTCCTTCCAAACAAAGTGGAATTTACAACAATTAGCTCAAGTGTTTTTGCTGGTGGTTGTAAACAAAGGGCTAAATTTAGCTCATGTAATTTGTTTCACTTGAGTCTATAGTATGAGGAAAAGACCTGCAAGTGGGTTTGACATGGACTCTTAGATTTACTTAAGTATATTCATTTTAAATTTGGAATTTGTATTTTTATTTTTATTTTTTAAAAACAATAAATATTTAGCTTTTTATGTTGTTCTATTTTGATTTTTTTTTTTTAAAATTGTTGTGAATGATTTAACCTTGAGAGTAGTTTTCCATACTTAAACACAGTCTTGACCTTTCCTACAGGGCAGCAGAGTGAAGATGTTCCACTCTTTTAAACGTGTCCAAGCGTCGCTGTGTTTGTCTGAGCCTCTGCAACAAAGAGCTACTGAGCAAACAAAGGACTTCCTGTGTGCTCTCTTCCTCTCCCCCTTTGTTGGGGAGAAAAATAACAAAAACGTTCATGAATGTTTCAGTGATAAGGACGCGGCGCCACAGCCCCGCCCCTCCACTCCACCGGCCCTCCACTCCACCCCTAAAGTGTGTCAGAACCCGAGAGAACGAGAGGACACAGGCAAAGGTAGCACAAGAAAGAAGGCAACCAGTTAGAGACGGCGTCCCGCTGGCAGGCTTTACTCATTCATAAAGTCCTCGAGTGGAAACCAGGTTAAGCAACGGTCACCAATGTTTGCTATCTGAACTTTGACAGCTGTTTTTTTTTTTGCTTTCTGCGGAGATGAGAGTTTAAAACGCCTCTTTGTTTGCGCTTGGTGTGACCTTCGACTCGCTCGAAGCACCTTCACCGGAACCGGTGGGCCCTTCACAGTCACAGTTCACGGATATATTTCCAAAAGTTCAGGCGGGTAGAAAAACTGGAAAAAGCATGATTGGAAATGTGGCAAACACACGCAGGGTTCATGTTCTCTCTGGACATTAATCATATTTATTCATGCTGATCAAGTTAGTTTAAAGAACACTTCAACCAAAACACAGTGAAAACTCAACATTTGTATATAGTGCCTTTGTGAATGCTATGCTTCATTTGTATTATTATTTTTTTTAAGTATAGTAAAAAAAAAAAAAAGTATAAGTAAGTATTATTATAGTATTATTTCTGATAGTTTGCTTGGATCTTGAATCTTGAAATAGTTTAGAACACCAAGAAAAAAATTGGAATTAGGGTTAAAAATTAAGTTGATGAACTAAAACACCCCCCAAAAAACGAGAAACAAGCAAACAAGCTGCATCTAAATTTGGAAAAGAATTGACGGACGGGAAGTCAGCCGTGTTGTGGAGGATACACGCTCCGAAAGCTCTTGGCTCCGGTTTCCAACTTCCTGGTTGGTCTCCGTGTGACACTGTGGCATTCCGTCAGCGCGCACGTGACCGCGACTCACACGCGCGCACAGGATGGCGGCGCACAATGGGTTAAACAATCTGTCCCGGTTGTCATTGTCTCCGTGATTTAGGGCGGTTTCCTGTCCCGCGGACCTGACAGACGCAGATGGTCCTGAAGAGCGGCGAGCTCCTCGGGCCAGTAGACGTCTACGGAACGCAATAAGCCCACCGAGATTTGAAAGTGCGTTTGAAGTGGTAAGACCGGGCTTTTCCATAGGCACCCAGAGACATAGCGGGATTGATTCCACACCGGAGAAGCCTCACATACAGCAACTATTCATTTGGAATTCAAATTTAAAAGACATTTCCAGATTTAATGCTGACCCGCCGCATTAATAGGTCTGTAAATTTCAACACGGCTTTGCTCCGGGGCTGTAATATGTGCTTTATTAGATCATTTATCTTGGCATATTAGTAATTTCATTTTACGAGGCGGTTACTGGGTCCCCGCATAACGCAGCCATAGTGTTCGGCGTTGAATAATAAAATTTAAAAAAAAAAAAAAATCCTCAAGGTCAAAAAAAAAAGGATTGCAGGAAAAGTATTTTTTTTTTTCTTTGCCCGGTCCAAAGCTGTGTCCCAGATTTATGTTGCGCCGTAGCCTTGGTGATCATTCATTAGCGGATCCAGCGTAAGCCATCACTGGCTGCACAATAACAGCCGCCTGCTACCTCTGGCCCTCCATCACCTGCGCCAAGGCCGACGCTTTTGTGTGGGAGAGAGGCAGCGAGCACAGAAGAGGAGCCGTCCTCCAACCGAGCTCAGCCAAAAGGGACGGGAATTACTTTTCCTCTGACAAATTATAGGGAGAAAAAAATATATCTCTCTTCAACCATCTGTCAGCCAGGCAGGTAATTATGTAAACACAAAAATGTGGGCGTTAATGGTTCACCTGGAATCGCAGGCGGGGGGGCATAATAACAATCTCCGGTAGTCGGTGCAAAATCAGTTTATCTGTGGGAATTACAAGCAATTAGCCATTAAATTGCCACTCCCGTTTTGTAAACAGGATGGTGTTGGAGGTGGTTGATGTAGTAAAAATCGCGCAGACGCGCTAAATTGCACTCGAGCTTCCCCTCAAAACCGCAGCCGCCCTCTCGCAGAGGGCAGAGAGCGCCACCGTCACGTACGCCCACCGTACGGCTACACCATGGCAACACACCATTCAGCAGAGACCAGGTTATTTAAAGCCGTTCACCCAGAGGCTCACACTCGGTGGGTATTGTGCGTAATCCATGTGTTTGTGAAACGTGCACCTCGGGCCGACCGCTACGAAGCAGGATGTGTGGTTAGCAAGGTAGCCGCAGGGCAACTTTGACTTTTTCCGCACAACAAGAGCTGATTCATTTCTTACCAGCTAACTTTCAGCCACTGCTATGGTGTGTGTGTGTGTGTGCGTGTGCGTGCGCGTGCGTGCGTGCGTGCGTGCGTGCGTGCGTGCATCTGGGTGAACTTCTTGTGCCCTTCTGCTAGCTAAGGACAAAGAGCATCACAGTTGTCCTGATGCCAGCGATAGAACAAGACGATCTGGTTTGTCATTAATTAAAATGATTATTTTCCTCTCGGTGAAACCACAGCATGGCAGCAGGCACGTCAGAAGCTGGCTATTGCATTTCGCCCCAGGGAGAAATGCACAAACAGCAGCAATTAGCGATAAGCTAGCACAACGAGCAGACACCTCTATGGAAGGGGTCAAACTAATGTTCGCGTCTTCGAAACTTATTTCCTTTGGCTCCATCTCAGTCTGAACCGTGTTAGTGCCCTGTCAAGCCTTGCAATTCAGTTCCACCACTCACAGTTGTGGCAATCTGTGTGGCTGTGGCTAATTAGGGGCAGCATTCCCAGGGGGCCGGTCGCTGGGTTGAAATTTATCACGGATGTTTCTTCCTGCACTGTCTCCCCTTGCCCGCTGTCTGTTGAGTGCAGCCTGGTTGATGGCGCAGTCACGTTTTGTGCAATTAAACATTTCATTGGGCAATGCTTGAAAGTAACGTGGCTAAAAGTAAGTGACAAAACAGAAACTAGGAAGAGCAAAAACAGTGGTGAAAATGATAAATTATTATATTATATTATTATAAATGGTGGAATGAGAAGCCCAATGAAGGCAATAGATGGGTATTGACAAGATGCTAATGTTTGACTTTATTACTGTAGACATAATGGGGGGAAAAAATACTGTTCACAATCTGCTCTTATTCAACAGATTGTGAAGTAGATTCAACATTTGACTCCTCTGTGTGATTAGCAGATGCCACAGTTCTTTATCGTAAAATTTAGAGCTAAAGCTAATGCTAAGGCTACTTTCACAGCAGCACAGAAACACAGGTGGATCAGCAAATGTTTGGCTATGTAACAGGTGGCAGCTGCTGCCTCTTTTTTTTCTGACCGGCTTCCAACTTTGTGGCCGCGGGGCCGTCGAGATCCCGCAAGCGTCTCTTTCAACCGGCTGCTGCGTCCCCCCCTCCTGTTGTTGTTGCTGCCCGTTTTCACTCCGTCGTCCTTTCTCCCAATTTATTCGGCGACGCAAAAACAACTTCCGTCTATTTCTGTAGCACTTCTCCGTAACAATGGAATTGTCGATAGAGGGCAGAGGGAGCAGGAGGGAGAGATGGAGTGAGAAAGAAAGAAAGAAGCAAGCAGAGAGAGAGAGAGAGAGAGAGAGAGAGAGAAGGGGCAGATGGAGCGGATGCGAAGAATCAACAGTCCCATGTGAGACCGATAAAAATAAACTCTTTTAGCCTACATTTTCTCCGCCTTCCTCTCCTCTACTGGAGGGCACAGGGAGCTTTTTCTTCTTCTTCTTTTTTTTTTTTTTCTAAGTGCTTCCTAAGAGATGCATAAACACATCTGAACAATAAACCCACGTGTGGCGACGCTGTACGCAGGCGGGGCCGCCCCACGACGCTCGGCAGCGGCGCTCGTGTTCGTCCCCCCCCCCAGTCGTCAGTGGGGTTTGGTTGGATCTTCTTGTTTGGCTTCAACTCACTCATAAGCGGCAAAAACGTATTGAAAGTATTTAATAATGTTTTTTTTTGTTTTTTTGTTTAGGACGCTGGGATAAATTGTTGGGTACTTTGGTTTGGCTGTGCTAAAAGTGTCTTGGAAAATCTGACATTTTTTAAGAACTAAAAAAAAAAAAAAAAACTTAAGAGGAATGACCAGAACCCACCACCAGGGCGCACAAGCTTATATAAAGCGAAACGGCCAGTGTGAAAGTGACTTTGGCCTGTTGTAGCAGGTGTGCTGCCTGTCGAATGACGACAAAGACTCAGCGCACAACTTCGGGAGCACAAAGACAAAAACGTAGCCGCTCTGATTAAATGACGAGGCGCAAAGAAAAACAAAACATTTTTTTTTTTTTTTAGATGTCGCGGAGCGGTTTCGCTTCGAGTGCTGCCTCCCCCGCCTCCCTCCCTCCCCTCCCCTGCTGGCAGAGGGTGAGGAGAGCGGCCGGCCTGCTCGGGTGCGTGCGTGTGGGCGTGCGGGCGTGCGTGCAAAGTCCTCGGCTCCGGCTCAGAAAAGGGGCGGACAGGTCGGAAAGAGACGGAGTAAATTTGGCAGCGTGGCCTCATCCTATAAAAGCCACAAGTACCCTCTCTGCCTTCCCCCTGGACTGCAAGCAGCAAGCGCCGTTCTTCTTCCCGCTCTGATAAACCTGCAGACGGCGTCGATGTCTCTTCGTGCCTCGGCATCGGGGCTCTGGCTTGCGAACAGCGCGCTCGCCTCGTCGGCAGCCGGCAGCCGTTCGGCTGTTGATCCAGTTGGAGCTCGGCTCGTGCTTGGATAGCCGCGGGGCGTCGGCGTCGTCTCCGCTGCCCTCCTGACCCTCAAAGCATCACTTGCAAAAGATCCGCAGGGGTCCCGCGAGGTTCCGTGGCAGGCGAGGGTCTGGGGGGGTGCGTGGGCGAGCGCGGCTGCGTTTTTACAGCATGTTGATGGTCGCTGACGCCGCTGGTGGTGGTGGTGGTCGGTTGGTTGGTTTGGAAAGTGGCGGAGCTGAGCTCACTTCAAAGCGGGTACGAGGCTCTTGTTGCGGCAGCCTGAAGTTGAATTTTCAGATTTGTTTTTTTTAGGGGGGAAGGAAGGAAGGAAGGAAGGAAGGAAGGAAGGAAGGAAGGAAGGAAGGAAGGGGAAAACAAAGGCTTTCATGCTGCCCCGCGCTGCTTTTCTCAGTTTTCCCAGCGACCTGTAGAGGTCAGAGTTCCTTCACCTCAAAGTCCCCATGTGGCAGCGGGACGTCAAACTTGCTCTCACACGGCGGCGGCGGCGGCGGTGGCAGCAGCAGCGGCGCCGAGGGAGCGAACCAGCCAAAATTTCCTTTTTTTCTCCTGCGGCAGAAGGTCTGAATATGCCTGGCGCATATCACAGGGGTTATACATAATTTATACGGCGGTATAAATGATTCATAACGCAATAATCCCACGTCACTTGCCTAATGGGAGCGACTGTGGATGATAATGCTCGGCACTATTTTACGACTAATATTTCCAACACGGCCGCAGACTGGGGGGAGGGGGGGGGCGAAAGCGATACCTGCCGAGCGGCATCTGGCCGCGGCTTCTGAAGACGGAGCCAAATGTGCTGCCGTCCGCTGGGCTAAATGCAAATTAGACCTAATGGGAATTATGGGATGGGAGAGAGAGAGGGTGAGGGAAAGAGAGGGAGAGAGAGGGAGAGAGAGGGAGAGAGAGAGGCAGAGAGGGCAGCCAGACAAGCAGAGCGCTGGCAGGCTGCTGCTACCTGAAGGCCCCACCAGCTAATAGAGATATCACTGCACGGCCGTGTTGACTCAAACTGACAGCGTGTTGTTTTAAATGACTGATGCTCACAGGTACCATTAGCCAGCTACAGATGGCCATGTGTTATTTTGGGGTTTTTTTTTTGCATATGTGTGTGTGTGTGTGTGTGTGTGTGTGTGTGTGCATGCTCGCGAGCATAATTATGGATCTCCCCGGCGCCGAGCGAGAAACATTTCACTTTGGGGAAGGAAGCCATCTGCTGAAACAGACCTGCGCCATTCATCCTCAGTCTAATTACCATGCAAGTAGAGGGGGGGGTAAGCGGAGCGGGAAAAAAATGACAACCGGGGAAAACATAAAAAAAAAAAAAAAGTAACAGGGGAGAGGATGGAGGGGGGTGGGGGGGGTGAGGGAGGGGGGGTGAATGACATCCAGTTGCCAGGGAGGCTGTTTGTGGCACTTTTCAGAGCAAAACTGACAACACGAGTTGATCAAAAGGGGGACGGACGCGCAGGAGGATCAGCCTGCGCTTCTCTCCGAGGCGTAGTAACATAATAACAGAGCGGGGTCGTTCATTATCGCTGATATCACCGATTCATTCCGAGCAGGAAAAAAAAAGGCTCTCGGGAGCGCGAGCGTTCAACTGAAAGAAATGCAGCAGGAGTCCCTCTTTTAATTCAGAGAGGATTGAACGGATCACACTTCACACAGCCAGAGCGCACTTAGCAGTAATTGTTATTATTATCTCAATTATTTATCATTGGCACACCTCAACCAGCATTGGAGAGAAGCTGTGTTTTACGCCCTCCAGGCGAGCGTCTGAGGGGCCTTTTTATTTGCAAGCCTCTTGGAAACATCTTTTCTGTGATTTTACAGCGCGGATGCAACACACCATACGTGACTTTGTCAGGAAAACACAGCCAAGCGGCTCAGGATTACGGGGGTTTGCAGGTCGGATTCGCAGGAAACAAAGTGGCTCCACCGGCAGTTAAAATGCGACATCTCGCCGTTGGAGAAACTGACCTTTGTAGGAGAGTTTAAGACGGGGGACGTTGCTCTTGGCGTGCTGCTCTCCCCTGCCCTCCGTCCAGAGCAGGAGCACCCCGCACAGCGGCCACACGCTGCCCCAGAGAGAGCCCATGGTCCTGGGGTGGAGTTTGGAGATGTCCTTCAGATAGATGCCTCCAGGGTGGACGTTCTCTCTCTTGTCTGGTGCCGCAGGGGGGGAAAAAACACTATTCTGGTGGAAGGTAACGCTCCTGGCGTTCCGCAGGTTTCGATACGAAGCCTCTGGTCGAGTCCAGGCTCGATCTCAGCAGATATTAATAAACACTGAATAAAAAAAAAAAAAAAAAAAAAAAAATCCCCGCTTTCAGGGGTCAAAAATTTTAAATTCCAACTCCAGAAGAGCAGCGACCTGCAAGGCAGATTGGAGGATCATGGGTCAATGTCACAGCAAGTTGGAGCCTCTCACACGTGTGAGTCCAAGTTAAGCTTAACCAAACCAGAGCTCGAAAACAAAGATAATTGCCGGGGACGGTCTGCGGACGGCGACCGCCGCTGATTTTCAGCGCTCCTGCAACTCACCCAGCGTGCAGCTCCTCAGCCGGCGCGCGGCCATCCACGGTACCGCCGAGCGTCGAGTTCAAGAGGGACAAACTGGTCCAGTTGGTTCTTAATCCAGTCCGCTTTGGTAAACACAATCTGAGACGGCTCTTCTTCTTTCACTCACTCATTTGAAAAAAAAATAAAAAATGGAAGAAAAAAAATCTACCTCGCTCTCTCATTTCACTGGGCTGCTCCGTACGAGTTGAGCCCCACTCTGGGCGCAGCGCTGTCCTGTCGCCACCGCACGAGGCTCACAGTGCAACTGAGAACAGCTGAGATAGACGGCATAGTCAGAGAGAGGGAGGGAGGGAGGGAGGAAAGGAGGGAGGGTGGGTGGAAGTGGGAGGGAGGGGCAGGAGATAGAGAGGAAGAGAGGGAGAGAGAGAGAGAGAGAGAGAGAGAGAAGGATTAAGTGTAGGTGGGAGAGAGGGTGAGAAAGAGCATGAAAAAGCCTGGGAGAAAGACGAGAAAAGAGTGAACGGCAGAGTAGCGGGAGAGAGGAAGGTGAGGGCAAGAGGCTGCGGAGAGCTGCGAAAACAGAAAAACAAGGCACAACAATAGTAGAGCGGATCGCTAGCAGGAAGTTCAATGTCAGGGGGAAAAAAAATTGGAAAAATGCTCAAACACGTGAAACATTTTTTTTTTTATGTTTTGCAAACAGGGAACGCTGAAATAGTTCAGTTTTAAAGCAGTCAGTTCCCGGAATTCAGGCCTCTGCAGATTCCACATCACTTTCTCTGTGTTTGAAGTGACATTTCTTCCAATTCAAGAGATTTCTTACAAAGATTCATGAAAAATTAAAGTCTTGTTGAATCTTACGCCTAAATGAAAAAGCACAGATATTGTCAGGTCAGGTGTAAATATAATAAAATTACAAAAAGGACAGTTCACAGCCCCATTATTATACGTTATGTAATGCCCCAAGAGGGGGGTTAAATAATTTGGCATTCTGGGTACAAACCATCTTCTTCATTTGAATCCAAACGATTCTTCGATTCAGTCTTGCAGACCGTGTCTGCGCTACAGAAACCGGAACAGTCGGCGAAAGCACAACACTCAGTAGAACTCAATCAAGATGTATCGGTACATCACCTTCAGAAAAACAAAAAAATGCATCAGAATGTACAATTTTCCGTGAAATCTGTCTCATAAACTACACGAACAGGCCCATGAAACTCCAGCCTGCTCTTTCCAAGAAAGCCGCGGACATTCCCGCACACGTATCTGACTCGGCGTCCCTCAGACGGGATTACCTTGAAACCGACTGCGAGCGAAGAGTCGGACATTTTCGCGGAATTATCTCTCAAACACACGGCTAGGTCTTGCCAGGCCTACATAGCCGTCTGCCAACGGCGCCACTGAAATTACACTGGTCACATGCCTGAAACACAAATGTTTGCATTTCGGATGCTATCTTCACTTCAAGCTTAACCTAATTGCCAAGCAGAGCGTTTAGTTGCAAGTGTGACAAATGTCGTTTGGTGCAAGAAAAAAGACAAGAAGAGTTTCGAGACTGACTATGTCTAGGTAGATGAGGATCATCGGGTCAATCGCATAATGCACTGACAAACGTAAAAAAAAACCAACCCAACACAAAACTTGACTTTCCACTGAAGCCCGATCGTCTTGATGAGAAACAAACTGTGAGTCCTTCGTAAATAATCCCCCGAATAAAACTCTTCCTGAAAACAAAACACAAACGGATGAACAACCCCAAATAATTGGCCGACTGAAACGCAGATTGACTGGGCATTTTTCAGACCACTCCATCATGGTCCGAAGGGGAGTTCCCCCGTCCTTTCTCTGAAACCGTCCCAAATGAGACGTCAATCTCACTGTGAACAGCCGAGCCTCAGTGTGCCGCTTCCTCCTCGCGGTGAATGATAATGACTTCAAGCGCCAATGGCGCAGTTAAGGCCGCTTAACAGGCTGTATCCATCTGGATAAAGAGCCATCAGACAGTGGGAGGAGAGCTGAACTAATCCTGTAGTGAGTGGATGGGCCTCTTGGTTATGCTAATGTGAGCTGGTACTTGGAGGTTCCAGGGAGACCACCGGAGACTATGGGGGAACAAGTGTCACACCACAGTCTCCGCTCCGCAAACAGAATGGATTAGGGGCTCGGGAACAGGCGGGGCTCCCTCGCCGCGCAACGTGGGATTGGCAGTGTCGACGTGGCGCCTCATTATTCCACGGATCGTGTAACACAATCTGCCATAACTGGGGCCAGACGAAGCGATTGTCGCGGGTGAATTAGGAGTGAATGGCCCACTTGAGAACATTAGCCCAACTCCTCAACCGCCCGGTCTTGTTGCATGCTAATAAGTCACCTGTCAGTCGATCTATCGGGGTGACTGGTGAGTTTTTGATAATTGTCACTTAGGATCCTTCTTGATTAGCAAAAAAACTAACCAAATGTGAATATCTATTATTTGAAAATGGTCAAGTAAGTTATCATGGTGTAAACATACTTTAAACTTGAGGTTGCTTGGCTGTTCACTTCAACATTGGTTGTAGTTTTTAACTGTATTACAGGTAAGGTCCTGAAAAGCTCTAGACTGACCAGCCACTTTCTCAGGCACTAGTGTTCTGTAATCTACTGCATGCTGCGCGTCTTTAATTTCCTGTTTGAGGGGATTCTGATCTGCGTCGACTGATAAGAAGTTGGAAGCGCCGGCATCCAGGAGTAGCCCCAGTGTTAGCGCACCGTGGAAATGCACGGATTGACTACTAAAGGGCGACGATTTCCGTTTGAGTGCATGACTCCGCTGTGCACGAGCAGGATGTCAATGTTGGCGAGCCACCCATCCATCCATCCATCCATCCATCCATCCATCCATCCATCCATTTTCAATACCCGCTTATTCCTGAGCTCAGGGTCACGGGGGTCTGCTGGAGCCTCTCCCAGCTGTCACAGGGTGAAGGCAGGGTGACACCCTGGACAAGTCACGTGGGGGAGCCAACCCTTGAAAATGTGCCTGTTTTTGACGGGTTTTTGAAGCAGCGTCGCCTTCTAGTTGCCTCAGTAAGTGCCTTTCATAACAGTTTTGCAATCCTATTCATGAGTGCTGATCATTTGTGAAGAAATTGCAATGTGCTCTTTGTCGCCACTTGGTTTTAGCTCCAGTTGAAGAACAGAGGACTTTCTTGAGAAGGATGGGGGGTTGGGGGAGTTTGGTGTTTCTATGCCGCCATCTGAAGCACCAATTCAACTTTACATACCGCTTCCTTTCACCGAGACAGAAGCAACAGTGTACGTTTTACTGCCTCAGAGTCCATCACCTCATGGCGCAAGTGCGGTGAGAAGTGGGGACTTAAACTGAAGGGGGTCGGAGCAGTGGGGTCGGAATGGGGCGGAACAGAGACGGCGACGTGAAGATCTCGACGGTCCTCGACCCTCAATCCTCTCCACGCACAAGCTGCTCTCCTCGGCTGCTTCCCTCTGAACCTCGCCCCACCAACGCGCCCCCTTCCCCCAACCCAACACATAACACGGCCCCCCCATCTGCTGTCAAGTCTTCCCCAAGCATCCCTCGGCACCTCCTGGCCCATGTGAAGAAAACTTTCCAGCACTTTCTCCTTCCCTTCCTCTCCCCGTTTCATCTTCCCTGACCTCCACCTACTCTCCACTCGTCAGAGAGCATTATCCCCCCCCCGAATGAGAGGGATTTGGCTCCACGTAGCCCCAAGACAAGCAAATTAACCATGTTTGCCGGCCACCTCCGACCCCTTCCCCCCTCCTTTTCAACAGCAGCCTTTGCGCTGCTGACCCAACCCGCCGTCGAGGTTGACTTTCCCAGTGAGTGACTGGAACAGGCGACAAGAAGGGGGCTGGGAGGGAAAGACTTGGGGGGTGGGAGGAGCGCAGAGGAAGCGCTTAAATCAAAGCCACTGAGCGGAACACAGCAGGTTTAAGTACTGAACGGTCGGTTGAATTTCTTTTTTTCCCTCGGGCAAAGCGGCGAGACAATCACTCCCAATGTGCCCACGGCACCTCTGAGCCGAATCAAACACTGCGAGACAGTTGAAACGTCCAAGGAACGAGCGAGACCCGGGACAGACGAGCAGCGACGCAGTTGGTCCCACTGCCACAGATATCGGGTTCCCGCAAGACGAAACCGGCCGTGGCGGAGAGAAAAAACATCCCAGATTAAAAATAATCCGGGTTGACCATTGTTTCGGAGGCACCCCGCCGGCCCGTAAAACATATGGAGACTGGCGGCACCCGTCACGGCTTCAGAACTTTCCGACTCCGCCTCCGGCCCCTCTCCAGACTCATGAGAGCGCGGCATAAATAGACGGGAGCTGTGACGTGCGCCCGGCTGCGCGCTGTTGTTTTCACGTCGTGAAAAATTGATGAGGAAAAACTACAGCGCACAAAAAAAAGAAGAAACCCTCCGCGTTATGAATAAATTACCGGGAAGGAGCGCATCGTGTTCGACACAGACGCGGGCCGCACCCTTATTGTGGCGGGGTACCGGGCCGTCTGCGGCGAAAACAAGAGCGGGAATTTTATCGATCAAAGGTGCTAATTTTTTTTAATTTTTTTTTTGAAGGGGGCGTTGTTTAACTTTTGAATGTAATCATCCATCACATGGGGAAAACTAGTGTAAATTCAGTTCCCGATGTTGTTCATCAGGAGGAAGTTTACCACCGCTGGGCTTGAACACACGAGACCCCGAGACACAGCTTCTTCAGCCACATGAATTTATCATCATCCATCAATATTTCAGCCTCCGCGCAACCTGCTTCTCACCTCCACAGGGAACAACAAAGATTACACGTAAACAAGAGCAGGACTGTGGCCGGTCACACGTTATGAGGGAGGAAAAAATCATTTCATCTAAACAAACTGTTTTCTTTTATATAATGTGAGCTGCAACTGAAGTGTGGATCACACAGGAGGACTACATGGCATGTGACTGCAGGACTTTGCTGTTGTTGTTTGTGTCAAACCAAAATGCACGGTGCAGGACCAGCAAGCTCTTGGTCTGTCTTGCTGGTCTTCGGATTACAAACTGCAGCTCTTTAACTTGAAGCCCTCTTTTGGTTTTTGCAGCGACATGGACGTGTTTTCAGATATTGTCCTTAAGTGCCTTGAAGTTCCAGATTGCCTTGTACATATTCATGATGGTTTTTTTTTTTTTTTTTTGTGGGTCTGTGTTTGTTCTGCTGGGCCTGAGACACAATTTGTTTCCTGAGATGCCTCCTTCCCCTCAGAGCAGCATCCCGTCTTAGTGAATTAACTTTGACTTTATAAATGTATTTGTCCCCAAACGTTTTTGTCAGTTTAAAAACACAAAATACACATATGGTGAAGTGGGGCACTACCTGTCAGACTATTTCTGAAGACCCATTGAAACTTCCATAGTCAGTATATTTAGGGGCCGTGTAGCAACTGCAAAAAACAAATTCACTAATTCACCTATGACAAAAATGTTACCAAATATTACATTTTTGGACTATTTGATTCCACAACAACAACAAAAAAAATGGCGAGGAGACGCTAGCTGCGTTTCCATTACAATTTTCACCGAAGTTTAGGTGTTTCCATTACCAGTATTTTATTGCGATATTTAGGTTTTGTGCAATTCTAGCGCAGCTAGTGTGTTGAAAGATAAAGTGCATTTATGTGTGTGTTCGTGTCAAGCAAGCGTGTGTATGTGTGTTTGAGCTGCGGGGACGGACATGCTGAAACTCATCACTGAATCTGTTTATTGACTCAGCCCAGAGTGACAGCAGTCTAGACATCACACAGCTCACTTCCCTCGGCTCCGCTGCAAACCGGCTAAGTGATTAACGCGCCGTCCGCCTCGTGACACCCTAAACCATTACTGATCTCCCGTGATTGAAACCAGGCAAGACTGTCAGTTTCTTTTCTTAAAGGCATTTGTGCACATTCAGCACACTTGAGAAACATGAATTTGATTGAGCGCTTTCAGTTTCTGCCACTCTTTACCTGCCCAGAACATATAATAGCCCAGTTTACACCAGAGAAAGGTACTTTTTAGGGGGGTGTAGGCAGGCAAAATGTCATGTGTTTTCATTTGACAGACTGAGTACTGACAGACTCGGCTCTCGCACCCTGTGGTCCAGTGTGTGAACATGAAAAAAAATGTCACGACAGAAACATAAGAAACATATCTTTATAATGTAGACATAACACCCCCTCCTACCCCCCACCCCTCCGGGCCAGTGCATGACTTAAACCATTTTCCACTTATTGTGGGCAGTGCCAATGTCACAGTGCTGTGTGGGAAAACACAGGAGCTACTGTTCTCCTGGTTCACAAAGTTCAGGGCACTCCACTTCCAGGACAGGGTTCATCTGTCCCTGCTTACACACCGCCAATGACAATATTCAGCAGCCAATCACTTGCTGGTGCATTTGCCCTGAGGAAGATCCACTTCCCACCGACGGAATTCCTGCCGCCGTCAAAATTCCGCCGCATATCAGTTGGTAAAAGTTTGTGTTTTCATACTCAGACTTATTGAGTGCTAAAGATTAAGAACAATATTGAAGACTTAGCACTTGACCTCCGCGAGGTCTTTGATGAGAAAAGAGGACCGTCAGCTAAAAAGCCTGTGACTCTCAGGGTTAAGCCTCACCTCTAAGCTCATAAATCCAACAATGTCACACATCTGTAAAGTCAAAAACGTGACAGAACTGAAGCAGAGCAGAGAGAGTGTTACCCGCAGTTTTGCTAGTTGTGGGTCCAGCTGAAACACCATTTGTTCGGTCATGTTAAGGCATATCGGCTTTGCGTCTTTTTCTTCACAGCAGTGGAAAAAGGGTTTTGGACAACTTTGAAAAATACCAAGATAAAAAATAGCTAAAAAAAAAAAATGTACTTGGCCTGGATTGGTCGTAAGTGGTATTATCTTGCTGAAACGTGCCATTTTGAACCGGAAGAAACCGTGCATGTGCAGGCTGGAGCATGTGGTCTTGCCAAAACATCATGAACCTATGGCACGTCCAACTTGAACAAGGTTTCTGTCAAAATGCTGCAACACTTCAAGAGGGATGCAAACGCTCACTTCGACCGCCGCACCTCAAACGTCCTTGCCGAGGCCTGCCTGTGCATCTCAATGAAAGAACTTGCCACCGCTGACCCCTGAACGTGCGCGCCGGCATCGTCAGGTGAGCCCATAAACAAGACCTGCCTCCTGACATTTGACGATGGATTAACCGACCTTACCGATGGAGGCGGAGACCGAGCGGAGGCGGGACGAGATCGATTCATCCGAGGGCGTGCGGGGGAGGGGGCTCTATTATAATAGGGCTTCGGGTGTTAAGCTGAGGTCAAACAGAAGGGATCCATGAGCCTCGAACCCTCCGGGCTGATTTACGCCACCGGTCGGAACCTTGACTCTGACATAAACCCAATGGCCCACATTGAACCTTGGACTGTTTTGTCCTCTCTGAAAACAATCTGTCCGAGCCAGAGTGAAGAGGGACACAAAGGATGAAGGGAGGATGAGGTGTTGGGGGAAGACAAACGCCCTGTAAAACCAAAGAACAAGTCAAGGCTATTGTGCGATGAAGATTATTCAGTGGGTGTGCTTTCAATAGCAGGGGACCATGAATCAGCGGCCGTACGGCCTCAGTGGTCGAAAGCACCTCGACTCGAGGTCCTCCGCGGGCCTCCGTTCTTCCTCGCGAGCTTCCCGCCTTGCTGCCACCCGTCCGGACAACTTCCAGTCTTCCCGGTCACTCCACCCCGAGAGCTCGTTTTTTGTTTTTTTTTGCCGCCGACGGCCCCCGAGGGAGGTTGATAAAACAGCACCAATTCGCCACTAATTAGCCGAGAGGAAATTGCACCTCATTTTAGCTTGTGGCTGGACATGTAGCTGGAATGTGACACGACACGTCCAGCGGGCCCAGGTGTTCACTGTAGCTCCACGTGGACACTTTCACTTCAGGACGTTAAAGAAAGTAAAGGTTTTTGGGTTGTTGTTTGTTTTTTTGTTCAACTTAAAAAAAAGCTGAACAAAAAAAAAAAGTACAAGCCAAGCTTTAGCTCCGCCCCTTTCCCTTCCGTCCACAGGTATGTCTTCAGTCAACATGCTCGGACTGCCAGGTGCAGCTTTAGAATTTTCACAAGATCTTTAACATCCGACCCATAAATAACGCCGAGGCAACTGGTGTTTACGGCCAATGGTTCCATTTCCGTCGTCCACACAATCTCCTCGGAAGCTCCGAGCGACCCCGCCGAGTTTATTGATGAGCGCGGAAAACTTGTTTTCAACCGATTGGATTTCGTGTCAAATGAAAAGCGTTTTTGTCTGCGGGAGCGCCCCGCGGACAGAAGAAGGTCATTATGACAAAGTGAAAATGTGTTATGTTACACTTCTGAGGTGAAAGCCTGCATTCCTGTCGGGTAATAGATTGCACTCTCCGGCCGAGATGAGTTTCTGCTTCAAATTAGGTTGCAGGAGCCCCGACAACCAACCCCACCGCCGCCGCCACCACCAAGGAGAGGGGGGTATTATTGTTTGACCCTCCTCAGTTCAAGTATCAATAACTGCTGGGCTTGTCACGCTCCGATGAAAGAGACGGAACAAACGGGCGAGAGAATATCGGTCTCCCGAATCTCTGATTACAGCACTGATAACGACACACCGGGCTTGAATCCTTTCAACGCAGTGGCGGCAAAAACCTCATTTCATTCTTTCAAAGTAACACAACGAGGAAAAGGTTCCGGCTGTGCGACAGAAAACTCCCAAAGTGAAGCCTTGGTCCCAAACTCACCCTGCAAGTCTTCCCTCTCATTTATTCAACTCTCCTTGATGCCTCCACCGCCCCTCATCCAGCCGTCACATCCTTCCGCTCGGCTGCCTGATGGAAGCTTCTATAAATGTCGGGCTCCGAGCGTATCGATGGGAAAAACCGGAGATGAAGGCAGCCACTGTTACGGCGGGCCGAACACATTCTGGGCAAGGCGGCTGACTGGATACAAACACTAACAAAAGAACTCCGCAAACTCACCCCGGCGTGCATCATCCTGCCGTTTCTATTTCTGTCCGCGTCCCTCGGCCCTCCTTTGTTCGCCGGCTCCTCGCTGCTGCCCCGCGACCGTGTGCCAGCGACCTGCCAACTCCAATCATGCATGTTTGATGTTTTCCAATAGCGGGGGGAAACGATGAATGCCCTCGCTTGGTTCCGCAATATTGACGGATCCACTGATCCACTGATCCACTGAATCACCGCAGTGTTGCAAACATGGATTTAAATGGTGGCAAACAAGGCGCTTCGTTGTTCGACGGCTTCAGAAGCTCGCTGAGCCGTCGTCCCCCGTGCGAGGGAACCGCCCGTGCGAAGCGAGGCTCTTCATTATGAACGACTGGCCTTCTGTCGCAAAACTCATCAAAAAGCGGGCCCGGTGCCGCGGCTTGTTGTGCAACTGCTGGTTAATCTGCCTGGTTTGGTCGAAAACAATCAAACAAGGTAAAACAGGACACGCTGAACGCCGATGGTGCGAACGCATTGTGCGTCGTTGTGCGGAAGACAGCGTTAGCTACGTTAAATTAAGCACTCAGCCAAACAGGCGGCAGTGTATTATCACGCCTCTCTGGCTCCGCCAGTGTCACATCCACTGTGGAAATGCAGTCATGCATGCAACGCATCAAACTCATGAATTATATTGCACTTGCCCTGTTTACAGGGTCCAAAAGGGACTCTTAACTAACAGACCAAACTTTGGCTTCTTTAATGAAAGACGTGTTTCATTGAAGCTTTTGGAGAAATCCCATTTATTTCAAATCCTTTTGCCATCTCTGCCTTCCCTACTGCAGGCCATGGGGGAGGAACACGGGGGGTGGGGTCGTGTTGGTTTGGGGAGGGTGTAAATGACACTCGAGTCCTCTCAAGCGAAACTCACCTCAGGACATCAGAGCCATTAGATCACTGAACAAGCTGTTAGCACTAGTAAATTAAGTAAAACATGAGTATCTCCCAGAATTTAGTGACGATTTGGAATTTCGTATGTAAAAAAAAGGCCTCAGTACAATGTCAAGTTATTTCAAGTCGCATTACTCAGTGTGCTGGGTCTCTCAAATAACGCTTAAAAATGTGAATAACAGCCACATTTTACACAAAAATGATTTTGAGTTGCTACAATTGAGAAAGAAGATAAATCGATGTCAGTTCAAGGAAACAATCTCATTGGCTGCTCGCAGCAGCGCTGAAGAAAGCGGCTCAGAAGGGAGTTTGGCAGATTCAGATAAACAGAGGTCTGTAGGCACTGTACATTTTTGAAGCGAAGCAGCCAAGAGCGTTTGTCATCCTCCGTTTGTGAGTGAGCGGCAGCGGCATCATCATCCTCTCCAGGCAGTTCAGCCCAAGTCTGTTCTTCAGCTGCTCTGGCAGCCAAAACGGACAAACTGTCCCCTGTCGCCGCTCCTCTGCGCGGGGGCCATTATAAATCATGAAAGTGCTGCGATTAGCTCGAGTATTAAAAAGCAAACTTCCCCTCCGAACGCTCGCGCTTCCGACATCCGCGAGGGCAAACTGCTGGATGACACTTTAATGTCAAACTTCTCGCAGGCAGCCTGCGCCACATTAGTGGCAGCAGATCAGAGCGATAGCGTGGCGGGTGGGCGGGGGGGGGTGGGCGGCGGCAGCGACGCGTCGATTCATCATGTCTTAATTAGTCCTAACTTCATTAACTTTATCTTAATAACACCGCGCGAGAATTAATGACTCATTTGGCTAATTAATACGTCGTGTGCGTATGAATTCGCCGCCTTCGGAGCAACGCCGGCGAACGCTAAATAATCACTCCAGCTAATTTAATAAGACTTTGTCCTTCAGTGACAAAAGCTGACTTTTATTGGGAACAGCAGTCCGACCGCGGAGGGCCTGCTCACTCCGGTTTCCAGGAATGTTTGGGAAATGTGTGTGCGTATGTTTGTGTGTGTGTGTGTGTGTGTGTGTGTGTGTGCGACGACACGTGCAGGCATGTCTACATGTGTCAGCGGTCGTGCGTGTCGTACGATGCGACGGGGTGCGATGGGTAGAACGCAGGAGTCTCCACGCCGCCTGATCCTGCAGAAAAGGGCTCGAATGCAACACTGTGTCACAGTTTGCAAACAGAGGGGGTCCGGTGGGGGCACGCAGGGGTCGACCTCACGGGTCGGATGGCGTGAACCGGCAGAGCGTCAGCACCGGCAAGACGATGGGAAGTTGAATCGAAGCAGCGATTACCGAAGATATTCTTTAGAAAAAAAGCTAACAAAAAAAAGCAGGGAGGAATGATGCAGACGACCAAAGGCCGCCAACGAGAAACAGAGATTCAAGAGAAACTAACCCAGCGTGAGCTCTGTGTACAATCCCCTTTAGCCAAAACCAGTAAACAACATTTCTTTTGGCAAAGCGCATAAACACGAGTGCTAAATCAAGCCGTCGTTGGCAGGACCAGAGCTGTGAAAGAAAAGCTCGTAATTTAAGGTTAATCAATATTCTGGGGTTAGTGGTGGCGGGCCGGGGGGAAGGGAGGAGGGGGGATGGGGGGAAGGAAATGTGAGCTGGTGTCAAGGAGAATTTTTCCAAGATAACCCCGGAGATAAGAGTTGACAGCAGGTCTGAGGGTCACACAATTGAGAGAGATTGCTGCCTA
Source organism: Thamnaconus septentrionalis (assembly GCA_009823395.1). NCBI lineage: Eukaryota > Metazoa > Chordata > Actinopteri > Tetraodontiformes > Monacanthidae > Thamnaconus > Thamnaconus septentrionalis. Next base: position 7,906,477 of record CM020513.1, on the reverse strand, counting down.
AATGGAGTCGGTAGCGACAACAGAGCTCCAATCACAGCAAATGAATGTCGCTGTTGTTTAAGTGGTTGCAAACTCAGTCGCAATGGGAGCACTGTAAAATAATTATTCAGGGTTTCTTACTGTAAAGTTGCAGATGAACGGAAAATGAAAATGACATATTACCTAGAATGCAGCAACTACACAAAATAAACCACAGACATCATTATGAAAACCACACTGAACCACACCGGAGTTGGTCTTAGCCGAAGGTTGTTTCCAGCAGGTGATGACAGAGGTATGTGTTGCACAGAAAGAGCGGCTGGCAGTTTGGCAGGAAGCTGCACACTCGGTTTTCTGTAGCCCTGTGGAGTTTTCTTTGTAAATTACAGTATGGGGCAACTTTACAGGAATCCATGCTGACAACTCGAGGATCTGAAAATATGTATAATGTGGAACCTCGAATAGAAGAAGTTCACCTATTTTCCTCCAGGATGGCACTTTTCTATTTGTTTAAATAAAACATAAATGAATTCACATTATGCTGCTTGGTTACAGTGATTTAGGAGGATATGATTTTGTTCAAAAGTTGTGGTGACCAGATTTTCCACACAACTTAATGACTTGAATCCTGGGGTCATTTGTGGTTGATTTACTGTCCATTTTAAACCTTATTAGGATAAATAAGTATAAATGTGGAACTCTTCTTGTGTCTCTTGGAAGCCGCCTGTCATCAGAGTTGCTACTCCACTGACTAAAGGCCAGACTCTGGTAGATAGTCGGTTCTGATGTAGAAATATGTGACATTCCAAAAGGCAATTTTTAAAAAAAAAAAAAAAAAGCCTGTTTTCAGTGAAACCATATAAATTCCTGGTATTTGGGTTTTGGGCAGCCTGCGGTCAGATGTAGACACATCGTTTCTTCCTTTGAACCAGCTCAAAACTCCGTGTGAAGAGGAAGTAATGAATGGAAATAGTGTAAGTGACTCCGTGTTTTCTGCCAATCCATATGATGACAAAGGAGGTTGGGGGTTGCCACATTTCCTGTTGGATGGATTTCAACAGACGCGTTGTCTGCGGTTTCACTCCAAGCAGCGAGGCTGGTTCCCTCCATCTACACGTTTGGGCTTATATAAATTTGCAAACAAAGAACAAATCAGAAAAAAGGAAAAACCTAATTTCCCTCTGATCCTTCCTCGTGTGCGAAAATAGTAGCTGCTCTCTTTCTGGCTGCGTCCTTATTTTTCCATATTTCATATTCAAACATCGGGCCCGTTTTTCTTGGAACGTGTTCAAACTCGACACAGAAGGAGCTGAGCAGTAGCGGGAGTGAGTTATGCTAACCCCTCTTAACCCCGCGTCCATGTGGTAACGGTCAGCAGGACTTAATGAGGGCTATTCAGCTGCCAGGACAGAAACAAAAAAGCTACGTGCACAGTGCGGGCTTTGAAAGGAAAATTGTAGACTAAATATAAGGAGGCAGGTACGTTTTCAGTCTGAGCTAGCTAAAGTATAACACCTCGCCAGAGGCTCCGCAATTATTAGTCATAGATATACCAGGGCCGGGACTTTATCGCCTTGGTTCAATGTTACATACAGAAACATCACAATGCTACAAAACTTTTAGCACACTTGATTTTATAGACCAGTGGTTTTCAAATTGGAGGCCACCAGGGGACAGTAGGGGGGCAACATACATTTGGAGAAAAGATAGGGGGAAAAAATGCTAATAAATAAATGAAAAATAGAATCAAATAATATTTAATTCATTATTATTAACTGATATAGCCCATTATTGTTTCATCATTGGTCTCAATGACTTATTTTAGTATGGAGATGGGGTAGACTGGGTCTTTCCCTTCTTCCAAACCCTAACCCGAGTGCTAACCTTAACCTTAACTCCTAATCCTAAACCTAACTCCAACCCTTACTCCAACCATAATCCCAATCCTAAACTCAACCATAACCCCAACTTCAACCCAAACCCCAACTCTAACCCTAACGCCAACACTAATCCTTATCCAAGAAGGCGCAGTAGTCGTTAGGCTGTGTCAATCGATGCCAACAACAAACGCGATGGACGACAACGCTAACACCGCCTTGCGTAGCTCGGTGGGTGGGAAATCTACTTTGAAAAAACAGTGAGATGGAAGCCTGGATAAGAGCCCGGTTCTGTGCAAACAGTGCAACAAAGAGTTTTCACTCCACCGCAGTTATTCAAGGTTCCAGCACCACCTAAATGCAAAACACGTTGCATCCAGTATGAGCACGGTGCTAGCAATAACGTCAGAGCACTTACTACAACCAAGCAGAGTCTGCAACTCAAACATCGATGTGCGATTAAAATATGATTAATTACAATTAATGAATTGTAAAGGCCATAATTAATTTGATACATTTTTATGAAATTAAAATATATTATACACAGAAAAGATTTCTGTTGCAATCGCACCTATTCAACCAATAGAAGCATTTGCAAAGTGTCAATAGGCAAATCAGAGCTAAACTCAGAGCACCTTGTCCACCTCTTGCGCTCATCCCCCTGTCAGGCTGAGAGGAAAACAGTGCCTGCAACCGGCCAAACAGACATCATCCCTGGAATCATCACAAATGATGTCAAGTTCTGCGGCGTCGTAACTTTGTTTTGAAAAATGCGCAACAATTACACAAACAAAATAAGATCACTGCCTCGCATTTCTTCCCTTCAATTCCCGCTGTTTGTAATTACGTGTGAGGTCGGGAATTTCCGCCAGACCAGTCACTCTCTCTCTCTCTCTCTCTCTCTCTCTCTCTCTCACTCTTCCCTAATCTCCCCTGAGACTGGGACGGTTATGAATGCAGGCGTTCTGACTGACGCACAGACCGCCGTCAGCACCTTCGACTGGTTCCCACACAGTGCGGCGGGACGTTAAATCAGGGTGAAAAATTTTCAGCCACCCGCCTGCAGTGTGTGGCTCCCTCAACAAAACATCTAATTACACTCATGAGCGATCTGTGTAAATAAACACTTTCACATGTGAAGAGGAACATTTCCAGCATCGTGCTTTTGATTTCTCGGACGTTTCCCAAAGGCGCGTGTCATGACTGGATGGCGGATGGGATGGTTTATATTATTTTGTCATAACACGCACGTCTGCGAAAGGGTGGCCTTTTTCCCCCAATTATTTGGTAAATATACACTGTATACATTCAGATTTCCTTTTCATTAGTGGCCACTTTTCCACTAAAAATTTGAGTGGGAAGTGGAAAATATAGTGTCAGTATGCTGTGATTTGATTGACATTTGTCCTGCAAAATCAGGAGGACGTAATGTCAAAACAAATACAGCAAATTTTTGAAAAAACGAGCAAAAAAACTTGTTTCCATATTGATGCAGTGCAGATTTCCCCCCGTGTCTTTGCGCCTAATTGGGACTGTGAGAGCTGTGACAGCTCTCCTGCTCAAAGCATCATCGCTGCAGACCCACCCGCTGCTTATGGGACTCTGCAGACTGCATAAAAGCCCTAATTTATAACTTAGCACTGAGCACCTCCTAATTCCATAACCTGGGCCGCGGACATAAATCCCACACACAAGCCGCAGCGCAGGCGCTGTTTGCCCGGCAACAGCAGCGATGTCATGTACACAAGCGGCCGTGTCGTGAGAACACATGGCTTCCACGATTCTTGGACGGCAACGCACACAACACAACACAACACAAACAAACTGCGGTCGAGATTCACATGGTACGAGACGATGACATCACTGAACTCTTTACCAAAAAGTTGGATCAGCGCAGATAGATGTGCTACATCTCCTTGAACAGAAGGAGTGTTCAAAAAAAATCACGTGCACTTACAGTAACAGTCCTTCCTGATGTCCCCACTGTTCTGCCTCTGCCTCTCACGCCGGTTGTTAGCGTCGTTGCTCTTGACAACCGGTTCTCAAGCGACAGATCCGGTCAAATGAACAAACAAACCAACGAATAGGTAAATTCAAGGGAGGGTTTGACTGTCCGCTGCTGGTCTGTGGAGGCGCAACCTTACCGCTAATGTATTGATGCGAGTGTCAGTGTCACCGGGGAGCAGAGCGCTGACATCAGCTCCTCTCAGGGGAGGATGAGGGCTGGTGCCGGGCATGCCCGCCCGCCCGCTCGCCGCCAGGGCCCCTGCGGGGGAAATCCGGAGTAAACAGTATTTGGCACGGAGTTGAGAGGACGATGGAAAGAGATGGGTGGTCAGGTGGGGAAAGTGGAAAAAGCGTGTGTTTGTGTGTGTGTGAGTCAGTGGTGTGAGCTCCTCCAGAGAGGATGGGACACAAACATCTACGGCGGAGATCCGGCGAGCAACTGAACAACAGCCTTCAAGACAAGCTGTGTGAGCGACGGCGTGTCCAAGTTGCCACCGTCGCACAGCAGAGCAGAACTGACTCGGAGGAACTGGCGACTTATAACCATACCCGTTCAGACTGCCAGCCAAAATCCAATTTTGAGCCCATCCAGGTTGAAACCGGATGGCTCTTTTGTCGTCTGAACAGTCACAAATCACACGAAATTGAAACCGCCTTCGGGAGGTCGTTTCAAATGGCATTTGGACAGATGCGTCTCAGTGTGAACAGCTCCAAACACACAGATCGGTTTTGACCGTCCGTGACGTCACTCTGCGCGACGCAAGAGCCAATGCGCCAGACCAGAGGGCGCCGTTCCAGGTGCGGAACTGGAACGTCATGGAGCAGACAGAAGAAGTAGAAAACAGCAGTGCCTGGACAGAGTAGGAAACTCATTGGCTCATCAGTCTGTGGGGAGATAGCTCCACTCAAGCCAAGCTCCAGGGCAACAAGTATCGCAACAAGTGCCGCTGTCGCAATTATATGACGTCACACACTACACGCTACGCTGGACGACGCCTCCGCTCCGACGTCGTTGTTACAGCAACCTGTCAGATGGGTCGATAATGCAGCCCAGTGTGAACAGAGCCACATCCCATTTAGACCCTTGCTAAAAAACAGTGTGGACAACAGGTGGTCAGCCCTAAAAATCGGATTTGAGATGGAATTTGATTTGAATCACATTCGCAGTCTGAACGCAACCATAGTCCCTCACTGTACAATGAGTGCCAGCCCCCTGGTAACCATTCACAATATCCCAGCCCAGCAGCACATTTTCCTCTGCAACGGTCCAACCGATGACTTCATGCAGCTGTTTTCCTTCCTCCATCCTCATTCATGAAAGACCTCCAAACGGTCATTTGAGCAAGGAAGTCGCTATTGAAGTGTCAACAACTGAGACACCCAAGTTCGCCCCACACAGAACAAGGAAGCAGCGAGAGACACACCAGGAACTGCTGCATGCCTGTGTAGGTTCTCAGTGGTCAGGGTCAACTTAACGTAGAAGAGTTGAGATGAGGCAACTGGACTTTACGCCTCTCACCCGAAAGGCTTCTCCTGCTGATAATCAACACCTTTGCTAATAGGAGGTACCAACAGCCATTAGCCCCACCTCCAACCTCCTGGTGGTTATATACATGGGACTCTCCAACCTTTTTCCAGAACTGAAGAAGCTTTTCCAATGAGAGGCGAAACGTCCTCAAGTCCAGTTGCCTCCACTTAATCCTTCTACACCAGGAACTGCTCTAAAGAGCCGTGTTGGGCGCACTTTCAGCAGTGCATCCGTCCTTCTATATGATCATGCATTTATGCATCGCGCAGCGGCCTGCCTCGGCGTCATGTGTGGGCTGGGCGGCGGCGTTTAAACTTTAATACTGGTTATTCGTATTTTTAAACAAAGCAACACAGAGACGGGGAAAAGAAATGCCTGTGTCACGCTATGGCTGAGCTCGGCTCAGCGGGTTCACTTCTGGTCACGTCTTCCTCCTCCTCCTCCTCCTGGTCGCCTTCCACTGCCAGCCCGTCGTTCCACAGGAGTGATCCCCGCCATGTGTTGTCAACACCCACAACCAGCACCAGTCGATCCCCTCCGCTTTCCAGAGCAGCTCGCCATGTCTGGTTGCCCTCGAGGCCTGGCCTCCCTGACTCACTCCATCTGTGTCATCAGTAGGCGATTGCATCGCTCGCGCTTCGCACCTCCAGCCAACGTCGCTGCAAATTTCATTAACGCAGCGACGCCCCGAGCTGTTGCCCTGACGGGAAGCAGACAGGACCAGAGACGTCTCTGACACCGAGCAGTGCAGTTCGGTGGGAGGTGAGAGTGCCGCTCGCCTGTTAGTTGCCAATCACGCGGCAGCTACTCGATTGCGTTTCAGCGCGCTGACGTGGTGAAGGCGACTTGCTTAAGTTCATTTGAACATGTTGAACATGGTTTTAGCTGGTTCGGCTGCCGCTGATCTACTGGGATGGCAAACATCTTGATGGTTTACAAAGAAAGGCCCCAACAGGAACAGAACTCCAGTTTTCACAATATTTAGTGACATTAGGTTCACGGCAACAAGGTCAAACAGCCTAATGGCAGCCACTTAATCTGCGGCACCATCAATACTGACAACTCGGGACACGGCTTGGCCAATCAATCGTGAAGACACTGAGGATTCCTCCTCGACCGATCTGTTCCCATCACTCAACCGAAGGTAATGGAACCCTTGAAATCTGAGACGAAAGATGCTTTTGTCGGCCATAAATTCTTTGCAAATTTATCTGCCTTTGGTGTCAGAATTCAAGGACAGAGTCCCCATTTGAAATAAGAATGAGCGATGAAGAGGCGCGATTAAAGTCCCGGCGCGATTCATCATCAGAAACCAGAATCCAACAATATGCGTGCGAGTGGCTGCGATGACGTTACCGTCGAGAGTTGTTCGAGGAAATTGCTCGGACCACGGTACGAATATAAGATTGTAAGAATGGTTAAGGTTGTTGTGCAAGTCCATTCTTTCAATTGAATTTTCTGCTCTGTTTCTGCAGAAATGCCTTCAAAACACGAGCAGTCGCTCCACAGTGAGGATTTGTGTCTGACATAGTTTTCAAAATCAGAATTAAGTCTGTGTGTGTGTGTGTGTGTGCGTGCGTGTGTGTGCACCCTGGTGCCTGTCTGTGTGTAAAGATATCCAATGTCACCGCAGGACTGTTGGGCGGCTGTCAGCAAATTAAATTAAAAAACCCCAAACACAGGCCATTTGATTTTGGTGCTTTTACTCCTGACTGCCAGTGGCCGCAGGACTGGGGAAATGCATGCACACGCTTGCACATCCACTGCCTGTTACCTTCACAAAGCCCCTCTGTGCAAAACGTTATGGTGCCTGTTGTCGTCCTTCAAAGGACACGGCCGGCCGGCCAGACAGACAGACAGACAGAGCGGCCCGATGTAACAGCAACACACAGAAACGTCACAGATGGTTTATCTTGCTGTTTTGAAAGTGATTACCAAGGCATCGGGGACATGAGGACGGCCGAACTGAGGCATGACGCTCTCCATCAGCAAAATCTCATTTACAGTAAATCAAATTAGATCAAATGACAAGAAAATGAGGCCTTTGCTTAAACGTTGCTCCTTAGGAAAGTCCGGGAGCTAAAGAGGCAAGAGACAGATTGAAAAAAAGGTGTAATTATGCGTCTGACCAGATTAATACACGGCCGGCTTACTTTGGAAACATCAGTTACGCACAGGCTCCAGTGTGACTTGTGGTGGGGGGAAAAAAAAGCAGACATGCATTAGGTTAGAGCCAATTGAAATTTACAAAAGCGCCTCTTAAGTGAGAGCAAGTACTGCAACAGATGGGCTTAAAATACAAACAATGTGTTGCATGTAAACGTCGAGGAGACAATTTGATTTGCAAAACTGTAAACTAAAAGTTGTATCCAGCAGTTGGAACATCTGTTGGCAATGCGCACCTCTGGAAACCACCAAGTCGAAGCTTGGAAAGTTTAGACGGCAATATCACGTACATCAAAAAAGAACAGCAAGTACACATTTGCAAACACATGTGTTTACCTTCCAGTAAAGCCTTTGCACACTGAAAGCATAAATTTTGTGGTTAAATTTGCGGGTAAAATATTTGTTAAAGGCAGTAAAGGTCGTTTGTGGAAGGTCATTTCAAATCTCTGATAGTCTGGATCAGTTTCCAAACCAGATATAGAAGCATGTCAGGCCACGATTAAATTCCAGCCCTGTTGAATTTAGCTTTTTGTTTCCAGCACCTTCTAGCAGCCAGAGGTCTTGTCAGAGCAACGTCAACCAACAGCGGAGGCTGTTATCTAACGCAGCAAATCCATGACAAATTTCCGCGCGAAGCGATCCAGAAGGTCTGCGCATAAGATTGATGACGAGAGAGAAATGCGAGGGGTTCAGATCTTATCCCGGTTCATCCTGTTTTAATTAAAAACTACTGCCAAGGGAGACTACAAACATAGCTCCACAACTACTGCACAATTATTCAACTTTGTTCCACGAAGTCACGTTGTGCAACATCGAAAAGTATTCATATTAAAAAAAAAACAAATACCATGAGGTTAAATTGAGGCATTGCGTTGCATAATCTAGAAAGCTATGCCAGTGTTTCCTAATGCTAATAAAGCTAAGATACATTTACAAAGCCCTTCTATATTGTAGAAGTGACCAAATCTAACTTATTTTCCTATATGTGACTGGTTTTTGATTGGTTTATTTTTTTTCTTTTTGTGATGACAGTCAAATCGGGTTTTTTCCAACCAGACCCAGAACCTTCCTGTCATCACCTGGTGCTAAAAATCTAAAAGTCAGGCAGATTTAAAACATTATCTAAATAACTGCACAAAGACAAAAAAAAGGGGCTGCAGCAAAAGAAAAATCAGAATTGAGCAATGAGCATTGTCGCGCGGTCCGTCTCTGTAATTGTCTAAGTGGAAACATGGTTCTGAAATGAAATTTATTTTCTTGTGACAAACCAATTTCCAATTTTCTTGATGGAATACACGATTCCAGCGCGTGAAAATTCTCCCATAACCAGCCACTGGTCACAAGTGAACGACCGCTGTATTCTCGTAACAGCCTTCCAGACGCGTTGATTACATTCTGCAGATGACACGAAAAACATTCTCCAAGAACTTAAACCCCTGACAAATTCCTGCATGTCTGGTCAAGATTCAGTAGATCAAACAACCAATGAGGGAGGAGAGAGAAGATCTCGCAGCTGAGGGAAGTGAATGGAACCATCTGTGGGGCATGACAGCGCTTGTGTTCTGCTGCATGGAAATACTCCCATTACTCCATCTAGTCTGATGTGCTCAGCCTCACTATTTATTATTTCTGCCCGAGAGGGAAATGTTTGGTAACCTACCAACCAACCAACATTTCTTTGGCTGTCGGTGACTTGAGGAAATTCAGAGCGATACCTTGATGTGTTCTGCAGGACTGCCGGCAATTACAGACGGTTTGAAACTCTCTCTTGGGGGCCAAAGTTTACAGAGTGATTTATTTGTTACACTTAAACTCTTAACTGAACGTTCTGGTGAGACCAGGGGCATTCTATCTTAAATAATCCACTGTGTTCACACCGGTGTCCAATCACAGTTGGAAACACCATGATGTGGATAGTCAGTCCAGTTTAAGGAGCTGTAGGTCTTTTGAGGTATATAAAAGAAAAATATTGTGTGATTGTGCTTAGTTTTAAATATGTCAAAAGATGTGAAAGAATTGTGTCTGAATACAAGGCTAAAAGCAACCAGGGTTTTCAGCGGTTTACTTACCAGGAAGTAAACCGCTCCAACCACTGGACAAGAAGCGGGTCCAGACCTGCACACCATCCCACATGTGAGTTTTCCGTCAAGTCCTCCTCACTTCGTTACCAAAGTGCTCGGCCTGCCCGACTCATGCAAGCCCCCATTTCCTGGCTTGGCCGCCGCCACCAAGTCTTCCTCAAATCACTCGGAGTGGCAACTGAAAAGGTCCAAACCGTTTCTCCAGACTGCCCTGCCCTGCCCTCCCTCGCCGGAGTCCACCGGGCTGCTGCGAATTATCCCGAGGATATTCCAGGGGTGCCTATCTCCTCTGGAAACCCGGCCCTCCATCACACACTAATCCTCACCCAAAATTAAGACTAGATTTGCTCTGGCTCATGGGAACCTGGTTCAAACCCCTGCAGTGTTTCTGACCGTGAAGTCCACAGTGCTGCGCTTTGTGAGAAAGACAACGAAAAATAATGCTAAATGTGATGACAGATTGCGTGCGGAGGTGCGATAAGATGACACATAAAATTTAAAACTGAAAAAAATGCTTTCATCAGAGGGCTAAAAGAAAGTCTAAAAGCAAGGCATCAGTGCTCACATGTATAATCTGGATTTTTAACTTTCTTATTTTTTTGTTGTTTTCAATTTTTTGTATTTATTGTTATTAACACTGCTACGACATTGACAAATTTTATCTATTTCCTCTCATATTGTTTAATCGTTAGTTCTATTTAGACTATGGTTTGGTGTTGAAGATTAGCATTTATGCTAAAAAAAAACTAAAGCAAAGCTTCTGACGTCCACTGCAACATTGGTTTGTGTTTGTGACGTCCACATCAAATAAAATAAACACAACATAACTTAACATGTCTGGACTCTTCATTCTTTGAACGCCACAGGTTCTCAGGACCCAGCGATGCACCATCTCTGTGTCTGTTTTTCCTCCGTGATGACCAAAATTCGCCCGCTGTTGAAAGTGATTTTCAATATGCGGCCATAATTCCTGGAACCTCCAGCCATTTTAGACTTTGACAACATATTACGTTGCAAAGTCACAGCTGCAGCCTTATTGCGGATCTTATCTCCGACTCTCCCACCACAACTTTAATGTTTCGGAGTTCTCGGAGCCCCTCTGGGTCCACATGGCCGTCATTAGGGACCTGGACATACCAGTGCCAACCACAAAGGGGCAACTCTGAAAAATATCTCTGAAAATCTCTCACTCCGCCCATGCCTGCCCCGATGATAAGCTGTTAACAACATTAACCTGGTGACTCCATTAACCTGTTACGACCTCACCGACACGCTCTGCTTTATTCCCAAACGTCCGGTGTTTTCGAGAAAAAAAATAATCTAAATTTCTTTGATTTTTTGAAAAAATATTGCTTCCTTTCTCCAGTTTTCCCACAGGTGTGCGCATGAGGGTTTGTGTGACACGGTGTTGATTTACACGCGCAGCAGGCGCGCCACGCGGCGAACAGGACCCACCGCGAAAGCGCAATAAAAACAACACCTTGTCAGTCAGACCCTGCAGTAAAAAACAGAGGGAGAAAGGTGAAGGAAGAGCCCCGAGTCCATAAAGATTGACAGTTTTTTAAGTGTCAACATTTGCTGGAACCTGAATTGGAATGCAAGTGCTTGTGTGCGAGCGCACACACACACACACACACACACATATGCACAAACGCCCGACCATACATTATGTAATATCGATGAAAGGGTTAGCGCCCTTGGGGACGGTGCTGTTTTCTCATGTGAGCTTTTAGAGTATTTGTTTTTTGATTTTCAATTTTAGGAATTTTTAGGAAGATTTCTAGGAATAACCTCATTTCTGAACCGGGCCCGAGAGTGGTCAAATCTGGAAAAGGCATCCTTGCATTTCCATTTTTGCTACCCCCATCAACTACAATAGCAGACTGGTACGTTTGCATTGGTTCTTTTTGGACCCGGTTCCTTGTCTTCTTCTCTGTTTCTGGTATATTCATGTGCGGACATTATAGCACCATTTACAGGCCTGGTGTATATACTGCAGTGTCATCAGCATATTGTGTGACTACCACATTTTTCATTACGATGCCGTGTTTACAGGAAACTTTTGAAAAAGAAAAAGAAAATGATGATTTTCGTGTCCGCGTGGACCAGGACTTAATCCAGCACTGTTATGAACACCAGTGTGAGATACTGAACACACACAGAGAAAGAATTAATCTGGTACTGAGGGGGTCCGTGGGTATTGGTATAATTATAGGCCGCACTTTTTCTGCTGCCTGATATTTACAGTAAATCGGTACCTAATGGTTATAGCAGCATGTGTGAAAGTGTTTCTGGCACACGGGCGCCTCAACACACATAAACAGAGCAACTGCAGGCGGGGAACCTGTCTGGCCTCGGCACCTGGTCACACAAGGGGGAAAATCGGCCCTGGGCGGCACCAAGACAATGGCCGCTGTGTCCAGTCGGCTCTGACCTCTCGCACACTCCGAGACACTCCGCCGGCCCGAAAACACTCTCGGCTGCGGGGGGGGGGAGCTCGACCGTTTGCACTCAAGCGCTGGCCTCCGTGACACTGTCCATGCATCCTGTAGCTGTCAGCGCGGCCTCTCAAGCCCGCTTTTTTACTGCCGTCGCCTCCTCTCGCTCACTCGCGCACTAAGCCTTTCCTTGAACCTGCGATCATGCGTCACGTTTTCATGGATCAGTCAGCACCATGAAAAAAAAAAAAGTCTGAGTCCTACCTGCCCTGTTTTTGTCCTGACCAGACACAGAACCCTGTCTAATTAATGCAAGAAATATGGAGGTCTGTGAACATTTTTTTTTAGATCCAGTCTGTCTGAAGGCGGACATTCGAATTTAAATCCCCATTAAAGGGTAAGAGAAAACAGTCGGTCAGTTTTTATACGAAGATAACGGCAAATCCTGGCCAGCTCAGCTGCAGGCCTGCTGTGGTATCACTGAAATGGAAGGAAGAGTGAAATGTGAAAATGGAAAAAGGAGGGGAGGAAAAAAAGAAACAGCAGGAACGGTGAGGTGGGTGTGAAAAACAGGCCACATAGGCTGCAGAATGTTTTCTGCGTCTCTATATTTAACTGCAGTGACTGGGCGACTGAATACAGCAGAACTGAGGCGCAGGCACAACTTCCTGTTGGAAATACTCGACATGGCAGCGGATTAATTAATTATGGAAGCATCAATACGCTCCTGACAAGTGGACCAACTCGTTACGCTAATGGAGCCTGAACGCTTCTTACAGATTAATGAAAACACGACTGCTAGTAATGATTTCTATGAATTGATCAAACTGCAAGCATTCATCAGCATAGTTTAGCATTTTCCAGATTGTACAAGTTGCCGTTTGTTCTGTACGAGATGAAGAGAAGCGTGTTTTCATTTTGGCTAAACAGCAAAAACAAACAAAAAACAACAACATGCCTTTCAATTTTGATACAGACTTTTTAAAAGTGTTTTCCCTGAAGGTTCGGCCAGCAGAGAAAAGCACATTTCGATTCACGACAAAGTCGGAAACTCGACGACGGCGAGTCCGGACATGGGAAAATCTCAGCGACGGAGGGGGAAAAGCTGCAACCTCGTCTGTGATTAATGGAGCCGAGTTCGACTCTGAACTTGGAGGTTGACCTTTGTCCGCTAGGACCCGCAAACAGAAACCAGCACTGCACACACAAACCATGCAGAAGGCCAGGTACATAAATAGCTCTTGCAGCAGGTCAGTGTGATGACTGCACGAAGCTGCAGCTACGCTGGTAGAGGAATTGGCTCAAAATTGCTCTCTGACGGCTGTTTTACTTTGGGTTTTCTCTTTCGGAACCCTTCCTGTGAAGCCCGGCTGAATGTCGGCCCTTGAGGACCTGCGGCCCGACATCTCATGCTGAGCGGCACATCCATCAGCAGGAGTCAGACTGGCTGCAGGGCTCCGGATCACCTTTCACCATGTCTGACGCCCCCCCCTAACCCCCCCCCGCCCCCCTGAACCCCTCCCCCACTCCTCCCTCCACCTTCCCTCGCTCCATGTGCATCCTTTCCCCCCTTTCATCCGGCCGCTTCCCTCCCTTATCTTTACATCTGTTTCCTCTCCATCTTTCACTCTCTCTGGGCTCCCGCTCTTCTTTTTTTCCCTCTCCCCGGGGCACCATCGCTCTCTTCCACCCTCCCACGGGCCGGCCAGTAAAACAGCAGCGGGCCCGTGGGAGGCCATTAACCAGCTGAAGCTCGTCGCCATCCGGAGCTGCCGAGCCACCGCGGACGCCTTTTTGGAACAATCGCTGGTCCAAAGTCGCCGCGATGCTGGATAAATGCTCGGACTCTGCAGCATGAAAAACTCACTTAGAAGATCGAATGCACAGCAGTGGAGAGTGACCAAATCCGACTGACATACTCCTAATTGGCCGCCTGCTGTGAAGTCTGACAGAACAGTTGCAGTTAATACACAAGATGACAGAATAAAGATTCATTTTCTGACTGGGATCACTGGGACGTAGTGGTACGACAAAAAACGACTCTCTGTCGGCGGTGCGAGTCGTCTCGCTGATGTTTTCAGCAGAGCGGCGAGACAATGAGCCTTTGAATTTGCAAGTGTGGGATGTAATTTGTTTTTGGAAGGGGGGGGGCGGCAGTAATGGAGTGGGTCACAGGCAGATACAGCCGTCCGCTGTTGCGATCCAGGGCGTCACTCAGCACTGGATTCGCTCTCATTTTGGCGGAGTAACTCAGAACTCAGTAGTGCCCAGTGTTCCGTGGCCTCTGATGGTTTCACAGCATCGTGCAGTGAAATCACCAGACAGATTCGTGCCGACCCTCACGCTGGAAATCGCCGGTCGACTCATTTGGAAGGATGCAATGCAGTCGGCATTTCATTTTACTGATTTATTATCTTTATTTGTGCTGATGTTTTCTGAGGTCTGCCTTGTTGTCACATCCTGCCTCTACCAGTTGTGACGTCGGGATGAAAATCACAAAAGAGCCCGAGTGGGTCCTTGATAAGCACAATAATGGATGTGTGAAGATAAATATCAGACATGTTTGAGTGTTCTCCAGTTAAAGATCTCACAATATTTAAAAAAAAGAGTCAAACTTCACCAATGTTTTCCAATAAACTGTCATTACACTCCCCAGAAATGAGGGAAAAGCCGTTCTGTGGTTGTTAAACTTGTTTTCCTTCTCAGAAAGCATATTCAAATCAGTCATGAGAGGACCTTTTATTTCCCCCAGGTTAGTGACAACACAGCCTCTGATGCAGTGTTGTTGGTATTACTCCATAAAAGTAATCCAACTACTGATTACTCCTTTAAAAGTAATCGAATTACTTCTTCAACTCCTTTGTTTCATAAATAAACAATTACTAATTACTTTAGTTAAAAAAAGACAAAGTGACAGTTGAGAATGTCTTTTTCCTGCACACAACGTACAACGAACCACAATATTCTTTGATTTAGACGAGATGAACTCAAAATAATGTTGAATATAAATATCCAAATTTAAAGTGACGCGTGGGAATAACTTGGAACGACGGCTCGGGACGTATTTTCTGCACGGTTTCTTTTCCATTTCCCTGCAAATGTTATGCTACGGACCGTAAAATTGCATGTTTTTAGCTGCAAACGTAAGTGTGACGAATAACGGAGCTTTTTTAAAATCTGCCGCAGGACAAACGTCGCATTGTATCGGCAGGTTTTTTTTTTTAAGGGCGACATTTACGACCGATCATCACAGGGAACCTGCTCTACTCAAAGTATTCGCCGTCCTTTACGAGTGAAGTGGGCGGGGTTGACTCGACGTGGGCGCACGAGTGTTTGCCGCTCGCTCCACTTCAGACAGCTGCACTTGAACCAGATTTTTTTTTTTTTGTTGTTGTTTTTGATATTTTTCCTCCTCCTCCTCCTCCTCCTCCTCCTCCACGTCCCACATTGACGGGATTTCCGTCCCCCTCGGCGAGGCCGCGGCTGGCCGGGCAACCTGCGTGTGGTCCGTAAGGCGATGCCCTTGTTATGAGGTGCTACGTGCTCGAGACGCTTACCTCAGGATTTAAAATGAGAGGCGCCGATGCAGACACGTGACCTCCCCGCTCCCACACACACACACACACACACACACAACGCAACTGCCGGCCAAAATTCACGTGGTCCTGCCTCATTAACAAACACATTCTCACACTGTGCGTCGCTCGCTGCACATTTGTCGTGTAGCCTCACATCCAAAAGCAGGATCTGGTGTCTACTACCAGGCTATCAAGGAGAGGGGTTAAGTTACCAGGGTGTGGATTTGGTCTCATGAAAATTCACCCGGGAGAGGTTGAGAGTCTCGGAGAAAAGTGTGAATTTGTTCGAAATTGTTCAAAATTGACATTTATTTTTTGGGGAAAAAACAAAAAGACTAACAGTAAAGCAACACGGCTCTGCTGCTTTCTACGGGTTTAGGGAATAAACAATCAAGATGGTGTGAAATCGCATAAAAATTTTTGTTGCCACACAACAGTTTCGGGTAAAGTGCCGTCATATTTGCACAAATCTGACATTTGTGGGAAGAACAGGGGTCTGTGATGTGTGTGTGTGTGTGTCCGTCCCCCCCCATTGCAAACACAGACATACAAAAATGCACATGTAATTACTGTTCGCTGCGGAGTAATTTGTTGCTTTGTTTTTCATGGGCCTGCATTCCTCTTCCAAATAAGAAACACATGGTGACACCTCAGTGGAATCGCGTGTAAAAAGAAAGAAAGAAAAGAAAAGAAAAGGTTGCATAAGTCTGAGTCATCGATGCCTCGTCATTGAAAGTGAGATTCATTGACGCTGTAGCCCCCCTTTGTGGCCCTAGCGGTGCTGGTCGTAGTCGGAGGCCGTCCCTCCGCCTCCCCAACGCCCGACAATCAGAGATCCGAGTCTGTCTTCGGAGATTCACCCCTTCCACTTTTTACCGCCACCTTATTGGGAAGTCGAGCATCTTCGAGGCTGCTGCGATACCGGCATCGTGCGGATGTGAGAGCGTGTAAAACGTCCAGGCTCTCGCTTGACTTGGCAAACATCTGCTGACGAGGAACTTCAGCAGATGTGCGGGAGCCAGAGAGGGAGGTGAGGGGTGTACTTAGAGCGGGCCCGAGAGAAGCTTGGGAGGAAAAAGACAAAATTCCGTTGGCGTCCGTTTCACCCGACTGCGGAAGAATGCTGCCCACGTTTTTAATGCGTTTAATTGAACAGCTGTGAATTTAACAGCGTCATTAGTTACTTGAGAGTTTGCAATAATACATTTTATAAACACGGTTAGTACTTTGAAATGAACATATTGTGTTACCTGTAACCACAGAACTTGTTTCCCATAATTAAACATGCGCCTCTGCAGTGGCTCCCTTTAGTGTTGAAAAAAAACCGCCCGCAACAACAACCTAATAGCGTGGAAATACATTTTAGCCATTTTTATGGCCCCGTCTACACGGAGAGGACATTTTATTGAAACCGAGCGTGTTAAGAAAAGCATTTAAAGTAAAAAGAGAGATTACACGAAGCTGTCTCCAAAAATATCAGTGTGTACACGGAAACGCTGGAGAGTTACGCCAGGCCTTATATGGTGCTGTGGCTTTACTCCCTGAAGGTGGAAGAAGAAGAAAACCCGGAGCCCGGTGTATTTACAGAAGTAGCAGCTAGCTAACATAGCACAGTGAAGACGGCAAAAACGCATGCAAAAAGTTGAACTCCTGCTTTGAGTTACTTACTATCTCCGCCATCTTTGCATCGTATCCCCGTATCCTATTATCTCATGTTGACATACTTAATGCTAGCATTATCATGTAGAGGCTTTGTGCAACTGTTGGTGACAAATAAAGACATGTCTGAGTGTTCTCCAGTTAAAGATCTCACAATATTTAAATTAAAAAAAAAAAAAAAAAAAAAAGAGTCAAACTTCACCAATGTTTTCCAATAAACCGTCATTACACTCCCCAGAAATGAGGGAAAAGCCGTTCTGTGGTTGTTAAACTTGTTTTCCTTCTCAGAAAGCATCTGCAAATCAGTCATGAGAGGACCTTGTATTTCCCCCAGGTTAGTGACAACGCAGCCTCTGATGCAGTGTTGTTGGTATTACTCCATAAAAGTAATCCAACTACTGATTACTCCTTTAAAAGTAATCTAATTACTTCTTCAACTCCTTTGTTTAACGTACAACGAACCACAATATTCTTTGATTTAGACGAGATGAACTCAAAATAATGTTTGTATTTCCAGCTATCAAAGGCAATCACTGTTTTTTTCTTTTGCCACCGCCATGCTTGTTTTGGTGCACGGCTGCATCATCAATCTGCGACATCATTGTTTTCGGTTGTGTTTCTAGACTAGACATTTTGTGGATAGTAAGACATTTTTATCTTGCAAAACTTTTCAGAAAAGTGATGGAATCGTTACTTGATAAAGTAATTATGATATAATTACCAGTTTTGCAACAGCAATCCCATTACATTACTCCGTTACTCAAAAAGTAGTTTGACTTCAGTAGTGGATTACTTAATAATAGATTACTCGCCAACATTGCTCTGACGGTGGTCCGACCACAAAGATCTTCCCCCTGTTGGCAAAACTTGATATTCTCACCACTCTGAACTGAACGCCGAGTGTCAAATAATTGACTTTTCAGTTGTCTTCCAACAGAATCTAATTTGCATTCTTCAAATCGGTTGCAGAGCTCAAACAGAGTTGTCCGGGGGACACCCGCGTGCACATATGCGTGTCATGTAATAGAGACCTCTGGACGGCTCCCCGGAGACAGGCGTGACACAGAAGCTTAAAATAGCCCAACGACCACCACCCAGGGCGGGGTGGGAGGGGGGTCGGGAGGGGCGAGCCGTGTCACCGCGTGGCACTTTGGGAATGAGGAGCAAAAAAACACGAGCGGAGCCCTTCGCCCTTCGCTCGACGTCTCTTTCACCTGCGAGACGCCGCCGGGGCTCAGAAAGTTCGAAAAGTGACAGCACCTGGCGGCCCGCGCTTGAGACGTCCATCATCGGGAGGGTTTAACGGGGGTGACGTCGTGAATGTCGGGGCGGCGGCTGTCAGGGGCGAAGCGGTGGGGAAGGAGGGAGACAGCAGCGGGAGGAGGAGACGGATAATGGGCAGGAAGTGGGACGGCTGCGGACATTCTTGACTTGTAGATTCACGGGAGGAGGGAGAGACCCCGGGCCGCCACCGCTGATTAGGGAGCAAAGACGACGACTCCTCGCTCACCGCCGTCGTTTCAGAAGTTTTCTTCGTTCCTCCACCCCGACCCCCCACCGACCGGGTCCGGGTCGCGACCTCCCGCCGCAGCGCCTCCGTTTCCTTTGCCATCCAACACGAGGTTCTTCCAAGCGCTCAGAAAAAAAGGGGAACCGCCCGGCGGTGGGCGACCCGTCGAAACAAATGAAACACACAGCAGCCCGACTGAGGGAACCGAGGGGAAGGCGCGCGTCCGTGTGGACGCTGCTGAGAAAATGGAGATACGGGGAATAAAAAAGGTGCTGCCTGCTGGAGGGGACACAGCTACTCCAGAGGTGGGCCGACAGCATTATTGTTGGCGGAGGTGGAGGTTGTGGTGGTGGTGGGCGGCGGGGGGGTGTTGGAAGAAGGCTGCTGATAATCACCCATCATTTGAGATAATTGGGTAATAGGGGTAATGGCTTTCACCGCGGCTGCGAGGGAAGCTCATCATTACAAACACGTGGGCGCTGCAAAAATTCTGCTCCATCCGAGCCCAGGCTGTCCGACGGTATAATGATGGAGGGTGGGTGGGTTGGGGGGGGGCAGTGAGGATGAGTCGGAGGTAATTGGTTGTTGGCTGTTTTTTGTTTTTTTTTGTCGGGGGGGGGTTCTGACAAAACGACGGAGACGGAGAAGGAAAAATAGCGCGAGACAAACGGACAGATGTAGACAATAGACAAGACAATAGATGTAGAGAGAGAGAGAGAGAGAGAGAGAGAGAGAGAGAGAGAGAGAGAGCGAAGCGACGGAGTAGATAAAAAAAAAATGACAGAAAAAAAAAAAAACCGAGCGACTGCCCCCGACATTGAGGTTTTCCGCCGCCATTAGAAATTTAATAGCGCGCCGGGCCGGGACGTCGCCCAGCTACGTTTAACGTGCTCATCTGCATAATGGCGCCGCCCTGGCTGCGGTCGCACCTCGGCGCGATCCATCTCCCCCGCCCCCTGCCGCTCTTTATCGCTCCCTCGCACTCGTTCACGCGGGCCGAGAAACGAACGACCCTGAAAACGGGGAAAAAAAGAAGAGCCGGCGCTGCCGTGGACGGTGTGGACGATTGTTTGTGTTTGTTGCGCAGATGGAGGGAAAATTCTGATGAGACGCTTGAGGCCATTTCAGGTCACGCCAAATTGTTCTGAAAATCGGCAGTGTCGTCCGGCGAACGAGGACGCGAACTTGGCGCGGAGTGGAGCGCCGAGACTCGTGGATCAAGGAGACGACACTTTGAGTCACGGCTGTTTGACAATTTGTCACCTTGATTATGACTTTTGTTACATCTCTCCTCCTTATTCTCACACACACACACACACACACACAAACGCGCCACTGAGCTGTAAAGCGAACCACCGTAAAAAAAAAAAAGGTTGGAAGTGACCTCCGTGCCGGCAGTGAAATACGCCCTCGGCTCTTTCCCGCGCATATTTCAGCGCGGAGCGCGGCAGCCGCAGGTGCCATAAAATGGCAGCGGGCGCAGTCATCCGTCACCGTGCAGACGGCCGCCGAGCATCATCGCTCCCCGCGACGGCGGTGCCCTTCATGCCTGCCAAAAGCCGGTGCCAACGTGGCCTCTCGCACCTCCGGAGCGTCTGCTTAAAAAAAAAAAAAGACGACTTCCTCAGCGGCACATCTCAGGTTGCCTTCATCCGAGAGGTCTTTTTTTTTTTTTGTTATTTGCCATTGAAATTTATTCCACCTGCATTCACACAAAAGATGATGATGATGATGATGTCTGTGCATGTGTGTGTGTGTGTGTGTGTGCGCCCCCATGCTGGAGGACAGGAATGCGACGGCCACCGTCGGACCGACACGCACACGGATTTGGGAGAGACATCAAAGGGGCCGAGCCATATGGGTGAGGGTACCGAAAAACCACAGGAAGTCAGGGGTGAAAATAGAAAGAGAGACGGGGAGGAAAGAAGGGAGGGATAAAGAGGGAGAGAGAGAGAGAGAAAGAAGGGGAGACAGGAGGGGGGGGAGGGGGAGATGAGGGTGGGAGACAATCAGTCGGTTTTACAGCGCGTCATAAATAACGCGCGGTAAAAGAGCGCCATGTGTCTGCCGGCGATTGAGGAAAGCAATTAGCCGTAATAAATGTAGAACCGTCCCATTAAGACGGACGCTGAAGGACGGAGGCTTATCGCCGCCGAGGAGACACACCGGCGGCTTCTGGCGAGTCATCCGTCACGCCGGCTGAAAAATCCCAGAAAGCCGCGCGAAGACACCCGTCGCAGCCACCAGGCCGCTGCTGCGTTTTTTTTTCCTTCTCTCTCTGTCTCTCTCTATTCTCTCTGTTATTGTTTTTTTTTAATGAAATGATAAATCGGGTCGGCGCTTCCCCCCGGGAGCCCCGGGTGTCATTTTTCATCCAGCGCACCGCAACAAAAGGGCCGGCTGCCTGGACGGCCAGAATGCTGATGACTGACATTTATTAGCGGGACGGTTGAATGGCCCAGAATCTATAGAGGAATCCCACTCATTCATCACGTTAAGCTCCGGCTGATTAATACTCGGGAATGCCGATACTCACTGATGATGCTGTTGGGTTTTTGTTTTTTTTGTCGTTGTTGTTGTTTAGCGGGGCAGCCCACCAGCCAAAAATCTTGTTAGCGGCGGCAAAATAGAAATACGAGACTTTGAATGCTCGTCTATATTTATCACCGCCGGCGTGCGTGCAGGCGGAGGAGCTTCGTGGGTCACTGCAGATCTGCAGCACGAGCTCCTATATTGGGATTTATGCTGTTATTATTCAGCTTAGCGTCCGCCAGCTATTCCGATCTTGTATCGCTTTTGTCGGCCAGTAAACGTTGTCCAGATTTTTACGTCTTACGTAATGTTGCGAATCTGGCGAGACACCAGCGAGGGCTTTAATTAATCGTCCCACTGGTCCCTCATAAAACAAGGCCCAGTTTGGACGTCGTCCACGGCGAAACAGAGAGGAACATTGTTTAGGCCGTTGCAAAACAGATTGTTTGCAAAACATTCATTGAGTGCCTTGTAAAAATGGAATCGAGGTAAAAAATCAAGTGGGGGGAGGGGGGACAAGGCGACGTTAATCAGTCCGAATGTTTCCAGTTAACGTAAATAAACCGCTGAGGTTCCAACTCCTGGCTGGAGTGGAATTAAGAGTGCGGAGTGAAAATCCAGAGTTGGAGCCGCCGCAGCGATAAGCATCTCCCCCTGAGCTCTTGATCTCCTGGTACTGGCAACTCTTCACCATTCACACCTCCGGAGGTATGCAGCCACACACGCTCTCGACAAGCACTCAGAGGGCCGCACACAAATTTGTTTCCAAACAACGAGGACAAGCTGTAATTGCGCCCAATCCATTTGCCACCGTGATTTAGTGGAACATTGTTTAAACAGACAAAAGGCTCTTCCATAAAAACAAAACAAAAAAAACAACAACATTATACCTCAAAATCAACTTTAGACAACCAAATTTTGATTGTCTTGCACAATAAAAACAAACAAGAAAGTTCATATAAACAGGTCCAGCACTCTACAATAATAATATATGAGGTATCCAACAGACGAGACGTGTTATTGCTTTAATCGGATACTAAGTAGGCTTTCAAAAGGAGGAGGGTCTCTTTTCTCACCGAGGAGTAACGCAGGGGGAGTCGAGTCAACGAACAGCACCGCGGCCGGGTTTGGTTTCACCTGTCAAATCTGATGTGACACGGTCCGACCGAGGGCGGGGGAGGGGAGTGGAAGATGCCACTACGTGCCATCGAGCCGGAGAGCAGCGCTAATCATGCCTCCACTTTCCTCCCCCACCCCTCAATCCGACATTCGATAGTCTTCATAATATAGTGGAAAAAGAACCTGACTGAACTGACCCATCGCCAGTTATCCAGCGTATCACCTCAGATCAATATTAAAAAAAAAAAAAAACTCAGTCTTAATCGGTAGTGCACTTCCTGCTTCCCGGTGACTCCAGACTGTGATTTAATACATATACTGTACATAAATCTGTTCAGATCAGGGATTGATTAATCACTGCAGTAAATTATATTAATCATTGAATTAATAGGTGAAAATCTGGAATGTGGAAAACACAAACTTTCCACAATACTAAGGCCACTGCCATGGTTCAAGAGTCTGGCTTTAAAAATGAAAGAGATAGAGGAGGAAAAGATGTTGGGCAAAATGAACCAACTTCTTTGGATCGTTGGATAAGACATAAGCTGTCAGCGCTAATTAGAGTGCTGGTTTAACAGCCAGTGCGCTGTTTGAACGTGCAAGATTTACGCTTTAAATTAACAACCTTATAGGTCACTATTTAGACCCCAACCTAACCTGTACTTAAATGATTAACTCTATGCCTCATTCTGCAAGTAGAGCTATTCATTCTGGAACTCTTTGCAACCAGATGTTGTCACCCCCTGATGGCCAAACATCAGAATGTGCCTCTTTTTTGGGATTTGTAAAAGAATAAAAAAAGAAAGAAAAAGAAAAAATAAAGAACTGTTGAAGTGTTGAAACTGTATATAAGAAAAAATATATTGGATTTTTGGGGGTGGGATAGACGTCCATAGACAAGTGAGTATGTTGTACTGCACCGATGGTTGGCACTTCATTTCGTTGTCAATCTTGACAATGACAATAAAGTTTCTACTCTATTCTATTCTAGCGTACCCACCCCCAAATTTCCATCATCGGTCAGCTTTAATTCTGAAAAATAGACTGAGACAAAATGCAATGCAGGAATTTGACACTCACAGCTCAGGTCCTATTGGGTTTCCCATCAGTTCTAAAAGAGATGCCCGCTTCCATGCGGTATAGAGGTCACACAAATATTTTCCAAGTGATAGTGCGGTCCGTGTGTCAGCCGGGCAAAGCAAGGATAAAGTTAAGATATGTGACCAATTGGAAAAACGGACTGAAAGGCCAAAGGTCAATAAGGTGTGGCATCAAACTGTACTGAACGGCGTATCCATTTCATGGCTATGCACACGAGTTCACCCACGGGATCTCTGGATTCCAAAAGCAATATGAGACTGACACAAACACACACACACACACACACACACACGTTCCAGCACGCATTGAGTTTGGAACTAAGTTACATCAACACAGTGTAATCCCTAATGCAATAATGGCGTTGACGTCGCCATTTAGCTTGGTATGCCAGTTTATTAGGTACGCTTTATTAGCTAGGTTTGCCTTTCACTGTCTTCTAATGGAGAAACAGCTTCATACATTGCAACAGCATGCTGTACAATTAGGAATTTTTGTCGGGAAATGTTGAATCGGCTCCTGTGACGAATTTACAGCAAACTTAGTTTCTGCGTGTTTCATTTGAGATTTTTGAGTATATTCTCTAACGTGTATTTCTTTTTAAAGTCTGAATGTAATTAATTTGAAATGTCAAGGAGCATGTTTTGAAAGCAGTGAGACTGTTTATATGTACTGGGAGAACTTGATGGCAACATAAGTTAACACTTTAACGGTGTTACTTGGGAATATTTGGACAAATTTATCCATTTTTTTGTCTTGCCAACATCAATATACTTTTGGAGCAACTTCAACATATCTTCCGCCTAGTGAGAAACAAAAACTAAAAAGTCACTCTCCAGGTTAAATTCCACCGCGTAGCAAACACAACCTTGGATTACTTTCAGGGACCCAAACCACATAGACATTCAGTCATCTTTAATCTCCTGTATTTTCACAACTCGGCGTGAACTGTGCCGCACTGAGTCAGACAAACAGGCGTTAGCATAGCGCGGAACGTTCTTTTCTGCTTGCACGGTAAAAAATGTCGAGATTCCCGACACAAGCAAAAACGCACTGGGTCTGTAACTGCGTGTTTGACAAAGCAGAGCTGACCTACTGAACTGAAAATCCATGCAAATCAAGACGGTGAGAAAAGGGATATTTGAGGAAAATAAGGGACAAGCTTGAAATGAGCCCCGTTCTTCGCACCAAGTCGTGGAAAATTACTGCAAATCCTCAACGGGCCTGAAATGTTCTGCAAGATGTCCATGTTTGCTATGAGCTCATTAACCTTTATGGCTTTAGTAAGTCTCTCATGGGTCCGGCTCTCCACCAATGCACAGCAGACACTGAACAGCCACACACAGGTGCTAATCATTCAAAACACATTCTTCACTCTCTCTGTAACCCTTTAGGATTTCTATATGCGTGTGTGTCAGCCCTTCAAACCTAACAGCACACCTTTATTCGCAGATGTATTTGATGAGGCACCAGCTTTGTTAGCCTCGATGTCAGAGGCTATTTGGTAGAGTAAAAAATAAATAAATAAATAAAATATACCCAGATCATACCTAGATCATTTGGAACAAATTCTATCAAATATGTCTTATCTGGACACAAGATCATGGGATGTCGATTTCATGGGATCATTTCCTGATGACTTTTGATTGGCTGTCGGGTATCAGTTGGGCAAAATTGGCATTGCTGCAGAAACAGCCTGTTTCAGAGCTTAAGATGGAAGGAAATATCCTTTGTATTGTATATTAGTTTATTTCCCCTTCCCTAAATTAGCTGAAAGAGTCTATTTGAAATGTACACTTTCTGGAAAGTAAATGTATTCAGAGCCTGCATGTTGTAGCTTGCTCAAAGTCATGCTAATAGCTCCGTATTCAGGGTTGCTGTATTTTACTGAACTTAGTCGCAGTATATAATAAGACATAGTTGGCAAGTCCTTTTTCTTTGGAGAGAAAAAAACATTTGGGAATGCTGTGAATAGTTTTCTTTCAAAAAACCACACTGAGGAATTCATTACCAAAGCCTGAGAGACGGCTCTGGGCGGCACACTCCGGTGGCAGCACCTCTGCCAACTGGACTGATTCCATCCCAGATAACAAAACAATTTAATAAGGGATCTGTGTTGAGAGAGGCAATTAGACTGTTATCTTGCAGCTGCCACGGCGCAGTCGTACGTGCAGCAGCCCATCACGATGAAATGCGGACCACAGACACGCAGTCGGCACTTACATGACAATGAATAGCGCATTTGAGAAGCTTTGTGTCGAACCACATCAGGCACATCACTCCGCTGTGCCCCTCCCCCGACCCACGGGAGATTTACAACAGCAGGAGTTTATTTAAATGGCTTTTATATTGGATTTTACAGACAGCAATTGGAGATCGTATCTAAACGGCTACACCTTTCAGATCTAAAGCAGTCGACCCGAAACTGTGGTAATGCAACACAGGAGATGCCTGAGCCTAGCAGAGCCCCCTTTTGCGACCCTTGACCCCTGCTGAGAAGAGCGGGGCGCAGATCCAAACCCCCGTGGGAAAGCAGAGCGGTCCTAGTGGTAGAGTGTCCACCCTGAGAGTGGTAGGTTGTGGGTTCGAGCCACAGCCGGGGTCATGCCAAATGTGACAGTTGAGGGTCCCGTCACTATGCCTCCAATTGGTCATGCGCCCTGGCAACTTGGCCAAGGGGAAATCCCTTTGGCCGACCGGTTAGCGTGCATGACTATTACCCGGGAGTCTGGGGTTCGAAGCCCGACTGGGCCCTCTTCACCTTGCCACACAAAGACTGTAAAAATGGTACCCAATGCCTCCGTGCTTGGCGCTCAGTATTCAGGGTTGAACTTGGGCGGTTCGCTCGCCCAGGGATTCCCGGGGGTGGCGCCGCTACTGTCCAGGGAGCCTCAGGGGATGATGGGTCAGATTCCGGAGGACAAAATTTGCATCCTTCGGGTGTGACAATCACTGGGACTTTAACTTAACTTTAACTTTTAACAACGGCAAATGGTACGAGGGATGGGGACGATCCCGAAGCCAACTCAAAAATAACACTCAAGGGGAAAGTGGAGGAGGAGGAGGAGGAGGAGGAAACGTCAGGCCAGCTCTCAACACAAGATGGAAACATCATTCAGCTCATCAGGTGGGTTTTTAGGACCGTCTGTCCTGCTGTGAATCCATCGTTTTGGGGCACGCACGGATCGTGTGTGTGTGTGTGTGTGTGTGTGTGTGTGTGTGTCCATAAATCAGGCAGCAGGAGCCCACAGGTAGTCATTACTGTGAGGCAACAACTGTTTCCAGCTCATACACACATACCTTTCGCCTTCCAATACCCTCAGGCAGCAATCAATACCGCCCAGGCCGACACACACACACACACACACACACACACACACACACACACACACACACACGGAGCGGGTCTCCACCCAGGCCCAGAGGATCAGTGTCAAAGCTTTGACAAACACACACATCTGCACAGGCGTACAGGCCCTGTAATAACCAGGAGGGAATGCCTCGGCAGCCTGACATCTCAATGAGGATCCTCCGCTCCTCCTGCTTCCTGTCGCCGAGTTCTGATATCTGGACGTCACATGTTGGGACAGTGCAGGTGCAGGGGTGGAAACATTCCTGAATCTCTGCATCCGCCGCACCTTCGGTCATCCTTTCGCTGCCAAAATTGAAAAGGTACGCAAACGCCGGGCTTGGGTAAAAGGTTCGAGTGAGTAATTTAAAAATATTTTTACCCCCAATATGTTTTTCTAAAGTCAGACTGTTAAAGCACTCCTTCATCAAGGCTTACAGATGCGTTTTAATCTAATTAGAATGATAATAGTAATATTACTCGACGAGGAGGTTTCGGTACCTCGAACTCATCGCAGGTGTGAGAATAAAGTCATGATTCTGCTGCCAAATGAGTTAAGATTCACACAAAAGAAGCCCCTACTGGTGATGTGGATTAATTAAAGCCCAGTCTGAGCTTCCTACTGGGACGGCCCCAGTGTGCAGCGCCACATCCGATCTGTGCCAATGTAGGTCACTGAGCTCAGGTTGGACTTAAAACGCAGACAGGAAAGATTTAAAAAAATGTGTTCGTGCCCTTTGGAGTGTACGCGTGTGTGTGTGTGTGTGCGTGCGTGTGTGTGAATCCCATAAAGCCACTACAGGAGTCCTGAGCCGATTTGCCTGCTCATTATGCCAATCACATCAAATCAAGCACTTCCTCCCATGGAACCCGGGCTCCTCATCCTGAGATTCTTCTTCCTCCTCCCGGGCCGCCCCCCCACCGCCTCTGTCCTCCTATATCGCATCAAGTCAACTTTCACCCGCCGCTTCTCCTCCGGCTGAAAGGCGAAGGTCGGCTCACGGCGCTGCGGAGGCCTCCTCGTGGTCGAACGTGACGTCTGACGGCGGAGCTTTCACGCGGCAGAGGGCAGTCGGGTCGTGAGCGTGATGCAAAACTGGAGGTTCCTGGAAAAGCGGGGAGGGGGAGGGGGGAGACATGTGATAATCTGAGGCTGCGTTCAGACTGCAGTTGAATCTGATTCAAATCAGATTCCTTCTCAAATCCGATTTTTAGGGATGACTGTCCACACTGTTTTTTTTAGCAAGTGTCCAAATGGAATCTGGCTCTGTTCAGACTGGGCCACATTGTTGACCCCTCTGACAGGCGACGACGTCGGAGTGGAGGCATCGCCAGCGCGTGTAGTGTGTGACATCATATCAATGCGACAGCAGCACTTGTTGCGATGCTTGCCCTGGAGCTTGGCTTGAATGGACCTATCTCCCCACAGACTGATGAGCCAATGAGGTTCCTCCTCTGTCCAGACACTGCTGTTCTCTACTGCTTCTGTCTGCTCCATGACGTTACCGCTCCGCACCTGGAATGGCGCCCTCTGGTCTGGCGGATTGGGTCTCGCGTCGCGTAGAAGTGACGTCGCGGACAGTCAAAGCCCATCGGTGTGTTTGGAGCTGTTCACACTGAGGCCCGAAGGTGGTTTCAATCCGTTTTGCAAAAATCGGATTCGTGTGATTTGTGACTGAGCCATGCGGTTTCAATCTGGATGGGTTGAAAATCGGATTTTGGCTGGCAGTCTGAACGCGGCTTTAGTTATGCCACCGGCTTCTATGAAAAGACTAGAAAATCGCATGATGCCACCAACAACAGGGTGGGACAACTTGGGCCAATTCCACAAATGTGCTGCGCATTTAGTTGGCTGTGAGTGTTTTCTCCTCGTAGGGTGTGAACACACTTATCTTTTACTCTGGGTCGAAAGGCTAACGTTTTAATTTCAGCAAAAGTGCTTTGCTCATCCCAAATTGGGAAACTACACAAATTTGGGAATATTTAGGCCAAAGCAAAAAGGCAGTATGTATTGTTCACGTCAGTGTTCATTGTGGTGAAATAATTGGTTTTACATACAAATACAAACATAAGTACAATGCAAGATTTTATTTATTTCTGTTGGAGCCCATTAGGGTCGTATTCCACCTGCTTTTTTTTTTTCTTACAGTTTTCCTTTTTTGCAGCTTCTTCTTTCTGCAAACTGTTAAATAAACTATAGACAAGGAGGGAGGAGGGCCTGAAATATTTACTGTCTTTGTTCTGAGAAATCACTGCGGACAAACGCAAAAAAGCACAGAATGCCTTTCTAGAAGTGTGTGTGTACCTGCTGCCTGCTCGCAGGATGTGAGCAAACATAATGAACACAGTGCCGGTGGAGTTTAGAGCGATATATAAAAAGGTGTGAGGCCTTTTATAAGCGCAGTGACATTGAGGAGTGTGGGTTTTTTTTTTTTTTTTTTTAATATCCTTATATTAATGTGGGACACTGATACCGGCAGTATTTTGGCTCCACTGAAATCTCATTTCAGGGGTCTGCGGCCCGCCGCCAGACATAACAGAGTTCTCCCATGACTGCGGCGGCGTCTCCAACACAGAGATCGCTGTCACGGCGCTATCGCCTCTATCCGCGGCTGGCTGCGATGCTATCAGAGCCGACGTCAGCTCAGGCTTTTCGCGCTCGCCACGCCGACTCTTTCTAACGGTTTAATTCCAGATAAATAACTGACAGCGAGCCGCCAGACCCCTCCCCCCCGACCCCTCCCCCCCTCCTGTTTCCATCTCGTTACGCGCAAAACCGTCCAAGATTCGGTCGGAACATCTGATTCTCAGCTGTCTCGCGTGACATCTTTCTCAGCATGTTCACTGCAAAATACAAACAAATAAGCAAAAAAAAAAAGGAGTGCAAATACTGGGACAAAATAATTCCAGCAAAAACTTTAAAGGTAAAAGTTTAACTGTATGAAAAATAAAAGTTTTATTGTATTGTTTTTGTTTAAAAGAAAACATTTTAGAGGAATGTTGGCCTCAGGGTCATTTATTTAAATAACTTTTATTTTTACACACAGGTTAAAAAATCAAAAAGACAAACTGACAACTTAAAAGTCGTCAGCACAAACTGAATTCACGACTAACTTATAACTGCAAGGACGGTGATGAGACTAAACAGAACATGCACCGTCTCCTGTACATGCTGGGTCAATATTTACACTCATTCCACACACACACGCACGCGGGCAGAGTCAGTGTGACGGACACACTGGTGGAAATAAGTTTCTGGACACTTTTGCATTTGTGATACATTGCATCAATAATCACCATTTAATCTCAAGGCGCAATTTTTTTCTGCACGTGCAGGACAGGCACAGGAATTTAGTTTTGCTATTTTGTTTCCATGTTAATAAGCAAAAAGATCATTGCATCGTTACAACAATGTTAATTGTTAATTGATTGATTGACTCATGGGTTTGTTCGTAGTTATTGCGGGTCTTTCTCAGGTGTGTGTGTCATGTGACCATGCCAGGTGGTTTCCTGTTTAAGCTGCACCTGCCACAATGAAATTTAGCCGGTATCTAGTCAAGCCTTGTTTAACACAGGGAAACATTTTTTCTGCAAATATTTCATTATAATATTTGAGATGGTGTAAAATTTTAAAGGAAAGCCAGTTTTCCCTGTACCGCAACACATTTCTCCGCTCCCATCCTTGTAGGGTGCAGGCTGGGGGACACACATCAGCAAAGACAAACTTGATAACACTGGTCCACTGCGTGTCTGTCACTCGCTCTCTTGACAGACTGACTCGCAGGAAAACATCATGACAGGAATTAAATATTGCAATCCAGCATCTGGTCAGCTACAACTAGCTAAAAAAAAAAAACATAGTCAGTAGCGCAAACGTCCTTGGAATATAACTGCAAAAATACATTTTTTTGTTAATGTTAATTTTTCTGACATTGAAAATAATACTATGTTAATGCGTATGTAACTTTCACAAATTTCCTGAAGTGGAATTTGTCTAAGGGTTCAGGTGTAAGGAGACATTGTTGGAAAAACTGTAACTTGTAAACTCACGCAATGACATATTTACAACCCAAAACTGACTTCTACCTTCGGTAAATGTAACGCTATACTCTTACGACTGTCGACTTGAATATTTGATCTAATCCGCGCAGGACTTCGTCCGCCCCCCCTCCGCCACCGCTTCCTGTTCCTACTCCTCCGCCGTCGTCCTCCTGCGTTTCTCCCGCCTCCCCTCCTCCTCCTCCTCCTCCTCCTGCTGCTGCTGCTGCTCCGCGTGGTGCCTCCTGTTCCTGCTCTTCTTCATCTCCTGGATGTGTTTCCACTTGGCGCCCGCCAGGCCCCTCCCCCGGCCCCTCGGCGGCCTCTTCTCCAGCCACAGCGAGTCGCAGTACTCCTCCAGGGTGCTGTAGGGGGAGCTCATCACCCTCAGGTAGTCCTTGTAGCGCTGGCGCCACTCGGCCCCGCGGCGCAGCTCCGTGGCGGGCTCCTCCCGGACCGCCGCCCGGCCCTGGCGTCCAGCTGGGCCCGGCCGATCAGCTGCAGCGTGACGCGCAGGAGGGTGCGGGCGAAGTGCGTGTGCTCCCGGGCCACGCAGGCGTACACGCCGGCGTCGGAGGCGTTGAGGGAGCGGATGAGGAGGCCTCGGTCCGTGCGGAGGACGCGCTCATCCAGCTGGACCTGGAAAACGAAAAGGAAGATTGAAGAACTTGGGCCAAAACAAAAACTCTTGAAAGTGGCAGGAATTTCTATTGTGTTGGAATAACGAATCAGAATTTTTTTTTTTTAACGCGGAGAAACAAAAAAAGCATAATTATATATAATTCATTTCCATTGCAGATGAGCAAAACTTGTTATATTTATTTTTGAAAAGTGAACTACGTGCATCAGACAGTTGAAATGTATTTTTCTCTCGTCATCATTGAGACATTCCTGGCGACGGATGGTCTAAATGAGGGCGGCTTCATTTCCACTGAAGCAACTGCAGCGACTGTCAGTCATCCGACCGTCACCGCTTTGCCAGCGTTTCTGCAAGCAATTTTTTTCAACATTTCAATCATTTCAACTGCTCCCTTCAGGTTCTCCGTCTCCTTTCTGCTCGGAGGTCTTGATATGCAGCCGCATGTCATTTCAATTTACAACACTTAATATCTCGTTGACCTTCGGCATCCTTGTAACTAGCAGATGTGTCACGTGACATTTAAATGAAGGGGGCGGGGGGTTCTCCAGTGCAGAAAAAGGTTGTTTTTTTCCTGAATTGACGTGAGATCATTAAACAATGTATCTCTAGCTGCGTTTCCATGAAAGTTTTTCGCAAAATAAAAGCGATATTTCTAAAATTTCTACAAAGTTACAATTGCGATTTGCAGGTGTTTCCACTGAGTGGTGTGAAGCACCTAAGCCGTAATTCTTGTAAAATCTTGTTTGCGGGATTTACGAGAATTTTGTTTGCTCACGTTTGTTTGCTGTTAGGAATGTTTGTTTTTGGTCATGTGATCACGTACGTCACGTCATGTGACGCGTAAATGCGAAAAAGTGTTTCCATGACACTTTTGCGATATACCTCTATATCGATACGCCTGAAAAACCACCTCGAGAGCGTCAAAACCTTCTAGCTATATTTGAGAGTTTTTTTTTTTTTTTGAAATTTAGATGTTTCCAATACCAGTTTTTTATCATGATATTTAGATTTTGCCCAATTCTAGTGGTAATGGAAACTACTGCTACCCCTACGATTGGAGTCATTTCTTCTTCTCATGGTTGTTTCTCTCAAGTGCTTGTGTTTCTCCATGCAACCAATCGGAATGACCCCGGCTCGAATCCTCACACCCCGTTTTTCTCACATCGGCTTTCACGCCCGATTTGCGTCCCCGGTGAGTTGAGCGCGCTAATGACCCCTGAAACAGGAAACGGATTCAAGTGGGGTGTGGCGTTGAACTCGGTGCGTTGTTTGGGTGGAGGTGTCGGGCGGCGGGCGTCTTTTGTGGCCCCGCGCGTGTTCGTCGCTCGTCGACATTGTCCGGAGGACAGAGCGTGCCGGTGTTTGTGGGGCGCTCGTTCTGTTTAGCTTGCGCAGTGATTCATCAGTTGGCAAGGCCGCTGTCAAGGCCTAAAACAACACAGCTGCGTTCAGAGGACAGCGAAGGAGCTAATGTGCGTCCAGTGTGTGTGTGTGTGTGTGTGTGTGTGTGTGTGTGTGCTTCAAAAGCATACCTCCCACAGACCTGCTCAGACCCCCTGAGATGCTCAAATGATAGAAAAGTTAAGCAGGCAACCAGGCAAAAAAAACAAAAAAAAAAACCAATCATAAACCAGAAGCTTTGACAAGCATGTCCATGAGTTACATTGCAATTGCACAGGCATAAATCTGTGACTCGTGTGTATGTGTGTGTGTGTGTGTGTGTGTGTGTGTGTGTGTGTGTGTGTGTGTGCTGAAGCTAAATGGTGCTTTTTACTTCTGCAAGTCCCCTCTCACACTTCCCACCTGACACACACGCCAAACAAAAACGCACAAAGTTCAGATTATCATCAGCAAACGTCCTGAGTTCGGTTTCGCAACTGTCCTGCGTGTTGTAAGCCAACCCATTTTTTTAATGTCTTTTGTTTGTGGGCCTGAGAAGTCGCCTCCCTCCCTCTGCCATCCAGAACTGGAAGCATCTGTGACTAAATGTCAGCGGCAGACATCAAGAGTCACGCAGATGGTTCGCCTTTGCTCGTGTGTCAGGGCGCAAATGTACGTCTCACTCAGTGCGTTTGGAAACACTTTAATGAAAACATTAAAATGTGAACACGCAGGAGGCACAACCCCACTCATCGCAGTTTGTTTTTTACGAGGTGGAGGAACGGCTTAGAAGTGCAAAGAGTATTTTTAAATCCCCAGTCAGAGGTTAAGACCCTCTCGTAGCTGCGCTTTCTTCTAATAAATACCACGGATGAAATTCAGAGCCATCCATGCTTTTTCTATTACAGATAACTAATGGGCAAGCATTCCTGGGTCCGGGAAGCAAACAAGCATATGGGCCCCAACAGGCTCAATCGCGGACACGTGCTGAGGGAAAAGACAGAGAAATGTCTTTGTGCCCGCGTCATAAACAGCCGCGTTTTACGAGGGTATAAGAGGAGGGTTGTGTACGTCAGAGAGAGATGAAAATAATGATTGGAAGGGAAGAATTTTGAACACGTGCAAGAAAATCGCTTTCAATATTAAACAATGAATAACTGAACTAATATTCATAGTTCAATATTAAACTATGACGTAGTTTAAGATTGAAAGCGACAACATTTTCTTTTCAGAAAAAGAAAATGTTGGGATGAACCCTTTTTTTTTAGTACATTATGTTCAAAATAGGTTTCAAAGAGACAGACTGACGGACACTGACTGGTCGGGGAATGTCCAGCTAAGAATAGTCCAGAGATTTTAGGATGGATGGATGTTAGGATAGATGGATGAATGTGCCATCAATAGACAGAGCTGAAGAAGAGGGGATGACAAAGGGATTTTGAAGGAAAATAAAGTCGGAATAAAACATTTGCTGACCGTCTTTTGAAGCACCAGACAAACGTCATGCATTTCAAACGGCTAACAGCAAAACATCATTGCAATCACTGCACTGGGCCAAAGGCAACTACTGATGCTTTTACATAGAAATAAAATTGTGTCTGAGAGGGCCAGCATTTCAACTTCGTGGTCATGATGGGTAAGAGATGATAGATGGAGGGTTGGAGAAATGAGCAGGTCCCCTCAGACATCACCTCCTTCTGCAACATGTAGCGCTGCAATCGAAAGTTTAAAAAAAAAAAAATGAAATAGTATAGTGTTCAAAACAAAACATGTCTATTCAAAAACCTCATATAAAATATGGATATTGAATGAAATGGTGAAGCAGCTCTGGTTCCATAGCATTTTGCACTCAGTATGACAGCCAAATAAAGGCATCAAGATTTAAAGTAATGTGCAAATTAATTGTTTCAACTGTTTAAACAACTGAAAAAAGGAAAATGAGTGCAGTTGCCGGGGTCTTTTTTTTTTTTCCCAAGCATGTGCCTCTATCAGATAACAATTGACACAGGCTGCGGAAGAACTCCTGCACTGGACCCTTCATCACTTTTTACAAGCGTACAGAAGGTCACGTAACGTTGCATGTCTGGACAGCAAAACACAGGGAACACCCCGCTGCGTCCATTAGCCCAAAAACACATGGCTGCCCCCAGGGAGCGCTCTGTTATGGTTTCTGCGGTATGGGATCATAAAGGGAGTCGCACGCCTCGCGCACAGATGCGCTCACACACAAAGGGAAAACACCAGGCTTCTCGCCGCGCCGGGCTACAAAGGCCGGGGGTCCGGGGAGACCTCGGCACCTGTCGGCGTGTTTGTATTACCCTCTCAAGCACGGGGGAGGGGGGCGTGGGAGTAAATAAGTTCGGCAGGAAGTGGAGAAAGAAAAGATAAACAAGGGGGCAGAGGGCCAATTAGGCCACCGGCTGCGGGTGAAGGCCTGCGTGTTTTGAGAGGGGGAGGGGCCAGCGCTGGTGCAGGTACAGAATCTGTCCGGGTCTATGGAATGTGTCCGGGGTCCTATGGCAACTCTTTTAGGACCAACTACATCGCGGTCGGATGGATAGCTAGATAGGTAGCTAACTACCTAACTAGCTAGCTAGATAGATAGATGGCGAGATAACTAGCTAGCTAGAGAGCTAGATAGCTAGATAGATAGATATAATCATATTATATATGATTATATCATATATAATATGATATATATAATATGATATATATGATATATCATATCATATATCATATTATATATGATATATATCTATCTATCAATCATATATATGATTGATAGATAGATAGATAGATAGATAGAATCATACGTAATCAGACGTAATCATATTATATATTTATAATAGAATGAAAGAACGATATCTATCTATACATCTATCTATCTATCTATATCTATAATTTGTTGTAATAGAATTGCCGTATGTGATGTCGTCGGCAGTCGCCGGACCCCCGACTGACGACGTCACAAATGACAACTCTATAACGACAAACTGTATCACGGTTGAACGAACAAATGGAAAAACTAACAAATAAACAATAGATAGACATCTACCTATCTATCATTTGTTTGTTCTATCTATTATATATAATATGATTGTATCTATCTATCTATCTATCTATCTATCTATCTATCTATCTATCCGATCGCAATGTAGTTTGTCCTAATTCCTAATAGAGTTGCCATAGGACCCTGCACACATTCTGTAGCCCCAGACAGATTCTGTACCTACACTCCGGGCGAGCAGCCCTGCGTCGCCTCATTCAGGGGGATGAGAGTCGTTTGCGGGCTCCTTTCAACACCTCAGCTACAAACGCGCCGCCGTCTCTGCCCCTTCATGTCGTCCTCCGCCCGCCTGCCACCAACCCGCCGACTCCCAGAGCAGCAACTCCGGACGCAGGTCTCACCGCCAACACAAGGTGAGAGGTGTGTCTCTGCACAGGTCGGCGACCGACGACTATTTTCACAGCCGATTAATCTCTACTAGGTGATGGATGGCACAATTACTCGCCGGCTCTAATTTATTTTGCTAGTGGGTCCGCACCTGTGTGCGTGTTTGTGTTACGCCGTGACTCACGGTCAGCCGTGTGCATCAATCAGTGGGAGGGGAGGAAAACAGATGGGCCACTCCTCACCTACTCACCGCCAGTCAGCCCAAGAAAAGCATGTAAAGGTCTGAGCAGCTGATGATAGTAATTAGACAATGATCACGACGTTGATTTTCGTCTAATATGTTGATGAATGGCTGGCGGGCGAGATGCAGCGTCAGCGCATTTGATATCAAATACACACTTAATGCCGCGTTTTTTCAACATTGGAATGTTTCAGCATGAGCCTTGTGCAGTGGAGAAACACAACAAACTGTGAAACCATTGATTTAGAAAACTGAAGTAAGATATTTAACTAGAACAAAAACAAATAAAACTGTCGGATTGTTGTTGATTCATCGCAAGGATTACATTTTTGCAAAAATGCTTTAGCTTTCCTTGAATAACCATCAGCAGTCAACTGAGTGAGTAAATCAATTGACTGAAGTTTAAAAAGGCGATGAATCTGTGAGGCTGTGTTGTTGTGTCTGTCTTCGGCTCCATTGTGAGTTAAAGCTGCGGAAGTTGCTCAAAGCTCCGGACAGTCATAAACACAGAAAATGATGTCGTTTCAGGAACTGAAGAGACTTCAGAAAACTTTGGAATGCTCCCCAATTACCCATAATTCTACAAAGGAGGTCACTTTTTGGGGTGTTTAATGTTGATAGCTCTGGACCCGCAGCAAAGTGATTTGCGGCACAAACAGAAGCTGATGGGTTCAAGGTGCAGGACTCGCCGTTTGCGGTGTTTTTTTGGAGACTTTGAAGTGGTTATGTAAGGAAAGAGCGTTGCTAGCTTGACCTGTAACATCCTCGCCAGGTGACCTGGGATGAAGGCGGCAGAGCCCCTCAGGTACAGTAAACTCTGGCAAGGCCAAAACAAGGTCCTTGGAGCAACAGAGAGGAAAAGACTTGAAAAGAGAGCGTGAGGGTAATTTATGTTTGGGTAATGTGAGTGTGAGGACGAGTGTGTGTGTGTGTGTGTGTGTGTGTGTGTTTGCACTCACTGACCTCCTCCCTGCGCTCAGATCCAGGTCTCTGGATGAACCACTGGATCTGCGCCTGCTGGGATTTGGGGATGCACTCCAGGAAGGTGGAGTTGCTCTGCACCCCGAACAGGACCGTCTCCACCACCCGTCCACCCACCGGACCTAGAGAAAGCAAAAACACGACAGTCACTTGATCCGGCAGCGAGTCAAAACCTCACGGGGAGGCGCGACTCGGTCGCCCCATGTGGTCAAAATACCTGAGATTGATTTAAAGTCGCGGAGGCTTCAGGAAGCCACTGAAAATAAACAGGCTTGGAAAATATTATTTAACAGAAGTGGGCTGGGGTTTCCAGTTGGTTCAAAGTCACTGGGTCTAAGACTTTGACACTATTAAAACAAAAGAAATACACAGATCCAAAAGGAAAAATAAACAGATAAAAGCGTACCTGTAAAAAAGAAAAAAAGAAATCTTAAAAAAATAAAACAACACAGGAGCTTAGCAGGAGCTTAGCATCCACTTACTGTCCTCAGAGTCCCAGCACTGACTGGATGGATCACCGTGTTTGATATCTTGCCTTCTGGCTCGCCTGCAAAAACAACCACACACTGGTTTATTTTCTGTTTTATTTTATCTTGCTCTTCATTTTTCTGTTTATACCTACAGATATTAATTTTGTCTATATTTTTAGGTAATATAATTCTTGATGTTTTGCACTGTAGCTTTTTTTTTGCTGCTGTAATTATGCAAATTTCCCCAACGTGGGATCAATAAAGGTCTTCTTCTTCTTCTTCTTCTTCTTCTTCTTCTTCTTCTTCCCCATATGCCAGAGATTTTATCTCATCACCACTTTACGCAAACATAAATTAAACCCCATAATGTCAGAGCACACAGAGTGATCAGTCAGGAGCAGAGGGTGCAGGGTGCAGGGTTCAGCTTTCAGTGTTTTTTTTTTAAATATTTGGTTTTTGTTTATCATAGACTAAACAGAAATAAGTAAGGGAAAAGCAAAACTTTTTGTTAAAACAATGGCAACACTTATTTTTGACTGTTAAATATCTGGGGAAAAAAGTAAAGATGACCTCTAAGGTCACATTTCCATTTTCTTTCTCTTGCAACAACAACAAAAGAAAAAAAACTTCTGGACTTCTGGAGAAAAAATAAAAACATAAAAAGCTGATTGTCTTCTCATTGCGTCCGGCTCGGCACTTTCCAACTTTGGGCCACTTTGTGCAATCAGTGAAGCCGTGAAGATCGGCTTTCAAGTCAAGTGAGAAGATCAGAGCCTCGTGACCAAAGCTGGGCCTCCGCTGTTCCACAAACCATAACAGCATTCCCTGCTTGCCAAGAGTCCAACACTGTGACCTCAAACTGTAGGGTTTCGTTCCTGGAGAGGCTGGATTCACGCAAGCCGGCACACAAAAACACACAAATACACACACGCACGCACGCGCAAAGCAACTCGAAACCTCTGTAAGGGACAGAGGATTTAATCGGCTGAGGAGCAGCATCTCTAAAAATCGGGGCCTCAGTGAGATGGCACTTCTAGGATGGGATCAGACAATAGGATGGAAGAGCCAATTGAGCAAGAGAAGCAGAACTGGAATAAAGACCCAGTCCTGGGAATGTATGACTCACAGGGGCAGAGGGGCTGCAAAGAAACCACATTTCTATTGGCTGAGTGATATTTCTTGCACGTTTATAGCTGAATTTATGCTTAGACATGTTTAAAAAAAAAAAAAAAGGTGAAAGAAGCATCAAGCTCCTCTCCTGGATCTCCTCCCGAACCCGAATCCCAGCGGGGGGACCCACAACTTTTTTTTTTTTTTTTTTTTATCTGCCAGTTTTTCTTGAAGATGTTTTAATGACTTTTCTATCCAGGCCCCTCCCTTGACACCACTTTGCCTTCGGGGGGCTCTGCCAGGCGCCGTTGCCCTTAATAAAGCAGCTTCCTGAGACAAAGTAGCCGGAGTAAAACCTCTCCACCACACAGAGAGCAAATTTAATCCTGCAAGTTTCAGAGGAAACTCGCAGGTCCCCCCCCCCCCCGCCGACAGGAGTTACAGTAAATCCGATGTGACTGTGGATACGAGGTGTTTAAGAAGGTGCAGCTGCGCTCGTTTCCATAGGTGCCAGGCCTGATCTTTGTCTTTGTCTTTCTTATTGCGAATGAGTGCAGGCTCCACTCTGATTCAATGAGAGTCCAGGGGGGAGTTTTGTACCTTTTGGAGGCCGGGATGTACCGCGAGCACGTCTGGCCGTCCCAGGCGCAGTAGGGGTCCCGCGCCAGGCAGCACTCGGCGCAGGCCTGGCCGTACAGGTGACACCTGCTGGGCGACACCTGGGCTATCCCCTCGCTGGAGCCCACGTAGAGCTGTTGCTGTAACGGGGAGACGGCGGAGAACACACACGCACACGGGTTACATTCTGGGGAGGTTCAGCGATAAGCATGAAAACAGTTTAAAGGTTTGTTTTGACGTTTTTCTGCGGCGCCATCCATCAAAATCTGGGTTGCCAGGTCAGATCAACAGAACGACCAGACTGGTCTCGGCTGCAAAGGCCCGAAATGCTCTGGCGACAAAACGTGCAGATTTCTCCGAGTGGAGATGCTTTTAGTTGTCTTTAGCGACTGCGAGTGGATGGGATGTGCTCCAACTAGCCTGGGAGTCAAAGAGATTCCCAACCAAAACATCAA
Organism: Thamnaconus septentrionalis; assembly: GCA_009823395.1. Taxonomy (NCBI): domain Eukaryota; kingdom Metazoa; phylum Chordata; class Actinopteri; order Tetraodontiformes; family Monacanthidae; genus Thamnaconus; species Thamnaconus septentrionalis. The sequence continues at coordinate 7,866,229 of CM020513.1, read as the reverse complement.
ACAAGCCAAAACCCCGGTGAGCGGAGACATGCAGACACACACACACAGGTCAAACACTGCTGGAGATAAATGGACGCTCTGATTAGGGTTGAAGTGTCTGCTGACACCCCTGACCCCCGAGATAATGAGGCAGAAGGTGGAGAGTGAGAACTACAAGAGGAGGAGGAAGACGGAGAAAAATGCCAAGTTGAGGAGGGGATTGTGTCTTTGTGCTGGGAATTTGCTCCCGTGCGCTCGTTTGTAGCCGGGATTTTCCCAATGAACATTGTGTTAAAGCAGGCAGCAAGGTATCTGCTGCATTAGAGCAAGTATGCATGCACTTAACTGTAAGTTAAGATCACCAATACTGTAACCAGGTCAACTATTATTGACTCATATTCATCAGAACAGAGCAATTGGGTTGATATTCATTCATTCGTTTTCTATTAGTACTCATCCTGCAGTCAGGCCCAAAGCCACCACAGCTATATGGGTTAATTGTGTTAGAGATTCTAAGACAGGGAACATATGTCATAGCAATGGCAAAAAAAATGATAATATTGATAGCAATGGACAACCTGCTTTGAAGACATCTCCATGCTGAGGATGGGAGTTGGAACCTGGGAGGAATTCAAAGAAAAATGTTGTTAAGGCAGAAAGAGATTTGAAGTGAAATTTTGATATCGTGCCTGTGCCTGTGTGTGTGTGTGTGTGTGTGTGTGTGTGTGTGTGCGCTCGAGCACCAAACCTGGAAAACCTGCAGCTCTTCCAGCACCACTTCCTCGGTCGACCAGTTCTCTTGAGTGATGCTCACCACCTTCAGAACTGAGCCGACATCTGCAACGGAAAAGAAGGGAAGCCATTGATAATAGTAGCAGGAAAACAACTCATAAGATTCATGTATTCAACCGTCTTAAATATTAAAACAACAAATAAGAAAACAAAAAAACACATTGACAAAATGCAGCCTTTTCTTTGCAAACGCATCAAAATTCAGGACCAATTTGTGTGACTCTACTGCCATCTGCTGGTCAGATGTGAAATTACAAGTGGCCGCTCGGAGGAGTCACACCTGTTCCCAGGAACATGACTTCGTATTGTCCGTCTTCCGCCATCACTCTGTCCACCACAATCTGGGTCAGGGTGTAGTCGGCTCGGACGTGTGTGAAGACGGGGCGGCCGGTCAGCGGGTAGACGGAGCGGTGCATGAGAGGGTGGAACCGAATGAAGCTGACCACCTCGTCCGGGAAGTCTTTGGTGGTCTTGATCCTGGCGTCGTAGGTTTTGCTGGGACACTGGTGGGAAGAATAAGCAGCACTGAGCTGTTAGATGTGTGCACATTCCCACAACACAGCGGTACAACTTGGTCTAGACAATGCACTGTTGCATGTCTCCCTCTGCTGGCCGAACGGAGAACTTCAGGAAAGCAAAGCACATCTGGAAGATCTGAGTCATTCTTACGCCCTCTGCTCTGGTGTTTTATCAACTGTCCATCTGGTCCATCTGTAGCTCACTAGGCTTCCCCTCATTCTTCCCTTGATTAAGCCTTGGAAGCAAAATAAACTACATTCTGATTCACGTGCTGCACAGCCCGATCCAAGCCGTGCTGGCTCTATCCGTCATGAAACTGCAAGAACAGATGTGAACTTGTGTTCCCCCCCACACACACCATCGTCAAAACACACCTCTGAACCATGTCTTATTTTATTTTACTTTCTGTCATAGCCCTAAAATAGTAGAAGCTGTGTTTGTGTGTGTGTTTTTTAACGCACCGTCCCTGGTCGTGGGTAAGGAATTCTTCCCTCATATTCCACCCACCGGTGGTCCGGCCCCTCCTTGTGGGCGTACGGCCCGTTAAAGGCCGCTCTGATGTCGGCCATGCTGTAGACGCACACCGCGGAGCCGCGGAAAATGGAGCTTCCGGGGGGGAAACGGGAGAGCAGACACCGGGTCAAAGGAGGCCGAACAGGTGGAGAGCGTGACGGCGCCGCGGACGGCGAACTTACCTGGAGGTGGTGAAGACTGCGTACACCACGGGGTTCTTGTCATCTCGGGTGCGAAGCAGGAAGATGTCCTCTGTGAGAGGAAGCGGGATCTGTTTTTAATTCTGATGATCGGCACTAAAAAAATACTGCCCTACTTGGTCCTGCTTCAAAACTGCTGTGTGTGTATTAAGCAGCTGATGTCTCCAAGAGAGGATTAAACTGTTGGCACTTTTAAAATCAGCTCATTTGAATGACGTTGGGGAAACAAACATGGATTTGAAATAAAAAAAACAAACTCCTTTAAAAAGTAACCCAATTACTTATTTAACTACTTTGTTTCATAAGTAATCAATTACTAATTACTTTAGTTAAAAGTAAGATAGAATAACAGTTGCTAAGTGCTTTGGACTGAACTTTGTCAAAGTGCAAATTCTGCAATTCCATATATTGTCGTTCAACGAACCACAATACTCTTTGATTTAGATGAGATGAACTCAAAATAATGTTTGTATTTCCAGCCATCAAACACAATCACTGTTTTTCTTTTGGCTTCGCCATTGCTAGTTTTGGTGCATTGTCGCATATCAATGACGTTGCATGCATGGCTGCATCCTCATCGTCATTTTCTGGACAACAAGACATTTTTAGCTCGCAAAATACTTTGGAAAAGTAATGGAATCATTACTCGATAAAGTAATTATGATATGATTACCAGTTTTGCCACAGTAATCCCGTTACATTACTCCGTTCATCAAAAAGTAGTTTAATTACAGTAGTGGATTACTCAGTAATAGATTACTTGCCAACGCCTGCACAACTTGTTATTTTATTCTTTTTTCCTTCCTGCTGTTTTACTCACGGAGGTTGTCAAAGTGTGTGTCCACTCCATCTGGTCCAGGGATGGAACACACAAGTCTGGCTTTTAGAAAGGTGGTCCATTTATTGGTCAGACTCCTCAGGCCACCCACGTCATTCTGCAACACAACCGCGCACAAGCGGGCACCATAACACAACTGCAGTCAGCACCGCGCAGCTGTCTAGCATCTCTCACTCTTTTCTGTTCTTCTTAAAGCAACCGCCAGAAGAAACGGCAGCCGCACTTCACCGCAGCCGGACTGCAATCCATCTGACGGGCTTCACACAGAGACAACGCACGGCATCGAGCCACCCCCGCTCTGATTTCCTGCACTAATTAGGAAAATAAACTGGCGAGCCGCATGCTTTTACATATGCTTATTTTAACTAGCGTATAGGAGGCCTTTTTGTTAGCGTAGCCACAGTGGGGAGTAATTGAAAAGCGGAGGGAGGGACCGGGGTGGGGGGGACTTCAATGGAGAAGAGGAACAAATGGAAGTGAAGCATGTAGGAAGGGAGCGTCAAGGCAATCATGCCCGGCTGCGGCAGATTGATAATGCGGGTTTTTTTGTGTTGGCATATGAATCGCTGTTTTAAGTGGCGACCTTTGATTGTCCTGCGCTAAGAGGGTTCAAGTGCGCCTCTTTTGTTCGCGCGCAGAAATGTGAAGAGAGCCACTCTATTAAAGTTGGCCGGGGCACCGAGCGACATTTTAAAAAGCGCACGCAGACAACGTGCGCACGCGCACACACACGCATTGAAAAAAAAAAACAAAAAAAAACTCGGGTTCAAGAGCAGATGTACACAAAGAGAAGTATAAGCGCTTAATGAGGATGTCTCAGAATAGTGATAATCTTCAAAGAGGCTTGTGGTAAAGTGGCCTCATTGAAGAAAAATGAAGGCAGACCGTGGATGAAATGAAGGTAGGAAAGACAAAGAGAGAGCGGGAGAGTGAAAGAGTGCAGTAATCCAAAGGGAACTTCCATACAGTCTGAATTACAGCGCGACTCCTTCGCCATCAAAACAGGGAAAGGCTGCTTTTTTTCTCTCTCTCTCTCTCTCTCTCTCTCTCTCTCTCTCTCACAATGAATAAAAAGCTCTCTCTCTCTGCAAATGGAATAAAAAGCCCGCCCGATTGTGCTGTGCAGGCGCGTCCCATTTGGAATGACTAACGGCCCGCCGCACTGCAAAACACAAGGTCCCCCGTCACAGATATATCCCAGTTCTGTCCTGAGTCAGCTTTATAGAGCTGCCCAGGCTTACAGTTGTTTGGACACCGTGTCAAACAGAACTTACCGGACGCTGAAATATGATCTTTCTCAAATGGCCCTGCAGTGTCTGACGTGCATACCTGCTGCCAAAATGATTCAGCGGAGGTGGATGTTGTTCAGTTTGACACGGCGTTCCTAGAAACAGACCCACACGTGACGGCGTCTAGGTCTCACTATGGTCAAGGCTGAATAGGCGCCGTCAAAGCATCCGTCAGAAACTGAGCGCAGTGTAACGGCGGAGCCCAGATGTGAGAGTGCTTTTCGACGTCGCCACCATCTCATCGAAAGCAAAATAAAGTCTTTGACATTCAAAGTGTTCCAAAACAAAACTAACCAAAACAAAACATAAGTCAACGTAGTGAGAACATGGGAAACATGTAGCAAAGATACAATAACAGCAGGGCGTGAAGGGGCTAAAAACACAACTGAACCTCAGTTTTTCAACTGAGCAAAGATAAAATTCTCCGTCGATAAAGATAAAACAACCATAAAGTAGGAGACACAAAGTTACAAAGTCGTCCGTGTGATTCTGGAATAAGAGCTCTGCTCGCTGGCGCCCTCTGAGGTCAAGTCCTTCCACTACCGCGCCGTTTCCGACCCCAGTTCGCGTCTCACCTTGCAAACGCGCGCCACCCGGGACACGATGCGCTTGTCGTTGCCTTCCCACGAAACCTCGCGGAAGAAGAAGTAGATCTTGTCGTCGTCTGGGTTGAAGGTGTCGGAAATGGGATGGGCGGCTATGAATCTGGCCTCTGGGAAGAAAAAAAAGACAAGAGGGACAAAGTCATAAAGATGTTAACATTAGTGATGGTTACACAGAACAGAAAAAGAAAAACAATACACACAATGGTCCAGTGTGTTAAATTTGGCCTGATTTATGATTTTTATATTGGTAAACCTTAATATACTGCCCATAAATACATGAATAAAAGCGTATATTTGCAGTACAAGAAAAGCAAGTTGGTTTTCCTACCCATAGAGCAGTTCTCATATATCTATAAGAATATACATATAGCAAAGGTCTTGCTCCCAGTTAGTTGCCTTCTTGCACCGCCTTATTTCTAAGGAAGCCTGTAGTGGACAATCCAAGGGCCTGACAGCATGTTGTGTATTAAGGGTGACAGCTCGTGTCCTCAAATAAGCCAACAAGGAAGGAGGACGAGGTATCCAGGTTTGTGCGCACAGGCCACTGTAGTTCACTGGCAAGCTCGGGAGATTAGCTGGGAATGAAAGAGTGCCGCAATCTAAAATGCAACCACTTGATGTCGCTGTTTCTTCTCAAAATGCTCAAATATTACACACTCAACCTTTAAAACTGTCTGTTCATGTGTGAGGCTCTGATATACAAAAAAAACAAAGATCCTTTCATGAAGCGACACCGCACCACGCAGAGGATATTTCATCACAGGGTAAAGTGCTGAGTTGGCGGCGACTAAGAGGAAAGATCTGACCACCACGGTGCTGATAAGAGGTGAAATGATACACCTCCATATCTGCTGGACGCTGTGAGTCGACCAGGCCGCGGAAACCACAAAAAGGTGTGTGTGCGCAACCGGGAAATATTTAAGTCGGCGGAGCATCCAAGAATCCTGGGCGTGCTTTTCTGTGAATTAAGACGTCAGGAAAACAACCCAGGGCTCCGTTTGCAACAGCGCGATGCCGTCAGCGGGAGGATGGCTGGGGGGGGTGGGTTGTAGGGGGAGAGGCCGAGCTCATCCAAAGGCCTAAGTGTTGCGCTGACATTACATCAACATTAGCTCGACCCCCTCGGAGCCGAGCAAACCGCCAGAGGGTGATTCCCTGACACAATCGGAGGGACCCTGCACGTCCCTGTTACACAGAAACAGCGCGAGAAGCGATCGCTCCTTTGTCTCGGCCTGGCGTGACCCAGCACATACAGAGCGGGCGGGCGGGCGGGCGGGCGGGTAAACGTCTCAGGCTGCGTGGTCGGCAAATGTGGTGACCATGTGTTGGGGAGGGGGTAGGGGCTTGGGGGTTTAGGATGATGCATGACAACACAGGAGACACAGGAAGGACTCAGCCCTTCGTGTCACGGCTGTGTTAGGGGGGCGGTGGGTGTGTGTAGGGTTCCGCGGTTGTGTGAGTCACACCATGAACTTTGTGGCACACACTGTAAATTCCCCACGAGGTGTGGTCCCTGTTTAGCAATGGCACTCGTATTAAAGTTCCAGCTAAATGAATAAGTGGGCTGTTTCCTGGCCGTCAGGAATGCCAATAACCGTCTCCGGGGTGCATAGAGGCTCTTTGTGTCAGTCAGTCAGTCAGTCAGTCGGTCGGAGGGCCGGAGCCTTGCAGTTAGAGGCAATAACACGTTTTCTTTTTTACGTCCGGAGGCGAGTGCGCACCGTTGATCCAGTAGTCCTCGGAGATGTCCGTACGTATGTAGTGCTGGTCGGGAGGAGGGCCGAGGGAGCGTGTGAAGGTCGTGTCCTTGCCCAGGAAGTCGGAGGACGTACCTGCGTACAGGTACTGATCTGCAGAGGGAGAGGGAGAGAGAGAGAGAGAAAAAATCACGGCGTGCTACTTTAGCAAACATTGGAAGTCACATGATGAAATTCTGATTGGTACAACTAAAATAATAAGAATCATCTGATAGCAGAATTAAATAGATTTACACTGTGAAGACAAGGCTAAGAGCCAGGCTCTGAGGGACTCTGGGAGAGACGCAGATTCAATTAAGTCCTCAGCCAAGTGACAGTTTTTAATGCTTGAGAAATCCCGGCAATAATGTTTTTGCAAAGGGGTGCTCGGAAATCAGATGCATGGATAAAAATGAACCAAAACAACTGAATGATGAAGAGATCGTATCGCTTTTTCTTCGCGGGTGTGGCAAACATTGCGACGGCCGACCTGTGAGGACGGAGGTGAACGGCTGCACGGGGTCAAAAGGGCATTTCAGCCTTCCCGACTCCAGGCTAGCGGGGAGCAGTTGGAAAACGCCATCCTGGAAGACGAAACGGAGGATAGTGTTACCCCTGGAAAAGTTCCCAATCCGAAAGCCCTACAAGAGCGATTTCTCATGCGAGCTCTTGCCTCCCGGCGGCCGGTGATTTCGACGAAGGCGCAGCTGGGGTGGAAGGCTCCCGTCCCGCAGGCGTAGACGTGCGTGCGGTTGTAGTTGTGGATGACCCTGACGAAGTTCGCGCACTCCAGCTGGGACAAAGGAAACAAAGAAAGAAAGAGAACAAAAACAAAAAAGAGCGTGACACACGGCGTGACCGGACAGGTGGACTGCAGGAAGTTTGCGTTCCAAGATCGTGTGACAAGTCCCCAACGGACGACTTTCTGTGGAAGCACTTACATTTGCATTTTTCCCTGCCAGTTTGCACATTTCCACTCGGTCCCAGGGTGCCGGCCAGTGAATCTGATGAGAGGTGAAAAACGGAGAGAGCGCATTACAGCTTATAAAAGCAGCGGGGCAGCGTGGAAGAGCCGCTTGATGGCTGGGATTGTAAAACCTAGCGCATCCGCCCATAGTCTGTTAGGCCCAGTGGTGCAGTCTATGTGATACGCAGGTATACGGCGTATAACCACTAAAAAAAATGCTCAGAATTACCGTAAAACCACTAAAAAAACGCGCAAAGATACTTATCAGTATGTTTGGGGTTTTTTTTGACACTATGTTCCTTTCCTGTTTAAGACTGTGATTAAGCTATTCTATGCTTTATGTTCTAAACTGTTTGAGTCAGCCATAAGAACAAAAATAATAAATACTAATAACAATAATTATTATTATTATTATTATTATTATTAATAATAATAAATTATTTTTCTTTATTTTAACACATTTGTCTCGTGACAGACGTTACATATAGACGGTACATAATCAGTGATGATGGTGGTTCTTGTTTTGTGTTATTACGAAGTCGCATAGCCATACCCACTAGAATAGACTAAACTACACCACTGATTAGGCCTCCGTTAGCGTTTGTCTTATTTCAAGTGACGACAAAACCCAAGGAGCGACTGTGCCACGAGAGCTGCCTTCAAAGGTCACGAGAAGAAACACAAGAAGCGAGTGAAAGTGTAGCCGCTGCTGAAGAGATTAGCGGGGTTGCGAGGTATTTCCACATTAAAAGAACAAAATGCCACTGACTGACTCTGAAACTCAACTCACCGCTTCCCCTCGTGCATTTCATGTGAAATCAGGAAAGCCGAATAAAAAGAAATATCCATTTCATCTGCCGTAAACATGATAGACAGAAAGTTTTTATGCGTCTCATAGTCTCCAAATCCTTTCTCCAGGCCCCTATTGCCTGATGGATATATAAAACACACCCTGCAGACTAAGGGAGCGTCCAGTCTCAACCCCAGAATGCTAGGCTGGTTGCATGAGGGTCTTTTTATTTCACCTCGGCAAGCATCACTTAGAATAATTGTCTTTTTTGATCACAACAAATAATGCCGCTTTCAAATGCTTTCAGCCTGCTATTATTTTGGCAGATCAAATACTGAAACCATAAAAAAATACCATAAAAACTTTTATGGGTGACTTAAAAGGGAACCCACCGGGTCTGCTGCTGATCTCCTGAACTGATAGGAGAACCAGACCAAGACAAAGATCCTTCAGAAGGGTTTTTTTTTAGTGTCCATCTGGGGCCCTCAGCCCTGGAAGACATTAGCTGCGTTTCCATGATAGTTTTTCGCAAAATACATAGGCCGTAATTCTCGTAACATCTCATCCCACGAGAGTTACGTTTGCTTTTGTTTCTTTACGTTTGTTTGCTGTCAAGAATTGGTATAATATTTTTGTCTTTGATTACTTGGAAAAAATATTCTGTCTCCTCCTCCTGCAAACATAACGCGCCATTTTCACTTGAAGTGAACTGGTCATGTGACCCCCGCACGTCAAGTCCGGTGACGTGTAAAGGCGAAAAAAAGTGTTTCCATGACACTTTTGCAATTAACATATCTGTATCAATACGTCTGAAAAACCACCTCATGAGAGCATAAAAACTTTTCAGCGATATTTTTAGAGGTTTTTCAAAGTTTATGTGTTTCCATTACCAGTTTTTAACGCGATATTTGGGTTTTGCGCAATTCTAGGGGTAACGGAAACGCAGCTACTTCTAGCGAAGTTCAGTCAGGCCACGTATTTTATCATAACAATCGTTCTGAACATGACTATTGTCTCCTTGAAAATGTCTAATATATATATTTTTTTCCAACTCATGTTTCTTTTTCCTCCACTTTATACTGACTTCACTCGGGGGATTAGCAAACGCTCCGAGGTGTCGGTAAAAGAAACAGTGCACGCTTAACACCCAGCGCTCCTCTAATGATCTCCATTATGCTCACACATGTGTTATAACAGGCTTATGTGCTTAGTGCATTACCTCCGCTAAACCCTACCACGGAGAGCCATCACCAGGCGTACTCATGCGTCGACAAGAGCCGGCAGAAAACGCCCGCTAACGCATCGGCGCAAAGTATCAGGACTTCCCATGATTCCGAATCGTTTGCGTGCCGCTGAGGAATTCGTACAGAAACGCCGGGGGGTGCGATGTGATTTTCTGAGGAGTGTGTGGCCCGTGTGGAGGGCTCAGACTGGCGCCGGAAAAACAAAAAAAAAGCGGAGACGGTTCCGTGGCCTAGTTTTACCCCAGAGCACGAGAACATTTCAGCGGGGCTGATAAAACATTTAGAGCGCGGCGCGGCGCAAATCACTGTGAATCAAGGTGAACGTGACTGCGGTGCGAGTGAGCCGCCGCTTCGTCTCGTCGTGTCTTCGCGCCCGAGGCTCTCTCTCTCTCTCTCTCTTTTTTTTTTTCTCCCCCTCCTCCTACCAGGTACTCAACTTTGTTAACTCCAAAAGTTTGTCTCTGAACGGCGTTCGGCACCGAGCGGAATCAGACGCCCGATGCGTATCTGCTGCTATCGGTTTGACCGCGGAGGCAGCAGTTGAGGCAACACTTTGAGAGCGAGAGACTAAGAGTTAAAACAAACCAGATAAAAATCAAATAAACACTCTCCATCAGCTTCAGCTGCGTAAACACGCGCGCGCTCACATTTACAAACCGGAGCATATGGTGTCCGTCCAAATGCACGGGCGTGTTTGTGCGACTGTGTCGAGTGTATACTCTTGTGTGCCTGTGCACGCGGGTGCCCTCCGACACGGCGACCCTGACCTCCGCAGACAGACAGTTTCAGACCGGTGTTGACTGAAAGCCGAGCTCTTCTCAGAAACAGCGCACGGCTTGAGTGGATTTGGGCCGAAGCGACGCGGTAATGGGGGAGAAAAAAAATAGCTTATATCACCCCACTTAATGGCGGAGGCAGGTAAAAGTGTTCTTAAGTCGAGCCAAGTGATTCCCTCTGTAATAATTGGTTGTTCTGAGCAAATGGCAGAGTCTCTTGTGACCACCAAATGGATTTGCAAGTCTGGGGGGGGGGGGGCTGCCTGGTACTTTAACCTCGGGCTTCAGTTTATTCAAGCTGAGAGGCCTTCTGCTGTTTCAGACGTCGACAGCAAGCGAACTTGAAGACAGAAACACATCCGAGGCAGCAAAAGTTTGAGGCAAAAGTCCATTTGCTTCCGCTTGAGACGCATTTCTGGAAATCAGACCTGAGGTGACATCACGAAGGGGGTCTGATGAGTGACAACAACCCAGTCGATCACGGTATGAAGAATAAAATAAACATCCGGAAAATGTCAAGAACTTGAGGCCGGGATTAATGTGACGCTCATTGTTGCTTATCACGTTTCAGGATCCGGGAAATAAAACAGACCTCAGGTTAATTAATAACCGGGGTTTCAGTCCGTCTGAAAAGCAAGAAGTCTTTGGAGCAAAATAAACAATCGCAATGTGAACACGCGCGCAGCATTTTCGACCCTTCTAGACTCTGAAATACTGCAATCCACTGGAGCGTACTTGTGGTTTGGGGCGTCACGCGCCAGTGGAAATCTCACAGTTCAAGGGCAAAATTCCTTCCTTGCACAAACCCCTCGGGGGGAAGCAAACAAAAAACACCTGTTTGCGCTGCGCCACTCCCTTTCCATTTATTTATTTTTCCCAAAAATCGAGAATTGAATCCGTCCATTGTCCTTTGGCTGCTCTTTTTCTTTTTTTTTTGAGTACCTTTCTGGGGGCTCTGGCCAGATTGTCGGGGTCCAGCATGTAGAGGTGATCCCTGGCGCCCAGCAGGAGACGACCTCTCTCCTCGTCCAGCAGCAGCGAGTGGGAGTGGAGGCCGTCGGAGGGACCCAGGAACTGGGAAACGCTGCCAGCCTGCAGCAGCTCTGCCACACACAGATAAAGAGATTATTCCAAACGTTTGCGCGCGTAAGGTTCGGATTTAAAAAAAAAATACAAAAAAATAAAAATTCAGACACAGTGTGTAAAAGATATTACAGGCGGATTACGCCGTCCGACTATTGGCTTTATCTCGCTTGCGCCAAAATCCGACCCCCGCAACCCCAGAAACAGGCTCGGTGTTTCTTCATCTCGGCAGGAAAACAAGTCAAAATAAGAAAAAATAAATAAATAAATAAATCTTAATCCTCTGCGCGTTGACACCTTCAGAAGGGCTGATGATGTGAGGTGATACAGTAGCAGCAGCGGAGGCATTCATGGGATACTTTTATCAGGGCCGCCGCTTCATCAATCACGATGAGACGTGTCGGCGTCAACGCGGCTGTTATGAAAACGAGGGAGCACTATTTACGAAGGGTCGACTCCTCCAAGCGCTTTTTCCCGAAGACGAGCCGACGCCTGTATAAACAGGCGGCGCGGCGGAGGCGTGCGCCTGCGACGAGGCCGCGGCGATAACAGCAGGTGGCTCGTCAGAGGGGAGGGGAGGGGAGGGGGGGGCGCCAGCGGTCTGGCGGAGTAACCATTTTCAGTTACATTCAAATGAATCAGCCGACGTGAAAAGCTATAAGATACTGTTTGCCGTTCTTCTTAGGGCCGGGGAGCTGAATAGCGGCTTCATCTTCCGATGCGGCGCCGAGCCCCCTTCATCCCTTTTGATTTGAGGAAATCTCCTCCGTCGGGGGCGGCCGGGGCTCTGTTTCTCAGTGCGCTAGTATTGCAGCATGTCTTGGATAAACAGCGGCTCAGCGTGGGGGGTGGGGGGTGGGGGGGTCCTGTCCTGTGGGAGTCACTCTGAAAGGATTGACATTGTGATTACCCTTTTGGTGTGAAAGACCCGAGAGGTTAGCGACCCTCAATATTTGAACTTCTGGGACCCCCCTCTCCCTCGGCCCCACCACCACCTGAGCACCGCACAATCCCAGCTTAATACCTCCTCCTATACACTGACTCACACACACGCACTGCTCCGCCGCCCCCACAGGCTCATATCTGCCTCCCCTTCCAACGCACACATCATGCCCAAATAAGACTAAACCTTAGAGAGAGATTATGCCTTGCTAGCCCCCCGGCTAACGCTAATCTGTTCTGTAAACACGCAGCACTGTGAGCCCATTGAGGCAGCGTGCTGAGCCGCCGCAGCACCTCTCTCCGAGGAAGAGGACCCTCAAACACCCCCCCTCCACCCTCTACCCAACCACCACCACCACCAAACGACTCCTGATGAGCTCCTCCAGCGCAGCTCCAAAGCACCTTTATCTCGCAAATTCAAACAAGACATCATCGTATGTGAGGCCTCCGCCGGGTTTAGGCTGCGCAGATGGGAGAGACTCTGGGCTCCATGGCAGCATAATGTCTGCCATTGTTGACGGCGCGGACCACCCAAACCCCAGCGTGAGACAGATAATGCTTTAATTAAGACTGATTGCAGCCGTGAAGCCGTGGATGAGTCCGACACGCAGGGACAAGTCGGGCCGCGCATTTCGTGCAGTGAGGGAGACTGCGTGTATTCAAAGTGGCAACATCATCGACCAATTAAGTTGTTTTTTTTCTGTTTTTGTCCTTTTTTTCTTCACTTTTTCTTTTTGCTTTTTCCCCATTGTCCTTGGGAAAAAAGAAAAAAAAATGTTTTTTTTCTTTTTCTTTTTTCCATCCCTTTTTTCTTCTTTTTTTAAAAAAGAAAAAAAAAAAAAGTTATTTTTTATTTTATTTTTTTTCCTTCTTTTTAAAAAAAAAAAAAAAAAAAAGAAAAACAATTAAGTTTTTCAGCTACTGCTCACTTATTGCGAGCTCCCGAAAAGCCGAGACGAACCCTAAAATGCACGTTTGGTTCGTGAAGGGAAAAATATCCCGAGTGATAAACGGCATCGGCCTTGGCCACATTGACTGAACGGAATGCACGCGCTCCAGGGTAATGTTTTTTGGCTGGACGTGAAGGAGGAGGACGCGGCAGTAATAATAACGTGCGGTGAAAGACGTATGAATGGCGACCAGGTGTTTTCTTATCAGAGCTTCTCCCTCCAGCAGCTGCTCCAAAAACAACTGTTTTTAAGAGCGAAAGGCGACCACTCGGTCAGGATTAAATTTACTTTGATGGCTTCAACCTTCACCCACTGCGGCTGAGGCTGAGCTCTCGGTGAAGGTGGTGGGGGTGGGTGATGTTTGAGGTCTGATCGGCGCCGGGCGGCTCTGCTTGCGGAGAGAGCGTGCGATGAGGAGGAGACGACGAGGTTTGAAGGTGAGATTTTCTTTTTTTTTTCTCTCTCTCTCTTTGCCGCCCGAGCGAGCCTGACATTGGCACCGCTCCATTTATCTGAGAAGTTTCCCTCTTTGGCTGAACAGTATAGTCGCACCAGCCCATGAACGCAGTCAGGTACTCAGGTAAACGGCCTTGATAAACTGCAATAATGAGTGTAATTATGAACGCAGGAAAAAAATGGAGCAAACTGCAGCGATAAGCATGATCGCCCCCCGCAGGGAGGCAAACTCCATAGCGGTCATTATTCCTACTACTTACGTGTGTTTATGTCGGACTCTCGGGACGTGCACGCGTATCTATTTCAAGCCAAACTGAGGTTTGGAAGCTTTTTCGCCGGCAGACGGCGTTGGGAGGTGGGAGTCAGAGTGAGTTTACATTAAGGTCACAGCGGGGGATTTGGAAATTTTATGGGGCAAGACTGAAGTTCATCTGTGCGGTTTCTCGTAGCCGGCTTCGCCGCGTGAGGGATGGGGACTTTGAAGTGAAGTTTGCGCTGAGGTTTTTTTAGAGGCAGCGCAACGGCGGGGGGGGGGGCAATAAGTCAACCCCTTCCCCCTGGTGGCGTAGAGAAAACACGCGCCGTCGACGCAAAAAAAAAAAAAAAACTAAACTCACAGACTGAGCGCACGCTGCCGGGAGCAGCTAATGTACACACGGGGGATTTAAACAACAGTTGTCATTGGGCCAAGAGCGTCAAACAAGTCGTGTTCGGCGCTGAGAGCTGGACGTCTCTGGACTGAACTGCAGCGGGAGCGTATTTCATACAAATGGGTTTATATTTAATAAGGCTGTACTGCTAAGGCCCGTACCGCTCACTCTACAGTCACATTTTAAAGGCCATTTACTTTACGGTCCGACTGGGTCTCGCTAATCGCTTAGATCTGTCTTTTTTTTCCGTGATCGGAAAGAAAAAAAAAAACGCTACAGAGGCCGAGACGAGAGACGTGTCTAGACGGCGGCCTTTGAAGAGAAGAGCGGCTAAAACACCAATTAGACAACGTCAACATATTTCACACGAGCTTTAATCATAACCGCGTTAAATGACGGCAGACGGGGTAATGGAAGTCTGCTGGCATGACATGAAATGTCTTTGGCGAAAAAAAAAAAGTCACAACAGTTCGGTTCTTACCTCCGTGGCTGAGTTTGACCCTGGGGACGCTTTGTTTGATGCTCGCTCCGAAAGGGAGGGCGACCAGCAACATCAGTCCTAATAATGGCAGTGGCGGGCGGGACAGTGCCTTAATCCTCTTCCCTCTTGCTCCATAATTGCTGCCAGACGTGCACCGGGGAGCCCCGACTTCATTCAGACTTTGATTTAGGGAGTCTTCCGTCTTCATCGTGCGGTGGAGAGCTCTTCCTCTGTTTCCACTCGGTCCTTTAGTGCAACCCTGGAGGGAGCCCGGGAAAGAAAAAAAGAGGTGAGTTTGGGAGGAGCAATTATAAGTGTGTGTGTGTGTGTGTTTGTGTGTGCAGTCTCATCTTAACTGCGCGCAGGATATGTACACAGGTTTCTGTTGTGGCCCCCGACAATTGTTTCACCATGGAGCCCTCCAGGCATGTCACCGCTCACCGGCCGCCCTGCGTCAGCTGCCGCCCGTCGCTGCCGCTTCCCCTTTGTGTGACGTCTTTTAATCTGTTTGCCCAAAAACAAAGGTCGGCCCCGACGGAACGCGGAGAGACACACTGGACCATTTTTCACCCGGCCGGCGAACCCGAAGCTTTTAATCTCCTCTCCGTCTCATTCCGAGTTGGATAAGTCATTTAATTTGTCACCTAAATGACACTTGCCAAGCTTTTATAGCGCCGGCTGATGACCCTGTCAGCTCCTCCTTTATGCGCTATAAATAATTGAGGCACGCTCTGTGCTGGACTTCACAGCGTGTTAAAGAGGCGGGCAGGCCCCGGTGCAAAGGGAGCCGGCCGGGCGAACGCTCATGGGAACGCTCACTCGACTTTTATTGTTGTGATAAGCGTGGAGAGCTGAGCGATGTGTGCTAATTCAGGGCAGGGCTAACTGACCTAAGAGTGCTTTTTTTTTCCTTTTTCTGTTTTCTTTTATACAGATGGGAAAGCAACACTTTAAAATGTTGGGAATAAGGATGCAAGTTATGGATTAATTCATTAATCGTTGGTTGACTGATCTTATCCATCGATTAACGATTAATTGATAAGCAGTGATTTCTTTCCTGAAAGTTTCACAATGAAAAATGTGTAAGGATGTGTTGAGGGTCCAGTGTGACCCATTTCTACATTAGAGAACAGTAAAAACACCCAAAACATTTATCCATTCATCCTTGACTTCTAAAGGGTAACATTTCAACTTTTTCTCAAAAAAAAGCTATTAAAAGTAACTTGTTCTAGGTATATTATGACCATCACAGTATCTACAGGTGAATTGCTCATTCCTGCCACTACACTGTTATAATGATATTAACTACCCGTGTAAAATATGTTCAATTAATTGCGACTAATTTAATTTAATCGATTAAATTGTTAATCGACAATTAATCGATAATCGATTAATCATTAACATCCATAGTTGGGAAGAATCGACCTCGACGCAAAACTTTGATCAGTCAAAATAGACATATGGTTTGCAGTTGAAGCCAAACTTTTTGTTGATCACACTGGCCAGCAGAGGCAGGACGAGACGAGTTCATTCATTCACAAGAAGCTCATCGATGTGCGTCCCTCCGCAGCCTCCGAGCCCTCATCGAAGCCGCCTGCATTCACCCTTCGCTGCATATGGTCTCCACACCTTCCTCAGTCTCACTTCATCCGTCTCTATATAAGTAGTGGCGGGTGCGGGATGTTTAGAAGCATGAACACGAGTGTGCCGAGAAGTCTCACCCTTCACCCCCGCACGTAAACTGTGGATAAATCAGCAGCCAAAAAGATACAGACTCAAATAAAAAAGGAAAAAAAACAAAACCCTGTGAAGTGAATGGGGCTGATTACCGTCTTGATGAATTCTCCCGCCGTTCAGTCTAAATTGGGTTCCAAACGAGCGCAATCCGAGGCGCCAACAGCACTTTTCACCGGGGATTTTCAAGCCTGCACTCCTGCCTGCGCATTCCGTCACAGCCTGGCTACTAATTAACCAGGGAATCGATGAGGAAATTAATGAATGCATCAAAAGAATGCCTCCCCGCCGACAACCTCACCGCTCCGTCTCCCTCAACCCCCCCACTGCTCCCCCCACCAAGCCAGATAACACACATCAACCTCTCTCGCGACAACATAAACAATGTCAGCCTGGATGAATGGATCCGATGTGCCACGCACGCCAATATCTCCAACGCTGGAAACAAGCATGTCGTGGTGGTGGGGTTGGGGGGGGGTCCGAGGCGCGAGCAGACGGATTCGTTTTTGGGATAAAGACTAATCTCTCCGACGACGGGGAAATTATACGAGGTGACATCCGACACGCGCGAGATTCATTCACGCCTTTGCGCACAGATTTAGACGGGGTGATAAAGCGTAAGCGCGCCTCCGCCGGCAGGCTGACGCGGCTCTCGCCAAGCGCAACTCATTTCGCTCCATTTACTTCGCCCGTCCGCTTGGCAAACCCGCGGCAGAGTTCATTTCGCCGAGGATGGGGGCGACGGAGTGGGCGACGGAGTGGCCCACAGTGGGGTGGGAGGGGAAGAGGATTAGAGCCCCGATAAACAGTCTGCTGTTTATCTAAGATGACAAATTGAGGCACCTTCACACCTTCAGGGTTAGAAATACAGATAGAGAGAGCGAGAGAGAGCTGTGTGTGACGTATGGGCAAATTGACAGCCAGAGAGTGAGTGTGTGTGTGTGTGTGTGTGTGTGTGGTGGGTGGGAGGCTGCACAAAAAAAAAAAAGAAAGGAAGCGATTCGGTTTTTAAATCCGCGCAAACCTCTCTGAGCGGCGGCGATAGCGTTCAGGTGCGAGCCGGCCGGCGCGTCCTCGCCCCCGCTGACAGGATTTCAACCTGCGTGCGAACCTCCGCTTTCTCTCACCTTGCCAGTCAGAGGTGCAGGCCCGTGGAGCGCGAGCATGCCGCCGACATAAAGGAGCGGCGCTCAAGTGTGAGGAGGGGGTGGAGGAAGAGAAGGAGGAGGAGCGGAACGACCCGCTGCCATCTGCCGAGGAGGGGGAAAAAATAAATAAAAGGCCGACAGAAGGAGGCCGTCACGCCGTGCCGCAGGCAAGGCAGGCAGGCAAAGACGTCAAACATGTTGCCAGTCAGTCAATGAGTTGGAGAGAGTGACGCGCGGAGATAGAGGCGTGTGTGTGTGTGTGTGTGACCGAGAGAGAGAGAAAAAGAGCGAGAGGTGATGGAGAGTAGAAGCAGACAGCATGTGCCATGTGGTTTGAGCTAACACCTCTGTTTCCTGGTGGCCGCGGTCCCTGTTGCCTTTGGCAGGGCGGCCGGCCTGGGTGGAGGCGGTGGTGGCGGGGGTGGGGGAAACAATCCCGACGGCCAGCGCTGACAGATTTAGAGCCGCGGCCGCCCCCCCGCCCTCAAAAAAACGGCCGTCGCCGCCGCCCGCCTCTGATCCCCAAACCCCACGTGGAGCGTTTTATAGGCGTCGTCGTCGCAGCTTCTTCCTCCTCCTTCCAAACGCGCCTCCAACCAGTGGATCCACAACTCCAGATGTTCCCAAAAAAAAAAAAAAAGAGGAAAGGAATTCCGTCGTCCGAAGGGCTCGTCAAGTGAGGTGGGGAGCGGAGCAGATGGTGGAGATACGGTCCGGCCCGGCACTGCAGGCCCGACAGGCCTTGGGCATCCTCACGCTGAGACCACCCTTAATGAGGCATTAAAGCAACACCCAGGTGCCCGGCGGAGCACGCCATTATCACGGCCCCCCATCTCCACAGGACAGAGTGCATTAGCGCGCCTATTTGTCTCGAACCCCGACCCCCCGACCGACCACAGGCACTGACCTGGGAGAACAACATCGGTAATTGTTTCTAGCTCTCAAAACGTCGCTTGTTTTTCTTGGCAAAAGTCAATCATCTTTTCTTTTTCTTTTTCTTTTCTTTTTTTTTTTGTTCGCCCCCTCGACTCAAGCTTGCATTTAAGCAAGTATGTAAATCCCAAGTGTCTGTCCCAGGCCTGTGAGAGCGGGGAGTTAGGCGAGTTCAAGTCTCAATTGGGATGAGGAAAAAAAAAAAGGCCGGACAGTCACCAGGCCACACTGTTTGGGTTTGTGCAAGGGTTGTATAACTGCATGTTGCATAAAAATGTCAAGGTTTTATGTCAAGTACTACTACCACACTACATTATTATTATACATATTTGACAATATTTACGAACACATAAAAATATGCTCTCTGTATTCATAATTCACACATATCTACAACTGACATTGCGTTTTTACAACTATTTCTGCTTTATCGTGCTTCTACCTGAAACTTAAGACTTTGTTTGTTGTTGTAGCACTTTTAAAGTCTGCTTGTCAAGGTGCGAAGGCGTTACACCTCTCACGTACATTTACGGCAAAACCTCACAGCGGCCAACAGACTGTACACTGAAGTTCTTTTGCCACCTTTGGCCTCATTTCCTGATATTTCCTGTAATTTGTTAACGCTTGGTGTAACATAAGTTACGAGGCATCGAGCTGTGATTCATTTCGGATTTTAAAACACAAACATTACTCCACCTTATCGGTGGAAAAAGTCCATATCCGCACAGCACCGAGTGAATCTCTTGGGAAATTACATCTCACCCCAAGAAATGAGGGCAAAATAAATTGCCAATTCTGCTGCCCTCCCTCCAAATGCACAAAATGTTATCTGGCAAAACACAGCGATACCGTCGCCATTGGCCTTTGAAGTTGGAAACCCTGCAGTAAAGTAACCCTGAATAACAAATGGGAACACAGCACAAACATTTGTAAGGTAACGATACTGAGTATCGAGCTCAGCATTGACGGTTTGAACCTTCACCTTGAGGAAATCCTGCATTTCCTGCAGCTGTTTAGTCTCCAATAAATCCCATCAATCCGAAACCCATCGGCGGAGTGGTTGGCCTCACGCAAAACAGCAAAACAGCCGAGGGGTGGCGGCAGTTACCCCCACTTGTGAGAGTTTACGTTAGGATTTCTTTCTGTTTCGTCTCAGGTAAACACAGCGACACGGCCGCGTTGACAAAAATGACATTGCATGAAAAATCCCTGGAACTTCCAGCAGTCAAAGAAGTTAAAAAGTTATGCTGAGACCACCAGGTGACATCTTGCAGCTGACAAATGAGTCTAAGTGGGGCAGAGAAAAACAAATGTGGTGGATAAAACCGAAAGGCTGAGGTCCTGCGTGTCCCAGCCAAAGCTTTTATCTTAAGACTCCTTAATGGTATGGTAACTAAATACAGATAATTTTTTTTTTTTTTTGAAGTCTTTGTATGGAAGTTTACTGTTGCTCCATAATCCCAGACTCTTGCCCCCGCGCAAGGCGGGAGCCCACAGCTCTGCCGCCACTCACCTGAAACAGTCTCAGCTCTGCTGTCACAACACGGACTGGGCGGGAAGGTGGGAGCAGAGACACCGGATCTCTTTTTAATAGTAAACATGTGCAGGGGGAAAAACAACACATGGGAAACGGAGTCGGGCCGGCGGATCAAAAACAAGAGAGAAGCGACCGCGTAACCAAGACAGCGACATTGAAAACAGCCCGTTGGCGGCGGCGGTTCGGTGGCAACAGGAAACAAAACAAGCAACTCCGCACATGCTGGAGAGGGCGCGACCCCCGAGCGTACGTGAACGTATTAGAGGCTCTGCGTGTACGGACGTTGCCTTGTGTGAGCGTGCGTGTAAGCTAATACCATCCCCGAGGGAGGTAGATGGGAGCGATGTGCTTGTAAGTGCCTCACTCGTCTCCCAATGGCCCGAGGACACGGGGGAACACCCATGCGTGCTATGCATCAACTCCCCTCAAGAGCATTTCAAGTTTCTCGACAAATGTGGGGAAGCCACTTCATTGTTCTCGTCGCGCTGCGGTTACCTTCGGCTTCCCATCGGCTCCAGCGCAGCCCGGCACAGACAGACAGGCAGGCACGACACGGAGCTGCAGGCCACGCATACCCAGCCGGCCAGTCTGTCTGTCTGTCTGTCTGTCTGTCTCTCTGTGAGTCATTGGCACCTAGCTGTTGTGGACTTTACTTCGTAGTAAAAGGTGCTCCAGCCAGGCCATATAAGGGTGTGCGAGTTGGACGCGCGGCATTTCGAGAAAAGCCCGTTTTAATAACACTTTCCGCTCCAAAAAAGCCCCCCCTCCCCCCGTTGAAGTTTTGAGAAAGCCGTCTCGACTCAGCTCGTTTCAGCTTTTCATCACCTTCCAAAGAGAGAGCGGCGGTGGCGGGGCGAGAACGTCACGCGCTTCTCGCCGAGCGTAGGACGGGCCTTTCAAAAACACACAGCTCTCCCCCGGACCCGGTGTTGTGATTTTTAGAGCGATTGTTGGAGCGGTCCAGACACGTCACGCAGGGCAAGGCGTAGTCGGAGCACCCAGGAGGGCTCGAGGTTTGCGCCGCGTGGATTTACATTGGTTGGAACAGAAGGGGGGCGGTGGTGCGGGAGGTCATTTATATTAACTCCACTTTCAGCGCTCGCGGGTTGCAGACGAGGATACAGTTTCACTTGCAAACCATTTCTTCAATACACTATAGTGCTACTACTACTACTGCGTATACCACTCTGGTGATGCAACAACTGGACCGTTCTTAAAAGGTCATCCGCGATCTTACAAAACTGTGTCTTATCGTGGAACCCATTTACCGTCCATTTACTTCAGTCATGCTGATCGCAAGCCTTGACATGCTGCCAGCAACATCAATGATTACACACAACTCCCATCTTACCGTCCGTCCGTCCGTCGTCCCCCCCCTCACAACAAGCCCCTCAGCACAAAAGCTCCATGTAAGGACTTAAATAAACTTTATGAAGAGCAGTCAGTAGAAGGGGAGGTGTTTCACACTATCAGATACACAGGCGGAGGGGGTAAGTGGTTAAATGATGACAAAAGTCATCCCGTACAAGCGCCTGCTTTCTTTAAATACACACACAGCAGTTGAAAGGCTGGAGTGAAATACGGAATATTATGGACCCGGGCGAGGCTGTGTAAAGTGCACCTATTGTCACAATTAATTTAGGAGTATTTTAAAGTCCCCGCCACTGGGCCCCCTCTCTTCAAAACACTGGCCACAGCAACCTTCAGCGTCACCATTAAGTTTTAAGTGGCCCTGCGCACACAGTTGTGAAACCTGTCTGCATAAACATAACTCTGGTGTGGAATACGGCACAAGTGCGCGTTGCTGTTCTCAGTTTAAAATAGACTGCAGTTTTGTGACAGCCCTGAAGAAACTGTAGCAGCACATCTGACTTGACAGTTCAATGAGAAGCTCGTGTTCGCTGGTAAATGAATAAAAGGAACAAAGTCACGGTTCTTAAAAGATACACTTGAGAAACTCCTTGAAGGAGGGAAAATTCCCCCGGAAAAAAAAAACTTCAATTACAAGGCAAGAAAACTTTCTACACAGGCAACCATGTCATTCTCACAAACACAAAGGCGTAAATTAGAAATGTTCCGGTAAAAGCTACACTGGCAACTCGGCCTGAGGATTAAAGTCACGAGCCAAACTTCTTAAAAACGTAAAACAATATACTTGAAAAGAAAGAGTTTCACTTTTCAGGCAAACTTTCTGAGTCTCATCTTACCTGCGCAGCGGTTGGTTCGCTCCGTCCCCTCTCACGCACTGCACATGCCCGGAGAGTGCGGACAGCTGCTGCGTCTCCCTTCCTTAATTGCCCCGCGCGAGGAAAAGAGAAAAGTGGGCGAGAAAAAAAAAAAAAAAAGTGCGACAGCGCGCGCCAACTCGGTCCCCCCCACCACCACCACCACGACGGCAGCGCGCGCGCGTGAAGTCACAATTAGTTATATCAATAAACACACAAATATATATATATACATATATATTTCCGCGCTCTCCTTATTCGTCGTTGCGAACACCGCTGAACTCTCGGTGCACTCTGCGCGAGTGTTGGGCGGCTGCTTGTTGCTGTTTGGCGGAAACTCCTGCTGCTGCTGCTGTTGCTGCTGCCTGCTCGTGCCGGGCTGGGAGGGTTGGAGGAAGCGAGGGGGGGCGGGGCTCCCAGCATCTGCACCGCTGCCAGACTCTCTATCGAACACCTGTGTTTGGAACCTCCCTCCCTGATAACGTTATGCCCTGTTGTGTGTGTGTGTGTGTGTGTGTGTGTGTGTGTGTGTGTGTGTGTGTGTGTGTGTGTGTGTGTGTGTTTTTTTTTTTTTGTTGTTTTTTTGGGGCGGGGGTAAAAGTTTTTGGTTTTAGAGAGAAAGCTATTCTAACTGTGGATTGTATGGCGTTTCATAAACACACCAACAATGTTTTTAACAAAGTGTTCCGAATTATATCATTCTTTATGTACACACTTACGGATGTAATATTACATTAAAAGAAAAAGACGTTTCTGTGTACTTTGTGGTGTCATGACAACTAGAGTCGACAGTAACGTCACACTTCCTCTGTTTTGTGTTCGTGTCCTGCTCCTTGTCGACTGGCTTGATTTGACCATGAGGTCATGTTAAACTATGCCCGTGCCCTCTCTCACCCTGCCTAGATAACCAGAAGCCCCCTCCAACTCCTGACACCCTCTCAGAAAACAACAAACGGCGACGGACAGACGGCACTTGTTGCTAATGGTAATGTAGCAAGCTAGTTAGCTTGAGTAATTTACAGAAAAACAAAACAATCTGACGGAACACCGTTATGGGGCATCCTCTCCCTTGCTGTATTGTGCACTTTGTTGTCACAGGATATTGTTTGTCAAGTGAAGGTTCAGTCCTTGACATACCAGAGGCTGCAGCAGATGTTGATCAGAAAACGTCTTTGAAAAGTAAACTACAAAAGCAGACATGTTCAAAGGCTTATGACCATTACTTTCAAGCAAATTGGATTGACCCAGAAAATTCCAGGCGGAGCACGAATATAATTTTGTTAGTTAGAGAAATGTGAGCTTGTACGCTTGCACGCCAACCCTGGTACTGATCAACCTTTGTGAACCTGGGTCCAGCGTCTTCCCCCCAGGCGCTACCGGTAAGGACGAAAAAGAAAGACAACTGCTTTATTTTGCCTCAGAGAAGACATTCTGCCAGTGTGAATAACTGATCTGTTCCTTAGGAGTCTGTCGTTGCACTTTTTGAGCAAACATGGACCTTCTTTGCCACTCTCCGTGCAAACACGCAGTCAAAATTTAAAAGATACAAAACTTTGTGTACAACAAAGAATGTGCACAACAACAACAACGATGGAAATGAGAACTGTAATGTTGTGCACGGACAAAAAAAATGGCAGTTTAAGCTTTAAAACATATAATTTGCTGCTGTCCAGTTTTGGGTGTGTCTCCAGCAAAATGTGACCTGCAAGGATTAAAGGTTACTGGTTTTTAGGCTAAAACAGAGTCCTCCCTTCTCATTGGGTGGTTCAATGTCAGGGTTTGTACTTCCCCAGGATGACTCCCACACCCACACACACATACACACACAGAGAGAGCAAGGGAGAGAGAAACAATAAAACCATTAGAGATAGGGCAGCACTAATGGATGACATTAAACAATGTGGATTGTCAAGTGTCTATCCCAATACCGCCTATTCTCAAGGGGTTTGTTCCTAATGTTGTGTTCATAAGACTTTATTCTGCAGTATTTTTACAAACGCAGAACTTTTATACAAATTCCAAGAAAAACACACACTTAGATTATGCAAAAGCATAGAAAGATCACAAAACATAAAGCCAATAATCCAACAAATGTTTCTGCACAGGTAAACACTTTATTTTCCACAGTGACCGTTGGATTAAGTTAAATTTTCTTACAGCAGTACTTTTTTTATGGGCTCTTAGCAGAATTTCCAGGCAGTGATGCAGGAAACCAGGGCCCTTTTTTTGCACTCTGTGCTGCAATTTTAATTGGGAAGTGTTTTTACGTAATTAGTTTAATAGAATTTTGGCAGAGAAAAATTTAGAGGCAGACACACTGACAACAGCCTGGCAGGTGGTCCCATTCTTCCAATTAGGAGCGGGAGCCAATGGCTGAATGAATGGGAAACCTCTTGTTGCTCTACTGTTAGGTCCCCTTGTAAAACCACAAAAGAACGAAACAGTGAAAACTGTAGTTAAATAGCTTTGAAATTTTTTGAAGAACCGTTCACCTGATTTGGCAGATTTTTTTAATTTCTCAATCCTTCCGGTTCTGCTATAACTGTCACCGAGCAGCATCTAGTAGAATGACTTCAGAAGCAGTTGTTCACAACTGGCTGATGGAAACTTTTGCTGATCATCTTCTGTAATTTTTTTGGGACGAGGAAGTCTGGCCCATGTACCTCCAACCTCTTTATCTGTAAAGAACTGATTGGTCATGGAATCCACTAAACATTTCATGCATCTGATTGTCTCGCGGCGTTTTTGAGCTATTTTCAAGAGTGAAGAAAATGAGCGATAAACCAGAATCACGTTTTTTGACCGGCAGGAGATGTTTTTCATTTTCATTTTGACTGCGACTTTTTACAAGTCGAGTGAAAGATCACACAAGAATGTTTGGGATTTCTTTTTTTTCTTTTTTTCTTGTTGCTTAGGGTGTTTTTACCCATGTGAACCCAACAGCACAAACGGGGCTTGTTATTTTTTCCAGCCGTATCCCTTGACAAATGGAGTGAGAGGCAACGGAAAGGATTTGGCAAACTCAGACATGATAAGGCAAACGGAAGAATAGCCCCTTAATCCTCAGCCGTTCTGCCATGTTTTTATCCCGCAGATCCACCATTAAAGAGGATCAAATGTTCACTGTGGATGAGAGGGGAAGCTTAAGGAAAACTACTATCACCGGGAAGTGATTACAGATTAACATACCATATTTGATGCTGCTTATTATTCTTCACTAAATTGTCATGTTTTGCTGAAGATCACAGGGGAAGACATGGAGAAGAAAATACTTTAAAAGCAGCAACATTTCCTCATTGAAAGCATTTCCCTTATCACATACAGTAGATGCACAGACAAGAGAATCTCACAACTTTCTCCTGAAGCTTTCCTGGCTTCTTTTTGTTCAACTTCGAAGGGTAACGGTTGGCCTTCAAAAGGGGGCCGATATCGTCTGCGAAATGATGTGAGCGCGCAGACGTTCTTATAAACTTGGGCCTTAATGTTCCATTAGTAGATTAACGGTTCTCTGCCATTTAGAAAGAGAAACTTTATGTGGAAGAAACCCTCGCGCGCAACCACACGAATGGCGCACGTTGAGGAACTGAAATGTGGTGCAATCTGAGAGTAATTTCTGGTAATCGTAAAGATCTCCAGTAACGAGGCAGTCAGCCAGGCCCGGTCACCCAGAGAGCTCCTAAACTCCACGCGCACACACACACACACACACACACACACACACACACACACACACACGGTGGCCTCCAAGCCTTCGTGCCATTGGACTTGAACTGATTAAGTTATCTTGATTATGTGACTTACCACCAGGCTCGCAGTGTCCCGCAACAACTGGACCAGGGCTAATTCAATGGTCGTTATTTATCAATGATTAGGCCTCAAGGATCATTACTTAGATCTCAACTAGACAAGTCAACAAGCACGAAAGCGGTTGCAGCATGAACAGAAAACTGACATTTGTGAAATGCACAAAACTGCAGCCTCATTGAAAGGACCAAAGGAAGATCAAGTGAAAGCATACACATGTACTTTTTACTTATTTTAATTATCCATAAAGTGGTTTATTCACTCATTCTAAGTATTTATATTTGTATAAAAGCAGGTCCACTTAATATATATACATAATATAACAGCAATGCAAAGTTTTTACAGTGGCCCAGAACGTACAGTAGTTCTGCTCAGGGTTATTGACTTTTACTCTTAAATTTTGCTATTAACTTTTACGCACTGAGCGCACTGAGCCTGGGTAGGGCCCGGAGTTGTGGAGAGAAAGATATGTTACTGCAAAGTTCAAGGTAAAGGGTAACCGGAGTTACCTGTTGAAAGTAAACTTTCAGAGGACACCGGAAAGATATGTTACTGCAAAGTTCATCATGCTGGCAAATGTAATTATGGCTGTGTTGGGATGAGATCTTCAGGCTCGCTACCCACGACTGTTGTCAAACAATGTACTTCTGACCGCAGTACATTAAAAAAAAAAAATTAACAGGTCTCATGAAAATTGATTAGAATCGATTCTCATCAATGTAAGTACTTATTGAGAAGAGATTTAAAACAGGTCAGGGACTCAGCTGACTTTGCAGATTGTTCCACAGATTTGGAGCCCTGACAGCAAACCGTCTGTTTTTTTTTTTTGTTTGTTTTTTTAGTTTGCACTGGTATTTGGAATGAGCAGAAGACCTCTGCCCAAGGAGCTGAGTGTACAAGTTGGCTTATGTGGCAATGATGGGTTAGCAATGGAGCAAAAGCATAAACAGCATTGGAAGTCATCAGTAAAATCTGAAAATCAGAGTGTTTTTTATACACAACACAACTAAAACTGTTTTTCTCCTTTACAAAAAAATTAAAGATTAGCTTATAGTACTAGTACTAGATTACTTATAGTAATAGTAATTGTGAGGCAGTGGGAACGAACGACACTTGTGGAGGTGGATGAGGTCACCAAGTCAACCCTATCGGACAAAATCTCCATTACGATTCAGTCCTTTCTGTCTCTAGAATATCCTCACACTGACTCAATGGCAACTTTCCCTCACCAAATGGAGGCAAACGGCCAGAGCTTCAGACGTTGCACACACAGTCTAAACAATAAACCCACAGCCCACTTAAATGCATGCTTGAGATAAACACACACACACACACACACACATACACACTTCAAACAACACACATTTTCAGAATTCAGCAAGCCATGCTGCCAAAGGTAAACACTAAACAAGAAGGCCAATTAGACAGCAACACAACATGAAGCTAGCGCAACAGAGGTCGAGAAAGAAGGCCTCGTGTCTGTTTATTTTACGCCCGGAGTTTGTTGGTGATTGTCGAGTGTCTGAGCGTGAGCTTATTTATTTATTTCATGCAGCGCCGCGGCTCCGCGGCGAGACAGAAGGGATTTTGAAGGAGTGGGGAGCGTGTGGGCGGTCTGCAGCGTCTGGAAGAGGTCTGAGCTAGCGACGGCAGCGCAAGACGCTTTGATGGATGTCACGGAATAAAAGGCTTCCTGAGAAAATGAAGGTATTCGACGGAAAAATGCAGGCAAGTTATTTCAGAACGACCGCACAGAAAAGAAAACTGCTGAAGCGTCATTCCAGAGAAGTCCGCACTGTAAGAGGAGTGCCTGACTTCGGGGCGAATCGTGTTTTCTTTATTCCTCGTCTTGCAGCTCTTATTTCCCTTCAGCCCTCAGGACTGCAGTGCAGTTCCGTTGAATTGTTAGAATGCGTCACAGCCTTTATTTGAAACCAAAATGGGCAGCACACGAGCAAAGGAGAACCAGGGGTTTTTTCACCCAGGTGCGGTTTTGAAATGAAGAGCTGCCAACATCAGCCTTCCTTGTCTCCCGCGTCTGTGCCCTCAGAAGGGAGGAACCGACTGCAGTGATGGGAGTGACCACCCTGGAAAATGGATGTCTGTTATTCTGCCATAACTTGTAAAAAGAAAATACATACATATATTTATGTGTTATTCTAATAGGAAAAAAGAAGAAAGAAGAAAATTGACTGTGGCCGACACACCAAGGGGTCAAAGCTGTTGAGTTTCTTGGCCAAAATATGACTGTGTTGATTTAAGGTGTGTCTCTTGGCCGTTGATTCAAAGTCAAGCTGCGGCCCAAATCACAGGCTTTCGTCAGTGGAACAGTACAGACGACGTATTGTCACACATAAAACACATGTGCACCATGACGTATAACGACGGGGATGAGAACGTTACGCCTGGAAGCAAATACCTCTTACCATCATGCAAAAACATTTGAGCTGCAATGAATCATATGGGGTTGGTTTTGGAAGAGTCCATTATTACTCTCTTTGGACAGGTCTGAGTGTGCAAAATACACTTTATTCTACATACTGCTTGGTGTCAGCTAGCCCTCAGTCCTAGCTAGGCAGCAGGAAGCAACGCTAGCCGGGGTGCTTCCTCGTCAAGGGTTGCACACTCTGTTATTTTGGATGTGTGCAAGAGGTATGCAATACGTGACAGGCAATTCGTTTCAGCAAGTAGCCAGATGTTGGCTGAAATACGACTGCTGATCAGAAGTATGGAATTTTTGGACGCGGCCACGTCAGCCTCTCCGTAGGTGTCTATTTGCTGGCACGCGCTCCAGACTGAAGCCTGAAGCTGACATCCGTCTGGAGATCGCGGTCCCTCGCATTCCTCGCAGTGGAAATAAACATGTGCGGATGTCGTTGGATGAGCCGATAGCAACATTTTAGGGAAGGGAGAAGGGTAGAGACAGTCGGACGCGCTGATAAAAGAGGGCCAGAGCAAATTAGACCCTTTGGAAGCGGGGAGGAGGCTGACGCGCGGTCGCAGATGGCCCCCGCGAGTCCTCGCAACCGAAAAAAACGCTCCAAACAACGTCCTCCCATGAGCGGCTGCTCGCGAGCGCGAGTCTAAGTGATGCGGCGCAGCTGTGTTGTCTCGTTTTATTAGGGAGGCCTCCACTCCCTCCATCAGCTGTTCTCCCGCCGCATGAAATAAATCCAGAATCCCCCCCACCCCCGAAAGAAAGAGAGAAACGAAAACACAGACACAGTAGGCTTAACCCGCCGGTAAATTCAAAGCGCCGTCCGCCTCCCGCGACCTGAGGCTGCGACTTTCACCCTGTTTTTTTTTTTTGTTATGAAGCAGAGCTATTGCTTCATGAGAGAGAGGACGGTCCTTATCGACGTGCGCTGTCACCAGAGAGGGTCAAATGTTGGCAGCGGGCGGAGGGAGTTCGGGGGAAGGTGGAAGGAAGCGGAGACAGGAGGCATGTGCACTCGGCTTCCTGTCAGAAGGCCTAATTGTTGTGTGCCAGCGGGGACAGGGGAGTGTTTCTTGGCTCGCTCCCTCTCCATTTTACTGGCGTTCTCCCTCCCGTCTTCTGTCTCCGCAGGTCCTTCCTCGAGCCGCCACCAGCAGTTACGGGCGATTCGCATCGCCAGTTGCAAGGCCGCCAGAAGTCGAGGTTTGCGCGGAGAGAGTCGGAGAGGGGGGAGAGAAGGGCAGACTGCGGACAGAGGGATGAGTTCTTCCCGGCTTATCAAACATCACAGTTCACTCAGTCAGGAATGGTGATGGGGGTGAAGGGTGGACCCTGGGGTGGTCCTCGGTTCATAAACACTGTTGTCTCCAGTGATCGAGTTAGGACTAGCAATGCAAGTGTAAACACTGTCGAGTTATGCGGTGAAAAAAAAAATCATTTTATCATCCACGTAGAAGGGATGTTTTTTCATTTGCTTTAACGATTACCAAAATGGAAACTTTCGCCCCCTGAGGAATTAGCTGGCGATCTAAACCTACAGAATCAACTGTTGATGCTGGGTGGCAAGCGGAGGGTGGTGGGGGGTCCAATTTTCACAGTCCAACCCACGACCTCCCAGACTCCAGGCGGACGTTCTTCGGATCAATCGATCGGTTCTCAGCGTTAACAACTGCATACGTGCAGCTTGGCGTTGCAGTTTACAGGCAGGACGCGGAGCTGCGGCGGGAGTACGCGTTTCACCGCGTCGGCCCTCCGCATGCCCTAAATGAATCATTTTAAATCACTGCTGCATCCTGTGCCGGCCTCGCCGAGCAATTGTGGTCACTCAAGCGTAAAGAGCGAGAGGAAAAAAGAAAAAAAGAAAAAAGCTGCGAGCGGAGGGGAGAGGAGGAGAGCGAGATTGTTGCGATAACCCCCACGGCTTTGCCAAGAAAAGTGCTGTAAACCGTCCAGTTTGGAAACGACTTTATTTTGCGCGGGCTTATCCTGTTTTTGTTTTTTTTTATTTTTAATCAGGAAGTGCCTCGGAGCCAGACTGCCATCACTTTTAGGGAAGATGAGACGCAGCAGCATGCTGCATGAGCAAATGACTGATGCTGCATTCGCCTCTGCTGACGTTTTTAATCTTCTTCCCTGCAACTCCGACTCCCCCGCTGTTGGGCCGGCACTTGTGCACCTACTCATGATGATAATGGAATGCATTTTGTTGACGAGCGCGTGCGCCGGCGAAGCGTGACCTCTGCATCCCCGGCGTTTGCCGTAAATGTGTTTTTAATCTACCACCTCGCTGTTGGTCTTCGCTGCTGGCTGCTTTGTTGGAGGCCCATAAATCACCACCTTATCATATTTCAAACAATTGAGAAACAATTAAGAGCAGTTAGGCACCCAATTACCAGAGCATTCCAACTTATAAGGAGCCTCGGGATCACTACAGTGGGGTATAATTTCGAGACTGGCCGCAATCTGCACAGAGGTCACTCGGTACCTCACAAAGTTTCGCTATAAAACTGGATTTAACTGACCAATTTGGGCTAATTGGAAACAATTCGGGTTGTAATAAAATGCGAGGCAACTTTTAGGGAGAATCGGGACTTCAGCGAGGCGCACGGCGGCGGCGGCAGCGGCGGTGCAAAACCGCAGGACGGAGTGATTACAGGTGCGCTTCCATTAGGAATTATGCAGGGGCGGAGGAGAGGGGTGCTTGTAATGGGAGCCCTGAGAGAGAGAGAGAGAGAGAGTCTTGTGTGGCACCTGACTGGCTAAATGGGGCCAGGCCGGGCCGTAAAATAAGAAGGAAAAAATCAGCCTCACCTCCGCCGGCCGGTCTCTAATGAGCACCGTGTCTTGCGGCTGGATGCTGCCGCCGCCACAGGCGCACCAGCAAAAGTCTTCGGCCGAGAGGAAATGAGGAACGATCAGCACAATGACTCACTGTTAAGCAGGAGTGGCACGGAGACAAGTCCAGGGTGTACGCCGCTGGAAGCGGTGGCGGGGTTTCAAATGGCTGTTGGCGCTTATTAACCTGCGGGGCGCAATGGCACTGAGACAAGGAGCAGCTTGTAGCCGTCAAGTTTCAGTGTGCGTGTGTGTGTGTGTGGCTGCGCATGGGATCGATAAAAGTTAACAACCCGCTATTTTAAATATGGAATTTTTGGGTCTCTGGCAGCGATTGCCTCCTGCTCGCGCACCTCCACCACCGTGGCAGCTCCTCGCCATGTCACGCTGCAATAACCTCTAATGGCCGATGATGTGAATGGGGCAGTGTGTGGTGGCCGTGTCGGATGTGGGAGGGGAGACGAGGGGGGAGAAAAAGCCGAACGCAACACGAGACGAGGAGTCAAACTCAATATTGCTCCGCCGCTTTCATTGCCACAGTTATGGCCGGCTTGTGTGGAGGCACTTGCAAGCGCGGGGGCAAGTAGGCCGCCACTTTGACACCCTTAACGACACAAGTGGCCAATAAATAGAGCGGAGAGTCGGACGAGGGGGAGGAGGAGCAGGAAGAGGAGGAGCGGGGATAAAACACTTACAAAGGGAACGGAAACCTTTTTATCTGCTTTCAATTTCGGCGGCGGCGGCACTCAGCCGAGTTTTGTTTTTGCATTTTCAACCTCTAAAATCACCTCTCAAAGGACCCAGTTATAAATCTTGAGGGTTTTTTTTCCCCCTCCCCTCTACGCCACATGGGAACCTGCTCATTAGATCGGGGCAGTGCAACCAAAACCAATACCATCTGGTTGTCAACGGCAAAAACACAATTAGTGGCCCAACAGGGTCACACAAGGGCATTGGGTTTCAAGACGAAGGGACGAAGGGACGCACACAAAGGTAGTTTGGTGGGATGTGGAGGAGCTGGCGGAGGGCTGAGATATGTCAAGACAAAGGTCTAAGACTCCGGTGTCAAACATGAGGCCTGAGGGCTGAACCCGGCCCGCCACGTCATTTGATCGGCCTCCAAGAGCCTCCATGGGTGTAGGAACGTCTTAAAACTAAAGTCTTTGCTGCTTTAAAGTGTAAACTGGCCAAACTGCATCTCCCAATATGAATGTTGATTTTGTGTGATTTTTATGAGTGAGCTATGTTTTGAACGCATTATTGAAGTACACACAGTCCAAGATGATTGATGAGATGACACAAAGGCAGGGGAATCTTTTGTCAGTTTTGTCAAAATGTTAGTTTTGATAACATTTCTTGTCTGATGCTATTTGTCTTGAAAGGCCTGATGGTTAATTGGTGGAGTGAGTGGGGTTCTTATAGCTAAAGGGAATTGGTGAAAGTTAGATGATGATGGCACTTCTGGCTAAGTTATGACTTATTCAGTGTTTCTACATTTAAAACTCAATAAATGTTATATTTTCAGGCAACATGGTGACGCTGCAAAGGTGGGCTTGATTCCAGACCTGGGACCTTTCAGTGTGGAGCTTGCATGTTCTCCACGTGTCTGGTGGGTTCTCTCCGGGTTCACCGGCTTCCTCCCGCAGTCCAAGACCATGTATGTGAGGTGAATTGGAAACTCTAAATTGTCCGTAGGTGTGCATGTGAGTGTGAATGGTTGTTTGTCTCTATGTGACCCTGCGATGAACTGGC
The DNA here is from genome assembly GCA_009823395.1 of Thamnaconus septentrionalis. Taxonomy (NCBI): domain Eukaryota; kingdom Metazoa; phylum Chordata; class Actinopteri; order Tetraodontiformes; family Monacanthidae; genus Thamnaconus; species Thamnaconus septentrionalis. The sequence continues at coordinate 7,833,017 of CM020513.1, read as the reverse complement.
GACTTGTCCAGGGTGTCACCCTGCCTTCGCCCTATGACACCTGGGATAGGCTCCAGCAGACCCCCGTGACCCTTTGCTTGGGAAGAAGCGGGTATTGAAAATGGAATGGATATTTTCAGATGAAATTTCAGAGGATGCAGAAGACTTCACAAGAGTCAGCAAACAAAAGAGTCACATGACGAGTTTTTGAGACCATTGTTTGAGATGCTTCTACTAATCACTGTAGTGTGAACCTTGGACATTTTTCCGAAATTTCCCAAAAAAATTCAGTCAAATAGCTAGAATAGAAATATGGTGAAAAATGTTGCTAACTTTTACTAGATTGTATACATACGTAACTTACTCATACAGCTCTATCATTTTCTTCTATATTCAAGCTAGTGCAAGCCAACAGACTTCAAACGTGACTTTTTCCTACATCCCTCCGCCTGAGAGAACCCTGCAGCCTCGCTGGGGCCTCGCCTTAAATCCGAACCCGAGGCCAGTGGCCTTCAACCCGCCCCCGCCCTCACAGACAGTGTTCCCCACCTCACCCCCACCCCCAGCCAGAGACCACCTGGGAAACTGTCTCTACTCTCTAGTCTAACCTCTACCTGTTTGAAGGCTCCGGCATGAATCATGACCTCATTCGGGTGAGTTAATCACATCAGTAAAAGGCAATGATCCTCGCAGGAAACAAGACTTAAAAACCAGGAAGTTGAGACAGAGGCCTTCGCCCCGGGCCGGTGATCAATCACGAGGTGTCTGGCGAAAGAGCTCCCTTGCATCTGTTTGCGCGGCCGCTTAACTAAATGATTATTTTCACGTCGCTGCATCAAGGCCGCAGGTCGTCTCTTCCTCTGTGAGTTGCCGGCGCATAAGCAACGACTCTCTGTAGAACAGTAAAGCTGAAGCGGAAAGGCGTTTATGACGCAAGGTAACCGGAGACTCGGCTCAGGTTTCAGCCAAAACCGGACCTCATCCTTTCCCCTCATTGTAGACGTAAGGCAGGAAACTTGCAAGAAGTGCGATAGTGCTACTTGCTGTGTTTCATCAATTTCCCATGATCCCGTGTTTACACTATTGTATACGTTGGCCAACAAGGGCCAAACACAATACGACTGCCTAATCCGCCTTAGCTGGCGAAAACAGCTGCAGGTATGGAAACGATGCATATTCACAAACGCAAACACAACACAAGGTACAAAAAGAGGATTGTGGTGCAAACGGAAAAAAAACGCACTACAAGATAAAAACATAGACCTAATCAACAAACAGAGAAGCGATGCAAACCAAGAAAGCACACGCAAACGAAAAAAACGCTGCATAAACCAGTCACTACAACGGAAGTACTCCAAACCTGCAGGGGGCACTTTTCACGGAACAGGTCAATGGAAAGACATATAGGTAGACTGAGGACGGCTGACTAGAAAGTTTCTAGTAGAAACTGGCGTAAAACATACTCAAATAGTACATTGGCGTGCTAAGCCGCACCTTCCCGCTGTCGTTTCCATGCCTGCAGCTGTTTTCGCCAATTAAGACACATAAGGCAGTTGTATTGTGTTTGGCCCTTGTTGCCCACCGTAATTGTAAGTCACTCTGTGCCACATTGTTTGGAACAATGTCAGACTAGAACTACAGCTGCAAAATAAAATTCCAGAAATGTAAAAACAAATACATTGTCTGTCTTTGGTGTTTCTGCAACAACATTGCAAAAAAAAAAAAATGTTGGTGAGAGATTTCTTTTTTGGCCTCCTTTAGCTTTCATGTGACAGCACCGCAGGCTCGGGCGCTCGAACGCAGCTCGTCAGCAGACGGCGGAGGAACAACACGTCCTGGTGCCCGTGGCACGGGTCGTTAGTTAGAAGTGAAACAGATTCGTTCCCTCTGCTGACGGTCGGCAATATCAGATTTTGGCGACGCAGCAGTAATAAATCACATTAATACGGAATGTAATTCGTTTGATTCGCTTGCGCGCACACACTCAGGCAGATGGATTTTTCTATCTGTGCTCTACACTCAGAGAGATATTCTTACCTCTGCAGCTCTGCAAATCACCACCAGTGCTGTTGGGATTACTCCATAAAAGTAATCCAACTACTGATTACTCCTGAAAAAGTAATCAATTAGTAATTACTAATTACTTTAGTTAAAAGAAAGATAGAGTAACAGTTGCTCAGTGCTTTGGAATGAACCTTATTAAAGTGCAAATTTTGCAATTCCAAATAGTGTCGTCTTGTTTCCTGCACATGACGTACAACGAACCACAATATTTTTTCATTTAGACGAGATGAACTCAAAACAATGTTTGTATTCAATCAAACGCAATCGCTGTTCTTTCTTTTGCCGCCGCCATGCTTGTGTTGGTGCGTTGTCGCATATCGCTGAAGTTGCACACACGGCTGCATCATCAATCTGCGACATTGTTGTTTTTCTAAATTTCAGACATTTTCTGGATAATAACACATTTTTAGCTTGCAAAAGATTTTTGGAAAACTAATGTAATCATTACTTGATAAAACCATTCTGATATAATTACCAGTTTTGCCACAGTAATCCCGTTACGTCACTCCGTTACTCAAAAAGTAGTTTAATTACAGTCGTGGATTACTTAGTAACAGATTCCTCGCCAACGCTGATCACCACAGAGTTCACGTAAAGTCACACGGAGTTCGACACAGCCCACCTGCTCTTGTGATGCACCGCCTACCTCGACGAAGACGACAGGTCTGTGAACTCATTGCAATTTTAATGGGAGGGGGATCGCCTCCCTGCGTTTCTTCCCACCGCTCCTCGAGCTGTTTTCGTTGGGCCCCTCTGAAGAGTATCGCTGGTAGCTGCCTCTAATGGACCGTATCATCACTCGTGACACTTCTTCCTTCCAACCCGGCCCCCCTTCGGGTGGACTTTGACGATTTGACGCGATCGAACCCGACTCGCGGAGCCAAGAGTCGGCCATAGTGTCTCCGTCACCGGCAGCTGTCCTGCAGGGCGTGAAGAGGCTCGGAGTCGGATAAAACTGTCATCGCTGACGGGTGGAGCGCCTCTCTTTGTCTAAACACCTCCAAACGGTGTGTTAACGGAGCGCTCCGCGGCGTTCGCATGAGTCCCAAGAAGAGGCGGAAAATAGCACAAAAGAAATAGTTTGAAAGTGAAATATCACTTTAACGGAAACACTGACTCACACACTATGTTGCACGGGAAGGAAGCCAAACCGATGAGCGATCGTAGATCGTCTGATTAAAAAAAGAAAAGTAAATCAGTCAACGGTTGAAGGTCAGCAGAGTTACAGTTTGTTTAATGTGAACCAAAAAAAAATCCCACAGAAATAAGTGGAGATAATGCCAAAGTGACAGGTTGCAGACAGTTTCTTGGCTGTTTTAATTTGATGTCACTCCCTTGTGCCAAGAAAGAGAAGATGATCATCTGATGACGTCACACAGATTGTGCTCATATTTTCAAATGTGTGTGAGTGTGTGTGTGTGTGAGGAGGACATCTAAACACAGACAAACACCAGAATGTGAAACTATTTCTTGTTACGTTATGATCCTCGTGGCCGTCACAACAAGCGATCAGTTTTTGAAAATACTTCATTTTTTTTGCATATCAAACCTCAATATCAAGCGTAAGCAGTCGTCTCCGCGCCCTGGCTGCGGCTCAACCTCAATCGGCCCCCGGCCGGCAGCATCGGCATGCGGCGTCTGCCCCCGTCCAGACGTTCAGCCGCAATTAAGCAAGTGTCAAAACTGCAGCTTTCTACATGATTTCCCATCAAAAGTCCGAGGACTTTGGTGTCAGGTGACGGCGTGCCTGGATGCTGCAGTGATGCTTGATTACCTTTCAAGAATGAGCGCTTTCAAGATTCTGGGGCCCGGCTGTTAGACGAGCCAAGGATTACAGATCCCAAAAGCTCCGCCCCTGCTGACTTCAGCCCAAGCATTTCTTTTTTTTTTCTTTTTTCTTTTTGAAGACTCCATCAACAAATGTCAATCTTGTAAATCTGTTTCCATGCCCTCACTCTCATCTTAGTGACTTTTTTTTTTCGCCACCTTTGAAAGGCCGGCGGTCTGTTTGGCAGCGCTGACAGTGCCTGGGCAGCAGGAGGAATATATCTGCAAGGGAATAAAGGGACAGGCCGCCAGAGAGCACCCAGACCGCTGATGTGTGATTACCAATGGAGCTTCAGACGTGGGTGAACTGGGATTAGCACGCTGGGCTCAAAGCGCGCATTCTTACAAGGAGGCTTCAAAAAAACATCCACACAACGAGGCTTAAAATGTTTCGGTTCACTCTTTTTTAACTACATATATATATAAAAGCATGTTTGTTGCCAAAGGTGACCTCATAAAGTCAGCGAATGAAGCTGTGAATAAGTAGGACCTCTTCATGAGGTCAACCGCACACACAAAACAAGTTATGACGCAATTCATGGTAAGTCAATTTATGTCACAATCTGGCAAAATTGGAGAGTCTGTGTATTTTCCCCCCCCCAACTCAGCAGGGACTCAACAGGCTGCTCAAAATTACGCATCCTTTGCCGGCGAGGCGCCTTGATGGCACAACTGGGAAAGACCCTGATTTAGCGTATACTGATTTAAATGTATAGGGACGTGGAAATGTTGGCTGTTTGAACTCTCAAACAGTTGAAACGTACTGTCATTGTTACCGCCAATTATCGTTCCGCACCAATTTAGACAACTACGACCGAACTCACTGTAGCTGCTTTTAAATGAGCTTTTGTCACAGTAGCAATAACACTGTTGCGTAAACACACGGTAAATTTTCTGCTTGTTAAAAAGAAAAATCAGCCTTCCATTTCTGTGGACGAAGATCACATGCCGGGCCAGGATGTCTGTACTTCCAGATGTTCTCCTTTAACGCGGCGCTTTGCTCCTCTTCAAAAACAGAAAGTCGGTTATGCTCCTTCATTAGGGAACAGAGCGTCCTTACAAATGGTTCCACTTTTGATAGAGAGGCCTTCCTCTTGTGGTTGCTGTATGGAAGCCGTGTTGACAGTCCAACACTTTGTCGGACACACAAATTGGCTCTCGGTTGCACACACACACACGGAAGTACAGTTTGAAAGACGCCCCTGATGCTGCCCAAATTAGGTTCTGCCACATGGAAGCGATTGAGTGTGAAATTGAAAACAGAGACAGGAACACAACTGTAATGTCAGAGTTCTAAATGCAACCCTATTTGTCTTTTTTTAAAAGGTGGGGGTGGATCGTCTGTAATAGTTTCCCGATTTCTTATTCTTATCATGTGCAGAATATTTATTTTGGTTTCCATTTACTGCTTCATACATTTTCAGATCCTTACTTTTTTCATCACAGCCTAGTTCAGCACTTGGCCTTCACAGCTAAATAAAAAAACAGCCTTCAGATCCAGTAAACAATATTTAGCCCTCTGTTTTACAGCCTCCTGTGGAAACAAAATGTATGTTTTATTATTTTTTTATTATTATTATTTTTTTATTTTACAATTGTTTTGGTACATTTGGCTCTTGTATATAACGTTGTTTCTTCAGATTATGGTTCTGAATAATAGCTGCGTAACACACAGTTTCAATGTCTTACTCTTGCATATGTTATTGTAAATCCAACCACTTTAAATGACAGGAGTTAATTTAGCGAAAACATATTATTGCACAGTTTGTTTCATTTTTGCTTTTCCAGGACATTTTGCACGAGTTGTTTTCACACTAAATTATGAGCCATTTAGACGAAAGACAAAAGCGGGATTTACCCTGAGGGCGCTCAAAACTACACTCGGTTTTGAAGTGGCACAAAGGCATGAGCAGCTGCTGAGTTACAGCGGGGTTAATTGACTCCACTGCTGCATACCAGGAGCAAAATATACCAAATAAGAAGAAACTCCAGGTCTGGGAACAGATCCCAGAGAAAATGACATCAACATATTCAGAGGATGTTTCTCATCGGCTGCCGTCCACACTCGGAGGGTGGAGTCACTTCAGAGAACTTTAATATGATATTCGAAGCTTGCTTTGGTTTGCAAGCTTGTTGTCGGTGATCAGACTGACGAATTTTACCCCCACAGTTCACTGCACCCACTCTAGATAATAAACCTCGCTGATTAGTTAATAACAGATAATGAGCCGCTCTGTTGTTACTCTTAGATATTCTTCTGCTCTTCACCTCTGAAAAAGACAGCAGCAAAAAAAAAAAAAAAAAACTTCCATGAACTCTTGGTGGAGTTGGTGCAGTTGGTCTCGGGGGCAGGTCAGAGAATCCCCTGGTATCTTCAAAGAACCCCCCCAAAGTACCACAAAGTGTTTGTTTTTTTTCCCTCCTCTTCTCCTTTTAGTGTCTTTCAAGCCTCTTTTCCTCTCGTTCGTCACGGCGCTGCCGCGCTGACAGCGCACCTCGTCGGCCCGCGCGAGCCCCTCGCAGAAGCTGCCGCGCCGTATATCCACATATCTGCACCTGCTCCCCCTCTTATATCTCTTACCCTCCCCGTCTGTCTGACCCGGGTTCACGCTGTCATCGCAAATTCGCTTAGGCAGGCCGGAGGCATTAAGCCCGGCGTGGCCGCGCCGAAGGGCGAGCGCCGTTCGGAGGAGTCGGCGGACGTCTGCTGGGATTCGTCGGGCCGCCGAGGCCGAGGCCTTGATATACTGATCTGTCATCCTGCCCGCCCGCCGCTTCCCATCCCAGCCCATCCCGCCCCATCTGTGTGTTTCCTTCCCCCCCGACGCTGCCCCTATTTAACATCCCGTCTATTTAGCGTCCCTTCCTCCCTGTCACCGGGCGGCGAGGGTGATATCCGCCCCCGCCGTTCAGGCCCGGGGACCCACTACCGTTCGGGTGACAGCTCAAACGGGTCCTCAGAGCTCCACTGAGGCCTTCAGGCGGCTCCTCGTCTGTCTGCATTTTTTTTTTGTATCCATCCCTCCATCCCTCCATCCCTCCGCCCCACCTCTCCCCGACCTCCCCGCCCTTCCCCTTTTGTCACAGCGTGCCGCGTCATTACTCGTGCCAGCCAGCCAACGACAGGAGCGAGCGCCAGGCGGCTGGGAGGGAATCAAAAAAAAAAAAAAAAAGTTTATGCGCGAGCGTCTTATTACGTCGCAATCAGCGGCGAGGCAGCTAAAACGGCGGGGAGCAAATCACATTAAGACATTTAGATAATTGGGGAACACTTCGCGTCGGACAGCTGGGGTTGCGACGAATTGATTAAATAAATTTGGCGGCAAGGAGGTGAAGCGTCCTCCCAGTGAGCACGTGTGTGTGTGTGTGTGTGTGTGCGCGCACACACACACACAACACACCGAGAAAGAAAAAGAAAAAGGCAGAGTGACACAATGCGGAATCAAAGCTACAAAACGCTGTGAGAGGGAAAAAAAATAACGCTCGGAGGCGAAATTGTTACGCTGAGAAATAATCAGTGTGATTGTGTGTAATTACAGACTGAGCGCGAGCCAGCTTTGTGCGCTTACACCACAGGCCACTAGATGTCACTAGTATCTGCGGGTTCAACCTCGCCCGGTCCGCAGCAGCAACGGTTGGTCTCACTGAGGGGAACTGTTGCAGGATTTTCCACACAGCCATTTCAATATATATATATTTTTTTTTTCCTCATTCATTTGATTTTTAAATTAACGCACCTCAGGAGCAAAAAAATTCCTTGATTTCGCCACGTCCGCCCGCCCGCCCCCTTACAGAGGACGGGAGACAGAAATAAACTCCTACCTGCCGCCCCCGCCACCTCCTCCACCTCCTCCACCTCCTCCTCCAAGGTCAGGGCCCGGCTCGACCAGCGCGGGGACGCATTAGCTTCCAACTAAGAGTATGCAAATGAGCCGCAAGCAATCAAAGTTCAAGCTGAATTGCTTAAGAGTTCATTGGACTGGAATAAAAAGATGTGCAGGAAATTACTTCAGTTTGTCATCGCTGTGGCAAATTAGGCAAGGGCTGAATAAATGGATTAGGGGAAAACCGTGCGTGTCGCGCACGCGCGGGCACATTTTTAATGCCATCCCGTACACGCGCACACGCACACACACCAACCAGTACGCCCTTTTTTTTTTTTTTGCATCGGCAACAGGATGCACAACATTGCCTCCATATTTTTTAATGGCATTCGTCCTACTCCTCCCTGCGTTGTCATGGTGATGTGTCCCTTCCCAACCTTTTTTTTTCCTACCCTTTTTCCATCCGCTTTTTTTTTTTAGGTAGGTACGCGAGGTTCGTTCCTCCTCTTGCGATCTGACACTGGCGGCGTTGGCGTGACCTGGCGGTCGGGGTGGGCGGGGGGTGCTCGAGCGAGGGGTCGAGGGAGGAGGAAAACCCAAGCGGGAAGTCGCCGTCGTCGTTCAAAAGGACTCAAATGTGGAAGGGAAAAAAGAAAATTTTATTTTTAGCGGCGCGGGCCTTCCTCGCCGAGCAACAGCAGCAACCCGCCAACCCAGCCACCCTGAGGTGCCACTTAAAAGGAGCGGGGCTCTCATTGCCAGGCGTCGGTAATCGATTAGGGGGAGAAACGAGGACCCCTCCCTCCCCCACAAAACTTTAAGCGCCCGACTGATCCTATTTAGATTCAGTCAAGGAGGAGGAGGAAGAGGGAGGGAGGGAGGGAGGGAGGGGAGCGGAAAGGTGCGGAGAGAGCGGCTGCAGCGCCTTATCGGCAAGCCTGCGGTCTTTTCACACCTCCTCCTTCTATCTGCCGCCGCCCACGCAAACAAGTAAACACGGGCCGCACGCACAGGTGCGGCGCGGCGAGCCGAGCGGGAGGGCGACGACGACGACGACGACGACGACGATGATGATTAACTGTCACACGTTCCGGAAGTGAATTTAGCTGGGCTTAATGCAATCGCCTGTGCAACGGTTATCTCCGCAGCAGAACCACGACTGACACTGATTTGTTTGATAAAGCTGCAGGTGTTGCGGGAGCAGAAACGAGACGACAACAACAACAACAACAAAAAAATCGCACCTTTTTGATTATGTGCAAAATTTAACACACCTGTAGCGACGCCATTGTCCAGCGTTCCAATTTGCCGCCGCAAAAGGTTTTTGTTCCTCGCGCCGCTCGCACGCACACAAACACTCGAAAAAAAACAAAACAAAACAAAACAAAAAACAAACGGAAACAGACAGCCCTCGCCCCGCCACACCGAGCAGAACGCGCCGCGTTATCAAAGCGGGACAAAACAAGACCAATTCCGGGCCGGTTGGAGTGGTTTCCTATTACATTTGAACAGGAAGCAAATTAGGGTGAGGAGACCGTCGCTGATGAGGAGTGTGTGTCTGGATGCCAGGTGCGGCGGAGAACTACCCCCCCCCCCTCCCGCTTTGCATATCAGAGACGCGCTATTATGAGTGGAGCGGCGCACACTCAGACACGCACACACACTGCATTAGAGGCTGTAATGACCGAACGAGGGGCGACTAAATGAAGGGTCACCGTTCACACATACACAGATTCTGATAGAACTACACCCCGGCCCGTACACACACATACACACACACACACACAGGCGATCACAGGCGCGCTCGGCGGTCCACTGTCTGCGGGGTCGTCTGTAATGGAGTGGATTACAGGAGCGAACGGCGTCAGTGATGGACCCGCATCTCCATAAAAATCTGTTCTTCCGCCGCCGCCGTCCATGCATATTCAGCCGGGCCAGACTGAAGCCGTGCCACGTCGTTAGCAAATGAAAAGCAGTTTAGCATGAGAATGAGCCCGGCGGGTCACCGGGAAAGAGATGCACCCCGATAGAACAAATTCCACCTGGCCTGTAATTGGCCTGAAAGAAGAAAAAGGCGACAAAGGGAGGAGAGAATCCTTTATTATTTTGTTCCTTTTTGTTTTTTGTTTTTTTTTTTTGCAGGCAGTGCATTTTACAGTGCCACCGTCTGTGTCTGCCGCCCCCCCCCCTTGCAGCATCTGTTTGCATAATGTAGATATTGTTATTGTGCTCGGCCATCTGATATTGAAATGACGGAGGGCATCGGTGGTTTCATCTTCAGGTGAGGGGCGACGATGGATTTAACGTCAGCGCGTCAGGCTCACAGGTTCCAATCCGACACGCAGGGGTGACGGCAAAAGCCTGCGAGGACGATTTGCGGCTCACACTGGGGGAGGATTTGGAAAAAAAAAAAAAAACTCGGCAGAACTGTAATTCAAGACAACAGGAGCCCAGAGAGCAGCAGCAGTAGCAGCAGCAGGCGGTTGCCAGGGATTCATTAAGGCCGCTTTTGACATCTTGTGCCTCGTCTTTCACGTCTGTCCCACCTGCGCGGCGGCGCCGCCTTGGACCACGTCGCAGCGTCGCGGGGAGACGTCGGTCGGTTGTGTCAGTTCCTTCTCACAAACAACACGCTGGAGGGATTTTTAGACTTTATGAATCGATCAATCAAACTGGGACTGCAGGGACAACAATTAACATCATCTGCACCAGTGTTTCTCAACTGGTGGGCCGTGACCCAAAAGTGGGCCGTTTTGTTTGGGTTGCGGTTTGTTGAAAAATGGGAATTTTGAAATTATATATTCATAGAGAAACTGTTGGGCATTTAATTTTGTATGACACAATTTAATTCATTCATGATGACGAAGGCATTCTGTGTTGATGGATAGATAGATAGATAGATAGATAGATAGATAGATAGATAGATAGATAGATAGATAGATAGATAGATAGACTTGATTGTCTATAAAAACTGAAATTTGTCTTCGACACAGCTTTACAAATGAACACATTCACACACATAAAAGAGTGCAGATTATTTTTTGGGGCTGTTCAGAACAGTTATTGCAGAAGGCATGAATGATTTTCTTTTTTTTTTTTTCTTTTAGATGTTTTTCCGGGCCAGTGGGGTTCTGTATTTGCCTGATGGCAGCAGCGTGACGGAGTGGTGCAGGGAGCGGGAGGGGTCCTCCGTGATGATGAGGGCGGCTTTCCTCACCACTGAGCGCCTGTAAGTTCTGTCAGAGGCAGTTGGGCTGTTCTGGTTATTGTCCTGGCCTGTTTTTATCATGCAGGAGAACGCTTTGTTTTGGTGGAGGCTGCGAGGAAGTTGAACCGGGATGAAATATTATAGGCGAGAGTGGACTCAATGAGTGATCTTGCACTATTATCCTGAGACTCCACGAACGTGTTGCACCTTTTCCAAACATTCACAACTCACAAGAAGTTGGGGACATTCGACTTTTGAGTGAAATATAAAAAATAAATCATAAAACGTGCAGGGATGTGTTTCAGTATGCACTGCACCAACACGACGTGACGCGCCCTAACAAGGCGATTAACCGCAAAAATCGTAAACACAAGAGTGCGATCCATGAATTATCCGCTTAATGTTCCGCTTCGACGGCTGTTAGCATTTAATCAGCCCTGTTCATCGCGGCGCTCACATTTTGACCTCATGAGAGGATGTCTGACACAAAAAGGTCACGACACGTTTTTGAGACGTTGACATTTTTGTGTCGCCGCGACCTCCGCTGTCGGCTTTTGTTTCCATAAATTGTCTGAGGCGAAGAAATGATCGCTGTGTTCTTCTGCTTAAATTATATCATGACAAGATTGAGTGAACCTTTGACATTTTTTGGAAATCTCACCCCAATGCTGAACACCCCATAACTCTTTTTGTGTGCGGTGTGTGGTGTACATTGTACATGCTTTTAGGTGCAGTCATGTACCAATCCACATTTTTCCACTTCCGATCCCGACACCTGAATTTGGATATCTGCCGATAGCAATACTTTTCCAATAACAGAGCTCTCTTTGCTTTAATATTATTATCATCATTGCTGAATTTATATGGGGCTGTGATAAACTCCTGTCAACAGGCGATTATGATCTGTACGTATGTATGCATGTATAGCCCAAAAGGCAACTGAAAGGAGAAGCATGTAATATTTGGAGATTTCGAAGAAGGAACAGCGACATCAAGTGGTTAAATTTTAGATTGCAGCGTCTTTGTTCACTCTCTCTCCCCCTCCCGAACATGCTGGCCAGCTACGGTGGCCTGCACACCCAAACCTGGATACCACGTCCACTTTCTTCTTTGTTGGTTTATTTGAAGATGCACGCATTCACCCTAAGTATGAAACGCGTTGTCAGGTGGACTGGATTGTCCACACCGCCTCCTCATTATACTTAATATAGCGGTGCAAGATGGCAGCTAACTGGGAGCAAAACCCTATGTACATTCTTATTTACTTTTGTTTGATTACATTTGTTTGCTGTCAAGTATGCTTGTTATATTTTTCTCTTTGATTACTTGTAAATAATATTCCGTTTCCTCTTCAGTCCAAAAATAAATCTTCAGTTGGAGTGAACTGGTCACGTGACCACGTACGTCACGTCCGGTGACGTGTAAATGCGAAAAAAGTGTTTCCATGACATTTTAGCGATATCCCTCTGTATCGATACATCTGAAAAACGCCTCATGAGAGCGTCAAAACCTTTCAGCGATATTTGAGAGGTTTTTCAAAGTTTAGGTGTTTCCATTGCCAGTTTTTTTTATTGCGATATTTAGCTTTTGCGCAATTCTAGGGGCAATGGAAACGCAGCTACTGTCTAAGACAATATTGTCCATCACAGGCAGCGGCGTTGTTCCTGCTGACTTCATTAGAAGATCCTCACCTCCCTCTTGTGTCCACATTAAAAATGAATCCAGCGCTGGGAGACCCAGGTTAGCTTAGGCTGGCACAAAAAGCTGGAAACAAGAGGAAATGAAAAAGAGAAAAAAAAAATTGCCATTCAGCAACCCCTAAGAAGACTAATTAACACGTCGGGCCCGTGTTTGCTTAATCCATAACCTCGCCTGCAGTCACCGGTAATTCCTCAACGCTCAGCTGCTTGGATACGCAAGAAAGAGGCACTACGGAAAAAAAAGAAGGCCTGATTCTTTGCACGCGTCAAAAAAAAAAAAGAGACGGAGAGAGGAAGGGGGCGGGTGTGTGTGGGGGGGCGGGGGGACACCCGCTGGAAGGGTTCTGGGAGATTCTTGGGCCGACTGACATTTATGAAGCGCAGCCATTAGAGGCTGAGCCCTCCCTTGTCTCGCCTCTGAAAACTCACCGGCGCAAAACATCGATTTGCTGGCAAGACGGCGCCGCCGCCGCGCTTCTCGTCTCAACCCTTAAAGCTGGATGGCGAGCGCCGAGCAAGCAAGCAAGCAAGCAAGCAAGCGATCAGTAATCAAGATCAACACGGAGCCCCGAATCTATTTACACCACCCAGAGCGCCCCGCGGCACGCTCGGCTGATCTGCTCGCCCCCTACAGCCTTCTGCCCCCCCTTCGATCCAACCCCTACCCCTTCGCTCGCTTTCTATTGTCTTTCTCCGTCCCTCTATACCCCCCGCCTCGCCGTCTGTCTTTTTTCTTTTCATATGAAATCTCCGAGGCCCAAGTTGTCCACGGAGCAGAAAGTCATTAAGTGTTGGAGGGTGCGACAGTGCGGTGATGGTTCAGCCTGAGAGAACACAGTCTCCCCGAGCAGGCCTGACCATGGCTGCACACGGATTAGCTCATTACAGGTCGACCTCAACTCTCGCCGCGTTTGGGCAGAGAGAGAGAGAGAGAGAGAGAGGGGGAGGGAGGGAGGGAGGGGGAGGGAGAGAGAGAGAGAGGTAGAGGGAGGTCCAAAAAAAGAGTGGCCAGCCAGGTGTCGTCGCTCAAGAGGGACCTTTTTATTTGCAAATCTGATTTGATTCTCCTGACACTTAGTTTCTTTTCTCTCCGGCTCGAGCGTCTCTAATGAGGCATTGATGGATTATTTTGTTGGGGAAAAAAAAAAAACTGACGCCCACCCTTCGCCACACGCCTTGGCCGGACGGTGTTTTGCAGATTAATCTGAAAATTCCCAATTGAATCAGGACGCGGACGTAAACACAACTCTGGCCCCCCGTCGCGGCTCTCGTATTTCAAATGGTGAAACCCGAGATATTAGCGGAGGTGCACCCGTCGCAGAGGCTCTGCTTGCTTGTGCGCGCGCACGCGCACGTGCACGCGCGCACCTCATTAGGGCCCACGGTGGAAGATAGTGGTGTGGCCAATTACACAGAATTTTCCTTTTCTTCACTCTCCTTCCCTCCCCTGTCTCCCAAACACACTCCGACATTTGCATACCGCTTAATGAATTGCAAAACGTCAGACACACACACACACACACACACACACACACACACACACACAACCCTGAACCCCCGCACCACCACTTTCCAAATTGGGCCTAATTGAGGTAACGCATCACGTGGTCGGACGATTTGAAGAAAGGCCGTCTTTGATGTCATTCTCGAGCATTTTGACTCACCTGTCTGGGGGACGATTACGTCTTTGACTCCTCGGTTTGTAAATCACGAAAACAAATTTCCGGATCCCTCACACAGTCATTCCGACGACGACCGGGGCGTCGCTTTATCCCCGAGAAATGGCCGGCTTTCCTGTTTCCCGCGTTGCCAAAAGTTGACTTAAGCCGCATTATCGCACCCCGCCGCCGCGCACAGATAGCCTCGGGTGACACTTGCGTCACACAGTGTGGGAGCGGAGGCCCTCCGAGTCTCCGGCGCAGGTTAAGGCACGCACAACTGTAATCTAGTTGGCACAAACAAGTGGCGTTAATCTGCACGGGAGAGCGATAGAGCCAGGCGGAACAACTGGGACAATCACCGCACAAGCTCAAGAGTGTGTGTGTGTGTGTGTGTGTGTGTGTGTGTGTGTGTGTGTGTGTGTGAGAAGCCTGAGAGAGAGAGAGAGAGAGAGAGAGAGAGAGAGAGAGAGAGGGTCTGTATAGATGAAGGGTGTGTGAGGATGATGGCCAATGGAGACCCCGCGAGAGCAGGTTCCCATGACCTCCGTGGTCCAATAGGACGTCTCTTCAACTTGCAAAGACGCCACCCAGCCAAAGAGTGGTGTGTGCGTGTGTGTGTGTGTGTGTGTGTGTGTGTGTGTGTGTGTGTGTGTGTGTGTGTGTGAGCACGCGCACGCACATCGGCACAAACGCGCTAATTGTGACCACACGCAGGGCCAGTTTCAGCCAATCCGCTCCGATTTTTTTTTTTGGGGGGGGGCTAATTTGGCAAAGAGCCCCCCCCCTGCGGAGCTCCTTGACGTTTCATCCTGCGCCGTGAGAATTCCCAAGGCTACTCATCTGCACCGCTCCAACCCAGACACACACACACACACACACACACACATACACGTGACAATCCAAACAGCCACTTATCAAGCATCTTGCAGGAGACACAAAAAACAGCCACCGCTGCAAAAAAAAAAAAGAAATCTTCCACTGCCAACTGAAATAAAAGTTCAAAGAAACTTTGTGAGCTATGCTACAGAGCCGAGTGGACAGCGGAATCTTTGATAGAAAAGCTCTGTCTGGTCGGAAATCTTCTGAGGTTATCGTCTGGAACGATGTGAATATTTATGAGACGAGAGGAATGAGACACAGTCATATCTAAAATATGAATTTCCTAATCAGAGCTAATAAATATTTGACTTGTGGAGTCTATCCAGTGTAGATTAATAGATATTCAGGGCTAAATTCTTAATGCGAAGTAGGCCACAGAGTGTGGTTCCACATTAGGACCCAAGTCGTCTTTGTCACTCACTGATGACATCACTGCCCCACCTTTTCATCACCCGCCTTTTTCCTATTTCTGTCAGTTTATTCGAGGAAACCTCCTGGGTAGTTTTTATTTTATTCCCTTCATATTTAAAGACAAATTATGACAGAATTAGGGCATAAAAATGTGGAATGAGCTGTTTCAGGCAGATTATTAATCTGAAGTCTAACCCACTCGTCTGAAATTCTGGAGGTTCACTGTGTTCTGATGACCAACACGCAGCTTGAAGCTTTGAGCTAGTTTAAAGGACCACAACAGCACTGTAAAAACTGCTTGCTAGCGCAGTAGCTAGGTTTGGGTCACGTAAACTCTGTGTTTGCTTTCAGATTATTTTTGAAATGAAAAAAGTCAGATATTTTTCTTGATAAACCTGTTTGACTAATCTGAAATTGTGACCATATGTACAAACTCACAGAAAAGTAGTGACCTTCTCACAATACTTTTTTCTTTCATCCATCCAAATAATTTTGTCAATACAATATGGCTAAAATAACTCTGAACTGACAATGAATTTGCTTTTTGAATATTATTAACTGGCAAAGTAACAAATAGGTCCATTAGTAAGAGCACAAAATTATTTCAAAGTATGCCAAATAATGGTAAAATCCTATAATTGCATTGCTGTCAATTATTTTGTGGAAAAACAGAAACCAAAATTCTTAGCCGGATGGATGAAATGACCATATTGAATTCAAAAGGCCTTACCTCTGGTGTAAGTACATGTACATGACTCACCTTGCATTACATCCTCGCTTCTATAGTTTCCCCCTCATGTAAGACGCATTAAAGCAGGAGTCACCAACCATTCTGAATGTGAGAGCTACTTCATGTTTCTTGAGGCATATGAAGGGCAACCAGTTTGCTACACGCTACTGAAATAACAACCTTTCTCAGTTATATATTATTATTAATGATACTGATCTATGTAAAGATATTGAGCACGTTAACGAGTTCTGAATAATTATCACCAATGACTTAAGAAGGTTGGATAAAATTGAATTTTGGACGCAGCTCAACGAGCTATGTGCTATTTTTCGAACCATTCTACAGGCTACTCACGTGGTCCTTTGGGGGGCTACCTGGTGCCCATGCGCACCACGTTGGCGACTCCTGCATTAAAGACTCGGCTTCATTCGATACAGTTCACGCCTTCACATTTTAGGGCCATAGATTTCTAGGAGGAGGAAGCCGAGTCAGAGGATTCCCTCGCAGTGCCGCCTGTAAACAGGGCCGCATGCTGGGAGTGATGCAGCCGAGGATTTGTTCATGCAGCTCAACCTCGCTGCTGCACGCATCCACACGCTGACATCTGCCCGTGTGACCGAAACAAAAGTACGCGTGCGTGTACGTGTGTGTGTGTGTGTGTGTGTGTGTGTGTGTGTGTGTGTGTAGAGAACAAAAGCATCAGCTTGCAGAGTGTTTCAAAGGCAGCTACAAGCTCCTGACACCCTGTTACTTTAAGGCCCATATGGGGAATATTTACTGGGTTTATTGACTGTGAGCGTTTACGTCGACATAAAGAGACGGCCGCGCCCGCAGTGTAGCTACCGCTGGTCAATCAGTACGTCCACGCTTCGTACTGATGTCAATAGGGCGCATTTATTTAAATAGCTTGATGAAGCACCATTGAACACCGTGAAAACTAGAATACATAATAAAGGTTTTAATAAGTACTTATTACAGACTAGAAAATTCATATTCGACATGCATTAATTAATAATGATAATTGGCTACTTTCAATCAAAAAAGAAATCACAAGTTGAAAGTTTGTTTAAAATTCATCACTCAAAATAAACATATTATTAAAATTCATATCGTGCCATTTCATTTACAAGATCGGTTATGATTAATTCAGGCCCTTAAAGTAAACAAAACCAAAGCTTCTCCAGCGGCGCAAATTAACATTAACGTAAATCAGGTGCTCAGGTGTTAATAGGCTACGGCAGGATAACATTGGAAACACAGTAACAGAACGCGAGGGCACGTCGTCATGCAAATTAATGCTAAAAACAACTCGGCATTGCTGACGACAAAAAAAATTGGTACGGAACAAAAGGAAGTTATATGCTGTGTGCACCCTTGGCCAATAGTAGTCTTTAAATCTTTAACTGCTCGCCTCTCTTTTGTATCGTCTCTTCTTCACTAGCTGCGTTTCCATTGCCCCTAGAATTGCGCAAAACCTAAATATCGCAATAAAAAAACTGGTAATTGGAAAAGCTTACATTTACATTAGACATATCGTTACGGAGGTATATCGCAAAAGTGTCACGGAAACATTTTTTTTCGCATTTACGCGATACCGGACGAGAATTACAGCTTATGCTTATAATTGTACTTTGTCGGAATTTTAGAAATATCGCTTTAATTTTGCGAAAAACTGTTATGGAAACGCAGCTAGCTACTGTCTCTTTTGTGCTGCCTCTTCTTCGCTCTATTTAGCGTTTGGTGCTCCAAACTGATGTAATCCTTTTCCCGCAGCGCCTCCTACCTGCAGCCCATCATGACGCAGGTCTGCTGAGGGTTTCGGGAGTTTACCCGGGAACATCGCTGCTGTTGCCGGTGCAGGAAAGATGTGACATCAAGTGGAAAAACAGGGACTGACGTCGAAGCGGTTCCACAGTTGCAATTCGCTGACGGGAGGAAAAATATTTTTGCAGAGCAACACGGAGGTGGCCTGGTTTCCGCTTTTTTGATTTTGCAGGCATAAACGCCACTCATGCTGTACAAACAGGTATTTTCCTTGGTTGCAACCACTGGTTATTTAACCGTTCGGAGCACTGACAAAAAGGCATTTTCTTCCACGCTGACTTTATTTCATCTTTTTGGGACAGAGTTCTCGGTAAATCCTAGAGATGCTTGTGCCAGAGTGAAAATCCCAGCAGATCAGGCCGCTTTCGCAGGAAAACACTCAGAGCATCTGGTCTGGAACCGACAACCATGTTCACCGCATTCAAATTCCCTGAAATCCCCCTCACTTCCCTTTTCCCTCCCCGTCCTTCCGACAATCACTTTGAAATCACGAGCGCCGCATCTTTGCCGTCATTTGCCGTGCCATGGGCCATTTCGTTGGCAGGCGATTAAACGCTTTTGCCAAATCAAGTGGCTAACGATGAGCCGACGCGTTCCCAGTCCGAAATGTCAGCCGCTGCGGTCGATCCGGCTGACTCGTGAAGTTTGAAACGGGGACGGTGACGGGTGATTCTGTGGTTGAAATGAGGTGAGGGAAAAGTGCTTGTGCAACACCTTCGGCTCCGGCATGTCGGAATAAAGTCAGCCGTCACTCACGGATCAAGAGCCCTGCGCATAAAAGAACACGGCGCCGTGGGGCGAGTAAATAAGTCGAACATGAGAAGCATCTCCCCAACGCCTTTTTTTTATTTTTTTTTTTTTTACCCAACTCAAACTACAGAGTGCATGACTCATTGTTTCAGAACTACAGAGAAAACACTGATGTTAGCATTCACACCGAAGACAGAAATGGAATTTTTTTTTTTTTTTTTAGGCCTCTCATCTTTTATGTGCAGGTATTTTGCTGCGTCCAATCGAAAACCTGATTGGACGAAAACTACATTTTTACGAAAACTACATTTTTAACTACATTTCTGGATGAAAATCCTCAGCTGGCATCCCCACAAGACTTTTTTTTTATTATTATTATTTAGTGCGGACTACGCAAACACAACAGACCGGCTCAGTTTTGACTCACGCATGCATTTATGCATTTTTTTCCCAGCCAAAACGTATGCAAATTCAGCAGATTCAGCGGCGTGGAGAGCGGCTTTCGAGACACTACGCTGTGCTTATTATTCAGGTACAACGGCTCACGTTGCCTCTCGTTGCGTACAATTTTCGCCCGTCGCACGCCAACGCTGCGTGTTCGGTGCAGAGGCGTAGTCGCGCCGCCGCCGCTCTGAACGTCGCCGTCACTTCTCACCTTGAAACACCTCGACTGCTTGGCAGCGGCTCAGGCAGCGGCGGCGGCGGCGGCAATCGGGAAGAGTGAAACTCTTCAGCTAAATTCTCGCGAAATTCAAAAGTGCAAGACTCCGTGGGAGGGTGACTCAAGTTCAGCTCTCCTCTCTCTCTCTCTCTCTCTTCCTCTCTCTCGCTCGCTCTCTCTCTCCGTCTCGCTCTGTCTCCGTCTCCCCGTTTCATCTGGCAACAAAGCCACCTAACAGTATGCAACACTTCAAACACACGTCACCCACCTCCCAACCTCTCTGGAACATGTGCGCGGGCACAAATGCAGCGATACGTGCAGGTGCGCAGACACACATCCTCCCGCACGTGCATGTCGGTGGAGTGAGTGTCATTGGAGCAGAGGAAGTAGGTTTTGTGTGTGTGTGTGCGTGTGTGTTGTGGGGGGTGGGAGTGGTCACCTCTCAGGTCAACTCTCTTACTGCGCTGTGCTCACAAGAGGAAGGTGACTCAGAGCTTGGTATTATGGGCAGTGAGCAAGGTTTTTTTTGTGTTTTTTTTGGCATGCTTTTTATAAGTCAGAAAATCAAAATCAAGGCCAGACACTAACTTTGCTCTATCCTGTAATAAAGCCCAAATAAAAGACTGTTGAGATGCTTTGAGATTCCTGACATTGTAGGATCCAACAAACTGTTTAGCTAGATAGATAGATAGATAGATAGATAGATAGATAGATAGATAGATAGATAGATAGATGTTAACAATTAATCGATTATCGATTAATTGTCGATTAAGAAGTTAATCGATGAAACTAAATTAGTCGCAATTAATTGAACATTTTTTACACGGGTAGTTAATATCATTATAATGTAGTTGCAGGAAAGAGCCATTCACCTGTAGATAGTGTGATGGTCATAATATACCTAGAACAAGTTACTTTTAAACAACTTTTTTTTTTCCCAAAAAGTTGAAATGTGACCCATTAGAAGTCAACTTAAAGTCACAGGATAAATGTTTAGGCTGTTTTTGCTGTTCTCTAATGTAAAAATGGGTCACATTGGACCCTCAACACTCTTTGAGGGTTAAATAATGTGTTCCTTACACATTTTTGTATGTTGACATTTAAGTCCTCCGGAAAAATCGCCGCTTATTAATTAATCGTTAATCGATCGACAAGGTCAATCAACGACTAATGAATTCATCAATAATTTGCATCACTAATAGATAGATAGACAGATAGACGTGCTGAGAGAGGAGGGCAAAAATGTTGGAATTTAAAAAAGGGCGGGATGGGGGTTTGCGGGGGGGGGGGTACAGTCGGCACAGGGGCTTGCAATTCTGAGGCGCTGCATGTTTACGTGCAAGGAGAACACCTGCAGGACCGAAGAGAAAGGATACGCTGAGGTGCGGATGCCTTTTAGATTTTAATTTGTGATCTTTTCAGATTTATCGCGGCGGCAGCACTTAGCATGCTGCAGCGCTGCCTCGGCACTGACAAATATTAATGCCTCATGTGTATTTTATCCAGACGGCACACGAATGTTAGCTCTGCTTTTTCCCCCCCGAACCCCCTCAAGCTATAAAGAAATACCCGGTGTGTGTGTCCATGCGTGTGTGCGTGCGTTTACCTGTGTAGCATGATAGTGACCCTTCTCCTTAGGGATTTTCCACTGCATGTTAGAAAAACAGATAACAGCCCCTTGTGTCTTATTGACTAGTTTTGCAAGGTCAAATACACCTAGCTGCTCACTGCACACGCACATAGAAGTGGACCTCGCTGTTATAACGTAGCAGGTATACATCCCCACTTCCATGTTGTAAACAAAACCAAGCGTCCACAGCCATGCTAACAACTCTATACCGGTGCGCACAGGAGTTTTGAGTCGAAAGCTAACGCTGAAAAAGCGTCAAAAGCTGAGACTTACATGGTAATGTGCATTAAATGTCACATTTAGACATCTTAGAAATGCACATCAGCGGATATGCAATGAAGTTAAAGGCTGCAGCGCTAGACCTGCAGTTTATCCCTGCCTCTGTCGGTTCATGCTAGCTTTGGACGGATCTGTGGGTTTCTCTTCTTTCTTTTTTTATTGTGGAAAGCACTTTGAGACGCCCCTGGATGTGATTGTGTCCTTTAAAAACAAACGTTGATTGACTAATCCAACGTTAGCCACGGTGACGGCTCTCAACAACCGGGGTGTTTTGAGCAAAACGCTAACGCACCCCAAATGATTCAAATGTCAATGTAGATTAAATTTCATATTCAAATGTCCTAGATGTGTGCGCCTGTAAACAGATATGCTCAGAAGCAATGAAGTTAAACAGATGGTGCAGAGCCAAAAGCATTTCGGAGCAAAGAAAAAATCGCAATGGATCCTATTTCCATGCGAGCCGAGAGTATGTAATTTAGTCATTCTGCCATGCCGGCAGTCACACCACTGTGACAACATGCGAGAGCAACAGAATTCCTAGCGACGCTCATAAGACAGAGTGTTTGCGCGGCAGGCAATAGCAACTGGACAAACAGCGAGAAATAAAGCAGACAAACACAGACAAAAGTTGCATTCTTTCATCCGTTTGTTCCCCGCTGCCTGCCTGCCTGCCTGCCTGCCTGCCTGCCTGCGCGTGTCCCCCCTCATAAGAAGATTAGCTCTGAGAGGCGATGCAGCAGCGCCAGACTCCAGCGCACATACAGTAGTCCGGCTCAGTCGTCACATTCTGAGACGGTCTTATTAGACCGGCACGTGTCCATCCGGAGAGTTCAAGGACGTTCCATTCTCGGACCGGCGGTTTCTTGCGAATCCCAGGTATTCATTATTCCCAAGCTACGCACACGCAAACATCAGGTGAGGAGCACTCCGAGACAAGAACAGTTGTGACTTGTCAGAGTGACCTGCAAGTCGATCAGGTGGCTGCTGCCGTCTGTTACTCGGGAGTATGTTGGGTGACAGCAGCGGCTCATCCTGTCACCCGGCGGCTCAGGCTTTTTCATCCGTCCGCGCTCCAATCCATGTCTGACAGCATCCCCACTTTATGGTACACGGTTCCGGATTCCGTCCCCTGCTCCACATGTTTATGTAAATGCTGATGTGACTATCTGTCACTCCTCTCAATATCATGATTAATGTACGCTGGCCCACATACCCAGTTAACGCGGCACTGAGTCCTCGCGGCGGCCGCTGCCAGCAGCAGATGGATAAACACGCAAAAAAGAAAAGGGGGGAAACGAACCGACTTTTCCTTCTTTGTTTTCGTGTTTTGCAGCGTACACGGGGATTTGAGGTGCTTTGCATCAGTGACTAAAAGGGAAATTTAGAATTCAGATGAGTCAAAGGGGGGCGGCGCACATGCGGCACGGCGCTGCGGAGACGCTGCTCCACTTAAAGTGCATGTGTGTCTTTCAAGGTAGACCAGCATATGGCGTTTTAAAATAATGATGTCACGAGACGCCGCATGCATCCCAAAACTTCCTGTGATCCTTATTTGAAAATCAGGAGGGGTTTCATTGTCGTTGCCTGTTGAATCTTTTAGAATCGCACCTGACTGATGACGGATCCTCGTTGCACAAGCTGAAACAATTCAGCCATGTAAACTGCAAAGCAACCAATCAGCAAACTCCTAACTTTATGTGGCACATAAAAACCTCACAGACAACTAGTCCTTCACGTGCAGGAGCCTTTGGGAGAAAGTGGCTTCTAAGTTTCCTAAGAGGGACACCAGAGATCTGAGGTGATGATCACGGCTCCTGAAGCAAACACATGAACCCAATACAGTCTTCTAATCACCATTGGATTGCATATTGACAACTGGTTGTTTCTCATATTTCATGTCAGCATTATTTCCACACACACACACACACATAAGTTAGCTTAGCTTAGATTTCAGTAGGTTATCCAAAGCCTTCGCAATTACACAGTTCAGACCCGTTCAATGCAAATAAAGAAATGCTAAACGCCGCAGAAGTGTATTCATGGTCTTACCTTTGCTTGTAAATGAAGTTCATTTCACCGTCCTTCCGGACAAAAGTCTCTGTGACTCCGCAGAAAAAACTCGCCATCATATTCGTTCACTTTTAAAAGTCCCGCCCGTTTCGACAGAAGTTACTGCCAGGGACGAGCGACTATGTACCGTCACACAAAACAAATAAACAGAAAGCAGGAGCGCGATTGACTTTTTGTCGTAGAAGAAGAGCAGCGGCAGAAGAAGCGTCGTCGAGCCGATACAAGGGCTCTCGCACGCCCCCTCCAGTGAGGCGGAGGTACTGTCAGCTTCACCCCCTCTGATTTTCCCTGCGGTTTTGTGTCGGATCAGCAGGACTGAACGGCATCTATACCCACGTGATATATATGGCCGACTCTTTGGGAGGAAATGACATGTAATAAAAGTGTCTCAGTGACAAACGAGAAAAATAAAAATGCTTTTTTCTTGCAAAGACATAAATGTTTGTGTGGATAGTATAAAAAAAAGGGGGGGGGGGCTACAGCCATCCCATAATAACAACTGTTGGGTTCGATTTGAAAATGAATGTAAAAATGTTTCCACTGCGGCAATGAGTGGAGCGAACTGTGCGGAAAATGACGGTGAAGTGCGTGCAGAGAGGTGAGTTTCCTGGCTGCGCTGGATACTGACGTGCACCCTCATGATAACGCAGCTATAAATCATGTGTTTTCTTTCTTGTTGTCTCCGGCAATTACCTTCAAAGAGGGTCCGCTCGAGCATAAGTTGGATACGCGCTCACCTTGTATCTCCTTGTGCAGCGAGCCACAATCCTCATCCTCTCGCTGTGGCTCGCTTACACACACGCGCGCGCGCACACACACACACAGATGCATGTATGCCCGGAGCATGCAATTACCTGTGTGCCTGTGAATGACTGGGGCCGGTGTCGTCGCGGTGCTCGGAGGATATTAGCCGCAGCAGGAGCGTCTGACATCTTAGTGCTGCCATAGGGCTGTCTAACAGTGCAGAAAATAAAGGCTGGGGAACTCATTAGGGCTCATTTGGAATGTGTTGCTTCTGAGCGCTCTAATTTAGACGTGGATCGGCTCCCGCGAACTCGCACGCCGGCAAGCAGAGCAGAATTTATGACCCGGCTCGTCTTGAGCCACAAATCGTCCGCTTTCCCGCCTTGCTGCCGCAAGCTGCAGGTGGCGAGGAGACGGGGGAGCAGATGGGGGGGGGGAGCAGCGACGGCGGCGTTTGTCAAAAACGCAGCAAGCGGACCCTGTTTTTCCACAGCAAGAGGCTTTTTTCCCGACACCATCAGTGCGTCATTCCAAAATAATCTGTGCCGTCCGCTTTAAAGGGGCCTTCATATCTGGGTGAAAAGGGGCATTTTTAAGTGAAAGGAAGTAAAGGACGAGATCCTCCTCTTCACACTGAGGCCCATCAGACAATGCGGCATCTGAACAGGCCTGTTAACAACGGCTCACCTGGTGCACCGCACTAACCGGCCTGTTTAACTTGATAAGCGACGAGGCCGCCCCGGGGGCTTCAGTTCGAAATTGTAGCCCAAAGGCTCTGTGACGTAGTTCACACATCCTTTCACCCCACACACACACACAAATACACACAGAAAATTGCACACACGTCCATTTATGAAGATAAAATGTCACAGGAGAGCGGGGAGGTCATCTGTTTCTTGTATATCCAGGGTTTTTTTTGGGTGCTCGGGGTCCACGTTTGTGTGTTTGCCTTGTGTGTAATGTCCTGGATTTACCTGTTAATGTGGTGGATGAGTGAATCAGTGTTCACACCGGGGAGGAAGAGGCGAACAGGACAATTGGACGCACTTTACATTTCATATAAAAGAAAATAAAACACCTTGTAAAAACTGTGGCCCGAAGATATCTGGAATCGACTAATTCCACTGTAATTTTAGTTGACTAAAATGATTATGATATTTCGTCAGCTAAAACTAAAATAAAACAAATTACAAATTAATAAAACAATTTAGATTATTAAATTATGACTAAAGCTAAATAAAATTTTAGTCAAAAGACTATGACTAAAACTATATTAAATTTTGCTGTCAAAATTAACACTGAAGTGAATGTGTTTGAAACAGATAGATAGCTAGCTTTCTACATAGATAGGTAGCTAGATAGGTAGCCAGCTAGATAGATAGATAGATAGATAGATAGATAGATAGATAGATAGATAGATAGATAAATAGAGTTTGGGGGCTCAGATTCTGCTCATCATTATGTGAGGTTTAAGCCCATTCATGACTAAATGCCAGCTCTTGATTTGGTTCCACGAGAAGAATTAATGAGCTGGAGTCACACTGACCGAATACCTCCATCCAGTTACATCAGAGGAGCTCTAATCGGCACGGCGCTCCCCGAAAAGCCGAGGCCAGGAGCTGGATCTCGCAGGATCTGGATCCTAGATCAACATTCGCTCCGTTTTTGCCTTTTTTATTTTTTGGGAAGTCCACAAGAGGAATCCGCCAAGCGATGAGCTCACTTCCAAACTACAAAACTTTTTTTTTTTCTCGCCGCGCCACTTTGTCTCCCCGAATAGAACGGCACGCACCATAATTAGACACACATAATTGCACAACACGCACGCACGCGCGCACACACACACACACAAGAGTGCGCGCCCGTGCGTGCGTGGCGCGCACTCGCACACGCACGGGCACATATGGTCTCATCTGTAGTCTGGCTATGCTTTTCGCTGATTAGAAGCGGGGGAGGTAAAATTAACGGAGGATGGGAGGAGAAAACAAAAAGAAGCGGACTGAGAGAAAAGCCCCGAGTCCGGAGAGGAAAATAAAACCGCCTCACTTTTGTCTGAAAAGCCGCCAAGCCAAGGTCTCCGTGCCAGAGCAAGTGTCCTCCGCTTTCTTTGTTTGGTCCAGTTTTGCTCTTTGAAATACATGTCAGTGCGCAGCGCCGGTGGACACGTGCATGGAACTCTCTCGATTTAGGCCCTCATGCATGTGTGTAAAAAGGGAGTTTTGTCTTTGACTATTATCCATTACACCGCAGGGCAACTGAAGTCCCTCAAGGCCACCCTGCAAAGTGAAAGAGCAGGGGGGGGGGGGGAAGGCCTTGCCGCTGCCAAGGCTTCACCTGGACAGCTCTTCAAAGACCCCTCCCCACGACTCAGCGGCCATCCTGGAGCGACTGACACGGGCAGAAATAGCAGCACCACGGCCGGGCACGCATAGCCGGATCCAAATTGAAGAACCCACGCTTTGAGAAAAGAGGGGAAACAAGGGGAGAGGGGATCCAACGGCAGGGCGAGACATTCATCCAGTGTCTGTCAAAGACTGAAGGTCTTCAGAGTTTTGGGCTCGTTCCCGGACATTTTGTCTTCTTCATTTCAAGTTTTCTATCCAACTGCTTTGTACAGTGAGGGGCAAGCGGCGGTAACGACGGGCAAGGGGAGAATGCAGAATCGGAGCAGGCAGGGGAAGGCCTACTTCAGCGCCGGCGTTTGTAATTAGAAACTATTGTGATTAACCAAATGGGAGATTTAATGGACAAGCATGACAGTTTTCCCTTTACTATTTGAAGAAAGGCGCGTGCAAAAATAACCAAATCAACCTAGTTTGGATGATTAAGAGATTAACAAAAAATACAATCCGAAAAAAAGAAAACGAAGATTAGAAACAACATTGCGCGTTTCCGAGCACGGCGCCGTGTGAGACGTGGCGATGTTTCACAATCATCTCTGCACTGGTTCGGATGACTCTTGATATCCAGGGATGGATCGCCTCATAAATGAAACATCATCTTTCACCAAATCGTAAAATTAAATATTAAAACGTTTGATAATGAACTGGTCTGCCTTCTTGACTGTCATGTCAGGAGCCAAGATGGACAAGACACTTGTGTGAGGACGGGCAGGCAAACGCGCGCGTGCGCGCACACACGCACGACAGAAGGGGTCGGGCCTGATCCTTATTCATCATCCATCATCTCTGACTGGAGCCTGAGAAGTCCTGGTGAATTTCCTCGGCGTTGGCGGCCGGAGTGTCGGGGTCTGTTCTCTCTCTGATTAAGTCAGTTTCTTCTCTCTGCCACCGAGACCAATTTGCATCACAGTCGCGGTTCAGCCAAAAGTCCCTGTTCCAGTTCCGCGTACAATGGCTTTGCCGCTGTAGGTCAACTCTTTGAAAGATCCACATACGTCTCTGTGAAATGTCTTCATGTACCAGCAAACAGCCGCAAACAGCTGCGTCTTGTATGCCAAAGACTGACAAGAAGAAAGACAATTTATGAAGGCAAGTTTTAAAACATTTCAAAAACACCTCTGCAATGTTTTTGTTATTCTGTTCATCTTGTGAAAATCTAATCTCGACAATATTGTGTATCGTCTCGTGAGCTGAGTGCATCGTCACACCCCTACTAAACAGTGAACATTTATTCTTAAAACAAAGCAGCACCGTGCAGGATTGTACCCGCGGATGATCACGTCCATCGTTCCATTTTGATGATTCATTGACTTATAACGCGAAGAATCGCAGCCCTGCCATTGACACAGTGCCCCCTGCTGTCCTGGCTGTGGACTATCCTAACTCTCAGGAGACCGTGTGCAGCTTTACGGCAGTGCTTCATACACCAACATCAACACTTTTCAAGTGGTGATAAAAACCTTGTGTGCTCGATGGCCTCTGTGGGTTCAACGAGGAACTAAGCCACCAAAGAGGCTAATGATAAGTGCGACCATTCTTAAATATTAGGGCACTAATCGCATCCCTTATCAATGGTACAAGAATTTGGGGCCAATCCCCAAAATAAGAAAAATTCCCGGATCATTCAAGAGAATAAAGTCGGACGCTAAAACAGCCCTGAAAGCAGTTTTTGGTTTTGGTCTGCTGCTGCAGTTGCTACTGCAGTGAAACAGCAGTGCGATTCTGCTCTGTAATAAAGAATCCAACTCCGATCAACATAAGCAATCACTAAGATTTTACACTTGTTTGTGCAATTATGGTACACGCATAATAAAAAAAAGGCACTTGTAATATTACATTCTGAATCAATATCGTCCGCAAGTCCTCCCCACAATCCAAACTAACTACCCAACCTAATTATCTTTTACGTCTCCGAAACAGTGAGGCAACGGATACAGTTTTATTTTTTGCGGCTCTGACAAATGAAATTGCAGTGGCACTCTGAGCATCACATCACGCAGCAGTGTAAACCAGAACTGGGGAGGTTTTCATTATTTCCCCAACCATCTAATGTATTTTTTGTGTGCGTGGTGCAAACTTGCAACCCAGGTGTAATTTTTAATGACAAGACAGAGAGAATGCTGGAGATCGGACCACAATATTCGGGCTGCAATAACCACCAAAACCGACACAATGGGGATCAACTGGGACTGACAAGCAACAGACTGTTTGCTCAAAGAAATTGGGTTGGGCTTCTCTCTAAAATGAGGCAGAGATTCAACCAAGTGAGCAGAAAGAAAATAAATAAAATGCCTTTTGCTCCAAAACTAAGGCCGATGGAAAGTCCTACAGCTTTGTCCACAGATGCAGGGGTATTTTTTTCCTAACAAAGTTTTTCCTATTCTGTTTGGTCTTTCGTCCACACGCGAAAATCGTTTTTAGGTCACTGAAACTTTTGGAGAATTGCCTCAAGGTTGAAGATTTGTAGAAAACTCTGTCTGTCTGCGTGTACAGAGGAAACCTTTTAATTTATTTTTCTTAACATCATCGTTTGCTTACTTATTTCATGCAGGAAAAGTCGATAAATGGCAGAAAGGACCAAAGCAAGCGCCAGTTTTAAGCTTGCTTGCAGTGCATGTGTCCACATAATGTACAGCTGATCTCCCACTTCAAATGGGGAGCATGGTATTGGTCCGACCTCCCATTAGTCCAACCTCCCATTAGTCCGACAAATTGCCCATTGGTGACGTCCCCAAACCCTAACCCTAACCCTAATGGGAGGTCGGACCAATGGGCAATTGGTCTGACAAATGGGAGGTTGGACTAATGGGCAGTTCCCCTTCAAATGTCGACAAGAGGTATCAGATGGAGCTTTCTTGCATTTTGCTCACTTTGTATACCAGCGTAAAAATTACAAGAAAGTTTCAAGGTTGGATAATGCCTTAGTCCTGGTTTAGTGCTTGACATCGCTAATGGCAAAGCAATTATATTAGAGCTGGTTGTGGATGACTTGTTTGAACATATATATATATATATATATACATATTTTTTTTTTTTACATGTAATCAATGTGCAAGGCAGTTATTTTTTTTTTAAAGAAATCCCAATATATACTGTATGTATATGTATATATATATATAAATATATATACACATATATATATGTATATATACAACCAAGGCTAAAATATAGAAACATCACTTTCATTTCTCTTTTTCGTTTAAAGTCAGATCACATGTCAAAACTTGAGTGAGTGAGTGAGTGAGTCAGTCAGTCAGTGGGTGAGCGAGTGAGTGAGTGAGTGTGCATTGATCGGGCCGCTCCATCCACTCATCCGTGCGCTCGTATTGTCAGAATGCTGCTGCGGATCGCCTCATATCATTAATCAATTATTCACCAGTAGCCTGTTAATGTTTAATGAGTGAGGCTGCTGCGGTCAATTACTAATGAATTGTGGTCGTGGTGAGAGAGCTCAGAGGAGAGGCCTGATCGGATGCTAAACACACACCATTTGATTGCGCACGCATGTGTACGTGTGTGCGGTGCGCGCGCACGCGAAAACAGGCCCCACCTCCAGTGCTTTTGGATTTGCATGCATTGATTTAATGAAAGAGTAACACAGCGAGACTGCTTTGGGTTTCCGGTGGGTCGAACCCAGATTTTGTTTTTTGTTTTTTTGTCTCCACGTAGCCAAAGGTCATCGTGTTTGTCATCACTCTCTGCCTCTTATGCTAAGTGTGATCCATGCGCGAGGAAGAAGATCCCAGACAACGTTAGCTTTTCTCCGCAGTGCATTAACGCAGCGCAAAAACGTCGCTTTGTAAAAATCCTGACGAACGACACAGTTTTGGAGAACAAATGTATTTTAAACCTAAAACGACGCAGATGAATGAATTGCGTCGGAAAATCAAAGAACACTGTAGTCCAGTAAAAGGATGGCGGGGGGGGGGGCGTAGTCGTGCAATTTTCGTCACTTTGACAAATGAAGTTGGGTGCGAATCCCCGCCGGACGAGGCGAGGTTGAGTCACTGCTCAATAACAAGTTTTTTGTTTTTTTTTTGCACACGCACATTTCCGTCCGCGTGCGTTTGTTATACTGCCGGGCAGATGAGAACGAGACAGGTCAGCGCACGTCTGGTGAAGTGTGCAGCCTGTGCAGTCTGTTGGCCCATGCCTCCGTAACCAAGATAATTAGATTGCAGCCCCCCTGTAAGGAGCCATAAACGGCCCAAAACAACGTCACAAACCATATGATGCTCACAGGCGTGGACGCACACGCACGCGGGAGCACAATGGAACTCGCGCTTGTGATGAGGCCAGCGCAATTTAGACGGATCCACTTCAACAAATTGAATACTGCCGCCCATTTGTGGAGTGCTGAACCATCGCAGTTCAAGGATAACTGGGCTTTTCACACCTGGTGGATAGAGTGTACAAAAATTGTTCTCAAGCAAGTTACTTCAGAATAATCTCACTCAATAGGAATAAAAAGCAGTCATCCGAACAATTGCTTGAGTAAAAGTAAAAACTACTCAGCAAAGTTGCAGCTAATCAGAAAGACAAAAATATTAGGTCTGTCAGCATTAACGCATTAATCGCGATTAGTTAAAATACAATCCATAACGCGTTGAGTTTTTTAAATCGCATTTCAAACGTAAGACCTGGCTCACACCGGAGGCAGGAGCGCCATGGAATGAAGCTAGCTTCCTTTCCGCACCCTTGTTAATCGATGGTGTTGTGTGCCAGCAGCGAGTGATCCGCGTCAAGCTGGACAGGAAGTCACTCGAAGAAACACGAGAAAATCCAGTAAATTTTCAAAATAAAAGCCATTTTCAAAATAAACTACCGCTACTGACAAATGCGATCATATTTGTGTACGTTACATTTGGCAGTATCTAAACAGGATGCGAGAGAGATGAAAACAGACAAATACACACAGCGCGCACACGAAGAGAGCAACAGAGTAGGCTAGCTACGGGGCAGGGAGTGGGGTTTTGGGTGTATAAACAAAAATAAACAGGGAGAGAGAGAGAGAGAGAGGCAGAGAGGAGTCGTTGTCAAGTCAAGATGGACATTGATCGTGAATTGTGAAATTGATCTTGATGAAAAAAATCGCTTTGGATGGGAGTAAACAACAGCTTAGCAAAAGCGCTTGTCAACCCACGCGGAAATGCGCATCGAAACAGTTTGAAATGCAAAATAACAGAATTTTACACATGCAATTCAAACCGCGATTAATCGCAGTTAACTATGAAGATTCTGCGATTAATCGTGATTAAAAAAAATGTATTGTTTGACAGCCCAAAAAAATATAAAACAATTTTTGGGTAGATTCGACCAGCAGTGGATAAAATAAGAGATTAAACAAAAATTAATCAATTTAATCTTTTCAAAACTTAAAATATAATTCAGGTAAACTCAAGCACTTCCTATCAATAAAGAGGCTGCAACACTGAGTTTCACACTTCACTGACGTCTCCCTACTTTTGACATGACAACTTCAGGGCCTCCCCTCCGAAGACAAAGCCAGCCGGGAACTCGGATAAAGCACGCACGGCAAACCCCCTGCATTAGAGGCGGTCTCGACTTGGCCGCGCCACAAACGGCCAAAGTGACCCTAGCAAATGGAAGCCGGTGGCTGCGACTCTCCCCGCTGTCCGACCGACACTATGGGCACACTTCGCCGAGCACTCACTCCTCCCTGCGAGGCTCCATCCATCATGGGGGCCAAGACAGGACAGGAGACCATGGGAAATGAAGCGTGGCTAATTCTATTAGCGTGGGGACACAAACAATCTGTGGGGAATGAAAGACGAAGGAAACACAATCCCAGCAGAGCCACTTCCTGCTGCGTGAGCCGGAGTGCTGAAGCAAAACGTCGAATTCCTGCACACGGACGAGCCTTCGAAACACACCAGGCACAAAACAAGACCCTAGTAAGAGGTACGCTAATATTATCGGCCCGGCTCCCATCAATCGGTCAGATTTCCCTTTTATCCTTGAACCTCTCTTCTTCTTCTTCTTCTTCTTCTTTTTTTTTACTTTCCGTCCCTCTGTCTCTCATTCATTTTATTCCCTCTTTCATTCTTTCTGCTCCTTGCCTGCGCTGCGGCCCGGTCCGCCGGCTTCGGCGTGACACAAAGCTCTCTCGCTGAGGGACCCTTATGGGACAAAGCTGGCTTTCTGGACTTTCTGCATATATGCATGCCATGCGGACAATGAGGCCTTTATGTGTGCAGCCAGCATCTCTGGGCCCGAGCAGCAGGGACGAGCGACGACAAAAAAGTCAGGGAAAGCTGTGACTGACACTGTGGACGCTAGTAGTGTGTGTGTGTGTGTGTGTGTGTGTGTGTGTGTGTGTGTGTGAGTCTCTCTCCCTCTCCCTGTGTGTTTTGTGTGTGTGGGCGCGCTTTCCATCTCGCAGCCGTGCACGCATGTGTGTCAGGGGGTTGGGTTGGTGTGAAGTGGATGCTCTTACCCTTACATCATCAGTCAACTAATCAATCTCTGCCCATCCGAGAGCAGCCGGCTTCTCCTCAGAGACGCTTGCCGTGCGCCATATGGTGCCACACATTAGATACGTGGAGAACATACAAGCTCGTCGTCGTCGTCAAAAAAAAAAAAAAAAACAGAAGAAGAAGAAGAATGAGAAGAGGAAGCTGCGACTATCGGCATGCATCTGCATAAAGAAAAGAAAGGTGGGGGAGGAGGTGACGCGAGGCGGCCCGAGGCTGCAATCAGAACGCCGCCACGAGCGCGCCCTCAGACACCGAACCCCCCCGCGCCCCTTCGAACTCAACTTTTACCAGAAATCAGATGGAGTGCGCGCGCGAGAGAGCGCGAGCTCAGTGCGCGAGCGGCTCTGTGCGTGCGTGTTTATGTTGATCAGAGGGAGAGGGGGAGAGGGAGGGAGAGGGGAGAGGGAGAGAAAGCTCTGTGACTCAATCATGCGTGAAGAGGATTTTCTGTTCAATGGGAGCGGCGCACTTGCATACTTGCATTCTAATGACTCCATGCGCATAATCATAAACACAAGTGCAGATTCGCAAGGGGTGTGTAAACGAACGAGCGCCGCATGTTTGTTTTTTGTGTGTGTGTGTGTGTGTGTGTGTTTGTTTTTTATATCTCCGTTTCTGTGATAATAAAGGGGGGGGGGAAATTCCACAGGACCGAGTCGGACGACTGATAAAGTGGATGTATTTGTTGTTGTTGTTGTTGTCGTCGTCGTCGTCGTCGTCGTCGCGAAAGTTGAGTGTAACATGATGATAAAGTTAATGAGTTTAGATTTAGCTCGGCTTTATCAGCGCCACTGATGACTTGACCGCGAAGCCACTTCTGTTCTGTTTTGGAGTTGTTGTTTTTTTTGTTTGTTTTGGAGGGAAGCAGACAGCGTGTTTCACCACCTCTGGCCTGTCAGTGCGGAAAGAAGCGCAACAAAAAAAAAAAAAAAAAAAAAAAGAAAAGCTATGCGAGTAATTACAACGCGGGCGCGACATTCAGTTTCATTGGACTCTATATGTCAAGCGCGCAAACCCGGCGGCGGCGGCGGATCAGATTGATGCAGATGAATTTCCGCGAACACCTCTCCCGCTCTCTCGCACGCGCGCGCGCGAAACATCCCGCGGCAGCAAGCAGAGTTGTGTTGTCCTGAGCGGTAAACATGTGCCGAGGGAAGGAGGAGGAGGGAGGAGGGTGTCGTTGGGTGCGGGTGATGGGGCGGAGGTGGAGATAGGTGGGTGGGGGGATGGAGGGGGGGGGGGCGTCGAGGAGGTAAATGGCTAAGTTTTCTTTTTATCCAATAAAAATGTCTCCCTGCCAGATCGATTGTTGTTGCTAGGAGACTGAAGCATCCTTTGGCAAGCAGGGGGAGGGGGGGGGGGGGGTTACAGCTCTCCACGTCTGTTGTTTCCCTTCCCGTCTCTCTCTCTCTCTCTCTCTCTCTCTCTCTCTCTCGCTCACGCACACGGGTGACACGCTCGCACACATTCTCTCTCTCTCTCTCCCTCTCTCGAACGCATGCACACACCGAGAAGCTGGCGCGCAGAGCGGTGGCGCCCATCCTCTCCCTCTCCCTCTCTCTTACCCCTCTCTCTCTCACACACACTCTCTCTCCCTCTCCCTCTCCCTCTCTCTCAGTGCGACTCCTCCGAGGGATCAGGAGTAGACTAAGTCAAACTTCCAGCAGCCGGAGATTTGTTGTGGCCCAGCAAACCTTTTTTCTTTTCAAAAAAAAAACAAAAAAAAAAACAAACCGGTCCCGGCACGTCAAGGTAGGTCAGTCTCGGCATCTCTTTTCTTCTTCTTCTTCTTCTTCTTCTTCTTCTTCTTCTTCTTCTTCTTCTTCTTCTTCTTCTTCTCTCACTCTGCGATCAATCGAACGTGTTGCAGGGCGCAGATTTTTATTTTAGATTTTTTTTTATTATTATTATTCGGGGATTGGAGGCAGAGGAGGAGGAGGAGGAGGGGGCGGGGTTCTCGGCGACAGAGTGCGGCGTGGAGAAAAAGAAAAATTGTCAGTCCGGTACCGTTCGAGCGCGCGCAACCCCCAGCCAATTCTATACGGACGGCGCGAGCGCGCGGAGGCAGGGGCGGGTGGGGGGGCACAATCCGCTTTGAACTTTGCGCAGAATTTAAACAGCCCCTCTCGTGCGTGCGTGCGTGCGTGCGTTCCGGATGTGGCTCCCGTGCGGTGGTTTTGCATCAGTCTCCCTCTGATGTGATGTGATGTGATGTAAACCCCCCCCCCCACCCCACCCCCCAAAAAAAGGAGGTAAAGGAGGAAGGGGGGCGGGGGGGGCGATGGTCGATCTCTGCAGCAGCGATGGGCGATAAAGATAGCGGGAAGGAAGGTGAAACAAAGAGTATCTGCAGTTGCGTAAAAAAAAAAAAAAAAGGCTGCGTGCAGAAGTTATTTGGGGTTCAGCTGCACCTCGCGCGCCGCGCGCACACACGGCCGGGCTGAGGCTTCCTGGGCGGGGGGAGCGGGGATACAGGTGGATTTAAGTCGCCAGTGATCCGGCGCGCGTGCTGCTGAGCGGCGGCCGGATGACTTTTCCTCTCCACACCTTGCGCCAGCAGGAGAGGCGCGCGCCGCCGCCGCCGCCGCCGCGGCTGCTTCAAAAAAAAAAAAAAAAAAAAAAAAAAAGGTATACGCAGCACAAAGCCCGATTTCTATGACAACGTCTGTCGTTGCCGTGATTTTATTTCTTTAAAAGAAGCCCGTCAAGCCGCAAAGGTGTGTTCGAGACTCCTCGTCTTCTTGCCCGCATGCAAACCACATGCAGTTCCATCTCAGCTGCTTCTCTCTTTCCCTCCTCCCCTGTCTTCTGCAGACGAGCAGAGGTGTGTGTGTGTGTGTGTGTGTGTGTGTGTGTGTGTGTGCGCGCGCGCGCGCGTGCCGTGCTGTGCTGTGTTTTTGTAAATGCTCCAGACTCGTCTGCTTTTTGGATACAGCGATGTACCGTTGCACATGCTGAACAGACCCGCGCAGTTGCTGACACAGGTTCATGGCCAAACAACCAGTGAGGGACTTTGGTGTGGTCCCTAATTAAACTTCACTTTAATGGGAAAAAATAAAAATAAATCTCTCTATATATATATATACCAATTGAAAGCTGCTTGATCATTCTTTATGGACTCGTTGCACAATTTGCTTATCTGCAGACTGCCTTGGAAACACATCAACACAACACAGGACACAGGCAGGCGGATCATTGTGGGTTTTATATGCTTACATTTCCTAAATTAAACAGCCACAACGTCTGTGAGGTCAAGTTGCATGAGCAGTGAAAAAAATAGACACGCACATATACATATATATGTATATATATATATATATATATATATATAGTAGATAGATAGATAGATAGATAGATAGATCTATATATATCTATA
The DNA here is from genome assembly GCA_009823395.1 of Thamnaconus septentrionalis. Classification (NCBI taxonomy): domain Eukaryota; kingdom Metazoa; phylum Chordata; class Actinopteri; order Tetraodontiformes; family Monacanthidae; genus Thamnaconus; species Thamnaconus septentrionalis. The sequence continues at coordinate 7,796,501 of CM020513.1, read as the reverse complement.
TGTGATATTTAATTTTTTTTGCTTTGAATGTGTTGTAACAGCCAGTAGCTAACAAGGTGTCAACTGCAAGCAAATTTGGCTTTATTTTTTTTCATTTTCGCAAGGGTGGAGTTTGCAGGTGCGTAGGTGCCAGTGAATTTGTGCAAGCTGCGCATTGTGACCTCACATTTCTTCCCCTTTCTAAACCAGAGTTTCTAACAGACCTGTTCCTCACATGCAACTGAACGCAACCGATGCGTCGGTGTCGAGGCGCGCGCACGTCGTAGCAGTGTGTGTGTGTGTGTGTGTGTGTGTGTGTGTGTGTGTGTGTGTGTCTGCGCATGTTTGATTGTCAGCGGCCTTGAGTCTCAGCAGCGTTCCGAGGTGGTAAATGTGACGACCGCCGTATTTGTACGTGCGCGTGTGCGAGTGCGAGTGGCCTTGTAGCCTCCGCACCGGGCTGCCTGCGGCACACGACCAACCATCGCCGCTCGCGGTGTGCGAGCGCAGTCGGAAAAAGGGAAATTGCCGCAATGTGGTGGTGTTATTCCTCATCCGTTTCGGGACTCACGTATTTTTGGATACACCGTAGAATACAATGGCTCGTTGGAGTTTATAGATTTGCCTAAAGTGACACTAAATAACACTGTAGACACCTCAGATAGTTACATCAGGCCATACATGGCTAATATGTTGGCCCTTTGATGACTCCTTTTTTACTAAGTTTGTCCTTTGGACTTTTTCATCTGTGGTGCTCGGTGACGTCTACGATCGTCAGGTGTTCACATTAACCAGTGACACTAATCCTGCGTTGTAGCCAATAACTCAGCTGGTGGACGATGAATTATCAGCTGGTCTGTCGAATAAAAACGACGACATCGTCACTTCAGTGGAATCATGTGAAAATTTAGCTTTCAGTGGACAACATGGGAACTTTGCCTGTTTCAAGCAGGACGTCAGCTGCGGATGGATGAAGGGATTATGGATGGATGTACGGATCATTATTTCACTACGGGAACAGAGGTGCCAGCGGTGATTCTTTAGCTTCACCTCAATCCCATCTGCAAGGCAGGCGGCGTCTGGTAGCTCGGTCAGTAGAGCAGCTGTCCTGTCTGCACATGACAAAGTCAGCGGTGCAGTCATCTGGGTTTATTTCCGGCTCTCAATCGATCTTCTTTTGTTATCTTCTTTAGTTATTTATTTTATTTTATTTTATTTATTTATTTTTTTGACATTCATCTGTAGAAAACGTCAACAAATAATCCAAACAAACATCCTTGGATTAAGACAGAAAAAAAGTCTCCCCAAACACACATTGAACAGAATAATAATAACAGTAAAAGTTTTCAAAACAGGATAAAAAGCGTTTTCATGTTTCTGTCCATGGTGCTGAATTCTCATCAAAGGAAAATGACATTAGTATTACATTCAAAACAGAGCGGAACCTCTCAGATGACCATGAAGTTGATGAATGAAGGCAGTGAGAAGAGATAATCAGCTGCGTTTTCGGGGTTTCCTCTTCATCATGTGCATCATCACTTAAATACCAGAGGCAGGAAAACATGGGATTTAACGCCAGTCGAGTTGAGGGTGTTCTTGCGCAAGACTTTCATTAAACCACCAAAAAAAGTTCTCATGTCTTTTTAAGATTCGGACTGCGGCTTCAACTCCCACTTTGACTTCAGCTGTGATAGTTTTGAAAGATTAGGGGCTTTTAGAGGCGTGACCAAAAACACTGAGTAGCACCATGGGAAATTTTTCGCTATTTTCCGTCGCGATTTATCACCTTCGCCATTCTTCATTCATGCTCTCTCTCTCTCTTTTAATCAATCGCTGTGAATTTTGCATCCGTGTGTCACGCAATGTTTGGCACCGAGCCAGCCGATGTTTTTCCGCATGAAAACATATTGTTGGGCACCGGTGTTGGAGGTGTTGGAAGGACCCGGAGCTGAGGTGTTTCGGTTTCGAGCAGCAGAAATAGGTTGAATGCGGCGTTCCGCTGCGAGAGAGAACAAAAGCTCCGACGAGATAAGAAGTCATAAGTTCAAAGGGAATGTCGTGAAGTTCTTTATATTGTTTTTTTGTTTTTTTGTTCGGTTTTGTTTTTTTTGTTTTTACAGCTTGGCTCTCCGGAGTGGCTCCACACGTTTCTTGCGCTGTTACGCTCTGCCGAGGAAACGAGGAGTCTAAAAACCACCGCGGCCTCCCACAGCTCACCTCTCCTCGGCGGCAGCAACAGCACACACACACCGAGTTATATACACACACAAAGGCGCGCGCTGTTTGTCCACTGACATCCGTCAAACCCCATGTGCGCCCGCACACAACCAAGACGATGAGGCGGTGAAAGGGCAGCAGGATACGCAGCTGTGACGGCGCGTCTCCGAGAGAGATCAGACTCTTTAATAAATGATGAACTTGGGAACGGAAGCGCTGTGTGTGTGCGGGTGCATGCCTGTGTGTGTGTGTGTGTGTGTGATGCTGTGGCTACGATAATAGAAGGTGCCGTCCTGACAGGTAGCCTGTCAGCGATACTTTTAACAATTAATGGAGTTTTCCTGCCTGTAAAAAAAAAAATAAAAAAATAAAAAAATACATCAGGTTTGCATTTTATGTGACGCTGCTGCATGGGTAACTTTTCCCTCAAACCTGAAAGACTTAAGAGGTCGTCAGTGTGCGGTGTAGGTACAGAATCTGTCCGGGGCTACGGAATGTGTCCGACTAGATAGACAATAACTAGATAGATGGCTGTCTATCTATCTATCTATCCGTCTATCTATCTATCTATCTATCCGTTCGCTTTTTCCGTTTGTTCGTTCTTCCATTTGTTCGTTCGACCGCGATGTAGTTTGTCGTAATAGACTTGCCGTATGTGATGTCATCGGCCATCGCCGGACCCCGTCCAACGACGTCACATACGGCAAGTCTATTACGACAAACTACAACGCGGTCGAACAAACAAACGGAGAAAAACGAACGATAGATCTGTCGTTCGTTCGTTCTATCCATTACATATCTGCGTGATATGGTTATATCCATCTGTCTATCTACTTTTCTGTCTATTTATTTGACCGCGATGTAGTTTGTCCTAATCGAGTTGCCGTAGGACCCCGGACATATTCTGTACCTACAGCGGAATAATAATCTGGTACATTTTGGATCCACACTTTAAAGCAAATCGCCATTTGGTTGGATGAGCAGACAGTGTCGGAGGTCAAGCAAGGCCGTTGCGTCATTCTACTTCATCCATCCCCTTTATAAATATACCGCAATGAAATGTGTGAGGTGAGGTGTTTTAACTCAAGTCCGTTTCATTTGTGCAACACCGATTCCAGAAACGGCTTTATTGCCTCCGCGTGCAGAGTGCGGCTGCTCAGTCGCCGCGGCGAATAAAAAAGAAATGGGTTTATTTTCCCGCGGTAACCATTGATGTGGTCCGACACACCAGGGACCGCTTGACTCACAACAATATCCGACATAAATAAAGGGCGTCCGGCTCGCGGAAGAAAACGGCAGCTCATCGCTACATACCACATGTGGTCCCCATCATCCAAGGCAACAAAAAAAATAAATAAAACATGTCTTACACGTAACCCAAACCAAATATACAAGATATTCTGCCCCCATGCAAGTCCCGCTGCGGAACTTTCTGCCCGAGTCTCCCGGGAATTCCGACGCGCGGCGAGCGCTTCCCTTCGGCTTCGGCCACATTAACATCCTGTTTCTCCCCTGTTGCATCAGGTAACTACTGTGTAAATGCACTTTAAAGCGAAGGGGGTTGACGCCCCTCTGACCCCCCCCCCCCCCCGACGTCACGGCTCCCCCTCCCCCGCCGCCCTCCGCCGCGCAGGCATCTGTCAAACACCTGGGATCTGCGGCGCAGCTGCTGCGGCCGTCAGTCAGGAGCAAGCGATAAACGAGCGAGCGTACGACATCCCGCCAAAATGCGGCGTTAGCGCGGGGTGACCATGTTGGAGCCCGTCAGGATGGAGCGCGGGAGGCAATTATCAAACGGTTGTGACGCCGAAAATATGAATTTTTTTCATTCCGCTTGCCATTCAACCGTGTTCTTATTCTGGACAAGGCTTTGCTTCTCTGCCTTGTGTTTGCACAAAAATAACACTCAAAGCACAACAGATGTCTTTCTAAACGGAGAGATAGTTCATGGCCTGAGGTGGAGTGAGTCACATTCAGAAAACCAAGTGCGCGCTTTGTCATCATCGAACGCTCCCACATTTGCAGACTTGTAGGTAGGACAAAGGAGAGGCTTTGATTTAGATTTTTATTTTGGTGAAACAAACTTTTTTGGGACATTTATAAAGTTTCTGAGCTCGAACAATCAATAAAGTCAACTGTCCAGTTAGCTTCTCTGTGTAGCGGTAATCTGAGGCCAAATTACACAGGCTCTCACAAATGACAGCACACAACCGAGGCACACTGGTTACTTAATATTACAAAGATGAATACTTGTCATAATTCGCGGGAAATCATCATCTTTATATTCGTTTTTGTGGGGAATTCTGTGAAAGCAGTTAGAGCCGGAGCTAGCTTAACATGCTATTCCAGACCTGCTTGCGAGTCTGGATCTGCACATGTCGACTCCTTCACCTATTGTCTCAAGTCAATGTTTTAGAAATGACTGATGTCCATTTCTGAATTACTGACTGCTGGAAAAGATGAGCCCAAAACACCAAGTCATATGACCGCTAAAAAAAAAAAGATTAAATAGAACTCAGGTTTCTTTCTTTCTTATAATTGTTTTATTTTATTTCAGTTTTTAAAATATTTATCCATTTAAACAATAATTAGTTTTATTTTTTTATTGCAGTAACTCCACTCCCCCATCCGCCTCCTTGCAAACTCCTGTGGCAATTGTTGCTTTCCTATGCACTGAAAAGTTGTGCGGTTGGAAAAACACTTCTGCTGTCACCTTCACACGCCGACAATTGTGGTTGTAAACTGAAAACGGCCAACGACGGCCCGGGCTTGAACCACTTCTCAACTTTTTTTTCTCAACTCAGCCGTCATCGACAAATCAGAAGCTGTCAGTGCCACTTTAACGTTTGTTTTGTCAGTCATACAGTTTTTTTTTTGTGCGCGAATGGAAGTTGCTAGAACTGGACATTTGCCCTGAAAAAAAAAAAAAAAAATCACCGCCGGGATCTGCTGAATCGACTTCTCCTCGGGGTCCCGGTGAGTCTGAGGAACTTGATGAGCCGACTCTTTGTCTCGGCCGCCGAGCTCGCTGCGAACAGCAGCGTGGACACATTCCTGAAGCTCTGCGGCCATGTCGCCGTTATGCTATTTGTCAAGCTGTCGGCCGTCATGTCACGGGTCTCGTCAGCGGCGGCCTGCCGTGCGCTGACGGGGGGCCGTGGGGGAGGTGGGAGGGGGTGGTCTGCCTTGTCAACCCCCTCCTCGGACGACCGACGGACCCCTGGGAGTGAGTTTGTGGATGGCTGCACAAAGCCCGTGCCTATTTGCTCTGACAGCGCTGACTTACCTGAAACAGAAAATACAAGTCGGGTCTCATGATTAACTCCAAAGACCTTCGGCGCTAAGCCGAGAGCTGAAGCGCACGCACGCGTGACGCGGGACCTGCCGCCAGAATCCAAAATCGCCGACATCACCGCACCCCTTGGTCTACAAATAGCGCCCACCCCCACTCCCGCCGTCCCTTAATAACAATGACGTTAAACCCTCTGCTGGCGCTGGAGTGAGAACCACAGCGTCGGAAGAGCCCGAAACACTCCAAAACTACTGTGGGTGGTCGGCGGTAATTGGTTTTTACACATCAGCACCTCGGCTGAATCAACCAAAACCAACCAACATTATTCCCACTTAAGGGTCCTGTGTCTCTGTCCGGACCAATTACGTTCATTCTTGCAGCAGCAGGGCCGAGCCAACGGCCCTGGTCAATACTTTCCATTACTCTCCGCCCATCCACTGCAGTGGTTGCGTGTTGCAAATTGATCGCAGCGGCGGCGGCGAACATGAACATGAATTAAGCAGGGAGCGGCGGCGGCGGCGGCGGCGGTGCCCCTTGCCACGAGGAGATTGACTGATGCTCCTTGATGACTCCCAGGGTCATTACATGACAGTTAAGTTGATAGATGCACATCCACAGAGGGGTAATTCTCCCTCTGACATGCCCGCCCACCCACCCACCCAGCCAGCCAGCCTGCCGTCCCCGGCCCCTCCGCGGTGATAAAACGCAGATCTGATGAATGCGTTCGCATATTTTCCCATCGCGGTCTGTTTTTAGGCCGAGCGAGTCATTTTTCAATCACGGGCCGTCAAATGCCGAGAGAGAAAGACAAATGGTGTAAAATGGGACAAAGACGGCTGACTGAAAGTTAATAGAAAGACACGACTGACGCGTACAAAGCGGCGAGTTCATCATTCCCGTAATGCTGTGTCAGTATTGATTAAACGAAAAGGGGGGGAAAAAAGAATTCCCAGCACCGTGCTTTTCTGAAAAAGTCATGTTTTAAACAAGTTTATCGAGAAAAGAACAGAGTGGGCCGTGTTTGTTGCACTGGGACTTGGTTTGGTGGACCGACCCTTCCGCTAGCATTGCAGCACTCGAGATTGGTATTGGTCTCAAGACCACTTTTTAAGGGTCTCGGTCTGGGAGGCATTTTTACTCAGTCTTGTCTCGGTCTCGGATTTTTGATCTAGACCAGTCAAGACTCCGCCAACACTGCAACGACATGATAATGACATGATAATAACATAAAGAATCTGTTGTTTACGCTCTGTTTGTGACACCGGAGTGACACACCCCCTTATTCCTAGTTCATTTACTGTTTTAATTTTATGGAGCAAAGTTGTTTTTTGAAAGAGGTTCAAAATAGTTGGCAAAAGCAGCAAAATGTTAAAGCAAATTATTGAACGACTGAAAAAATATGTTGCTGTTCGATTTAGAAGCAAACTTGAATTTAAAAAACAAACTGGTCATTTTTTTCTGTTTCGTTCTTATTATTTTTTAAGTCTTGGTTTTGTCTCGGCCTTGATACTCTTTAGCCTTGATAACATCTTGGTCTCGGTTGGTGCAGGTCTCGACTGCAACACTACCTTCCGCTCTATTAACCCAACCAACCAGCTTTCATTTGAGACAACATTTTAACAAAAGACAACCGCGATAAACAGAAACTGGAATGTACTCGACTTGTTTTTCGCAGGAAGCTGAAGCCAACGAGAACATCAGGAGGAGAAACCAAAAAAAAAAAAAAAAAAGTACGACGCCTCCAAAAACCACCTCTGTCGCATCGTCATTGCAGTGAAACGGTCTGAGTTTTTTTTTTTTTTTTTAAAGTCTGCGGCCGCTACATACACCCACCCCGTACTTTGTCAGCCGCTCAAAGGTTAAAAGCTCTTTAAGCGCAGCGTCATACTGAGTGCCTACTGCGCCAGAGTGCGGCGGAGTCTCTCCCGCCCCTGAAGCGCACCTCTTCATGCACGGGTCAACTCATTTCTCATCGTGGATCCGCTTCTTTATCTAGCGGAGCGCAACGCATCGGCCAAAACGGGGAATCGGTGTCTTTTGTTACGGGGCTGGGGGGGGGATCAATTCACACGCGGTTGAATCTTTTCAATTTCACGTCTCCGCGACGTCCGAGCCGATCAATGTCTATGTTTCTAACATGATACAGCCTTTAACCTTTGAACCTGATGCGGGTCACGAAATGGACTCGGCCGATCAATACAGGAAAGCCTGGTTTTCTGTCCGCCTGTTTGAACAGGACGTCGATAGCCATCTCCGAGGGGGCCGCGCGGTATTGATCGGGGTTTGATAATGAGGGTAGTTTAACCCAAGTTAGCCGTCATTAACGGTGCGGAGAGAGATACGCCTCGGTTTGATCCGGGATTTTTAGGACACCTGTTCTCACAGGAGCCGAACGTCTTTTGTTTTTACACTCCAACGCCCCCGTCTCTTAAACAGGATGGAAGGACGAGCATGATTCCTGGTTGCTTGTTTGGTTTCCGGGTGACGTCTCGCCGTCCTATTTATGGATCATCACTCTTATCCTGTTTAAAACGCACGCCTTCAATAATTAATGGTCGCAGCCCAGTGCGCCCGTTAGTCAGCAGTCGGGGACTCCGTGTGTACACACACACACACACACACACACACACACGCATACACACGCGATGGTACAGTGTTTTATCAAGCGAGAGTCAACACGAACGCACTCGTCACGCATTTCCAATTGAACAAGATCGTCTGCACCCGGTTTTACAATTCCAATTGTCCGATTGTCGTTCTAAAAGAGCACAAGAGGAGAAGCAAGCGGTCACGTGACTTCATCCTTAAATATTTAACAGGCGGGGCTAACGGAGGGACAGCTCTGCACCGTCGATATCCTCCGATTCCTTCATTTGTCTTCTCTAAACGCACCTCAAACACCCGGTCGCAGCGGCGGGGGGTCGGCGAGGACGCAGGGGGCGGCGGCGGCGGTGGAGGGAGAACGAAAGGCACAAACACGGGCAGAAAGCAAGACGGGGAGGGCTGGAGCGTCTAGCGCGGTCCATCGACCCCGCTCGGCTGCTCTCAGCTGGAGACGTGTCAGCTCCATCGGCCGCGCCTGTTAGTGGGTGGAGGGGGGGGGAGGGGGGCGGGTGCGCGGGGTGTGAAGGAGGTGGAAATGAATGGGAAGCGGGCAGAGCGAGTGGTGGAAGCGGGAGGTGGGGGGGGGGGAGGCGATGCCAAGGAGCAAAAACCGCTGGAAGAGGAGGAGGGAAAGATGGGCAGTGGGCGCTGTGTGTGTGTGTGTGTGTGTGTGTGTGTGTGTGTGTGTGTGTGTGTGCGTGCGTGGAGCCTCGTCACCGATTGAGGTTTGAACGGGGTCAGAGGTGAAATGGGGTTGTCCATCAGGGGTTACTCTGCATCAAGGCTCCAGGGGTGAAAGGTCAACCCTCCACCTCCCTCCTTGATTTTCACCCTCTCCGCTCGTCTTCTGATGGGTTTTTCCTCAGTTTTTTTCTGTTGTTTTTTTTTTTTTTTTTTTTTCCTCTCTGTTAGGTGAACTGCGGTGATGCTGCCATGTGCCACTCGCCATCTGCTCTCACCCTCCCCCATTCAGGTGAGGCACCTGTGTTTTGCGTGAGAATGCGTCCGGACGGGTTCCTTCAAACATTTTCAAAAAAGGGAAATAATGTCGCAGAATGAAAGTTTAGTCCAAATGTATGTGCATCTCCATATTGCAGAATCCTATCAGACCGTATCTTTAAGGTGAAGCCGCCGGCCGCAGCGGCTCACAGCGTATGAAAGATGTTGGCCAAAAATGAAAACAGGAACTGGGAAAGTTTACAGTAAATTGCGGCACTTCCACTTGGGGTTGTACTTGTTGGCTCCTTGGCTTAATTATAAAGTGGAGACGAGACTCGAGAAAGACAGGAAACCCATCCATCCATCCATCCATCCATTTTCCCCACCCGCTTCTTCCCGAGCTCAGGAGCTGGAGCCTCTCCCAGCTGCCTTAGGGCGAAGGCAGGGTGACACCCTGGACAAGTCGGCAGTTCATCGCAGGGCCACGTAGAGACAAGCGACCATTCACACTCACATACACACCAACTGACAAATCTAGAGTGTTCAATTCACAACATGCATGTTTTTGGAGTGTGGGAGGAGGCCAGAAGAGAACCCACGCAGACACGGGGAGGACATGCAAACCCCACACAGAAAGGTCGCAGGCCCGGAATCGAACTCACAACCTCCGTGCTGTGAGGCGGCAGCTCCAACCGCTGCGCCACCGTGTCGCCCCGCAGGAAACCCGAAATTATATATTTATACATATATATATATATATATATATATTTCGCTTTCACATCACCTTCTCCCTGTGACAAGAAATTAAGGCAAACATGTAATTTCGGTGACAGAAGGGCGGAAATGCGAGGGGATATTACACGGCACATTTGTTCCTGTTTGACTTTCACTGCTGCCAGCCCCAAACAATGCTGCCGAACGCCGGCGTTGAAGGCGGCCTCTCAGATTGACAAACGTACAGATTTATGAGCCGCGGCGCGCAGGCAGCCTCGGGAACGGCGCCGGCGCCACATCTGCAGCCTTGTTGCAGTCTTGTCCTCAAAAGCGGAGCTCATTATTACAAAGTTCTCCTTTGTGCTGCTATCACAGTGGCCTCTATTAGGGACGCACGTTTGTTTTGGAGAATGTATTTCCAGGAACTCCAGCGATTTCGGGGGAATTCTGGAAAACCCATTCAAAAGAGGCTCAATTCCCCACCCCTTCTCCCCTCTCCCAATAGCCCAAGCAAAAATAAACAGCGTGGAGTCACGTCGAGCTCGGAGCTGAGATAACAATCTTCCAAAGATGTTCTTCCCCCAAAACGTGCCGCGTGCGTTGATGAAGTGGGTTTTCCTCCGAGAGACCTTGACAGGAAGCAACTTCTCAGGGCAACGACATCAAGCTTTGTTTGTTTTTAAAAATAAAAAATAAAAAAATAAAAATAAAAAAGCTATCTATTTGGGATCTCCGCGGTTCAAATGAGGTGTTCTTTCCACAATAGCCATTTATTACACTTCCTGATTCAGAGTGTCTCCGACGTGATTCCCAAGCACGCTGATTTATAGCTCTGCTGGTTTGCAGGGAAGGAAGCGAAGACATAGAAATACTCTGCTTTTAGGTCAACCCCTGCGAGAATCAGAGGTGTGTGTGTGTGTGACAGTGTGTGTGTGTGTGTGCGTGCGCGTTAGTGCGCGAGCGTCTGTGGGCGGGTGTTTGTCTGGGCTTGTGTGTTCGCCTGCTTGTGTGTATGTGTGTGTCATATTACAGAGCAGAGTGGTAAAGGTATGGCAGCCGCCTGCAGAAAAATCTGAGCTGCCAGCATCTAAGAGAAGCTTTCATCCTCCCACCTGCCCACCAAGGAGGAGAGATTCTCTCTCTATCTATCTATCTAGCTAAATAGCTATCTATCTGTGTAACTAGCTAGATAGACAGGATGGAGATCTAGCTATCTATCCATCTAACAAATCTTTGTTTAGCTTGTTGCTGTGCTAATATTTGTTAATAACCCCAAACAGTTTATGACAAAATGTCGGGGTCCCTCTTACTCACATTTTTTTTACTACACTGTTAAAAAATTGATTGAAGATGAGGAAGGAAGATGAGAAGGAAGTCTGCTAATTTGTAGCTAGATAGCTAGCTAGCTACCTAGCTATTTATCTATCTATCTAACAAATCTTTGTTTAGCTTGTTACTGTGCTAATGTTTGCTAATAACCCCCAAACATTTGATAATAAAATGTAGGGGACTCTCTTAATCACATTTTGTTTACTACAATCTTAAAAAAAAAAAAAAAAAAAATTGAAGATGAGAAGGAAGATGAGCAGGAGGTCTGCTAATTAGGAGTAGAATTAGTAGAATTAGTAGTTGTGCACGGTGCACTACACTGACACATATTGGACGAAGTAGTAGGACACAGCTGAAGTAGTCTAAACCAAATGTAAAAAAATAAAAACAAATCAAGTCACTTACTTTGAAAAAAGTGGCCCCACATTAGGAGAAGGAAGAAGAAGGAGTATATCAGGTCTGCAACAGGGTCTCTCTCCCAATCTTTGGAACATGGCATTGGTTTCTGAAAGGTTCCCTCGCTCCTCCCTCCTCATTTGTATTTCGGAGACGCATTGCAACAGTGACAGGATCAACATAACAGCCGCTCACTAAAACCAAATGCAAAGGTCATCGGGCCAAATACACTTTATAGATGTTCACATGCAGTCCGTATTTTTTTTCACACTCTATCTTTTGAAGATCCACCCCGACTCACAGGAGTCCGACTTCTTTCAGATCACTTCCTGCATCACCTTAGTAAAACCTGGCGAGACAAACGCGTCATCAATGATGAATGCCTGCCACGCTCTCAGCTGTTGTCCTAGCGTCCGCGTCGTCAGATCGCTCCTTCGGCGGCAAAAAGACACATTTGCTATTCACGCCGCAATTATGGGGAGGAGAGGGGGAGCCGTAACGGCGATGATACACACATACGCTCACATGAGCAAACACACTTAGGGGTATAAACTCATGGACGAGTGGAGAATTGTCGGAACAGCGATCAGATTAGAGAAGCCGCTCTGAGTCGGGCGCAGGAAGGCTGCGCTCGTGTATCAACCAGCCATCTAAGCCGGCTTATCCCGATACATCCAAGGGGCACTCACACACAGACGCGCACACACAAACACACACACATACACAAAGAGACCAAGAAGAAAGAAAGTTTTCTGGTTTATTTGAGAGTCGCTTTCGAAGAGAGGAGTACAATCCCCCCAAAACAATTCGGAATCCTCTTTAGACGCAGCTAGACTTTGGCTGTCAAACAGAAACAACTTTAATTCTAAGTACAGTAATTTCATCCCTAATCTCCACTAAATGTCCAATTTGCCGTCTTTATTTTTACATTTGTTTGTCTCTTTACACCAGGGGTGGGCAAACTTTTTGACTGGTGGGGCCACGATGGGTTCTAAAAATTTGACAGAAGGGCCGGAGCAGGAGTAGATGGATGGAGCTACCTCATAGGAGAAGAATATATATATATATATTGAATATGTACAGTACAAAACATGTGCTTCAATGTCTATTGAATCTGAACAAAAACAAAGTTACAACAAAATCTGCCTTTGAAGCCTGACGGTATTTAGCTCTTTTCTGAAATGACTTTTAAGACACTGAAAAACTGGATGAAATCCAGATATGTTATGACTTACTTACAATTGATATCTGGGTGCATATGGTCCCCGGACCCTAGTTTGCCCATGCCTGCTTTAAATCGTCTCTTGCAGCCTGTTGATGGAATGCCGTTGGGTGTCTCCTCTCCTCAAACAGGACTGATGTCCAGATGGTGTTGTTCTCCATGTGCGCTCCACCTCAACTCTCCCTGACAATTTCATGGGCCACGGACCGTCAGAAGCGTACGCGGCCACAGCTTGAACCGAGCCCACCGCCGTGCACCGTCCGCCTGACCCTCAAACCCCCGCCCCTGACCTTCGCCCTCGGCCCCCCGCCTCCCTTCCCCGCGATCCGTCGCTCCTCCGGGATCTACTAGCGATTCGACCCCGCGATGGCGGTCCGTGTTCCCAGTCTGCTCCTGCTGATGATGTGCCAGGGCGTCTTGGTCTCGGTAGGAGACCCGCCGCAGTCCCGCCGGGAGATCCGCATCGAGGGGGACCTGGTGCTCGGCGGTCTGTTCCCCGTGCACGAGAAGGGTGCCGGGGTGGAGGAGTGCGGCCGCGTCAACGAGGCCAGAGGGATCCAGAGGCTGGAGGCCATGCTGTTCGCCATAGACAGGATCAACAATGACAAGAACCTGCTGCCTGGAGTTTCGCTCGGGGTCCACATCTTGGACACCTGCTCGAGAGACACCTATGCGCTGGAGCAGGTGGGTGAGCATTTTGTTGTAGGTTTTGTTGGACTGATTTATTTCTGATTGGGCGGCTGAAACCCATCGCACGCACTGTTTAATCGACGCAAATACAGAGTTTGTCTAAACTGCATTTTAAGTGGTGTTTTTACACTTGTCCAACACGTTTGTGATGGATTTACGAAGATCCCAAGTGGTTCTTGTATCTCTGAAATATTAGGGACATTTCTTTTTTAATTGTGCAGTTATTAAGAACTAATGTGTTTGTCTCCAAATGTTAGAATATCTTTAAATATAAATAGAATATCTTTAAAAACCCTTAAGATACAGAGAGCTTTGCATACATTTGGTTGAAGTTGCCAAGAGAGCCACTAAAAGGTTTGCTATCAAAGTGAATTTCAAGTATTAACTTAGTGATGTAAATATTGATTATTATCTTTATATACTTAAGGTGAATGACAACAAAATACACTTTGTTTGTCACCTGATATGAGCAAGAACACAAGTTAAGGTCCTTCAAGGGTTTGACTCTGTTTCCTGTTTGCTCCAGTCTTCTTGACCTTCCTTTGTTTACCTGCTGGAAAAAATGTACAGGAAAAACTTCTGTGTCTCTTTGTAGTGTTCACTGATCCCGTAGTATGGCACACTCCGGCTGGCCTGAGCCTACTCAGGAAAGAAAAGGCAGTTCTATTAACTCCCCGATGTCTAATTGAGCCTTGCCTGCACTGGGGCGTGTGAAGTGGGGCCACAGACTGTGACCACTGACTGAATCTTGTTACTCACAGCCGAGCCGTTAGCGCCGCACAACAGCCTCTTCTCAATCGAAGAAGTGAACCGGGCCGAGCCCGTAGGTGAAGGAGCAATTCGGTTATCTTCAGCCCCTGCAGCAAGGAAACATTTTCCGTCATCTAACGTCTAAAAAAAAAAAAAAAAAGTACTTCAAATTGGAATGTCTTGCATTTAAATTGCCTTTCTTTTTCCTATTTTCAGTGAGAAATGCACAGAAGGAAGTTGAGTACACACTCCTTGATCAGTCTCACCTCTGCAATTGCTCGGTTGTCCTCTTAGTACAGTAGACCCTGCCCTGTTCAGACTGAGTGTCCCTCTGTGTCTTGTGTTGTGTTCCATTTTGAACCCTCGCTGCGTATGACAACCCAATCACCTCCCAAGAATAAGGCAGTTTGGACCTGGGTAGAGTTAATTCAACCTGCTCCCTCCTCTCCCAGGCTGGAGTGGGACCAATAACCCTATTCACGGAGTTTCCAGTACCCAACCGACAGTTGCATTTATTATCGCGGACGCCTTACATCACTCCCCAGGTTGCAGGAAATGAGGAGAATGTGGACATCCGCATGTGTTTTTTTTTTTATGTTCTTCCAACAGTTATTGTATTGCAACCATTAAAATCATCATCCTCTGGATTTTCGTATTTAAAAAATAGTCTCTGCGGAAAGAACACTGTGTTTCCATTTTAGAGAGCGCATACTCATTAAGAGTAATATTTAGCCGGCGCAAATGTACCTTAAACTCAATTTTACCTCCTTTGAGTGAAGGACGGCCGCCTCAGAAGCTAACAGCGATTCCTTGATGGGAAATAGACGTTGAAGCAATTTGCATTGAGGGAAATGAGCCACGTGAAGGAAAAAAAAAAAAACAAGAAACAAAACACTTTCCCATCGGGACTGTCATCATCGCGAAAATAGACTGAATCTCATTGCCTAGTTGCTATTCAGGGACATTGCATCCGCCGATCTTGCACAACGCGCTCTTTGACTTATTGCGTAAACTCTGCATTGTAGACGTTTCGCTCAGCTGCCGTGATAGGTTCCCATCGCTGTTCTTCTGTAGATCAGCGGCGCGTCGGAATATAGGAGACGTAAATTTGCCGTTTGGACAATATACCAAGACATTAATTGGCCTCCGCTCTAATTCGTCTGCATTTTTATGGTCCCATTAAGAGAATGGAAAACTTCCATTAGAGCGAAAGATAAAAATTTGTTGTGTTGCATATTTGCTACGTCGAAAACTTATTCAATGTACGTGTGCGTGCGTGCGTGCGTGCGTGCGTGCGTGCGTGCGTGCGTGTTGTTCTTCCCCCAATGTTGTTGGAAATCAAACTTAGCTGCTGTGTTCCCACCAGGCTCTGGAGTTCGTGAGGGCTTCGCTCACCAAGGTGGACGACACCGAGTTCATCTGCCCGGACGGCTCCTACGCCCTGCAGGACGACAGCCCGCTAGCTATAGCGGGAGTCATCGGCGGATCCTTCAGCAGCGTCTCCATACAGGTAAGACTTTCTCAGAAAAAAAAAAAAAACGTGGATTTTTTTTGTTTTGTTTTGTTTTGGTGCTCGCGCCTCAAACAGCCAAAGCCGCGCAGGAGAGCCGCCTTCCCAGCCGCGCTTCGCATCTCTCGAGCGCTTGCGTGTTTTTGGGGTTTTTTTCCCGTGCGTACGTGTTTTCCTGGAATCGACTTCCGCCGGCGCGTTCTTGCGTTATGTGTGCGTGCGTGCCAGCACATGCTCGTGCGCGCGCCTCCCCCAGCCCGTGCGGCTCTTGTCACAGAGCTGCGTAATTTGCATAGTTTAGCATAAAACCTCCTCCTCTCCCTTACTCCTCTGTGGCTGCACAAAAGCGTCCTCCTATCAGTCCTTAAATCCCTAATCTCTCCAACTCTCTCTGTCTTCGCTTTCACACCCTCTCCCTCTTCTTCCCTCCGCCGCCCATTTCTCATTCCCTCAAATCTTCGCCCTCTCGCGGCATCATCCCCCCCCCCCCTCTATCGGGTCTTTATACGCATTCAGAGGCGGCCCTCATGGCTATTTGGGGAGAGCTCAGTGTATGCTGACCTCAGCCCCCTTCTTCTTCTTCTTCTCCTCCTCCTCCTCCTACTTCCTTTCCATCCTGAGGCGGCCGCTGTAAACACATCTGCTCCGTCTCTTGCCCTTCATCACACGTAATTACCCCCTTGTTCGCCCCCTGCTGCCCTTTGTTGCCCGTCCCTGCTGTTTTTACCTGATGTTTTCTCTCCTTTTTGGATAGTCGGAGGGGGGGTTCAAAAGGGGGCAGCGCTTGTTTGTTTGCCGCAACCCAACTTGTGCTCTCTCGCTTTCTGGTCTCCCACCAGTGAGGCTGGTGTCACTCCACTTTTGCCGCCGTCGCCCGGGAAAAAAAATCAGGAGGAGTTATTTCATCAAACTCCGCGCGACGCAATCGAACTCCAGCGGCCTCGGACGCGTCGGCCTCCCTTCGCTTTCGGGCCCTTGCGTCGCGCGCACGTGCCTCCGGCTGCGTCTGCGTCGCGCGCGCGTGTGACCGGCATTCCAAGCAGAGGAGCGGCGCAGCGGCTCCTCCACTCCACTGCACCACTCTGGCAATCCTGCATCCTCGCCTTCCTCGCGCGCGCTCCTCCGCTCTGACGTCTCTCTTCCTGTCTCTCTCTCTCTCTCTCGCTGAAGACTCGCTGCCTCCACTCACCGGGCAAAACTCCTGACCCCCCCCACCCCACCTCCCCGACAGGCCTCTTAGCCCGCTGTAGTCTGTTGTTCAGTGGCAGGTAATGGAGCAATGCGGTTACATTTTACAGAGTGACCTTCAGTGGCATTTAAGTCAACTGCCATCTGAAAACTGTAAAAACCCGCCGTGAGCGGGCTGCCGTCTAGCGTGCACACGCGCGTGCGAGCGTAAGTCTTGGCCCAGGTGCCGATTCGCCCCCCCTCCTTTTTGTTTTTTCCCTGACGCATCCTCGCGCCAGTTTGTTTATAAATCTCCCACATTATTAGCTTAATGAGATTCCGACATGTTGTCAAAGTAGCTCATCAAGCGAGCTGTGAATGAAATATAGAAAAGCCCAGAGTGACGCGCTCTAACGGGATTAAACGGAGGCAAGGAGCAGAGATTTCCACGCTCGTGTTTGTGCCGCCTGCATGTTTAATTGTGCGCGCTCGCTCCTCGGGACGGGACGGGATTGGTGGTGGGGGGGGCGAACGCGTTCCCCGTGTTTGGAGGCGGGTACATTTGTAATGACGTGGGCATGACCGAACCCCCGATCAGCGGTAAAAAAAAAAAGGGAATATTTCATGGACATCACTACGTCCCAGATGATGTCCATCACTAATGCATGAGTCAGTAATTCACTGAACTTCTGAACGTGCGCTAGCGCTAGCGCGGGCGCGTTTGCTGTTTTTGTGTGTTTTCTGCACCCGCTGCATCTTATCTTTTATTCTTTTATCTTCGGATAATCTCATTAAGCGTGATGCAATTCCTGCGAGCAGCGATCCTTTAAATATCAGCACAATCCCCCCCCCCCCCCCCCCACCCCACCCCACCCCCCCCCCCTGCAATTAGGAGGAAATGATTAAGGGATTGTCGCAATTATTTTGGCAAGGACTCCTCTTCCAAGATTTTGTCAGTATGTAAATGCGTTTGATCAAGCGGCTAAATTTGGTCTCTTTATCCAACGTGCACATCTGCACGGCGGCGCTTAGCGGTTCGCCAAAAGCCAAAAATGAACCAGATACCGCAAGGTAACTTTGAAAAAGTGCTCCGCGTTTCAGTCCGCTGCTGCTCCACTACACCGAATTCGAACCCAGGGCTTCTTGCAAAGTTTTTCATCATCTGCCTCTGACAAATTTTGTCCTGCTGTCTGTCAGAGTGCTCCTGATTTCGCAGTTGTGCGGTAAGATACAGACAAGTTGTGCAAGAGCTGCCCGCCATAATTGCATGCAAGTCATTTCTACAGATTCCTTATCAATTGAAGTACGAGTAACCGCTTCAACCAAGCCATTAAACCGGTAAAGCAGATTTTTAATGATGTCGAGCCTTCAAAGTCAGGACATCACCTTCACCTCCGTCTTTGAGTTGCGCTCGTTCAATCAGCGTCTCTGACCTTCCCCCGTCGTTCCCTCCCGTCCAGGTGGCCAACCTTCTCAGGCTTTTCCAGATCCCTCAGATAAGCTACGCCTCCACCAGCGCCAAGCTCAGCGACAAGACCCGCTACGACTACTTCGCCCGCACGGTGCCTCCGGACTTCTACCAGGCCAAAGCCATGGCCGAGATCCTGCGCTTCTTCAACTGGACCTACGTGTCCACGGTGGCGTCGGAGGGCGACTACGGCGAGACCGGCATCGAGGCCTTCGAGCAGGAGGCGCGCATGAGGAACATCTGCATCGCCACCTCCGAGAAGGTGAGGAGCCCAACAGATTGGAATGCGGCCGTTCAGTCTTTTGCCCCCCCCCAACAAACCCTGAAAGCTTTAATCCACACCGTCACACTGATGTACGGCAGCCTGGAGCGGGCTCATTAACAAAGGACGGGCCGCCGAGTTTGACAGCTTATAAAGTCTGTCTTCACGTCTTATCTTGTCCGACACCCCAAATTAAGTTTGTATTACATTTGCACTATCAGTCATGAAAAAAAGCTTATCTCAACAAAGCCATTCAGCGCCTTATCGCAGACCTTTTTTTTTTCTTACTCCCACATTTGCGTAGAAATTGCGTTATTGCGTGATGCAGACGACATTGCGGTTTTTCTTTCCGCAAGCGCCGATTACAGAAGGGTTTCAAAAGCCGCTTCCCGGTCTCCCCCCTGTTCCGTCCAGGTGGGGCGCTCCAACGCCAAGAAGTCCTACGAGGCCGTGATCCGCCAGCTCCTGCAGAAGCCCAACGCCCGCGTGGCCGTCCTCTTCCTGCGCAGCGACGACGCCCGGGAGCTGCTGGCGGCCGCCGCCCGCCTCAACACCTCCTTCATCTGGGTGGCCAGCGACGGCTGGGGCGCGCAGGAGAGCATCGTCAAGGGCAACGAGGTCACCGCCGAGGGCGCCATCACGCTGGAGCTGGCCGCCAACCCCGTGCCGGAGTTCAACCGCTACTTCCTGGACCTCAACCCGGCCAAGAACCACCGCAACCCCTGGTACAGGGAATTCTGGGAGCAGCGCTTCCAGTGCTCCCTGGGCGGCGGCGCGGGCGGAGCGGGCGAGACGGCCCTGCCGCCGTGCGACAAGGACCTGTCGATGGACGAGGACACCTTCGAGCCCGAGTCCAAGATCATGTTCGTGGTGAACGCGGTGTTCGCCATGGCCGCCGCCCTGCACAACATGCAGCGGAGCCTCTGCTTCAACACCACCAGGCTGTGCGACGGCATGAAGGCGCTGGACGGGCGCCGACTCTACAGGGATTACATCCTTAATGTCAGCTTCACGGGTAAGAGAGCTGGGGAGTCCCAGATAAGGTGCTCAAGGTGGATGAGGAGGGAGGAAATAAGTAAATAAATAAACAAATAAATAAAGTGGCTTTTTGGTTGAAGTGGGAGCGATAGTTGGAAACGGGTGACGGGCTACCGCCCCCCTCCTCCCCTCTCCCCACCAAGATAACAAAGGAACGTTGTCCTTCTCCTCAGCCAAAACAAGCCGAGCCTCGGAACATAAAAGGTGGCGAGACAAATCCTCTTAATTGCTGTGAATCATCAGAGCCAGCCTGCCATTGACACCTTTTACCCGCGCTTAATTGATACGACACTACAAAGTTGCTTTGAGGGCTGAGAGCCGCAGTTAATCCGTCTGCCATATTCTTCTGCCGTGCGCTAATGAGATTGTGTGCCTGTGTGTGTGTGTGTGTGTGTGTGTGTTGGAATAGCTCCTATAGCAGGATTCCTGCCTGCCTGCCTGCCTGTCTGTCTGTCTGTCTGTCTGTCTGTCTCTCGGCAGAGTTAAGGGAGACGAGACGGGAGGATCGCTTTGACTGGCAGGTGGCGCACAAAAGGAGCGTTATAAATAAACCGCCGTGTCTCGGGGACTGACACAGGTTTAGAGGTGTTTATTCTCCCCCGACCGTGACCAGGAGCCGACTTCAAAAACAGCGCAGACAAACAGCACTTACACGGCAGCTTTGCCGTAGCACACGAGGGATCGACCGGCAGAGGGGAGGATAGACGGAGGACCGGAGAGCAGGGAGGAGGAGGAGGAGGAGGAGGAGGAGGAGGAGGGAGCAGAGAGGAGGCCCACGCGTTAGACTGACAGGCAGACTAAAATGAGACGTGAGGGGAGTTGGGTTTTTTTTTTTTTTTTTTTTTAGCATAAGGTGAGAGGGAGCGAGACGGGGGCAAAAGCCGAGCGGCGGCCGACGGTCGCAGGGAAGGAGGGAGCACGGAGGCAACGGCGAAGTGGGACAGCGTGCGTCAGCACAAGACGAGGATTCTCTTTGAAATTCCCCCATCTTTATTTCTGCTGCAAATCAAAGGACTCGCAGCATCTCTCTATCTCTCTCCCTCCCTCACTCTCTCTCTCTCTCTCTCTCTCTCTCTGCCTGAGAGGAAGGAGACAGAAAGGAGGGAAGGAAAGAGAGAGAGAGAGAGAGAGAGCGAGACTCTTCGGGGCGCCCGTAGTGGCGGACTCCAGTCGGGATTTCGATGATAACCGCTCATTTACAGGATGCACACAGAGAGGAAGATGGAGCAGATATGCAGATTCACGCGTAAAGTTTCGGTCGGGGGTGAGGGAGGGAGGAGAGGGGGATGGGTGGAGGCAGGGAGGGGGTAGCAGAGCCAAAGGAAAGGAAAGAGGGGAGCAGGCGGAAAGGGTTTGGGAACAAGAAGAAAAGTTGGGGAAAGGGTAGGAAAGGGGAACGGAAGAGGGGAAGTAAAGAAAAGGGATGAAAGGCAAGAGAAAGGACAGGAGAGAAAACAGGAAGAGGAAGAAAAGGAATGGAAAGAGAAGGAAAGAACGAAGGGGAAGAGGAAGAACATGGAAGAGGGGAGAGAAAGGAAAGGAAAGAACGAGAGGGAAAAGAAAAAACTGTTGAGGAAACGCAAAAATGAAAAGAAAGTTAGGGAAGGCAAGAAAAGACAAAGGAAAGGATTGGACGAGAATCGGGACGGAGGAAGGCGGAAGAAAGTGAATAGAAAAAGAGGAAACAGCGGAAAAGAGTGGTGAGGAAATAAAGCGGGAAGAGGAGAGGAGGTGTACAGTGCATCCCACTGGCTCCTGCAGCTTTTTGTCTGATCATCTCTCTCCCTCTGACGCTCCTCTGCCGGCTCTTCGCTGCCTCCTTTCTGCTTTCTTCCACCCTCTCAGTGTCTTTCTCTGGGGCAGCAGCGGCGGGGAAAGCAACAGCGTGTTTACCGCCCTGTGCTCCGGCACACGGCTCAGTGTCGGCGGCGGCAGTATCTAAAAAAAACAACAACAACAACAACAAAGGCGTTCGTGGCAACAAGATTGTGATTAAATGCAATGATAGATAGATTAATAGGCGGAAAAAAAAACAAAGCATCAGAAGCGCTAGACTAGAACCAGACTAGAAGTGACGCAAGTCCGCCTGCAGAGTGTTACAGAGTGTTACAGAGTGCTACAGAGTGCAATGAGACGGAGCCGAGGTGAGTCGAGGTCTGAGCACTGCAGCAGCAGCAGCAGCAGCAGCAGCAGCAGCAGCATCACTGTCCGTCCGTCCGTCCGTCCGTCCGCGCCGCTCCCAATCTGAACCGGGAGCAGATGGAAAAGCAAGACGCTCTCTGTCTCCTCCCCCCCCCACACACACACACACACACACGCACGCGAGCAAACACATGTTCAATAAGAATTTATTGCCGGGCATCAAAGTTTAAACTCACATCTTCACGTTTCCCAGGGCGCTGATTAACTTCCCCCTCGTCCTTGACTTTACGTTTATAGCGGAGCCAACATGGCTGTTGTGTTGTTGCTTTTTATTTATTTATTTATTTATTTATTTGATTTTTTTTTTTTTGAAATGGTGCGCGTTATCGCACGCGCCGCACCGAGGCAGAGAGAGAGAGAGAGAGAGAGAGAGAGAGAGAGAGCTCAGGAGTGTATTTTCATCTGCCGCTCTCTTCATCTGGTCTCATCTCGCTAGTTGCTATGGTAATGAAGCCGACACTATTGCCAATTGTTGGGGTGATCCGCGAGATCGCGGGAACCCGTCTGATAACAGACGCGGGCGGAGAGGGGGGAGGGGTTGAAAACACACGCCAATCTTTTATTCTGTATATATATTTTTTTTTTTTACATACATTGTGCAGCAGCGGCGGAAGGAAAACGTGCGGCGAAACGTTCCTGCGGTGGCGTTTTTTCCCTCCCTGAGCAAAGCAGCCGCTTGAAAAGCTTGCGGGATTTTTTGGCTTTTTTCTTTTTCCCCTCGGTTTTTGCTTCTTCTTTTTTTCATAACCACTGCGAAATTGCAGACACCCCCAGCCCACTCACTTCTCAAAGCCATCATTCAACTCCCACCAACACCCCCCCCCCCCCTCCCGCCCACCTCCCCCGTCTGCAGCAAACATATCAGTATATACTCACTTGCACACAGTCTTCTGTTCAAATAGTGGCACTAGATGTGATATTCCTCCCTCTCCCTGCCTCCCTCGCCCCCCCTCCCTCCCTCTCTCCCTCACCCCCTCTCTCCCTCACCCCCTCTCTCTCTCACTCTGTGTGTGTGTGTGTGTGTGTGATATCTGTGTTAGCAGAGGCGGTGTGCCTTCAGGGCCATATCGAGCAGCGCGCCGCTCTGCCGCAGCAGTTTAAATGCAAGAGAACAACCTTCACTCCTTCTCTCCCTCGTTTCCTCCTCGCACTCTCTCTCTCCTCCTCCTCCTCCTCCTCTTTCTCACTCCGCCTCACCCCTTTCCTTCCCCTCTTCCCTCACCCAAACAGCCCCCCCGCCCCTCCCTTCCGCGTTTTCGAGAAACAGCACATCCCACTCAGACTTCACAAGGTTGCTCTCCTGCCTCCTCCTCCGCCGCCGCCGCCGCCGCCGCCTGCCTGCCTGCCTCTCTGCGTCAGTCTGCTCCTCCGCTCATCCCTCCATCCATCCATCCATCCATCCATCCTTCACCTTTTCTCTATTGATTCCGCCGTGTAAAAGGCTTCCCACCATCAACCTATATCTCTTGCCGCAGTCACAGCAGCCTCCTTCACCTGCTATCTCCGCTCTCTCTCCCTCCTCCACCTCGTTCCCTTGTCACTTCCCTCCTTTCTCTCGCCCCTTATCTCGTCTCCGGGGCTCATACTTCCCCCGATCCTCCCTTTTTGTCTCCCCCGTATCTCGCACCACCCTTCTTTTTTTCCCTTCCTCCCCCCCAACCCCTCTGTCAGGCTTCTCGGGCTCTCTGATGCACCACCTGTCCTCCTATACATTTGTCTCCCTTGTTCTCCACTTCCCTCGGCGTCGCTATCTGTCCGCCGCTCCCCTGTGGCCTCCTCGGTTCACGGCCGAGGCAGCGTCTCATCTGCCGCCGGGGGGAGGGGGAGTGGAGGAGGAGGAGGGGACACGTGATGCGGCCCCCGATGCGATTCCATCTGCGTTTGTGACATATCAGTGCATCCTCGCCGGGGTCCGTATCTGTGTACGCTCAGATGTGTCTGTGAGGGCTGGGGGTGAGGGGGGTGAGGTTGGAGGTGTAGGCAGATGTGTGAGGTCAGCCTTGCCGCACATCTGCGTGGAGGTAGAAAATGTGGGACAAGACGAAAGGCCGCGCAAAGAAAGCGGCAGTTTTGTTTGTCTTTTTCTTTTTCTTTTTCTTTTTTTACGCCTCCCTGAATCGACACCGTTCGCTTTGCTGAGTTGAAACGTTTTTGACTTCGGCGTTAATGGGTCGATAGAGCGTGCGGCGGAGTGCCACTGTCCATCGTGCCTCTGTAACTCACGGGATCTTTTGCCAATCACTTCCAGACACGTCAGGACGCAGCCAATAAGAACGAGCCAATCAGAACAGCCCATGTGATTTTTTTTTTGCTGCAGTACCTCAAGTGGCCACTACAAAACAAAAAATAAAAATCGGGCATATTGCCAGTACGGTATCCAGTTCTTATAACACATCCATGGTCTGAGTGGAGTCCCCACCCAGCGAACACGCCTGAAAAGTTTTGGGCTTCCTGGTTGCCTCCACGTTGAGAGGCCCCATGGAGCATGTGGCAGGAGTGTCACTACCCATCATGCCTCTGTAACTCAAGCGATGAGCCAGGATGCATCGGCCGATCAGAACGAGCTGAGACACAGCAGAATAAAACTCTTCTCTGGGGATTTTCTGGCTTTTATATATTTTCTGAAAGGTTAAAAAGTCCATCACTTAAGAACCACGCTTGAGATCAAAGGCCGTCCCGTCAACCATTTTACAAGCGTTTATTGTTGTACTGCATTCCAATAAGGGGGAAAAATGCTTTTTTGGGCCGCATGTGGTTTTTGGCCGCAGTACCTTGAGTGGCCACTGCAAGAAATCGTAGCGCCGCCATATTGCCAGCTCAGTTCTCATATTACGTCTGTGTTTTGCCCTCGGCCACATCCATGTTACACCTTCCGCTTTTAGAACGTTCCTCCACAGACAGACCTCCGCCTCGTCTCCCCTTCTTCTTCTTCTTCTTCTTTTAATACCCTCAATCCGCCCCGGGCCTCACTTTAGCCCAACATGGCCGAGGACATAATTAATTTCTCAGCTTTTGAATGAAAAGTCTGTTTTTTTGCCGCGCTTCTAATTAAGTTGGGATAATAAGGTGTTTCTCAAGGAAGCCGGAGTGCCGAAGTATCGAGGAGAAAAAAAAAAGGTTGCCGGTGCAACGGCTGTTTTTGCCTCGTTTTGTCTGTCCAGGGAACAAAGCTGTTTAATTAAGAGCAGATTTTGGTTGACAGTGATCCTGCTCATAGGAAGGGCTGGAAAATTCCCAGAAGGTAAAGGGAGTTAGAGGACCAGCTGTACTGTCGGCTGTCGGACTGGGTCAACAGCTGGCTTTCCATTTACCAATCTGCCCCCAAAATTAACTAATATTTTTTAAAATGAGAAAAAAAAAGACACTGTTGTTAAATTTTGACACTCACATTAAGCGATAATTCTTTTTTGTTAGCAGTGCAACAAAAGCATTCAGTGTTGCTCATCAGTGGCGTGTGAACCAGAGTGTCACGTTCTGTTGTTGCTGTTTGTTGTTGCTAGTTACTTAGGTATTTAATACAACACTATGGAAAGCCTATACTGTCCTCCTTGAGGTGCAGTGATCACAATTTGACAGCAAGCCAAACCCTATTCACATACAGTCAGAAGTAGCATTCAAGCTCTATTATTTTGGTGCAGACTCAGTGCAATTAATATGGCGTTAAATTGAAAAAAACACAGCACAAAATCAATATTTGAACGCCCTCAAGGAAAATTAAGCAATATGGTTGAGCATTAGCATGTTAGCATTAGCGTGTTAACATAATATGTGCAAACGCAGCTTTTATCGTAATGAGGAACAATCCCATCAGCATAGTGTTAGCGGCTTAATTAAGTCAAAGCGATCGCCAACAATGCCACCAATGCAATTGATGTTGAAAACGCTCATATTTCACAGACAGAGAGGCTAAATGCCACTTGGTAAAGGCGACACACTCAAACACTCAAGAAAATGGAGTTACAATAATGATTCAACTTACAGGCAATGCTTTCAAAGGCAAGCAACAACCCACAGCAGACAACCAACCACCTGGCAGTTTGGACAGTGACAGGACGCTAAGGCCTGAGGGCCTTCCTACTTTTCAAGCTTCCTGTGGACTTCTTGTTGACTTCCTCTTGATACTTCCTGTTGTTGCATTCAACGGAATACTCAAGCAGAGACATACTTGAGTATTCCGTTGACAGTCAGAGAGGGCGCCAAAACAAACCTCATGAATGCCTGACAGGTAGAACAAAGCCGCTTGTCAATTTTACGCAATCCGCTAAAATCGCAATAATAAGCACTGTCTTGCTCCAAAGAAGGGAAATTCTTTGGCTCTAACTGAGACTATCAACATTTTGGGGGCTGAATTCATTAAATATTTACGTTTTTTTTGTTTAACGTTGTCAATCTGCAGACGCGACCAGTTTAGAAGTCAGAGATTGGAGCGGCGCGGGAAAATTTGTTCCAAAAATCAAACTTGTGTGGAAAGCAAAGTCACAAACGAGTCACCGTGTCACTCTGGTCAAGATGAGATAAGATCTTTTGTTTGCCCCGTAGGGAAATTTCCTTTGGACTGTGTCCAGCTAGCGTGTCAATATGCAGCTATAGAAATGCACAGATGTTGTACACGTGCACACACGTGCACACACACACACACACACACACACACAGAACCTTGATGCAGACATCAAAAACCTTCATCCAGCATCAGAAATTGTCACATTGTGACATTGGACCAATTAGCAGAGACTTGGTACTTTTTTTTTTTTTTTTTTAAATGTCACTAAAAGTAAATTAAAAAAAACTGAGTGCATATTGTACAGTCTAAGTTTTGGTCCTGGAGCAGCGTTTTACTCCGTCACAGGGAGGAAGTGGCATCCGTCAGTCAAGGACCCTCGATGCTTATCTCAGCTCTCGGCGGCCACCGGAGGAGTCTTGGGTGGCCTTCGCCGCCTCCAACTTGCAAACCCATACACTTTTCTAATAAGCCGCTCTGTCACGTCAGCAAGGTCGCCAGTGTTGGTTATTGGGGGTGGGGGGATCGCCGAGAGTCCTCGGCTCTCCGAGCGCGAACATTAGGGGAGAGTCAAGGGCGAACACGACGACGCCCTCCGATCGATCCGTTATCTCTTCGGTCACGTGTGCTAACTTAGCTTTAGCACGCCTCCGAGGTCCAGGTGGAGGCACAGTTATGGTAATTAGGCTGTCTAATGGGGGAGTTGGGTGGGTGGGGTGGGGGTAGGGGGCGGGGGGGCTCGTCTTCTTGCTGGCTCGTTATTAGCAGACTTTATTATCTAGCGACTTGGCCGCGCGCTGGATTCATAACTCTCCCTCGTCTGGAGATATTATCGCTCCCATTTCTTATTGGAATCATTTTCATTCACTTTCACCTGAAACGTTTAGCCCCAAAATCCAAAGAAGACTTGACACTCAAAATTTCCTGTGACAGAGACGCAGGAGGGGGAGAGAGAGAGAGGGAGCCCAGCACTGTCTGTGTGATTTATGGATTTCATAAAGCCCACCCTTCCCCGCCCCCCCCCCCATTTGCGCTTCCGTCTAGCATGCCATTCTTCTCCGAGCGCAGCTTTGGACTCCGCGTGCACGCGCGTGTGCACGGCCGCTGCGTCGGAACACACACCGGCGAGCCGCTAAACAGTCGGGGTCGAGGCTTCGGTTCCGCCTGCACGGCCTCCCGCCGCGCTCAGAGCGGTGCCTTAACCATCACACCGGAAAGTAAAACCTAATGGAGCCTCCGTGTGTGTGTGTGTGTGTGTGTGTGTGTGTGTGTGTGTCTGGGTCAGTGTTGGGAAGATTGTATTGCAAATGTTATGGCTTACCGCTACAAGTTAGCCTATTGACAATGTGGTGGCGTAACTATTTCAGTTACTTTGTGAAAGTAATGTAACTAATTACATTTGATTACATTTTCATTACTTTTCTAAATTGTGAAAAGCAATGTTTTCAAACTGTTTGGACCTGGCAGTAGCTGCGTTTCCATGCGAGTTTTTTGCAAAATAAAAGCGATATTTCTAAAATTTCGACAAAGTACAACTGCGATTTGCAGGTGTTTGCATTGAATGGTTTGAAACGCATAAGCCGGAGTTCTCGTAAAATTTCGTCCTGTGGGATTTACAAGAATTACGTTACATTCTTCTCTTTGGTCACTTTGTAAAAAAATATTCCGTCTCCTCCTCTGTCCAAACACAACGGGCCATTTTCACTTGAGATATTTGAGCGGTTTTGGAAGTTTAGCTATTTCCACGACCAGTTTTTTATTGCGATATTTAGGTTTCGCGCAATCGTTGAATAATTGCACAAGTAACCATGATTCAATTACGTAACAACGTACACATGTAACTCTTTACTCCCCAACACTGGTCCCGATCTTCTCACACGTGCACGCTCACAAACAGCTTCCTCGCGGCCGTTTCGAAGTCTTCCCGTCCTCCCAGTGCTCCCAGAGGTGTAGCAGGAGTTCCGCCGCTGATTTCCTCAGTTAGCCGCAGACGGGGAGACGAGGCGGCGGGCAGGAGGCCTTGTTATACGTTAAAGACACTCTGTGTGTTACACACACACACACACACACACAGACAGTTGATTGCTCCGCCGGCACCACAGGAGTGGCACTCACACTGTGTCAGAGCTGCCATGTGTCACCATTGTCATGTCCAAGCGCCTTTTTCCCTTTTTCTGTTTTTTTTAATTTTTGTTTTGCACCTTCGAACACGGCCGCTTCTCTCCTCAGGTTGTTGTTTGTTTTTTTATGTTTTTTTAATGGTTTCCAGCATCTTGCCAATTCCACAGTCTCCTCTGTTCCCACATCCTGCGGGCAGATGATGGTAATCCTTTCATAACAACTTGTGTACAGACCAATTTGGCAGTTTCAGCAGTGTGTGTGCCTCCTCACATGAGAGACCCACAGGCTAAATCTGTCCGTGTGTGGGTAGCTATAGCGCTGCCCGGAGACTCGCCGCATGCCGCATTTGTGCCTATACCACTTTATAGGCGATTTCGTTACCGACGCTTTGGGCGAGAATCTTTGTTTGGATCTGCATTTGGAGCAGCTTTTTTGTGCTTGTGCGTGTGTGTGTGTGCGTCTCTGTGTGTGTGTGTGTGTCCCAGTGTGACCTGAGGAATGGATGGGACGGACGGGAGCGCTCATCGCAGCCTCTTTCACAAATCATTTGCAAACGGCCGCGCTTTCCACTTATAAAAACACCATTGTGCTGCCTTCACTGTCTGCTCCAGCCTCCCAAGGCCTGACTGACCAGTGCTTTATTGTCTTTGTTCTCAATGCCGCCTTCAGGAGGCGTCAATGGGATAATTGTCCGTGATTGTTAAACTTTAATCTCCCCTTCTTTTCTTTTTTTCCACCCCCGCTGTCCCCCCCCACATCCTTTTTTTCCCCCAATCCTTCTCCTCGACATTCTCAGCCCCGTTCGCGCCTCCGGGCAGCGAGACCATGGTGAAGTTCGATTCCCAGGGGGACGGCGTGGGCCGCTACAACATCTTCAGCTACCAGCACGCCGGCGATCGTTACAGCTACGTGCCGGTGGGAGAGTGGGCCGAGAGCCTGAGCCTGAGCAGCGACCTGATCCACTGGCCCAGGGAGGCGGTGCCCACCTCGCAGTGCAGCGACCCCTGCGAGCGCAACGAGATGAAGAAAATGCAGGCAGGTGAGAGGAAATGCTTGTGGGGGGGGGGTTCGTTGTCGGGTTTTTTTTGTCGGGGTTGCGTTTTGTGCGGTTAAAAAGGGACCCTTCGAATCCCTCCCAAAGCCTCTGTGACGCCGCGGCCTCTCGTTTCCCAGGCGAGTACTGCTGCTGGATCTGCACGGCCTGCGAGCCGCACGAGTTCCTGGCCGACGAGTTCACCTGCTCGCCCTGCGCGCCCGGCCAGTGGCCCACCGAGGACCTCACGTCCTGCTACGACCTGCCGGAGGACTACATCATGTGGGAGGACGCCTGGGCCATCGGGCCCATCACCATCGCCTGTGTGGGGTGAGCAGCGGCGCGGGAAGTCGAGCGATCGGGGGCGTTGGGAGGGTATCAGACTGCGACTGAAGCGTGGCACTCGGGGGGGAAAGGCTTTGAAGGTCCGGCGGTGCAAGATGACAGCTGACTAGCAGCAAGCTAGCTAGTTCTTATATAAATGAGAACAGTTGCAAGGGTGGGAAAACCAAATGAATTTAATTGTACTGCGAGTATACACTTTATTTGTGTATTTATGGGCAGTATGTTGAGCTTTTACCAACATAAAAATCATAAATCATTCGGTTGTTTTTTACAATGAACCACTTTGGCAGGCGAAATAAAAACAATCGTGAAGTTTTTAAGAGTCCTCAATCCGCTGATCAATCTGAGTAACAGAGTTTTACTTGGATGTACATTAATGCAAATAATTAGATCCCTGCACTTGTTCATGCCTCATTATCCGCGTTCGGGATAATATCCCACCTTTGTTCTGCTTATTACTCCTATTTATCGCTGCCTCTTCACCTGGGGATCATTGTGCAGCTCATGATACAATCATCACACGTAGCTTTTTTCTCCAGCTACTTCTGGTGATCGTAGATCTCCTGCTCTCTCACTGCCCCCCCTCCAGGTTCCTGTGCACCGGCCTGGTGTCCTGGGTGTTCATCCGCCACAACCACACGCCCCTGGTGAAGGCGTCGGGCCGGGAGCTGTGCTACATCCTCCTGTCGGGGGTCTTCATGTCCTACGCCATGACGTTCCTCTTCCTGGCCAAGCCCTCGCCCGCCATCTGCGCCCTGCGGCGCCTGGGCCTGGGCACGTCCTTCTCCGTCTGCTACTCGGCCCTCCTCACCAAGACCAACAGGATCGCCCGCATCTTCAGCGGCGTCAAAGACGGGGCGGGCGTGGCGAGGCCACGCTTCATCAGCCCGTCCTCTCAGGTGAGGAGCCCGCCGTCCCACCGTCCCACCGGCAGCAGGGAAGGCGGAACAGCACTGATGTCTTCTTCGTCTTCTCCTCCTCTGCCACCGCCGCCGTCTTTTCCCGCAGGTGTTCATCTGTCTGAGTCTCATCTCCGTCCAGCTGGTGATGGTGTCGGTCTGGCTGCTGCTGGAGGTCCCCGGCACCCGGCGCTTCACGTTGCCAGAGCGACGGCAGACCGTTATCCTCAAGTGTAATGTGCGCGACTCCAGCATGCTGCTGTCGCTGGGATACGACGTCCTCCTGGTCATCCTGTGTACTGTGTAAGTGTTGTCTGAACGACAGAAGAGGAGACTTACTGCCAATAATAATTATCTATACATAGTATTTGTTAATATGTATATTAGTAATAAGAAGAATAGTATTATTGTTGTTGGTGTTCATAGTAATGATAAGACTGATGATATTATTATTAGTACTAGTAGCGGAGGTGGGAGTAAGTCACACATGTGCAAGGCTCAAGCAAGTCCCAAGTCGCCGTGGTGAGAGTCAAGCAAGTCAAGTCAAGTCAATGCTCAATAAAATCAACACCTGGGATGTAATCCCATGTGACTGGTGCCCTGCTGTCCGCCTAGTCGTCATATCAAAACCGTAGATTATTTTATATGACGTTATGTTGAGGTTATGCATATCTTAAACTTAACATGGCTTAATATTAGCATTTTTATCAGCAAACGTTAGCTTACAAGCTAGTTTGACCAATTTGACCAGCCAGTAAGTTAGCTAAAGAAACTTCTATTGCGCCTTTAATTGAGAGGACGTACCGTACTTCGCTTTCTAGCCACGTTAAGTTTAAGCTATGTTAATATTAGCAAACGTTAGCTTTCTAACAGCCGTAACAGTTAGCTAAGAAGGTGCATTCACGTGGCTTTTCTACGTGGGTTTTGGAATGGCGGATGAAGGTGGAAGTTGTGGTGGTTGTGTCACTGGTTTTTGAGCTGCAGACCTTGCAGACCGCTGTTCTCTTCTTCAGAGCGCCAACGACAACATAATCCTTAAACCCAAATTGAATTATTCTTGGTCTAGCAGCCAAGTCAAGTCATGTGACTTGAGTCTCCCATCTCTGAGTAGCAGTAGTAGTAATAGTAGTAGTAGTAGTAGTAGTAGTAGTAGTAGTAGTAGTAGTATGGGATGTGATTCTTTGGGGCAAATTATTTGTATCCATTTATTTTTTTTTATCTTTTATTTCCCAGGTATGCCTTCAAGACCAGGAAGTGCCCCGAGAACTTCAACGAGGCCAAGTTCATCGGATTCACCATGTACACCACCTGCATCATCTGGCTGGCCTTTCTGCCCATCTTCTACGTCACGTCGAGCGACTACAGGGTAAGGAAAGGGGAAGAAAAGCGGACGAGCACGCACGCACGCACGCACGCAATTACCGATCTCCGTCAAGTGAGGTACAGGCTGACCCTTCGCGCACTCGACCTGACAGCCGCTCTGAAGGAAACGAGGCGGCCGACCGGGCCAGAACCCGGGAGCGGGTCCGATCTTCTCGTCTGACGGTCGAGAGAGGAGAGACAAAATCCTCCTGAAAACCTGCTTTCGCCCTCAAACTGGAGGGACAGCCGAGTCGGTAGTCAGAGCGTCGGGGCTATTTTCTTTCCTTTTCTTTTGTCCTGGTAACACGATTGCTACAAGGTCGGCTGTGGTCATGAGGCGCTGACTAACACAGGTGCAGCGGCAGCTTAAAACCTCCGTCTTTAAATCCTGCAGCGGCTCTGCGGGAGAGACGGGCTCCGTCAATCTGCTGACACATGTCCAGATTTTTGCAGCGGGGGGAAGGGGAGGGGGCGGGGGAGAGGCCCGTTCACCTGATCCATACAAAGTCTCCAGCATCCACATGAATCGCGCGCACGCACGCACGCACACAGACGGAGTACGCTGCTGTATCAAAGGGCATAGGAGAGGAGTGCTGATGCCAGGGCTGCTCATTTGATCCTGGTAAAAAAAAAAAAAAAAAAAAGAATATGGAGCGGGCACTCTCTCTCTCTCTCTCTCTCTCTCTCTCTCGCTCTCTCTCGCTCTCTCTCTCTCTCTCTCTCTCTCTCTCTCTCTCTCTCTCTCTTTAAAGAAAAGCATCTCTCTTGGCCTTGTAATCTGACTTTAAGATTAGTCAGGTGAAGGCGTTGCTTCACCGGCATGCGCGGCCACCCACTCACTCTCTCTCTCTCACTCACGCACACACACACACACTACATTTACTGTACGCATCACTCCTGATGCAGTGCCGTGCCTCCACCGCCCAGCAGTTGGCGCTCGACTCTCCAGAGCCTGCAGAGTTGAGCACCCGGCGCCGACGCGGCAACCGGGAAGTGAAACCCCGCTTAGGTCCCTATGATTGATTTTTTATTTATTTATTTATTTTTTTGGCACGCTAAACGGCAGGGAATAAAGTTAACGCCGGCCTGCAGCTTTAGTTTGGCCCTCCGCGCTCCCCGGTGATGAAGTCCTCTATTGATCGGCGGTGTAATTGTTATCCGCTGGACGGCTGCTGAGTCTGCCGATAAAGACAAACGCCTCTCGCTTTAAAGGCTTTTATTGGCGGCCGTATCCCGATAACGACGAGTCAGTTAGTTACCCTTGGCATTTCTGGCAGCCGTAACAATCAAAATTTACCCGCAAAAGTCCCCCCATTTACAACTTTTGGTTTACTCACCACTGAAATCTCAAAAGGGGTTCATTACGCTGTAATATCCCCCGGGTTTGCCTCTTCACGGCTGCTAATTGATTTCTCCGTCGCTCGGCAGGTTCAGACCACCACCATGTGCATCTCGGTCAGCCTCAGCGGCTTCGTGGTCCTGGGCTGCATGTTCGCTCCCAAGGTCCACATCATCATGTTCCAGCCCCAGAAGAATGTGACCAGCCACCGGCTCAACCTCAATCGCTTCAGCGTCAGCGGGGCTGCCACCACGTACGCATCTCACGGTGGGTTACATGCGGTTACCTCATTTTCAAAGGGACGCGGTTTGGAGCGGGGCTTCGTTGTGTTGGGGTTTTTGGTTTTTTTTTCCTTTTTCCTTTTTCCGGCATGAGTCCACGACAGTGTTTTTCAGTGTTCCGAACTTGAGTCGACAGGCAGGCGTTTTAAGGGATGCGTAGTTTGAAGCTGATCAAGGCCTCTGCTGCCTTGCACCGTTTGGAGAAAAGCCACTTCAGGTTTAAACGGGTTCTTCCCAAAGGTGTTGCGTTTGAGGTATTGCACGATGGCAGGCTTCGGTCTTGCACAAGCTGACGGAGTCACAGGTTTGAGCCGCACAGCGGCTGCGTTTCCGTGACAGTTTTTTTTTTCGCAAAATAAAAGCGATATTTCTAAAATTTCGACAAAGTGCAATCGCGATTTGCAGGTGTTTCCATTGAATGGTGTGAAGCGCATGAGGCTGCTTTTGTTTGTTTACTTTTGTTTGCTGCCAAGAACGGTTGTTACATTTTTACTCTTTGATTACTTGTGAAAACCATTCCGTCTCCTCCTCCGTCCATGTTTTACTTGACGCGAACTGGTCACGTGACCACGTTACGTCACGTCCGATGACGCGCGAATGCGAAAAAGGTGTTTCCATGACACTTTTGCGATATACCTCGATATCGATACGTCTGAAAAATCACCTCAAAACCTTTTAGCGATATTTGAGAGGTTTTTCGAGTTTAGCCGTTTCCAATACCAGTTTTTTTGATTGCGATATTTAGGTTTTGCGCAATTCTAGGGATAATGGAAACGCAGCTACTGAGATAAGGAATTTAAAAAACACTCTGGCATTACATAATTTATCATCAACTGCACGTGTTTCAAACACTTGAGCCCATCAATCCATGTGACACTTTTCTCTGAATTTGCCTTAAAGAATCAAGTTTGTTTTGTTTTTTTTCTTACTAATTTTTTAAAGGGATTTCATGACAGATTTTTTTGCAGTGTGGGGTTGGAGTATGTTTGATAGAGAGTTTGAAAGGAACCTGCATTCATTACGCTCCTTTATCAACCATTTTACCTCAACAAGTGCCAGATTATTAGAAAAAGGTTTTCACAGAATGACTGACTGGACAGATGTAAGTAATGAGGACGATTAAAGAAGATGGGGAAACAGGCAGAGAGCAGCAAGAGAAAACTAAGAGAGCAGATCAGTATCAAGCGGTTAGAAATTAAAAAGAGAATGACAAAGAAGTGTGGAAGAAGAGTGTTTGAAGTCAACTGGGATGAACAGATAAAAGTTTTTGTCAGAAACAAAAAATGTAAAAAAATAAATAAATAAATAAATGAAAAAAAATAAAAACATTTCAAAAGTGGTAAAGAAAACCGTCTT
Source organism: Thamnaconus septentrionalis (assembly GCA_009823395.1). Classification (NCBI taxonomy): domain Eukaryota; kingdom Metazoa; phylum Chordata; class Actinopteri; order Tetraodontiformes; family Monacanthidae; genus Thamnaconus; species Thamnaconus septentrionalis. The sequence continues at coordinate 7,761,488 of CM020513.1, read as the reverse complement.
TCTGCTCTTCCTGCAGCCTCCGTCGGCGCCCACCACGTCCCGACAGTCTGCAATGGGAGAGAGATCGTCGACTCCACAACCTCCTCCCTGTGACCACGCTCAGCCCCGCCTCCCCGCGACTGTTAGCCGACCCATGGACATTATCCTCTCAATCACACGCACGCACGCACACACACACACGCACACACACGAAAACAACTTTTCCTTGTGGACTAGAACTGTATCGTTTTACAAAATGTAGAAAGTCTGTAACTATAATTAAATTATTTTCTAGGGGTGTACATACGTGCAATCGACATTATTGTAAGTAGAGAAACAAAAAGAACAAAAAAATAATAATAATAATAACTTTTTAGGAAGGAAATTTTTTGGAGCCCTTTGTTTTTGATAGCTTTGTTATGACGCGGGTTGTAAATAGGAGAACACGAGCTCAATAATCAGAGAAGGGTAGGAGGGCGCGCGTCCCTCAGTCTGGATGCACATCTGTGACGCTGCTTGCCTCACCTGCAATACTCCACGAGACTTTTTACTCCCATGCTTTTTTGTAGGTCTCATTGTAATAACCGACGACGTATGCATTTCTACTGTGCACCTGTACATTTGTATATTGTTACTACCGATGGTTCAAACAGCACAACGACGACAGCCTGGCGGGACGAGCGGAGGGCTGGAAAAAAATGTTTGCAGTGGCGGGGGGGCTGGGAGGGGCGGGGCGTGTCCATCCAACCGTAAGAGTCGCTTCGCATCCCAGATCCTCACGGAGAAATCCTTCCCAACCTTTTGTTGCTGTTTGCGCGGGGCGGGGGGAAAAAAAAAACACAAGAGTACGTGTATATTTTTTGCTTTTTATACAAGTGCTGTTTTTTTTTTGTTTTTTTTTCTATTTCTAATCATTGAATCCCTTTATCTGAACGGCCATAGTTCCAGACATGTGTTCACCAAAGCGACGGCTCTGAGGGTTTTGGCTGCGACGGCTCTCTAGGAACAACTAACAGCGAGTCCGAAAGACATTTCTTTGCCCTCACAAAACAAAAAACCTACCGGCAGTGCGTAAATAAAAAAAAAAGCAACTTTTCGCCACCGCCGCTAAGTTGCGAACCCCCTTGCTCAGGCGCCTCGACTTTGCTGGACACATGTTGAATAATCAGAACTACGGAATTGAAAGTGGTAGCTTATGGTTTTTTTTTGTGCCCTACACATGCAGGACGTGGCGGTGTTTTGTTTTTTTTTTTTTTTAAATATGTGGCGATGTGCCTTAACGTGTGTGGGACGGCGCTCCGAGTCGAGCTTTTCCGAGAGGTCACTTTCACGTCAGCAGGTGCCACAGTGGTTTGGTACATGTGGAAGCGAGCCCGGTGTAGATGTTTTACTCCAAGCCTTTTGATTGTTCACCTGAAGTGTTGAATCTGATATATATATATATATATATATATATATATATATATATATATATATATATATATATATATATATATATATATATATATTATAAGTCTATATATATATATATATATAAACAAGAAAACAAGCTGTGCTGGAGATCTTTCCTGACCGCCCCCGCTCTTCTCTCTCCAGCCTGCGATTTTAAAAAGAGATGCGACCCTTTTGCCAGATTTTATTTTTCCTCGTATTTATTTATTCACGGCTTCACGGCTCCAGTAAAAAAAAAAAAGAAAGAAAGAAAGAAAGAAAAGAAAAGAATGAAAGATAGGGCCGGAGAAGAAAAAGCTGCTGTTACCACTTAAGATGAAGCCAGCGACTTGTCGACTTACTGAAGTGTGCGGTTTACATGTCTGTGTTAAATGTGTTGACGTTGAGCGGCACAGTGGAGCAGCTGGCACCGCCAGTCCCACAGAGGCTCCGGAGGGGAAGCGGAGCACACACGGTGTCAGCTGCCTGGCAGATCCCGGCTAACAAAGGATGTTTGGGAGTAGCTAACTCATATGCATAACGTAACATTTTCGAGAAAAGAAAAAAAAACATCCACGCACACCCATCAGGACTTCTCATTGTGGCTGAGATGAATGATGGGTGGAGGGGGGGGTGTCATTGGTAGGCTTAGGGGGAATAAGCAAAGGCTATGGGGATATATGTATGTGTGAATTAGATCTTTTTTTATATATATATGAGAAAAGTTGAATAGCCTAAATTAAAGAATTTAATGAACTGTGGTCTAATTTTACATTAGAGAATATTTCGTTTTTTTCCGAAGACGAGCCTGTCAATAAAAAGAATTTAGAGTGACACTGCGTTGTTAGCTCACTGGTCTTCAATGGTTACATGCTGTCTAAAAGAAAACAATAATAAAATAAAGTGTGACTGTTATACTTGACATTTCTGACGTATGTGATCAGAGCACTTCGCTGGCGCCCCCCCCCCCTCCTGGAGAGGAATTCTTACGCGCCGTGTGTCGTGGGCGGAGGCAGATCCCGGCAGGTCTGCGCATCCCTTCCCCGCCAACCACACCCCGAGATTATCGCACTCCAAGATAGATTGAAAGAGGAGTTTTCGGAGGATGCGCCAAGACAGCCGACCTACATTGGTGTGTGTGTGTGTGTGTGCGTGCGTGCGTTTTCGAGGTGCCGAGAGCAGGGAGGAGGGAGCGATGTGTCGGAGCTGCTGCTCTTGGATTATGTAAAGCACTCCCACAGCCCAGAAGTCACAGCGCCTCTGTGGAAGCTCAAAGCATCTCAGAGATCCGCAGCCTTTGTTAGCGGAAGGCTTAGCCATCCCCTCGCTAGTCCTGCTCCCACAAGATACACCCCGCATGGCAGGTTGCTACGGACAACCGAGCGCCACATCCGCCGCCCGGAATGCCTGCCACTCTGCACGGGGAGTGGGAGGGGGAGCGGGAGGGGGAGGGGAGGGGTGAGCAGAGGGCAACGGGAGAGGAGGGGGGGGCTGGTTGCAATTCAAATTGGCACCGGCTGATGGGATTCGGGGCTCGGTGAGGCCCGCCAGTCTACTCCCCCGGCTTTTAATGACCGCACAAACAGAGCACTTAACCCCGATTCTCCGCTCATTTAGTCCAGGAACAAGTCTCCGACATCAGTCTCACACTCTTTCCCTGACTACCCCCCCGCCCCGACGCACCCTCCTCGTCTTTTCTTTAATCCGCCTCGGCCCTCGGACCCTTTTCCCTCAACCTCGAGTCTGGGGCGCCGTGCGAAAACTCGCTGCCGATTTGCCCTCCAGCGAGGACTGCGGACAGGCGGCGTGATGGCATTCCAGAGTCAGAGTCGGAATCAGACCGTTTTATTCGTTGCAACTCAATGTGTAGCAACAGGGAGCAAAAGCAGGCGATCGGCCAATTAGAAATAGCAGAAGCGCAATCAAGTATCAAATTGAAAAAAAAAAAAAAAGGAAATGAATCAAGCAATTAAAAAAATACATGTTTGTGTTTGTGTGTGTGGGTGTATCTCCAGGTAAGACCTATAAGGTGGAAATGTGTGTAGAAGTGAAGCCATTTAGGGTAAATAAAGCCTCCGGATGTTTGCGGTGCAGCATGTGGTATTAAAAGTGATAAAATGGCTGGGTGAGTTATTACATAGGGTCGTTTTAAAGAGGAAAAGTGTGTACACATAAAAAATATTACATTTACCATCTGGCATCGCGGGCTTAATGGTTGCTCCATTCAGCTCCTTCCCAGCAACAAAACATGTCCTTGGCCTTTAAAACAAGGCTGCGCTGAAGTGAAGCTGAGGTCGCCTTGATCTCTGGAACTCGCGGGAAGCAACTGAAGTACGTGCGTGCGTGTGTGTGTGTGTGTGTGTGTGTGTGCAGCGATACACACACGCGACAACAACCCGCTCGTCGTCCTGCCTGGCCGGCACAGGCGAAGTCAGTGGTCGCGCAGGCCCCGCGGATCTCATGTGCCCCTCCCCACCCCCCACCCCCTCGCTCTCAGGACTCACCCAATACGTTTCCACACACATGCACACACACAGGGCTCCATTCATAGCGTGCGTATAAAGGCCTGCGGAGCAAAACTCTGTCAGACTAATCTGTTCGCTCAGTGACGGCACTCCAATTAAAGCATCAGGAGGAGCCGGGACAACACACTACTGTCTTGTTTCCAGCTCCCAATATAAAGGAACCGGCTACACATACTGTACACTCTTGCCCATGAAGTTGGAAGAATTCTGTTTTTGAAAAGGGGGGGAAAAAAAAAAACTCTGTTCTTCCCATTTAAATTGCACCATCATTGCGCCTGGTTACTTTTAAGCAGGTGCACTGATTGCGTTGAGTGTCCCAATTACCCAGGTGAAATCACTTCATTTCGATTTTCGACTGCTCTGTTAAAAGGCAGGTTTAAAAAATAAATAAATAAATAAATAGACCAGCTTTATGGGCAACAATGTGGAAAATGGAATAAAAGCATGAAGACACAAAAAAATGTTATTATCGTTTTGCATCATTAATAAAGTTAAATGAAAGAACTGATTTGGTTTTGGTTTTTTCACTTCATGACGACCTCGGTTCCAGTTCAAGCATTCCGCCCACGGCTCTCAAAGGACGTGCAACGCCATGCAACGATCGCCATCTAGCGGCGATTTTACACCACTGCACACCAAAAAAAACTTCAAAGACTGCATTTTAAAGGCTTCGTTTTTAGCAATTTAGCTATGCTAGCTAACTGAATTTGTTAATTAACAATTTGCTCCTCTTTTCTGTACTTTCTTTCCACTTATTTATATGTTGAGCAGAATATAACTTTGGCGGCGCGTTGCTCTGGGTCCTCATGCCAACTATAATAAATAATAAACGAAGTATATTCCCAAATCCTGTCAGCCCCACACAGAGTTGGGCACAGCACTGCAGCGGCTTAATGAAACCTGTCATTAACAACACACTGGGTGTCGTTATCTTATAATCCATGAGTCATTTATCTTTTCAGATGTCACCCTCTCATCACTGAAGCTGCATAACAACGGAAAATTGAGCCTGAGAGAAAAATCAGCAAAAACTTCCGACTTCCTGCAGCTCGGCGACCTGAGCTTGTTTGTCACGTGATCGACCGCAGACTAATGTGTGGCTTGTTGTGATTGCTTAAAGTATGATGCTGCTGAAAATGCAAATGAAATGTTCCCTTAGGAAACAGTGAGGAGAAAGTTATAAGTGAACAAAGGCAGAAATCGTTTAAATTCAAATGATTTTTATTTTTATTTTTTTAAATAAGACACAAAATAAAAAGTCTTTGGACAAACAAAAATACATAAGAAAAATAAATAGATAAACAATTTCATCTTCACAAGTAAAACCAAAACCTTTAGATGTGTAACGTTAAAGTGGTCCAAACCTAAAACACTGCGTCAAGACACATTTTGGATCAAAGAAAACAAATGGTGAGCTCGCTAACACAAACTCTGTGCCTCCGCGTAGAGGGAGAAATTAAATTCGGATCAAAATTAAAAGGCTAACGATGACGGCAAGCCAAAGGAAGAGGGACGGGGGCAGTGCCTGTTGCGTGCAGTCTCACCTCCACCTCAGTTTAGGCTCAGAGAAAAATCAAAACGACACGTAAAATCCATGGCTTCATCCGCCCGCAACACAAACACATCATCGTTTTCTTTGACAAACGCAGGTAGTCCGCACCAGCGGGCCTCACTTCCACGACATGACGTCTTCGGCGGAACGTCTCTCCTCATCGCAAACAAGTGCGACGGAGCTGCAAAACAGGGTGGGCGAGGAGGCGGCGGCGGCGGTGGCGGGCGCTTTGGAGGAGCAGCGCCGCACCAGAGTGGAATCACAACGTGGCCGAGACCTTGAACGCCGCGCGGAGAGAAAGAATTTGGAAACAAAACGTCGATGGAGTAGGTCCTTGTCTTGCCCTGAGCTCGTCTACCAGCTTGTCGGACTGATCGGCGGGAATCAGACCAGGAAGAGTACGTCTCACACAAACGCACACGCACGCACGCACGCACTCACTGACACGCACACATCTGCGCAGTTCTCTGGCTCCAGCTCAAGCGGCTCTCTTTGTACCGAACTTTTAAGGCCACCGTGTTCTTGGGACGTCTCGGGAGGCGGCCTGGCGCATGTGTGTGTGCGGACACACAGCTGGTATTTCCAGGTACCGAAGCTGATAAAGGGGGGGGGGCAGAGGTTGGTTAAAGGGTTTTTTTGTTTTTTTCAGCAGGAAGTCTCTCGAGGGTCTTGTCTCTCTGCCGCCTCCCCTTTAGCTCCACACCAGCGTCTTGGAGTGGGAGGAGTTCAGCTGCACGTGCTCGAAGCTCTCTCCGTTCCCCTGAAACAAAGGGCAAAATAAATAAATAAATAAATAAATAAGTAAATAAAAAAAACAACCACTGCAGCTCACTCTTGCCGAGAGTAGCTGCGTTTCCATTACGGTTTTGCACGAAATAAAAGCGATATTTCTCAAAGTACAACTGCGATTTGCAGGCGTTTCCATTGAATGGTGCAACGCGCATAAGCCATAATTCTCGGAAAATCTCGTCTCGCAAAATTTACGTTTGTTTGTTTACTGTCAAGGATGCTTGTTATATTTTTCTCTTTGAATACTTAAAAAAAAAAAAATCTGTTCTCTGCTCTGTCCAAACATAACGCGCCATTTTCACTTGAAGTGAACTGGTCAGGTGACCCCGTACGTCACGTTCGGTGACGTGTAAATGCGAAAAAAAAACGTTTTTCCATGACACTTTTGCGATATACCTTTATATCGATACGTCTGAAAAATACATAAGAGGATTAGGGCCATAAGAAGAGAAAAAAAATAAGATAGAATTTTTTTATTTTCAAGTTTCCAATTTGAGAATAAAGTTCAAATTTCGAGATTGTAATCGAAATTTTGAGAATAAAGTTTCTGTGAATTTGTTTATTCACGGAATTTCTTTTTTTAACGTGGACTTTATTCACGAAATTTCATCTTTTTTACTGCAACTTTTTTACGTCCAATTTTTATGACATTTTTACTTTATTCACGAAATTTCAACTTAAAACTCTAAATAAAACTTAAATAAAAATCTCCTTCCTGTCATATTTTTTCAAATAAAAATCTCCTTCCTGTAATATTTTTTCTATTCTTGTGGCCCTAATCCTCTTTCGTAGAAAAACCACCTCATGAGAGCGTAAAATCCTTTTCGCAATATTTGAGAGGTTTTTTCCAAGTGTAGATGTTTCCATGACCATTTTATTTATTGCGATATTTAGGTTTCGCGCAATTCTAGGGGTAATGAGAACGTAGCTACACGACGATTTTCTGCTTTTCTTTTTCTCCAGGCGCCGGCCACTCCTCACCTTGGACGCGATGGCTTTGAGCTTGCCCAGCAGAGACGGCTTGGTGTACACCACTTCGTCCTCCATGTCTCCCTCGTTCTCCCCCTCCATCACGGCGCAGCTGTCGGCTCCTGGCATCTCGCACTCCTTGTTGGCAGACATCACCAAGCGGGAGTACTTGTACTCCAACCTGGCAGAGTCAAGTCAGGGAATTAGCGCTATACGCGGTGGTGTAGTCTATGTGATTCGCAGGTATATGCTGTATGACCACTGGAGAAGGTTCCAAATTACCGTATAACCATTAAAAAATGCGCAAAGACACGTATCAGAATGCTTTTTTTTTTTTTTTTAACACGTTCACTTTTCTGTTTAAAAATGTGATTAAAATGATGTTTTATGCTGTGATATGTTTGTGACCATTGCTTTAGTTTTTATTTGTGTTTGCACTCAACTGCTGAAACTTTATTTGCTGCTGTTGTTTTGAAGTAGCTGTGGCCGGACAGACGTGTACGACGGACGGGGGAGGGGATCAGAGTGTACCCACTAGAATAAACTAGACTACAGTATATGTTGCAGAGAGAAAAAAAAAAGCGGGGGGGGGGATGCAGGAGTAGGACACTCGAATGCCGACATAAAGAACCGCGACAGGGCGAGAGGTGGGGAGGAATCGGGCGGAACGCGTTTCAGAGAGGCTCGGATGACGGGGAGCCTCGGTGATGTTCTGTCACAGCTGCTTCGCATGAGTGCCTCATAGAGCAGCAGGATGTAAATTTAGCCTTAATCTTAAAGGACAGTAGGAATAAGAACTCTGCTTAAGGATAAGACGAGGGATGAAATGAAGAATAAGCATAGCGAAGGGAAAATAAAGACGCTGATGGCGCAAAAAAAAAACAAGATTAACTCTTAAAATAGTACAAAAAAAATAAAACTAGCAGAGTTATAAGAGGAACAACTGATTGAGGTGTAAAGAGACATTGAGAGGACAAGGCAGGAACACGACCGGGAGAGGAAAAGGTCAGACCGGGACAAGGCCGGAAAGTGGAGAGCACAGACGAGAAGGAATTCAGATCAGAGAAGAAGACGGCACCTTTTGTTCTTCTTCCAGAAGTAGCAGGTGAGGGAGACGAGCAGCACGGCGGCAAACGCCCCGAGTCCCGCCCCCAGCCGTAGCCAGAATTCCACACCCTCGCACGGCAGCGTCTTCTTCTCGGGCAAGGCCACGCCCCCCACGCACAGCTTGGGTTCACTCCAAACATAGAGCATGTCCTGAGGCCGGAAGCAAGACAGGGGAGGGGAGACAGACGGTAATGTATGCGATGTGCAATTTGTACATGCGGTGTTGCGGCGGCGACGGCGGCATTTAATTGTTTTTCGGCTTCGCGTCGCTGCCTCCTAATTCAGACTAATGCTGATGTTCCCGCTGTCAGCTGGGAGGAGGGATATTGAAGCTAATCTAATCCAATCTGAGCACATCGGACGCGCTCCACGCACCTGGTGCCCTCCCTTGCAGGCGCCCTCGATCTGGTGGTAGTCTCGCTCCGTGCACGTGGGACACGCCCCCGAGCTCTCCCACAGGAAGAAGAAGGCGCAGCCGTCGCACGTTCCCGCCGGGCACCGACTGCAACGGGCGAGAGTCACAAAAGTCGGGTTGCGTCACCGCGCCGAGGCAACGCGTGGTGGAGCATCGGAGGCAGAGTTTGGTACCTGGGAACCGAGAGGTCTCCTTTGATGCTCCTCGCCGGGTTGCAACGCAGAGTCACGACGGCACTGCGGCCGGACTCGCAGGACGAGGTCGGTTCCAGAGATCTGGGAAGAAAGAAAACAAAAAAAAACATGGAAAGCAAGGTATGAAGAGCGTCGAAAAAAGTTTTCAGCTTTGAAATAATCTTGTCCCTTGACCTGTTTGGTGGATTGGATTTTTTTATTATTATTTTTTTATTGAGTTTTTGGGATAACCACGCCCCGAACTCTTTTGATTGGTCCCTGCAACGTCTGTGTAATCTTGCTGCTTTTCCCATCGAGTGCGCTACATGCGCCACCATCAGTCACCCAGGGAAAATGAATCGCCTGGTAGTTATTTATAGTACATGATTTAGATTGATGATTAACACCTGCCACCTGCCCAACTTTGTCACCATGCCAAGTTGCCACCACTGCGAGCGGACAGAGAGCGGATGGAGACTTTGCAAGTCCACTTTTGGAGGTTTGGATTACACGTACAAAAGACTGCATACTTAACCTAAGAAATCCAGGGATATATATATTAAATACAACTATTTGTATGGCACCTTTCATTACATGAAATGCAGCTCAAAGTGCTTCACAGAGTGGAACAGGAAAAAGTACAAATGATTAACAAAGTAGAAATGAAAAGTAAAAACATCAAACAATAAAAACATTTAAAACTTCACTATAAGAATATGTCTAACACTTTTATGACAGTGCTGACATGAATAAGAGCACTGAAACTTAAAAACAAGAAGGAAGTAATGGGTCTTGAGCTGTGAGTTGCTTTATGTTGTCCACAGACGCTGCATATTGTTTACAGTGAACTGTCCTTCCTTCCTTTCCTTCCTCCTTCCTTCCTTACTTCCTTCCAGTTTTCCTTTCTTCCATCCATCCCGTCTTCCTTCCTTCCTTCCTTTTTATGGCCATCCGTCTCTCCACCTCAGCATATTAATCAGTACCATTTTTACTGGCCAATGCTCTCACAAACATCTCGCACACTTCTTAACCCTATTTGACTGACTGTCCCACACAGTTCAGTTTTGAACCTGTACACACACTGTCCCGCTGCACTCTGTTAAGTGACATGGAAAGACATTCCATGGCCACAGTCTTATGTTGTCATTCTGGAAGAAAGCCCAAGTGTAAAGGCTGTTGATTTCTCTTCTCTATGCGTTTTTTTACTCAGAAGTAGTGCTGTGATGTAGGTCATTCCAATAAAGTTCCAAAGGTTGATCCGACGAGACGCACCTGTAGTAGAAGTTGACGTCGGCGACCTTCTTGGAGCTCTCGGGGTAATATTCCGGTTTGGCCTGAATTCCGCCCAGATTGTTTTCCACTGTGACTCCTGTGAGTGACGGACAAAAGGGGAGAGGCGTGAGACGCACTCCGCACGCTCGGGGCTTTTTCAACGTCTGCGTCTTAACAGGCGGCTCCTCGCTCGTGCGGAGCTCACGCACCGAGGAAGGTGTCGGCCAGGTTAATGGACTGCGAGGAGAGCGCCGTGTGGAAGCTCCGCCCGCTCGCCGGGATGATGGTGGACTGGCAGATGAAGGTCTTGACGGCGCTGGCCCCCTCGCCGCGCTGAGAGTCGCTGACGGACAGGTCGGTGACGTTGTCGGTGCACACCGCCATGTGATCCTGTAAAGAATTACAATAACAAAAAAATGTTGTCGGCGTGCAGCTCGGCTCCACAGCAGCGGCGGCGCCTCCATCCTCGCACCTGTCCGCCACACAGGCTGATGTTGAACTGGTGGAAATATTTGGTCCCCTTGGAGGTGAAGCTCGGGCCGTACATCAGCGAGCCCACCGGGCCGAGGGCGGCGAAGTCGAAGGTGCGGGTGACGTTGCCCTCCGTGTGGGTGAAGCGGCAGTCGCTGTAGCACAACCTGTGCTCCTGTTGAAAAGGGGGGAAACGAGGCGAATGCAACAGAAACGGAAAGAGAAAATCACTTTCATTCATTCATTAAATTCATATACACACATGTGTGTGTGTATGTGTATATGTACATATATACATACATATATACATACATATATACACATATATATACATATATACACATATATATATATATATACACATACATATACACATATATATATATATATATATATATATATATATATATATATATATATATATACATATATATATATATATATATATATATATATATATATATATATATATACACATACATACATATATATATATATATACATATATATATATATATATATATATATATATATATATATATATATATATATATATATATATATATATATATATATATACATATATACATACATACATACATATATATATATACATACATATATATATATATATACATATATATATATATACATATATATATATATATATATATATATATATATATATATATATATATATATATATATATATATATATATATATATATATATACATATACATATATACATATATACGTGTGTATTTGTATGTATTTGCATACATATAAATATATGTATGTATATATGCATATATATATACATATATATATATATATATATATATATATATATATATACATACATACATACATACATATGTATAGTCACATTTACTTCATTTTCTCCGCCCACACAAACCTTGTCGCTCTTGCTGGCCGGCCCGCATGGTTTGCAGGCGTCGGGACCGGGCGTGGCGTGGGAGACGAGGCGCGTGTCCGGCGGGCACTCGGTGCACTGGCTGCTCAGGGAGTCGATGTAGTGGCCGGCGGGGCACGGCACGCACGCCGAGCCCGTGGGCTGCGAGCTGAGGGCGCAGGCGCGGCACGAGGACGACACGCCGTCCACGGCGTTGCTGACCGTGATGGAGAAGATCCGAGCCATGTCGTTGACCCACTGCCGCGACTGGGGGGGGGGGGAGAGTCAGATTCAGCAGGTAGACGCCACTGAGAGCAGTTTATCCAGTCCTTCACAACAGCACAGCAGCCTCCGCAGTGCTACATTAGCTTAAAAAAAAAAGCCTTTCTTCGCCTTCTGCTCCACTTAATAAACGCGCGCAATCCTGGGACACCAGTCAAAAGACAAACAGCCGGAACGACGAGCTAAAAAATATTTTAAAAATGTAAAAATATAACAAATCCGCTGTTCAAAGTTAAGCAGGCTTGCTGGCTCACTTCTGATATGGCGCCGTTGACAGAAGGGAGTGTTTGATGTACCGGGTGTGGGGCGGATTAACAGGATTGAAGGTGGTCCTGCTTCTGTTTGGACAAGAGGCAGGGAGGTCTGTGAAAAACTCTTGGGACATTTTTTTGTTGTCGTTTTTCCTCATAAATTTGAGGAATAATTATGAATTTAGCACCGGGTTCAACGACTGGTCTGCAGACCAGGAGTCCCGATTTATTAAAAGCCTGAGAGAGTCATCAAGATGCATTATGGACTGTGCAAAAAAAAAACTGGCACAATCTGTCGTCACTCTGCTGATACCAATTTTGATGGAGCAAAGACAATGCAACATGAGACAGACACTCGGTCGCACTCAATGTTAATTTTGACAGCAAAATTTGATTTAGTTTTAGTCATAATTTAATCATCTAAATTGTGTTCGTTTTAGTCTAGTTTTAGTTGACGAAATATCACTTTCAACTAAAATTTACAGTAAATTTAGTCGATTCCTGATATTTTCATGCCACAGTTTTTACAAAGTGTTATATTTTCTTTCATATCAAATGTGAAATGCGTCCAAATGTCCTGTTGGACATAGTTGGACCAAATGTCCAAATGTCCTGTTGGACCTCGTCATCGTCTTAGTCCTTGTGAATGAATTTTTATTTCGTTATTATCGTCTTGTTTTAGTCAGAAAAAAAAAGGGGGGGGGCGTTGACGATAACTATGAGGAAAATTTTTCCATCAACAAAATGAACACTGGTCGCACTCACATCAGAAGGCTGGTTGGTCCTCTGGAAGGCCCAGGTGTAGGACACGGAGGCGTTCTTGGTCATGACGTGCGAGTAGGACTGCCTCGGTTTGGATCTTTCCCACGACTCCACCACGGTGGTGCTCTTCCTGTTTACGTCCTACAAAGAGCACAGACATCATTCGTTTGCATTTATTCAACAACAAAGGCGGAGGAATTAAAACGCCGTCGGAGCCTCGGAGCTTCTCTTACCATCATGAAGTAGAGCTCGCAGTCGGCGCTGCACACGGTTTCAAATTCAAACGTGATGCGACCGAACTCCGCCCCCGACTGGCTGGACATGGAGGTGGGGAGTCTGACGGCAGGGGGAAGAGAACGGATGATTGCAAAGAAAAGGAGGAGAAAGACATGAGAACGGCAGTTTCAGGTAAGTTGGATGAACTTACTTGAAGCCGGGAACGTGGATGTTGAGGATGAGGTAGTCATTGTCGGAGCTTCCTGCCCCGCTCTGGATATGATCGCCTGCCACCTCCCAGCCTGCAAGAAGAAGGCGACACGCGTTTCAGATCACATGCGGATAATGTCAACAGAGGAAAAAAAATAGGTCATACTTTGGTATTTGGTATGTTGGAATGTAAAAAAAAGGAAGAAAAACTAAAACATTAGCTCAGTAAAAGGACAAAAAAAATCTAAATCATTCAAAATCCAAGCATCTAAACATCTCAGTGAGTAAATTTCTGTGTACACAAATTTTTTTGCAGATTTGCAATTTTCCAGAATTGCATTTAAGAAAGAAAAGGAAAAAAAAACTTTGAGCACGGACATAATTTGCACACGTGAAATTGTCATATTTTTTGGAGTTTCACAAAAACTCAAATTTCCCATTTGTCTGTCACTGCAGTCAAGAATGTTCAAGACAAAAAGCACAATAAAAGACTTTTAGGACATAAACAACAACACTCACCGTTCATGCTGTCACATTTGGTGTTGCCCACATTGAAACAGGAAGTCTTCATGTTTGCAGGAAGAACGTTCCACCACTTATACTCATAGCCCAGGGTGGGCTCGGTGCCTGCCGGGCACGGCTTGCACGCTGCGGGTGGAACATAAGTCACACGTACAGAAACAAATGAATTGGAAAAAAAAAAAAATAATAATTTTTTTTTTTTTTTTTTTTTAATTTTTAAGTACATTTCATGCCGTCAGAATAGGTCCCAGGTGGGCACGGCGAGCAGGTGGCCGTGTCGTGGTTGTAGAAGCCGGGGTTGCAGGGAGGGCAGGGCTCCCGCTCGCCACTAGGGGGCAGCGGCTCGGCCCCCGGCACTCCCTCCAGACAGATCTTCGGTTCGATCCACTTGTACGTGACCTGCGTCTGAAACAGAGAGCGGAGAGAGCGGCGGCGTGTGAGCGCGACTGCAGGGCGGTTTCAACCCAAGGGTCCGCTCCTCTCACCTTGCCGTCCTGGCCGCATGCCGTGTGCAGCTGGAAGTAGTCCTTCTTGGAGCAGGGAGGCCTGGGCCTACACTCGGCCGACCCCTCGGCTGCAGAGGGGGATTGAAACGGTGAAATGGAGAGAGCGCCGGTGTTATTTAAAGAAGGGAAATCAAAATATCACCGGCACGATCCGAATGAAATTTTAAACAGTTTGCTTTCAGACGAGGCCGCTGTGGAGTCCCGGAGAAATAAACATAATGGCCTCTCGAAAAGCACGGCTGAAAACACTGTATTGAAGGTCTCTTTAAATATGCATGAAGAGGTGCGCTGCATTAAATATGTAATGTGCTTTGTGAGCTGCTGCCTCCGCACAGTCACGACTCGCCGTCTTTAGCCAACCCCGACGCGCGGTCACGTCGACATGAGACTTCACTTCCTCGCAGTCAAATATCTCAAACGCCCGAACGCCGACACCACACAGGTTCCACTGAACACAAAGATCCTCTAGTAGATTTTGCTAATTTGGCTCTGCAACTTCAGATAAGTGTCAGATATTGAATGGATTATATAAGGAAAAAACAAAAACAAATCCCTATTTTGACTTGAATTATATATTGGTACCTTAGGAAAAAAAATAAAAAACAAAACATGAAAACATTTAGGAAGTTTTCTCTGGAAAATATGTGTAAGACTGAACTCAATATATTTGAAGGTATAAAAAAACTAATGTACTGTTTTGACCGTGAATAATTTAGTTGGTTTTGACTTACTTGGGATTCCGCTTGTGAAAAAAAATGAAATATTTTCTGTCATTTGCTTGATTATGACGATACATATTTCTTCCCAACTCTCCATCGTCCACCAAAATGTTGTGTAAGTCTCATAATAATAGCGGAGGGCGGGGGGGACTGATCCTGACATTACGGAAGACCATCATCTGAGATGTGGCCCGAGGAATTAATTATGGATCATGTTTTCAAGTTTGTTTGTTTTTTTTTACCTTTTTGTATGTTTGTATTATAAAAATACATGGGGGGGAAAAAAATGTGGATCCTTTAAAGCTCCGCACCAAAATCCAGCTCTTGCTCTTGATCACAGCGAGCACCCGCTGCGCTGAACCTCCAAACTATTTTCTCCCTCCGCTGTCGCAGCAGCGTTGCTAAAATGGGCCTTTTTCTCTTGCTGTTTCTCGGCTCCATCCAGAGCGTCGGCGAGCAGCGGCCATGACAAACCAAGCTAAACCCGAGGCCACGAGTCTCGCGCAAAAAAAAACAAAAAAAAACCCAGGGCCACCAAATAAAACATGAAGAAGCACGCGTAAGTTCCTACCGGCGTAGTGGGTGGTGGTGTTACAGGGCGTGCAGGAACTGGCACCGTGGCCAGAGAAGGTGTCCCGAGGGCAGGCTTCGCACGCAGAGGAGCCGGGGGCGTGGCTGAAGGTGCCCGCCTTGCAGGGGAAGCACTCGGACGTGTAGGCGACTCCTGTTGGGAGGGAAACGAGAGAGAGAGGGATGAGGATGCAATAAAATATGGATAAATATTAATTGAGCTTTCTGTTTGTCAGAGAGGAGGAAGAGGAAGATGCTAGGTTGTTCCTGACCTTCGATGTGAATGTTTTTCAGGAAAACAGGCTTCACCACTTTGGTCCCCATCAGGACTCCGCCGGTCCTCCAGTACAGAATGTTGTTGCCGGATTTCAGGTTCACCTAGAACACGCGCGCTTTTGTGAGTTGAATGGTAACATGTTGTTTTTTTTAAGGTTTTTTTTTTTGCCAATTTCTTAAAGTTAGGTTGTGCAGAATTCATTCTGTCAACAACTTTGTGTCCTTTCTATGCAGTTTCAATAATATGGGATCACAGGAGTGCCAAAATTAAAAATAAATAAATAAATAGAAATAGGAATAGAAACATATTTTTGTCTTTGCCTTTTCCCTTTGGTCATTGAGCAAGACAAAGGCTATTGGCAAATTACATACCGCTGTGTCATGTCGATCAACTGCTAGCCACCACCGCTAACTCCATGTTATGTTTGTGTTTTGTTTTCGCTTCTAGAGCGATTTTAACGCACGCTTGTCAACATCTGTTGAATGAAGCCGTTGCTGTTTAGTGCTTTGTGTGGACTTCAATTGTGTGGATATTCATGCCTGAAAACAAAAGATTTTGACACAAGTGATCGTTTCGGCATCTTCATTTTCTCAGCTCGGACAGTGATGTGATACGATACAAGCCAACAGTATCGAACAAAGAATTTTAAGCCCAACTAAAATGTTTTGGGGGGGGGAAAAAACAATGGTTGGCCCGCCTTGCTGCGGTAAACCACAGTTGCAGTGGAAACGCACTCATACTGAGCCGCACTGTGAAGCGCCGGTGGAAAAATGCGCCCAAGGAGCTAGCTATGCTAGCCATGGAGCAATCAGGCATTGATTACTAATCCTGGTCGGAAAACCCCACCCACAGCCATCTGATTGCCTTTGCTTTTACCAGATGGTAGTAGCGATGGCTAAAGGAAAAGGCAAAAACTTTTGTCATTGTTTTTTCCATTTGTCTTTTAAAATGACAAAAGGGAAAAGACAAAGACAAAATGTACCTTTATATTTGTATTTATTCACTTATTTATTTATGTATTCCTCTTTATATTTATTTATTTAATATTTATTTATATATCTTTATTTTTGGCACTCTTGGGATTCCATACATGCCGACCCTTGCGTGATGTCACAAAGGGCACGTTCCCCACCCCCTGGGTTTAAAATGATGAGCTCTATTGAAGTCTGTGTTTCCACCAAAAAAAATAACAGCTTATCTTCTCTGATGAATCAGTCACATCGTGTGCTCCTCGTTAACAGTCACACACTTGTGCCGCGATCCAACAGGAATTGTTGGCCGCGCTGAGCTGCGACAGGCAAAACACTGCAGATGGCAACGAGAGCCGCCAGCCAGACTGCGCACGGACCACCAGCCTTCTGCGCTCGCGTCCACCCCAAAGCCTGGAGCTACTCGGCCGCTCTCACCGTGTGCGTGGCCCATTCGCCGTGATTGGTCAGCTTGAGCCACTTTTTGTCGGAGGACTGATCCATCTCTTGGCACTGGTCGTTTTGGATCTGGAACACAGTGGACACGACCAAGCTGAAGCAGTGCGCCCGGTTATTAGCTCGTGTTTTACAACCACCGTGTTTACTTTGTGCACGCACGGACGGACATGACGGTCCTTCTGTTTGCAAAGTGGTGGACATGCTGCCCTCACTAATGCAACAACACGCCGACATCCAGTTATACGACCTGATTACCTTTATCTGAAAAAAAAAAAAAAAATGAAAATGAAAAGCTAGCAGGTGTGTGCCACTCACAAAGAACTCAAACAGCAGGTTGTGGTCTGGGTACTGGTACTCGAACATGACGGAGCCCTGTTTCTTCAGATGGACGGCGTAGATGAGGGACACCGTGCACTCGTCCCGGTTGGACTCCAGGTAGTTACCTTGAGGCACCCAGGAGGAGCTGTGTGGCACAAGACCGTTAAAGTTCCAGTACGTAATATTTGGCCTGATTCACAATTTTTCTATTGGTAAAAGCTTACAACCCATAGAACAGTTCTTATTTCTATGTACGAATATACATAGACAAGGGTATTGCTCCCAGTTAGCTGCCATCTTGCATCGCCACATTTCTAAGGAAGCCTGGTGTGGACAATCCAGCAGCTTGAAGGTCCTCAGCAGGCCCCCAGACTCCAAGATGGCGGCCCGTTCATTTCAATGTAGTTATTCACCCAGCACACACGCCGAAAAAGGTTTTGACTCCTGCATTAATGGGCCCATAGAGCGTGCACAGTAGTGTCACTTCCCATCATGCCTATGTAACTCACATGATCTATTTGGCCAATCAGAACGAATCTGGAGAACGTCACTTACAGACACGGCAGCCAATCAGAATGAGCTTAGACATAGCATGCACAACGTTGTGACGTCGTGCTGGGAATAAACTCCAGACCATAACTGAAAAATCTGCAATAGAAATATTTGCAATGAATCACGTTCCAGGTCACAGTCGTCCTGTCAACCATTTTAAAAGTGTTTACTGCGGTCTATGGGAAAAATGCTTTTTGGGCCCATGGGATTTTTTTTGCTGCAGTACCTCGAGTGGCCACTGGGAAAAATCGGAAAATGCAAAAATGCGAATTATTCGCCTCGCGAATTCGCTCCCAGTGTGAAAGGACTTTGACAACGCGCTTCGTATTTAGGCTCAAATAAACCAAAGAAGAAGAATGTGGATGAGGTATCCAGGCTTGTGTGCACGCAGGCCACTGTAGCTCACTGGCAAGCTCAGGAGAGCGAGGGTGAGCGATGCAATCTAAAATGTAACCACTCGATGTTGCCGTTTCTTCTCAAAACTCTCCAAATATTACACTCTTTTCCCCTTTTAAGACCTCACATGTGCTTGTTCCCGTGTACTTTCACCCCCCTCACCGACCTGTTGCAGGTGAGCCCGTCGTCTCCTCGCAGGCTCGTCTCCAGCGGCGTCGCCACGCTGCTGAACCCGGCGGGCATGGAGTCCCACTGGTCGAAGCTCACTCCGCTCCCGAGGGAGTAGCTGCCGGCGGCGCACTGGGTGCACTCCTGGGCCGACATCTCCAGGAACTCTCCGGCCTTGCAGGAGAAGGCTTGGTCGGACGAAAGGAGGAAACAAAATGGAAAATGAAACGCGAAACCTCATTTTCATTCCGCCTTGAAGTGCAACGCAAGGGCAAGGCTCCTGGGGAGCGACTTGACGCGCAAGTCACGGCATTTCAGTGGAATATGCCGCCACCGCCGCCGCGAGGGAACTTAATCCTCACATCCTGTTTCACACTGTGTCAGCCTCCGCGCTCTCATCTTCCTCCCGCCGAGCCATCAAGTCCCGCACACCTGCCAGATTCAGCCCTTCAGATTCAGCCCTTCCTCATACCAGACGTGGTCAGATGTTATTGCAAGCCGTAAAAAAAAAAAAAACAAGGCCAGTCTGTGTTGCAAAAAAAAAAAAAAAAAAAGCAAGAGTGAAGCCGCGTCAGGTGAGTTTGTGCGTGTGAATACAAACAATGTTTTTTTTTTAGTCACATCCTGGATGTAATCTGAAGGTAATTCAAGGTCGTACGATGAAGATGATTTTAAGTGAGATTCCACGCGACATTTATGAAATATTGTGTTGATAAGTGGCTGGAAAGAATTGTCATTTAATTGGCATGCCACTGTTGATTCCAAGGTTCTTGACTTTACAACATGCAGGCACACAATCAGGCCAAGAGGGACTTTTCCCGGCTGGAAACTGAGGCCAGACAATACAAAATCAAAATGTTGCTGTTTGGCAGCATGTAAAGTCTGAGTGGAGTCAGATACAGCAAAACTTGGGAAATAATACAACTCTATATTGACTACTATAAATATAACTAAATACACTCTCTTATCGCTGCACAGAAAACACTGGTTCACACAGATCTTTGTTCACCAGGTATTAGGCCGTGCCCTAATAGCTGCCTGAAATTGACAATTGACAAATGCGTTAATGGAAATGGGCATGCAAACACTATTCTGGCATACGTGCGGCCGTTCGATAAACGAGTTTCCATAATCTCGTGGCGGAAAGGTCGACACGATTTTTTTTCTCTCTCACGGGTCGCGACTGTCTCCAGTTGTCACGAAGAAGCGAAGGCCTCGGCGTCTCTGAGTTGCGAACAGGAAGAAAAGCGCTGAGAAATACTTGAGCAACAGTAGGTTTGCGCAAGGACTGACAACCATTGTGCACGCAAACAGGAAGATGCCAAGTCCTTCACGCGGCCCGGAGTGACGGCGATCCACGACTGACGCAAGAACCGGCGCGTCGCTCCGTTTCTGCGCGACGAAAAGGCAGAAGCGCGAGCTGCGTCCATTCACATTCCCGTCCTTTCATGACTTCGATACCGGACGCTAGCCTGAATTCGGACCAATCGGCAGCCCTGCTAGTGCTGCAACACAGGGAGAACCTGTTCCAGGAGCCGCGATCAAACTGGCGTGACGGCCTTCTAGACATTTCGCCCTTTTCACACCGACAGCCTGTCTCTTCCTGGATCTTTTGAGATCTGGAAGTGATAAGGCCTGTGAAAACCCCTTCACAAAAATATAAACATGACTCCGACACTCCCTGCGCCTCGTCAGTCGCCGTGCCTGCGTTGCCTCGGGCACAGTTCGCTCGCCAAGCCACAAAATTAAAATGCAAAATCTGCCGACACTCTGCTGTGAGGCTACTAAGCTGAAACACTTAAAGCAGCAGATTTAGCAAATCACGGACTTGACATGCAGTCCAATCCAATCCACTTAAATAAAGCACAATTTAAATGAACACAAAGGTAACTGAAGTGCTGCACATTGAAATGGACATAATAAAAGGCAGAAGACTGAAGATTTAAGAGAAAAAAATGGATAAAAATTTCAGTGCACACAAAATCAACAACCTAAGTGGTGTTAAAAGCCAGAGGAGGTGCGTTTTAAGAAGACATTTAAAATTGGACAGTGAAGAGGGTCCTTCTCTGAGCTTCAGCCTGAGGAGCAGCTGGTCAGCTGACCTGAGAGATCGGCCGGGTGCGTAGGGGTGCAGAAGCGCAGAGAGGCACATAGGGGCAAGACCATTCCGGGGTTTTAAAAGCAAATAAAAGAATTTTAAAGATGATTTCTAAAATAGCACATCTGTGGACCTCGATAGACACATGAAGCGCCCATGTATACTGGACAGCGCCAATTATCAGTAAAGCCAGGCTGCCAGCTCTGATTATTCTGAAATCTCCAGTGACAAGACAAAGGTCATGTGTGGGTTTTTTTCCAATCCATCGGGAGCTCATTCCCTTCTTTTCACGCCTTTGATTTAAAAGACGCCGTGGATTATTTTATGAAAAGCTCAAGAGCAAAAGACTGTCAGAACGGCTTTGCAGCGTGCCCGGCTAGACGTTTGAGGACACAGCCACTTTTGTTGTCATTATGCATTACGCAGGACTAAATTGTGCGATCAGATCGGCTGCGGCGGGACGATGTCGGAGGAACACGCAAACGCACAGGAAGATCTTCCAAGGATTTGAACCCAGGATCTTCTCACTTGTCAATGACGACGGAAGACACACTGACTTACTGCACTCGGTGCCGCGCACCGGCTCCGGCAGTCCTGTGCAGGCGCCGGGGCTCTGTGGGATGGCCACCCGCCACCGAGATCCTGCGCTGTCGCACTCCGTGTACTCGTAGTAGTAGTCCATCTGCCCACAACACACACACACACACACACAAAGAGACACCTGCGTTAGGGATCAGTTGCCGTGGCGATCTAGAGGAGAAACGCCCGGGCCCAGGCACTCAGGAGGAAGGGTCAGTAAACATCGCACGGCAGGAAGCCTCCACCCAAGTCGGACGTCTGAGTCATCCCATTGGCCGGCCGCGAAATCAAGAGCGCGTGCACGGCTTGGGGTGATTTTTCAGGGGTCGCGTGTGACAAAAAAGACGGCGCCAGGTCCGTGTGCTTATCTCTGTTGTCCCAGTCCCTCTTGCAGCAGCTCTAGAAAAACAACAACCTACCATCTCCACAGCAACGTGGAGGAGGTGGCGGCGGCGGCGGCGGCGGAAGAGGCAGCGGCTGGTCATACAGGCCCAAATAAAAGCGATGCAAACCTCTGGCGGCAGCTTATCACATTTTACAAGATGACGTTTTACAAAAAAAAATTAAAAATTAAAAACACAAGCACGGCATTCGAAGGGGGGGGGGCGCAGAGAGATTCTCACGGTTTATGTAACGTCGCTCGCTGAGCCAAACTGGATTTTTGACACCATCACCAGTGCTGTCGGTGCACGAGGGCCACGCTGACGACAGAGGTCAGAGACTCAGAACAGGCCTGGCTTCCTTGTTAAAACAGCAGGGACAAAATGAATTTAAAAAAAAAAAAAAAAACAAAGGGAAATCAATGAGTGAATTATTCTACGGCCCCACTGCGCCAATGGTTTGGCTCAGGATCACAACCATTCTTTGGTCAGTCACTTTTCTTTTTTTTGCTGTCATTATTTGTGTGGAGCAACTTTGGAGGAATGTTGCTCTTCTATCTCGGGGACTGTGCGCTGCCAGCCAGTCAGGGCCGAGGAGGTGTTGAGCTGAGCCAGACCAGAGGGAAGGAAAAGGCCAGTGCATTCAGGAAGCTGATAAGAGCCCTGCGAGAGTGGTCAAGTTGAACACACACCAGACCTCCTCGCAGATTCATGCTGCATACACTGGATTTCCTCGTGAGGAGCACACACGCGTCGAGATCCGGGGCTTTTATAAATGATGATGATGATGATGATGCACTGCTACTTTGTTCCTTTCCAACGGCAAAAAACGGGCCTGGCAGGGAATGTGTCACCAGTTTTCACTAGTGGTTTGTTTGTTTGATTATTTATTTATTTGCTCATCTCCAATTGTTACTGGAAAGCATCTGCAAAGACAGGAGGAAACAGGCCGAGTCGTTATCGATCGAACTGTGGCATCTCTCTCACCTCACCACACTGCCGCTGTCCTTTGGCCGCGTCAATCAGCCCGAGGGTGCAGAGGATGAGAGAGACGACCCAAGCCGGGCGCCGCATCCTTGGATCGTCGACGGAGCAAAAGGGCTTCGATCCGATCCGCACCGGCGACGGTCAACTGTTTCACGGCGTCGAGCCCGGTGGTTCGCTCGTCCGCTCGGCTTCTATTCCGCATCTGCGTCCGTCGCCTCTCGTCGGCAGATTGTCCCCCTCACCACCTGCGATTATCCTCAGACTGAGCGCTCCGGGGTTGCCTCATCACGGTCAAGCTAGATAGGCGGAAAAGGTTCCACTTCCGGTTCGCGATTTCACCGTAAACGTTGCGTAGCAAACGCGTGACCTGAATGCGCGTCGACGCAGATTGTTTTCAATATGTTCCGTGTTCTTCTAGTTTTTGTCAGCGTGTGGTTGTTCACTAGATGAAATTCTGTTTGGAATTTTAACTCGATAAATCGCGTGATTGCTTTATTTTGAAGGCGTGAATACTTTGTCCGGTATTTTTTTCCTAGCTTGGATCGACGGTTCCTGCGCGTGTATGTGTCTTTAACCACCGGCGCTGACACTCTGGTGACGTCGTCCAGATTTTAAAAAAAAAAAAAAAAAAAATGAATAAAAAGGTTTGTTCTCTTGTATCGCTCGTGACAAAATAATTTTGATGATGACGATAGGGAGAAACTGGAAGGTGTTCTTTACTTTAAAAAGAAAGATTATAGAGAGCACATTTTAGGCAGGTTTTAATTTCTTTTGAATTTCTTTCGAAGACATATTGAAAGTCCATATCTGCGGGGGATTTATATCTGAAAACGAATAAAACGAAACGGTGTCACGCATATCTGCCTCGCGGCGCAGTTACCAAACCAAATCCCTGTAGTTCACACAAGTAACCACAA
Source organism: Thamnaconus septentrionalis (assembly GCA_009823395.1). Classification (NCBI taxonomy): domain Eukaryota; kingdom Metazoa; phylum Chordata; class Actinopteri; order Tetraodontiformes; family Monacanthidae; genus Thamnaconus; species Thamnaconus septentrionalis. The sequence continues at coordinate 7,737,753 of CM020513.1, read as the reverse complement.
GAGGGAATGCGCGTTTCGCAAGTGGCTCGCCACTGCATTGAAGATCACTGTATGTGCTGTTTTTGTTTGTTTCTCTTTGTTTTTGTTTTTTTAATTCTATGACAGGAACATTCAGTTCCCGACGCCATTGTATAAAATAGTGGACAGATTCCACATTCTGAACCTTATTTAACCTCATATAACCTCATTTAAGATAATACATATACATACATAAAAATGAAAAATAAATCTCCAAAATTGGTATAACGTGGATGAACTATGTCGGCGCTCTCATTATTTTTAATCAGTCATGATATGATGCTATGACAACACAGTGGCGCAGTGGACTGTTGTGTAACCGCGAGAAGGATGCAAGGCCTTTCTTCCCAGGCCTGGGGCCTTTATGTGTGGAGTGTACATGATGTTCCTGTGCCTGCGTGGGTTCCTGCCAGGTAATCCTGCTTCTGCACACGATCCAAAGACATGCACCTTAGGGCAAATTGCAATTCAAAATTGTCCACAGGGTTGTTTTTTTTGGCCCTGTGATGAAATTGGCTTCAGCGATGCCGAACACAGAAGCGTCACAGTGAACCCACAGTGTTTCCCCTACATTTTAGCTTAACATAATAACGTAATCGTCCTATGAAGTTATAGGAAAATTGCATATTCTTCAGCTTGACTGAAGGCTGAATTAACAATTGGTTCAATTCTGCTTTGTCGTCCTGTATGAATATTCATGCAAATGGACGGGATTATCCCGTCTCCCTCGCCGTGTGACAGTGGATAGTCTCTCTCTCCGCCGCTCGTCCTTTCTCTTTCTCATCAGAGGTCCTATCACTTACCGCTTTGCGCCCGTAACTCGAACCCCCCACCCCCGTCCGTCCAGCCATCTGTAACTCTCTTTGGAATCGTGACATCCTAGGCCGCTGCTCCGCGATCGGGTGGATCCATTAATTCATCGGCGTGCAGCGCTGGCCGAGTGTATTGGCAGCTGACTAGGGATCAGGTGGAAACCAGACTCCCCGAGGCCCGGGCCCTGCGTCCAAACACACAAGAGAACCAGGGACTACCTGGTAACTGGACACCCATCAATGGCACACGGCAACTCGCTTGCGCTCACAAACCCTGGGACTCTCCACAGTAGAGTTCTCGGAGGAGGAAGGAGAGGAACCTTCATCTGTACGGGCGGTTGGGTGGTGGATGCTTTTTTTTTTTTTTTTTTTTTTCTCCTGCCGAAAATACCGGCTGTCATTTTTTATTAAAGAGGATGAGCACGGTGGGCTGACAGCTTGGCCTACTGACCGAGAGATGGCCGTGTGAGGGTTGAACAGGGGACAAAGAGGCGATCCCGTGATGCTGCTGCTGCTGCTTCCAGCACTTGCAAAAATGTCTCAGGAAAAGGGGAAGGGAAGGAGGATTTTTACTGAGGGCACCTCACTTCCTGATAATGGGAGTTCAAATTCCAAATCAATGTCTATTACTTTCTCCTGTGTTTGAGCCTACTTCAGACTAACCACCTGGTGTTGCCCCATAGCCTGGGAAAAAAAAAAAAACCCCAAACCACCTCATGTCCCTCCGATCAGGACTGGCTTTTCCCTTCATATTGTTCATACTTGGATTTCCAGCGATGCACGGACTGCCCTGCTCCTCTCTGGGCCACTGCTTCGGCAGCCCGAGCGACGTCAGTCCTGATCCGCCTTCCGCTCCAGGGCCAAACGCCACCTCACAGAACAGTCGCAGCGAGGGGCCTCCGGCGGCCCCCGTCACGGCCCAGCCGGAGGCCCCGACGAGCAGCCGACAGCGTCCCCAGCAGGAGCAGCCTCAGAGGAGTGTCAGCTGCTCCGCCGCCCACTCCCCTAGGATCAGGAGTGTGAATGGCGTCGGTTCTAGCTTTGTCTGCCGCCTCCAGGGCGCCGCTGATGGTGCAATCTGTTTCGAGTCCCCTCGACGGAGCCTCAGCGCCTCGCAGAGCTCAGAGGATGATGACTTGGATTTTGACTATAGCCCAGAAGTGGAGTTGAAATATCCCCACATCCCCAGACCCTCGATAATAATCAGACCGCCTCAGGTGAGATGAGTGGCAGTAGGATTGAAAAAAAAATACACATGTGTAAATGTATGTACAACAATGGATTCAGACCAAGTGTAATTTTGGTATACAGGGTGTCCCAAAAAATTTAACATCATTTTAAAAGCAATTATCTTGAAAACTACTAAGTCTAGCTCAATGAAATTGAACAGTTTAGGTGTTGAACGTCATAGGTTTATTATGGGACCGATTTCATGTGTTTAATATGTGCACGTGACTGTGTGAGAGCATATTCCAAGACGCAAAATGACTTCTCTTTGGGAGTGAACGGCATGGCTCAACCTGAAAACAGAGCAAAAATGAAACATTAGATATAAAATCTTGATCTGTTTCTATACATTCCGTGAAAATTTGAGGTTATTTCTACAAGAATTGACAAAATTATTGAACTGAAAAATGATGTCATTTTTTTTTTTTTTGGGGGGGGGGCACCCTTATGAAGCATCTTCTGTGTTTGTAGTTTTCTTGCAGTGCATCTTCTGCTCTTTTCTTCTTCTTTTTTTTTTTTAGTGTGATGCCACAATTCACCACACGGGGGAGTAAAACGCGTTATACTGAAACATGAAATAAGTCTCTCTTTTTGGTTATTGTTTCAGGGTTTAGAGTTTAGGATTGTTTACGCATTCTCAGTCTTCTCTTGAATTTTCTCATGGCTGTCATGTGGGGCCTTTCAAAGCTTGAAACAGCAGTGACTGCTTACTGTGACACAGTAGATAGAATGTCAGTGAAATGTGCCCTGGGCTCCTGTTTAACATGATCACAGTCTGCAGATCCGGCTAAACACAAACGTAATTGTGTGTGTGTGTGTGTGTGTGTGTGTGTGTGTGTGTGTGTGTGTGTGTGTGTGTGTGTGTGTGTGTGTGTGTTCGCCATTTGTTGCTGCTTGACCAAACAGTTTGGCTGACCATTCCAGGAAGGATGGCACATTATGTAAATCACATCCCCTCAGCGCTGATCAATGATGCTGATCAATGATGCTGATCATCAGCGGAGGAAAACAGGAAGGGACAGGGGGGGGGAGGGTTGGCAAGTTTAAAGTCGGAAACCCGGAATTTGCACAGTTGATTACTTAATCCAGGGGGGGGGCGCATCTCACTGCAGATGTTTGGGACATCTGTTGGTCTGGATTGTTTAAGGCCGGAGGGATTGTCCGTGTAAAAATCGAGAAACGTGCCGTGAAAGCGTAAAACGCACGGCCCCAATTTATCATGGCTGTATAAAATCTTATATCATTTTGAATATTTTTCGAGCCAACTGTGGGGGAATGCCGCTCAACAGCATTTAAGTGAAAGGTCTACTTTGAATAACCTGTATTACTCATCAAGTAGAAACTGCAGAAAAGCTGCAGGGAAGCAATTTTGTTGCACTTCAGGGTCATAAGCCTTTGAAAATGTTCCCGGCTGCGCACTTCCTTAACACAGTGACTAATACGTTGCCTCAAAATGAGTCACGAAAGGTACATTTTTTTTGCATGTTTCCTGTTCCAAAACCGGACCGAAGTTATACAATTATGACTTCAGCAAATATTGGCTCATCCGCCAGCGAGAGCCGCTTCCTCACTGAGCTGCTGTTCTTGCCGCTGAAAATAGCAGATTGAACAAAACTAGCACAGGGGGATCTGAGCGTGTGCATTACCACCTCCTTATCGGCTGACCTCTCACAGATCTCAGCCAAACGCCCTCAGTGATCGCTGCCCTCGGGGCGCAAATTAATGTCCCTTCTGTTGTAGGTCTCGGGAGGATTGCGAAGAGACGGGCTTTTAATGCTGAGACAAAAACTGTGGAGCAAAAAGATACTCAGTAGCAGCAGACAAACGGGGCCAGGAAGTCCCGTCCTATCTTATCATTCAGCACAGCACACGGCACACACGCACAGGGTTGCAGCAATGTTCTGAAAACTATGTCCAAAACAACCTGTATTCATTCCTCCGGCTAACACGTGCAGACATGAGACGGCCGAACACTGTGATTAAACAAATGGAGGGGTTGGCTTGAATAAAACAAAAGAGGTTGGAACAATTACCATGTCAGCTGAGATCAGTTTCTTTTCTTTTCTATGTTTGTTTTATTAAAAAAAAAATTAGCAAAGAATAATTTTATTTAAATATTTCAGACAGTTTGTTCACTGACATACTACTTCTTTGTGTTGAAGCGTGCCATATTCATCTCAAATGGCACAGTGCAACTTAGCTGCCTCAACACGTGTGGGGATTTACGTTTTCGTGATAATGGGTGTGCGTGCAACAGTACCTTGGGTAAAAAAAATTTTTTTTTTTTTTTTAGTGCTCGTCCTGTCATTTTGAAATCTTGCAGCATATGCGTTTCACTAGAAACAGGAATCTGACGAAAGAAACATTCAACACCAGGGTAGCAGAGACAGCAGAAGACTGATGCTGACGCTTTTGGCAGCGGGATGTATGTACTGTCTGCCTCCCTAGGTGTGAAGGCCAGCTAACTTTAGCTGCCGGGATGTTGGCAAGTGTAAAGCTTGTGGGGCGGCCTAATTATGAACAGTAGTTGCGAGAAAACAAGTGACACGCTAATCATTAACATTTTGCTGATAGCTGCTAGCTGACCGGCAGCAATAGCTGTGTAAACTGGTTGCTAGCAGATCAAACCACACTGATGGCTCATGTCCAGCGATCTGACGGGCTAGCACATGTTTTAAAAATCTAAATCCTGTGTTAACCTTTAGCATTGTTGAGAAGAATAAGACACACGCTAACAAAACACTCGCTCTTGGAACATTCGCACACTTGCCTTGTTGTGCAGAGCTGACCTTACAATGACTGACAGGATTCCTTTGTTTTTCCATCCCACACTCCCTCTCCTCCCCTCGCCCCCTCCTCAGGAATCAGAATTCCAGGAAACAGCGTCGGACAGGTCGGACGATAGGGAGACAGAGAATGGAGGGTTATCAGGTACGGATGAAAACAGGAGCTTCCTCCTGCTAACTTTCCTTTGACTCCCATCTCCACCTTTAACTGCGCGCTGAACGTTTTTGGAAGTGGAAAAACAGGCTGCTGAAAAAAACAACTTAGATAATGTGGCACCCCCCCCCCGACGCATTTCGCACGAGAGAGGACGACCGAGTTCACGTGTGTTACCGAGGAAGATTTTTTTTTTTCCACACGCTGCCTTTTTCATGAGCGATCGGGGGCATTTATTTTGTTTCGTGTCGCGAGCCAGAGGGGAAGGACGGACGCTCTGTGTGCGTGACTTCGTGTTGGCTCACCTTGCCAAGACGTCTGGGAGGAGCCGCAACGCTGTCACGGCGGCGGTCACTTTGGTGATGAGGCTGGCCTTGGGAGGGGCGGGAGGTCGGGGGGGGGCAGGCCAGTGGTAAAAGGATGAGGCTGAGTGGCTGATTAATAGCGTCACTGCGCATGCACAGCCGATGGCGAGTGACTGGCTGCAGTCGTGTGTGTTATAAAGGCAGTGCAAAGAATGAGACTTCCCCGTCTGCAGCCAATCTCTCCTCTTTTGTGTGTTTATTTTCTACTTTCTTATGATTGGATAACATCACAAAGAGAGGATTTTGATGTGAGTTCTGCTGGAGCCTCTCCCAGCTGTCATAGGGCGAAGGCAGGGTGACACCCTGGACAAGTCGGCAATTCATCGCACATGGAGAAAAACAGCCATTCGCACTCACGTGCACACCTACGGACAATTTAGAGTTTCCAATTCACCTCACATGCATGTTTTTGGAGTGTGGGAGGAAGCCGGAGAACCCAGAAAGAACATACAAACTCCACACAGAAAGGTCACCGGGCCCGGAATTGAACCCACGACCTTCTTGCCGTGAGGCGGCGGCGCTAACCGCTGCGCCTGTGGAGGAAACGCTTTCGCGAAAATGCTACCGTTAGAAATTTGGGAAGGCGTCCCCTTCTCCATGGAGACGGCAGGACCGCAGCGTAAATAGGTGAGCCGGGCTGCACCTCCATCAGCGCTTTAACCAACAGGGCTCAGTGTTTTAGATGCTTTTAAAGGATTAACATCTTGAACTGTGCTTCTGTGTCACTGTACGGCGCGGGGGGAAAAAGAAAAAAACAAGAGAACATCTGCTCCGGGTCTCTAATAGCTGTTACATCAGCACAAAAAAAAGCCCCCGCGAGGCCGCGACCGCCGAGACTTTTAAACAATACAAGAACACTCTTTTTTTGTGTGTGTGTGTGTGTGTGTGCGTGCGTGCACCCCTTCATCCAGGATAAAACGAGGGAGATTATGATGCACCGGGGGGTAGCATAAAGTACAGAACCTCCTCTGTGTCTCTCCTGGACATGCGAGCACACACACACACACACACACACAGAGGCAATTGTCACACTGACCTTGATTTCCTGTGCTTGTGGTGTGTGTCCGTGTTGTTCTAATGGCTTTCCTGCCCTCTGTGTTGGAAATCCTGCTTATTCAGCTCACTCTCACAAACACGTGGACAGACGGAGGAGAGGCAGACACGCGGCCCTCCATTGTGCCCCTGCGGCGGACAGAAAACTGCTGCATCTTCCAACCTGGCGCGTAATGAGTTTTTGTGTTTAGCCTGTTGCGTCGTGTTCATAATGAAGACGCAACCCAGTTGTGCGGATGATTATTTGGGTAGCTGTGTTTACGAGGGGAGGGGGGAAAAAAATTGGTTCTTGGATTAATCGCGATTATGACATTGTCAATTAAGAATTGATTCACAAATTTAAAAAAAAACGTTGTTTTTTTTTTTTTTTTTTATGAGGCCGGAACTCATTAGCAACTTCGCTGCAGCGTCGTACCGGACCGTTTAAGGTGACGCACACTAGACACGCGATCCAAACCAACTCATGAGACGAAACACCGACACGCCCGGCATTAAAGATGACTGAAAAACAAATTCAAAAGTTGTTGTAAGTTGTGTCACGCTACAAAAACAAATATTGTGGGAACACGCCAAACGCGAGGAACCGTGATAGATCGCGATTCTCGATTAATCGCGATTAATTGCATCGTAGGCCTCTGAATCAGAATGGAATGGAATCGTCGGGTACCTCGCGATTCCCACACCTAGTGTTTACTCAGGAGTAAAGCAACAGATTTATGTCTGTGCAAACACAATTAATTGACTTTAAAATTAATACATATACTAGCAGTTACACAAACCTATGGCTTATAGCAGCTTTTGCAAATGAGACACTTTGAGGTCAGTCGTGGGTCACACATGTCCATTTCTTTAGATATCACACATTCACCGCGCTGTAGCAGCCATCTGCTCTCATTCCTGTTGGCAGTCATTAGGCTAAGTGGAAAGCTCGCTATACTGTAAAGTTCAATAAATCTGGCTGGCTCGAGCAGTAATAACAGCTTTAGCGACGACATCCAAGGATTGCAGTGAAAACGGCCGCGCCTCGTTCTGTTTTGCATGTGCGTGACATCCAAACGCATGCAAAACGCACGCCGTGAGGGGACGGATGCAAATCTCGACACGGTGGGCGGCAGGCTTTAATCGCTTTCATCTCGTTCGGTTTAAGGAGGCGTGAACTTTCATTTGACTGAATTTACCGTCAAATTCGCACGGGCGGAAACACTTGGGAGAGACAGGCAAATGAACACAAACCCGAGGGAGCTGATAAACGGCGGTGACGTGGGTGCGTGAAACCTAACTGCTGCTGTTTCCCGTTGGGCGGATCAGAGAGAGGAAGGAGTTGAAGCCATTCATCATATTCAATTACTGCTGTTGTTTGCCTCATGTCAAATGCAAATAAAAGAATCAGCTGGATCGGTATTAAAGAGGCGCGTCAAGGGAGGAGATGCAGCAGGCCGGCACATGGTGAACGATGAGGAGCGTGACGCTGATGAAAAACAGAGAGAGGAAGAGTGCGAGAGCTTAATGAAGCTGGGGAATAGGAGATTGTTTCACTAGTAGCATGAGAGGCTGACACAGCACTGACCTCATGGACCTCTTCCAGCCAGGCATCCAATGTGTGTGTGTGTGAGTGCATGTATGTGTGTGTCCTCGCAGGCAGGGACGCTGTGATGTGAGTCATCCAGCAGTGATCGAATTAGTCGAACTTCTGATGAACGCTCGGAGACAGATGGGAAGGGTGGTGTGCGCCGAGCTAAATGCATTACCCCAGTGTTTGGGCAACACATCTTGACAACAGACACATCACAAACTGGGTGGGCAACACCCTCCGAGCCTCCTCCCCCAAAAAAAACAATCAAAGACGAGAGCGCTCGACTTGCCTCGCTAGCTCGAGCCCTCGGCCACCAGTTGCCGCAGCTCGAAAAGTAACACGGTGACCTAATGGGACGATTTCATCCAAAGCGCAGGTCTGTCGTGTGGTATAGTCTTCAGTCTTGTGGGTTTTTTCTGCTACGCTGGAGAGATTATATGCACTGGACTGTCGCTGGGTCAGACACGGTCGGGGTGAAAAAAATGCATTAAATCAATTTCGGGCGAGCGAGATGAAAAATGGTGGCTGTTCGTGATAAAGCAGGAGAGAAGGACGGAGGATTTCTGGAAGTATCGCACATAACCGAGGGCTTCCAAACACATTCTGCTCAAGCATATGGTAGGTGCACCGGCGGTGACTGGCGAAAACCCCCATAGTCGCGCAGAAGTGGGTCACACGCGGCGGTCGGTGTTTACGTACATCATAATTACACGCAATTATTTGCTATCTTGTCCCTTCCTGCGCTGGTGACCGGCGAGATGTTAAGTAGAGCTTAAATTCTTCACACTTCCGGCGGGCAACGCCGGTGATCATCCGCTGGAGAGCAGCTGCACGCCGAGTGTGTATTTGTCTTTCGAAAAACAAAACATAATGAAGAAGGAGAGAATTTTTTCCTCTGAAAATTCAATACAATCAGTTTATGAGACTTACAGGAAGACGTCTCCGTCAACACGGTTTTCTGATAACCACCGCATCCTGTTTAAAGTGGAGGTCCTTCGAGACCTGACAAAGAAGCAACAAGGGGCCTCACAGGCTACACCCACACGCACGCACACACACACACACACACTTATGAACATGCTCTGGTTGGATCCCCTGCGACAAAAACAGAAACATCTGCACCAGAAATTCTACTTCAAATATCAGCAGCGTGCGCAAAAGAGGAAGTTCTAGTGGTGACAAGTGGGGAAACCTCAATTTGCGCGCCAGGGCCAGGCCCCTCAACCTCGATTTCCTGTCAGTCACAGTTCAACATTATGTGTTTTCCTTTCCTTTGACATCGTAATGTGAAGACGTGACAAAAATGTAGAGGTCAGGTAAACAGATGAGGTGTTGAGTGAAAGGTTTTGCAATTTCCAGATAAATTTAAATCACCTCTGTCTTTGGTATTTTTAAGAAAGGGATGAGCGGTTTGTTGGGTTCTGTCACGGACATCTTCTCAAAGCAATAAGCTGCAGTGTAACTGAATGAATTCCCTTGCGGTTTTGAAAGAAGTATGAAACCTCACTAAAACGGAAACCAGCGACAGCTGCTCTTTCTCCGCAGAGCGCCAGGGAAATTGCATCACTTTCACGAAACCATGATTGCTTGTGCAAACTTTGCCCCACAGGACCTAAAGCTTTAGGTCAAATAACAATGAAGCCGTTTGCCTGAGTTATGCAAACCAGAACCAGAAATATTTGAGGTTGCGTTATGTCCTATGACCATAAGATAATCATTAAGCAAAGTTAACATTTGCCAAGACAAACATGTGGACACTGGCGTCAGTGTCCTATGCATATTTGCTCGCTGGGAACACAGTTCATTTCTACTGTCCTGATAAGAAAATCCATTAATAAGATACATTAATGGTTCCACTAGTTTTCAAATCAAATCAAATCAAATGTTCTTTATTTTTTTGGAATTTGGAAATTTCATCTGGGCATGGAATCTAAGCCTTAATTTCTATTCAGAGGCCATGATTTATGTTGCATTTTTCTGATTAGTGCAGATTAAACAATAACAACTTTAATTGATAGCAGCCTCGGTATATGACGGAGCCACATTTCACTGATAGGCAACACATTGCCGAAGGACGTTCTAGACACGTTTTTGAGTTTGTTGCCAAACAAATAAATATATAAATGAATAAATAACAAATAAAAACGAAGAAAGCGAGGTTTTTGTCGGACATCCTACTGAAATGTGGTCAGAAGTTCATCAGTGTCAGAAACAAGTGATGGCTTTTACAGCATGGAGTGGCGGTTGTGGCCCACTTTTTACAGTCTGCATCTCGTCTATCTACTGTACACCGTGTACGCATCTGTTTCCTGCACGGCGGGAGCTCTGAGCGTGGCCGTCCCCGGTGGGAGGATCCTCTCTGTCAGAGGTGACTTCTCCAGTGACTCATCCCATTGTTCACCGCTTCAATCTTACTCACCATTCTCCTAAATCATGAGAAGGACCTTAGGAATGCTTTACGTCTCTGACGCCCCCCCCCCCCCCCTTTCTCCCTCCATCGTGTTTTGATTAAAAACCGCGAACCTTGGACCGTTCTCTGGACCGTTCCTCGGGTTCCTGTCAGCCCATTTCGGTTGTTAATAAACTTGGAATCCAGATACAGCCAGGGAGACAAGCCCTGTGAAAGGAGAAGGGGCAGACCACTGTCAAACTAGGGGTGTCAGTGAGCTGACTTAACAGAAGGGCCGGGGGTGGGGGGGGGGATAAGCAGATGTACTGACCCTTCCGCAGTAAGCAGATTACACTTTATCACAAAGAATGCTTAGGATTCGGTCTGCGCCACCAAAAGGGCGACAGACTGATCCGGCATAGTTAGAAAAAAAAGAAAAAAAAGAAGAAGAATTGATTACAAGGGAAATGTGCGACTGACTGAGAGAGCATTTGGGAGTTTACCCCTTATATTTCTGAAAGAGAGATGACGAGCAAGTTAAGTCAAGCCAAACAACGTTCAGAGTTGAGCAATAAGCATGTGAATGAGCAAAGCGACTATATGACTTTTCGACTAATGTGTACACAAGGCTGGAAAGTGAACTGTGTTAAAGTGGGAGTCCACACGCTGACCTATGATCCATTCCAACACTGATGCTACTGTTTTCAAAAAAGGAACCGAGTGCGTTCCAGGCAATGTGAGTCGGTTAAATAACAGTCATAATTTTGGGGGAAAAGAAGAGTGAAAAAAAAAAAAAAAAAAACGTGTCGGCGGGCGGTTGAATTACAGCGAAACGTTTGTTTTTCTCTCGACAAAAAAAAAAAGCTACAACCCGCGTGCACGTACGCGCAAGCGCCCCCGTAGACGACACCCCGCCCCTGAGCTTCGAGGAGTCCCCCCCTCTCCCCTCTCTTCTCCACGAGGAAGAGGGGAGGAGCCAGCGGCGTGACGTCACGCCGCCCCCTCCCACCCAGTTTAAATTTACATTTTCTATGGGTCCTGTCTGAGTGAGCGAGTGTGTGTGTCTGCGTGCGGGGCTCGCCTGTGTAACACCGGAAGATATTGGACGCTTCACGCGAAGGGGAGTCGCGCGAGCGCACCTCGTGCCAGCAGAGAAGTGACCCGCGGAGGCACCGATGTGACCTGAACCACTTTGTCTGCTGAAATATTAAAGAAGTTCAGTCGGAGAGAGAAGTCGCGTCTGGGTCGGCTTTGAGGTAGGTGTGTACGTGTGTGTGTGTGTGTGTGTGTGTGTGTGTGTGTAGTCTGGAGCTCGTGCGCTTTCCGTCAGATTACTGCTCGAGCGCTCTAACAAAACAAAAAAAAAACAAACAAAAAAAAGCCCCCCCAAAAAACTGAAAAGCAGGACGTGTTGTCCAGGAAAGCTGCTGGTTCGGGATGGAAAGCTTTGAAGTGAAGAGGGAAAGAGGGGAGCGCGGAGGAGCGGGAATGAGAAGGCAAAACACAAACTCCTCTTTCATTGTCTCCTTTTGTCGGTTGGAGCGGCTGACTGCAGCCGACGGGACAGTAGGGGGAACAAGACACGTTGATGTTTTTGCGCAGCAAAAAAAAAAAAAAAAAAACAGTCACGTTAAACCTCCTGTGGACTCGTACACTTCCTGGCAGTCGGTCATCGGTGCTTTGTGGAAAGAATACCGAAGGAAAAACCCCTTATTATTCCCAGACTGTGGCGTTTCGAGGATGCTATTGCAATGACGAACATGGAATTACAGTTGGAATCACAGTTGGCTTTAACATTATTTTTAATTCCATATGTATGTGTATGTATATATATATATATATATGATTTTTCAAAAACACTCAGAATTCCTTTTGTTTCCTTTAATTTATTGGAAAAATCACTTTCTCCTAATAGTGCTTTCAAACTGTACAACACCGCCCGCGTTCTATGCTACATGTCATGTCAGCCTACAATTAAGTCATGTCATGAATCTCTATTTTTTAAAAGTCAAACTGCACTAAAAGTGGCCATGAGTTATGGATGAGCTGCAGTGCGTGAAATCATCATGTGTGTGTTTTCCGGGACACAGCCACGATGACCCGTCGCCTCCTGTTGTATATCACAGCATCATCGGCCAGCGCTGACACACAGTCCTGTCATCGGCCACATCACGGCCCAAACCGTAATTCCGCACGAAAAAAAAGGCGTGCTTGCCTTTATTGGCTTTGGCATTCTGTTGTCACAAGGTGGAACTTTAATAAAAAAAAATAAAGAGTCACATGGACGTGCTGTCAAACTTGCGCAAAGTGAAGAGCAAACAGGACCCGAGTGTTTTGCAGCCAGAGGGTTGAGTTGTTTTACTGGGCGGAGGAGGGCAGTCGATGAGGCGCCGCAGTCGTTCGTTCGGCTGTCATTCGTCAGGTACGTTTCCCTTTTGGAGTTGGAGGATTGGACAAAAGCAGGTGTTGCGAGGGGAGTCGTACAGTCGGGGAGGTTTGGCACTTTTTGGGGAGTGGGTGCGGCACGAGGAGTGTCTGTTTGAAGGGGAGGGGGAGAGGAGAGGAGAGGAGAGGAGAGGAGGTTTCTCGCACATGTGTTAGTCATTTCGAGGGGAGTTTGCGAAACGGTTTACATCTGTTTTCTGATCTTTGAACCCCCGCCCCCCAACCCACCGCCCCTCCTTCCATTCCTCGCTGCTCCCCTGCTCCTCGAACTCGGTCGCTCACGCCACTTCCAGTAAGGTCTGCCTTGCGCCGTCTGTGTGTCTGTGTCTGTCTGTGTCCAAATGGTAGGTGTTTTGACTGGAATGTCCTCCCAATCTCCGTTATTACCGCACTCCCAGGAATGTTAAAATCCACCTGAATGAGACGGTTTCCCCATCCCGCTGCGGCGCACTCGCCCATTAGTGGTCGTGTTTGCGCGCCGCTCGGATGTGTCATTATAGAATCTTGAGACTTGTGTCAAGGACTCGGTCTGACCCTCGAGAAAATCAGGGGTATTTGGGTCAGGAGAAGGGTGTGTGTGTGTCCAAGGAGGGATCGCTGGGAGCCGCAAGTGTGTCCATGGTATTATATCTCCCACAGTCCAGCCGCTCTGTCTGTGGGCTCACACAGTCTTCATTACTCAGCAGAACACGCTGAGTCTTGCTACAGTGTGTGTGTGTGTGTGCGCACATATGTTTGTGTTACCGGCTCACGGGTGGTGTGTAAGCCTACCTTGTAGAAAATGTTTTCGAGTCGCGCCCCCTGTAATGATCCGGGTAAACAAAGATCGAGGTTCAGAGGGACTTGCGTACCCACAGATTTTTATTGTTGCGGTGCTTTGTTCTCAATTCCGTAATCTGGAATTGGTGGAGTCCCGGGTCAGGTGGTGTTTTCGCGGATTAACGCCTTTGTTTGGACGCCGATGCCAAAAACAATAATTGCTCCCTCCTGAACCCCCCCAGCCCCTCCCCCTTTCCAAGAATGTATTGTGTTTATCAAAACCTTTTTTTTCGTTTTTTCCGCGCAGCCAAACAAAATGCTCAAAGTGCTGTAGTGGGAATGTTGTGTTAACATGAGGAGAAAAAACATGCAGGCCTGTGAGACTTAAAGCCAGGCTCAAACTGAGCAGAGGCACAGCAGCTGCGTTTCCATTACAGTTTGTCGCAAAATAAAAGCGATATTTCTGGAATTTCCACATAGTGCAATTGCGATTTGCAGGCGTTTCCATAAGCCGTAATTCTCGTAAAATCTCACCCTGCTAATTTCTCATGGCATGTAATTCTAGTAAAATCTCGTCCGGCGAGATTTCACGACAATTACGTAACGCGATATTTCCGGTGTATCGCAATGTATCGTATTTATCGCAATACAGTTTTTATTGCGTCATTCTAGGGGTAATGGAAACGCAGCTGGTGGTGGACCATAAATCGGGTCGGAATCGGTCATATTTCCAACTGACACCTCGGCTAAGTTATTCTGAAAACGTGACTATAAAGCCCTGACACAACATTTGACTCTTCCCCTTTTTCTCCGTGTTTTCAACCCATCGCAACAAACGCATTTCACCCCTGCAACGCAACTCCGCGCAAGCAAAGGCCTGTGCAAACACAAGTGATGCAATCACCGAGCTCGTGCAATAGGACAAAAGGATCTGTTTGCACTTTGCTGTACTTGAGTTGCCATGGTTTTTTTTTTTTATTGTGATCTTCCAATTAAGGTATTGGGTTTCCTTATAAATACCAGCCGTTGGTTATTAGTCAGGCGGAGGTTACACTTCTCCCCCCCCCCCCACACCCCCCCCCGGCCTGTGTTTGTCCACCCCAGGTCTCGCTGCGCCGCGTTTCGTTTGCGTTGAACGAGTTCTGTAACTACCGGTCGGTGAGACTTGCCCGACTGGTACGATCCCAAGGCCGTTTGGATCCCCGGGGCAGAGAGACGAGCCTCCGTGCGCATGTGCGCCACCGCGCACGGAGGCTCGGCCCACTCGGAAGACACCCATTGATTTTCCTGCTGTTGTGCGGGAGCTTCAATCACGATAAAGCGCCATTACGCTGCTTGACCACTCTGTGCGGAGTCTTTGAGAGAGAGGTTGGCACGCAGGCACTCGTGCACTCGCACACTAATATGCACGTGTCTCCCCTTCCTCCTGCGGAGGTTGCCTTCGAGACGGAGGGGGAGGCGGCGAGTCCAAGTTTGTGGAATTAGATTACGCTCGCTGTACGTCGGCGTGGAGATGTATCATCCTATCTTTCCTCGTCACGGCCCGGAGGAACGTCTTGCCTGCGGAGGAGCGGAGCCGTCCGCCCTTTATGCTGAAGCTGAAGCCAGCTGGGCCTTTCAGAATAAACACGCAGCCTTTGGAAAGTTTCAGCGGACGATGAAACCTGCCCTTTGCCCATTGTGTCCGCATCAAATTTGCATGTACGTGTTTGTTCTTCATGAAATAATAATTAAAATGCGCCTTGGAGTCGGCAGGAGAACAAAGACTCTGCTCACCCCGTGGTGGGCTACCGGCTATTTAATGATATGTTTGTGTGTTTGTGCATCGCTCCTGTGTGTGTGTGTGTTTGCGTGCGTCTGGCTGGCTGACTGGCTGCGGATGCCTGCTCGCTGGCAACAGTAACAGTTGTTATTGGGATTTTCTCCGGCAGCATGTAAACAAAAGAAAGGCGCTAGAGCCCGCCTCGGCGTGTCCGCCGGCCAATGAGAGCAGGGCTCCCGGCTGGATTCAGCCAATGGCCAGGAGGAGGGGGGGTGTTACTCGGCTCCACGGAGGTGGTGGAGGGGGAGCGGATGGAGGTGGAGAGAAGAGAAGAGAGAAAAAAAAAACGGCAGTAAAGCACAAAGCTTTGAATCTGGAAGTGGAACAGACGAGGCCCACACCTAACAAAGACGCCAGTGAACAACACCTCCTTGTTTACATCCCCCCAAAAAGCAACCACTGTGCCAATAATTCCTAAAAAAAAAAAAAAAAAATCCTGCATGTATGTGTAGAAGCCACATGAAATGTCTTTCGCCCGTCTATAATTTGACCCCTTGGTTGTGGGTCTATACTGAGAAGAAAATGCTGCTGGTCTGTGTTGAGGCCACCTGTTCCCATCAGATCTATACGTACAGGGCCATGTGTCACACAGTCAGCTGTGTGTGTGAGGGTATAGTGCCGCCTTTTGTGTTCGACTGACAGGTGCCGGCATCAGCTGCACCGTCTCATTTATTAAGTTCGGGACACATGTCCAGAATTCGGAAGGAGTCAGCACTTTAATGTTGGCCCTCGAAAAAAAGGGACACGTCCAAAATGTCTGTGCCACTCAGATGTTTTCAGCCTGTGGAGTTATAGCAGCGGCGCTCTCGTCACGCGCCCTCTTTTTTTTTTTTTCCACTCGTAAATGCCGTTTTGTGCCCAAAGCTATCAGTTTGCAGCTTCATCACATTCCGGATCCGTGACTCAAACTGAGGTCTGTGCCTGTTCAATCCTTCCCATTCATGCTGTAATCTGCCTCGGCCCCGGGGGCTGAAAAACGTGTGGCGACAGGGTCGTCCGCCGGCTAGCCAAACGGCCTCGGTCGCACAGACTGTCTGCGCGGGGGTGTTAGGGTTCAAAGGCGAGGGCTCACCGCGATCAGTCAGGTTCCCATCTCGTTGTCATCAAACAACGGTGGGGGATTATTTGTAACCCGTCGAAATCACCCCGTGATAAAAAGTTAGAAAGAACGCAACGAGCGCCAGCTGTCAGCGAGGCCAATCAAAGCGTAGCCGCGGCGTATGACTTAATTATTCTTTATTTTAACTTGTTAACTGTTAATGTACAAAATATTACAAAAAATGACCCACATCTAATATTTGCAAGTAAATTTGCTTAAATTTCGCCATGCATGAAAACCTCCTTGTATGAACGTTATTTAGCGACCAACTGTTCTTCAGTGTGGAATACCAAACAAGCTTAGCAAGTTGAAATCCAGTTCCCGTACAACATTATATACATTACTGTACACATTTTATATATGTGTATAATGTATATACATTGTCCATGGCTTAAGCAGAGTAGAACAGTTAGCTTTTTCTTAGGTTGAGGGGAAAGAAGCGAGTCTGTCCAGACTTGGTGAAGTCTGGACATCAGCAGTCTGGAAGTGAACTTTAAATGTGTTGTCTACTTCTGCTTGCCATTCAAAAAGAGTGTTATTTCTGTTCGACAAGTTCCAACGTCTGTGACTTGCGAACTTATATGCCAGAAGCTAAAAGAGGAAGAGTTAAGGTGGAAACATTGCTAACATTGGAAACCCAAAGCAGCAAATGAAGCAACGGTTGGTTGCCCTGAAAGTGCTGTGGTCAAGAAGTTTCCAAGCGGGGGGTTGAAATGTGTCACATCTGCAGTGTTGGTGTGTCTCTCACAAATGCAAACTCGGACAAAATAAAAGTTTACACCGTTAACACTGCACAGCCACAGAGCTGAGGGATGAGTGAGTCGGTAGTTTTTTTTTTTTCTCATCTTTTTGATTTTTTTTTGCATGAACTGACACATCATGGCTGTTTTCGCCGGCATAAGTTTGGGTGTTGACTCGCCATAATGACAGTCTACGGTCCCCGCCAAGCGCTCCCTTAATGACATCAAGGAGGGGGGTGTTTAAACATTCACAGACAGCTCGTCCCTCCCTTCCTCACACGACGCCGCGGGTGTTAAAAGTGTCCTTTCAATGTGCGGGCGGAGGACAGTTTGCACATCACCCGTTTTTATGAACCCTTAAAAACCCCCTGACAGTAAAAAGTCTCCCATTGCCCCGCATCTCCACGGTGATATCTTTGTGCTGCGCGGCCCAAGCGGATGCTTTCCAGGGTCACAGCGTGATGAGGCCCCCAGAATTCCCCGGCTCCTTTAGCGCTTGACACCCCAACCCCCCCCACTCCCCAACTCTCTCTCTCTTGAAGGCAGGAAGTGCAGAACAACCCCCAAACTCTGAAGCGCTCCTTTCAGGAGATGTTTTCTCCCACACTCTGTGCCTAATTGTTCGCTCGGCGAGCCAGGACTTCAGCCCCGCTTCTAACCCTAAATGTTGATGAATACTGAGCTTCAGCAGATGCAATCTTCCATTTTCCTGGCTATTTGTTCATTCCAATAAATAGTCTCGAAAGTGACACTTTTTGTTTGTGTTTTCAAGCCTTTCTGCTTGAAAAAACACTTTTTTTTTCCTCCTGAGAACGTCTTTCCCTGCTTTGCCTGCACATGAACCACAGGGCAGCCAAAAACAAATACTGGGTGGGGGGTGTGCGTGCTGTATTGTAAGTGGCAATACGGAATGCGTTTGCACATGCAGGCATTCCCATTGTTTGATGCAATGCCGGGGAGGGGCGGAACAATGTGCGCACATGTACGTCACTGCGCCGGCCGCCGTGATTTATGTGTCTCTTTACGGGCGGCGGGGGGCTAGGGGGGTTCCCGCGAAGCGCGTACGTGGACTCGCCGCGTATCCAGGAAATGAGGTCATTGTCGCTTGGTCGGGACCTCCGCCGACTCTGTCCACTTTCCCCAGGACCGGCCCCGCCCCCTCCCAACGCCACCCTTCCACAGCTGCACGTTAAAAGCCCATCTATCTGTGTTTTAATTAGGGCCTCTCCCCCATTTACGCTTGGCTGAGTGGCCGCTTCATTAACGGACAGCGCAGGGAACAAGAGAGAGAGAGAGAGAGAGAGAGAGAGAGAGAGAGAGAGAAGGGTGTGGGGGTTGCTTTTGGGATATTGATGATGCAATTTCCCTTGAGGGGGGTGGAGCCTCCCATCTGTGACTGGAATTGAGGAGATCTGGCCGACAAAAAAGGAAGAAAATAATTGGGTACAGAGACATCACGAGAGCCAAAATAGTCAATAAAGTTTGGCTCGTCTGGAAAAAAATGTGTTGCATTAATCC
This sequence comes from Thamnaconus septentrionalis, assembly GCA_009823395.1. Taxonomy (NCBI): domain Eukaryota; kingdom Metazoa; phylum Chordata; class Actinopteri; order Tetraodontiformes; family Monacanthidae; genus Thamnaconus; species Thamnaconus septentrionalis. Next base: position 7,718,993 of record CM020513.1, on the reverse strand, counting down.
ATTAGGAAAATATAGTCCGAAGTATCCCAGCCCTGTTGCGGCTCTAATTCCTGGTCGTGCTCCAGGAGCGAGGATGACGACCTGATCCTTGATCAATAGGTTTATATAACCGGATGTTTGCATGCCTGCATGATCCTCGCGCTGTAAAGCCCCGACAGCCGCGCCGCACTTTATTGCAGGATGCGCAAGAAGAGCAAACCCCAGGCCTTGCGGATGATGTAGTGGGTGTGGTCAGCCATGTGTGTTCACAACCAATGACAGCTGTCAGCATGACCCTGCCCTGTGCAGATCGCTGGGTGATGTGAAGGAGGATGGGTGTGTGTGTGTGTGTGTGTGTGTGTTGGTTGTGGGGGGTTGTAACACAGCAACCAGCTGCCCTCCTGGCCTTCACTTGGTGCTCAGTGTGAAGAGGCTTCTGCAAGAAGTGAACCACTGACTGGACATCCTGATCTCAGTTATCAATCCATCCTCTTTTTTTTTTTTTTGTATGTAGAAACCACTTTGCTTTCAAAATACACTTAAAAACAGTTCAGCCTGCCTGACAGTAGCTGCGTTTCCATTACCCCTAGAATTGCGCAAAACCTAAGTATCGCGATAAAAAACACTGGTATCGATACGTATCGATACAGAGGTGTACCGCAAAAGTGTAATGGACACACTTTATACAAGTAATACTTTTTACAAGTAATCAAAGAGAAAATTATAACTTGACAGCAAACAAACATAAATACACAAACCCAAACGTTATTCTTGCAATTCTCGCCGGACGAGATTTTACAAGAATTACGTCCTGCAAGACGAGCTTTTACGAGAATTACGGCTTATGCGCTTCACACCATTCAATGGAAACACCAGCAAAAATCGCAATTGTACTTTGTCGAAATTTCAGAAATATCGCTTTTATGCTGTGTGTATGCAGTATACCCCAGTTAGCCTGAAACTGATGCTGTCTTATCGTTCCGCCCCAGACATTCGGCCGGGAAGTCAAAAAGCAGAAATTGCGACAGGAGACCTAACAAAACAAGATGACGGAAACGATAAGCTGAGTTCCGCCGAAGAGATGCACCCTGATGCCTAAACATTCTACAACAAACACAAGCAGCCTTGTCAGTTGTCCGTTCTGTAATCTAATGGGTCAAAGAGAAATGTCCAGTGCCAGTAGGCTGCTAGGCCTGGTAAATGTACTCCTGTGACGTACCTTTTTTCTGAGACAAGGACATTGGCCATTTAAGTGAATGCCCTCTAACCATATTTCAATTTAACTTTGCATGTAAACGTGCGGGGGTAAAGACCCACTTACTTGTTACTGCCTCTTTGCTGCTTCACTGCGTTTCCTCTGTGCTCCTGGCACTGATCACGGCCAATTTCCCAGCCCCATCATTAGCCTTTCAGTCCATCTGCGCTCCTCGCGATATTGGGTTAGACGGCAAGGTTCTACCAAAACCGAGTAGACCTATTTTCTTCTCAGTGCGTAAATCACACCCCCCTCCTTCCACTTGCTAATTTCATTTGCCTGTTGTAGCAGGCCAGCGTGTACTCAGCATTTTTCTGAAAAGAGTTGAGCGAGGTCGCTGCAATAACCCGCTGCTGTGACTGTGACTAATGAAATGCGCTGAAAGGAAGATGCTAAATTTCGCTGTCACGCAGAGTGTGTTGCAGTGAGTCTGTTTCACTGTAACTGTGCGTGTCAGTGGAACTCGTGTTGATTTGACAAATGTTTGTTTCAATAACGGTTCAAATGGCCATTTTATAGCTGTTTTAAAAAGTAATGACTCTCCGATCAAGGTTTATTTCAAGCACGGGAGGAGAGTTTACAGGGGTTCTTATCTAGCTAGCTGGGTTGTGTCGGTGGCCCGTCTCCATGGCATCGTAAAAGCCGTGACGGTTGAGAGAGAAATGGTGAAATGAGTCAGCGCAATAAATGCGAGCCTTTGTGCTTCTTGGTTCATACAACAACACTGTGGGCAGTGGCGCTATCACTTGGCAGTCCCAAGGTGTTTTTTTTTCCCCCTCCTCCTCAGTGACAAGTCGCTTCATTAGCCCCAGTACACCAGTGTGCAGCACCACACTGACACACGCACAGTCACAACTGCGACACTTATCAACGGCCTTTGTGTTTCTACCTTTCTTATCGAAAAACAAACAAGAGCTACAATGTTTGTACTGAGGACAAGAGGTGAGTGCGTGCATTTTGATGTGATATCGAGTGATATTTTTCTTCCGGACTGCGTGTGCGTTTTCTGCCCGGACACAAACTATTCCTGGTGTCCCGCTTTATCGTCCGTTTTGCGTAGTTTTTTTCTTTCCCCGTGATTAATCGGTTAATTCCTGCAACTTTTTTTTTTTTTTAAACAATGCAGTGCTTCTTGGTACGTGACTTCATAGTGGTCATACATGGGTCATGAGGATGATAATGAGGAATGGAAGTTAACAGAGGAAAAGGTCTTGGACCAAACAAATTCCCCTTTTTCCGCCATCCTAGACTCTGTTTGACCCACTTTCCATTCTCAATTCGCACTCCTGATTGTTTTTGAACATTGTGTTTGTATGTACACGCGTGTCCTGAGCATTTTCAAACTAACAAACTCTTTTATGGGATCCCAGAAACTGTAGGGAGGCGTCTTCTCAGGAAAGGCGCCGCCACGGGCCGCTCGTAAACAATTACTCATATATTTTTATTTCCTCCTCACGTGTAAACAAACCGTGCAGAGTGGCATGCCGGGTAAAAGTCGCTTCCTGGAGGCCATGTACGGCGAAGCAGACCTGCTTTTGAACCACGTGAACTTTATTTATCTGCTTTGACATGATATTGAAACAAGACGTCATCAGTATATATATACATATGGAAACCAGAGGAAGCTTTATGTACAGCAGACAAGGAGCAGTGGTTACACAGAATTGAGGCAGGGTTCCAATTTGCGCTGCCTTTTGAAGTCGAGTCCCCTCTCCCTCGCGGTGGGGGGTGGGGGCGTCCACGAGAAATGGTAACAGATGTGTTCGCCGTCGTTTAATGGACGTATTGACAGCGCTGCTCGTCTTTGAGTCTGTCTGCCCCCTACTGACGTCGTTAAGACGACGACGCCGCCTTTGATGTCTGCCGCACGTGCGCGCTCGCATGCAGCCCCCGGTGACGGAAGCCTGGAGCTTTCACCGTGGTCAGAGAGTGCTGTCACAACAAACGTTCCAAATCACATTACAAAATAAAAATCTTTATTATTATTTTTTTTAACCTAATTTCATTGAATTACTCGACACTTCAATATTTATATCAGCCATTTGTTATTATCCCAAATTTTAAAGGTCCAGTAATCTGAGATTAAAAGGGATTAGCCGCCACGATAGTGTAGATCATAACCAACAGGGGAGGGGGAAATGTTGTCACTTAACTTGTCAGCACGGTTCGCCTACATCCAATCCAGCAGTTTATTGCGCGCCGCTCCTCTTTTTCTTTGTTTTGCCCGCGTGTGCAGCGCCCCCACGCCGCGCGTGTTTACCTCGGGCTCCTTTGTTACGTAACCGACGCGGTTCGGAGGAGCGGGAATGTCGACCTCTAGTGGCGCGCGCCGCTCCCTGCACCCCAAGCGCTCGCGTGTTTGTTTTGATTCTGAGATCACGCTGCATCATTTTGTGGGCGCGCCACATGCAGTCTCATGCATCCGTGACTTATTTTTCCTTTGGCCCTCGGTTAGACTGCGTGAGACCGCAGCCACTCACTCGCAGCCCTTCAAAACATGGTTGTTTACACATATTTTTGAACATGCCCAGAAATTGTGGCAGGAGAAACGCACGTTTGTTTGGTTTTTTTTTAAGCACGCAGATAATCTCCTCAGATGCCGTTTCTATTCCAGTTCATTGATATTTTAGCATTTTTGTTCTCTCACTTCAAAAACTGTTCACATGCATTTGTTTGTTTTCATCCAGTCAGTGTATACACAGAGGGTAGAGAAGTAGGTGAGGGAGGGGTCAGAGAAAGAGAGAGAGAGAGAGAGACATGGAGGAGGAGTGTGCGTGTGTGTGAGAGAGAAAAGCTATAAAAACAGACTTTGAAATCCAAGCAGCTCACTCTCAGACAGCTGTGGCGACCGCAGCGGCTCTCAGTCTGTGAGGCTCCGCAAACGCGCCGATCAAAAGCATCGCAACTTTTAATTAGAGAGCCTTTCCGAGGAAATACATTCCGAATCGAAAATAGCAGAGATGGCGACCATGTTCAGATACCCCGTCTTTCCTCATCTCCAGGGTGAGCTGTACCGACTTTGCATTTTATTTGTGTTTTTGTTTTATTAATGGGATACTCTTGTCGTTTTAGTTCCAACTTATGAAGTGTTGTTCAATTGAATCAAGACCTGCATGTTGTTCCTGCTGTACTGGTTCTCACTCCAGCTGATTTAATAGTTTATGTGAATGTATTACTGTACATGTTACCTCCTCATCGCTATTTGCTTTATTGGATGTAACATCTGCTTCACCAGTCACAAGAATCTGACTGAACAGTGGTGTCAGTTCCTTTACTTTTTGCTTTTGCAAATGTTGTTGTTCTGCATGTGGCTGTGACGACACAAACCGTTTCTTAAATCTGTCACATTCTCATGCATTTGTTGTGCTGTAATGCACACACAGGTTGGTCTGTACATTAAAAATTGAAAAAATATATCAAATGGCAAATTACAGCAAATTTTCTTATTAGAAATAAAAGTTTTTCTAAAAAAAAAAATAAAAAAAAAAAAGTTTTTGTCTTAAATGCTTAATCTAACTTTTGGCTGGTAATGTATTAACTTTTTAAAAAGCAATACAATTTAAATGTGTATGGGAGGTTTTAAAAATCCTGCTTTATTTCTGCATTGATTGATTTTTGGGCTACAAGTTAGAAATGTTCCATTCCCATCAGTGTGGAACAATTACATAATACCGGTCCTAGCATCACTATGGAAACCAATCAAAAACTGCGAGACAGGCCGACGCTCACGTCCACATTTGAGTGCCAGGGTCATTATAATGCATCTTAATGTCCCAGAAGGATCTTTGCAGCCGAGCTGTGAAACTTCCCATCACTGTCACTGCAACCGACCTCGCCGTCGCTGATGACTTACGGGAAGGTCATTTGTCTCCTTGTCATTGCAGATCCCCGCAATCCTGGTCTGTCGCTGTCACCGGGGAGGGGTGTCATGGCGGAGCCCGACTATCTGGAGGGGGACTGTGATGAGCTCATCAAACCCAAGAAGCTGATCAACCCGGTCAAGAACTCGCGGAACCACCAGGACCTGCACAGAGAGCTGCTCATGAACCAGAAGAGGTCAGAAGGCCGCAAAACACAACGTGCTTTAGATGCCTCCTCCTCTTCTCAGGCCTAACGTGTGTTTCAGTTTGAAGAATTTGATGCCAATCTGCAGAGATTAGTATTGGTCTCAGCACGGCCAAACACAAACCTCATAAAAAAAAATGATAACAACAACAATAACAAAGCGGTTGGGATCAATGTGCAATATTAAAGGATTACTTATCAGTTTTTGTGAAAAAAAAAACCAACTCGTCCAAACCACCGTTGTTCCCTCGTTCCTCTTAGTCACCAAACTCCTGCCCCGTTTGGAAATCCAGCCCAATTTAGCTTATCTTGCAGCTAATGCAGCATGAGTCAGTCCAGTAACCCAGCTGCTTTCATCCAATTGGTCTAACAGTCTCCGTGCAGACTGCGCCGATGCTTCCGCAGCGTGTCACTGGCGTCGACTTCCCCTCAGAACGTCCAGGGGCAGTGTTATGTAAAGCTCACGATATGAAACTTTCATGGGGGCTATTATATAAAAGGCATCCAGTGCATTAGTGTGTCAGAAAATTGATTACGTAAAGGTCACGCAGGGCAAATTTGGACTGCTTGCTGGTATTTCTTCCCCTTTTTTTGTGTGTAGCCAGCGTATGACTGAACCATGTGACCTGGGTGACGGCCAGTGATTCGATCTCAAGTGTTTGCATCCTCCCTCAAACAGCGGCACAAACAATGGGGAGGAGGCGGGTGGGGGGTTGCAGCCGCTTTGTGGCCGGGGCTATTATTAGCCATGTAAACACACACGCACACACACACACACGCTGTGGACAGCTGTTAACGTCACAGCGGAGATGCTCTCGCGCTTTGTGACGGGTCATCGACGAAGGTGACTCGGCGGCCATGGAGGCGAGTCAATCCGCGTACGACAGGTCGGAGTTTAGAATTATAATGACGACAATAACGAAATGAGAAGTTTTCCTCCGTGCCGCCCGCATCCAAATATTGTTTTTGCTTGTCTAGACGGGGTATCAGTCCAGTCCGGTGGGTGAATCTGCAGGGTTTTGCTGGGGGATCAACTTGTTTGGACTGGCTCCTCGTGTGCAAGCGCGGAGACTATAGAAAGCTCGCCTGCATAGTGGATTAGTCACGCTGACGGGAGGGAGGGAGGAGGAGGAGGAGGAGGAGGAGGTGGGATGGATGGATGGATGGATGGATGGATGGATGGACGCTCGGACAGACGTGGGGACGGATGACTGCATGGGCGAGAGAGAGAGAGAGAGAGAGAGAAAAAAAAAACGGGTTATGTAATCAAGATTACAAAACCGTTTCTCTGCTGAGGGCCTTTTTTTCTGCCGCTTTTTTTTTTTTTCCCTACCTTTGGCTCTGGTGACCCGCTCCTCCTACACAACAACACACACACACACACACATACGTCTGCATACGCTTAAGAATTCCAGATTCCAGAAATCCTGGTAAATCATCGACGCCGCCGGACGGACGTATTGATGTGTGGAATTTTAAACGCGCGGCCCCTCTGAGAGCCGTGGCTGCCTCGCCCAGGGGTCGCGGCCACCGGGGTCACCGATTACGCAAGCGGCGTCCACGGCGGCGAAGCGAGGCGGGGAGGGAGTGGCATCTTGATGGGGTTTTTATTGCCACCGGTGACCTTGACTCTCTCTCTCTTACCCCCCGCCCCCAACCCCACTTCCCTCCATAAAACACTTTCTCAAGACTCCCCCCACGCCCCTCCCGCTGTCCCAGACAGCCGGAGCACTTAGCGGAGCGTAGGTAGTGCGCCACCTCTCTTTGTTCAAGTGGGCTCCCGCTCCTCCACAGGAACATCGTGAGCTCGGGTTATGTAATCTTCCCAGGCCCCCGACCAGTGCATTTAATTAAGGCGTCGCTGCCGTTCACGTGGTTGTCGTTGCCGCCGCCGCCGCCGCCAGACTGCAGTCAGGTGGGCGCGCGGCTCCCTCTGAAGAGACACAGCGCCACACGCTGAGTCAAGATAGCGAGGTTTAAAAAATATATAAAAATCATCCGTCAAATGAGCACGGAGATGAGATTTGTGACCGGCTGGTCGCCCTCTGCCCTCTCGCTGCTCTCCAGTTCCAGTTTCCCCTCCTTGTGGCGCTTTTCATGCCGCCCTAATCCTTTGTTGGCTCAGACGTTCACTCGCTCCCTGAGCCGACTCCAGCTCATCTCTGCTCTCTGCAGCGTCCTAAGCGCCTCCCCCCATCCTCATCTCCTCGCTCCCCTCCCGTAATTTGGAGGAGTTTGCAGCATTACGTAACATCTTTGCGCTATTATCCTCAAAGACGAGCGTCTCTAACATGTCCCTGTTTTCTATTTGACTTTTTGCTGCACATACCCAGTCGGTTGTGTAACTCCTCCGTCTGGTTTCCAAATAACTTTTTGGAACTGAGGCGTCTTTCATGCGAGGAATGAGAGTTTCCAACAGGAATAAAAGTGTTTGTGTCAGTTTTTGACCCTTTTCGAGATCAGATGTCGGCGCAGCAGTAAATATGTTAGCGGCCCACCAAAGAGGGAAAAAAAAAAATACTTTCCGCAAATAGACTGACATATTTAATACGGAACTTATAATGCAGGAATTCATGTCGAACCAGATTGAGGTCACGGTCGCGACCTGTTACGCAGGAAATCTGACGGTTAATCTCCCTCTGGGCGAAGCCCTGCGGTGTCATCACGGGTTGTAGTGGAGGCTCGTTTTGCGGGGCGACCTTCGGTTTTTCGTTTCAAGGTGATAACGCCGCCACCTCGCTGCTTTGATTCCGCGCAGGGGCCTGGCTCCTCAGAACAAGCCCGAGCTCCAGAAGGTCCTGGAGAAGAGGAAGAGGGACCAAGTTCTCAAGGCTCAGAAGGAGGACCAGGAGGCCCACAAGAAGAGGAGCGACCTGGAGATCGAGCTCATGAAGAGACAACAGAAGCTGGAGCAGGTAAAAGGGGGGGGAGGCGTTGTCGTAATTTGACACGATGGATCCGATAAATTGCACTCATCCGTCTGATGAAGAGCACACAGAGAATGTTTGAAAAGTGGAAGCTCCTCTGTTCCGATAGCCGGCTTACTTTGAACTGCCTCTTACTTTTTTGTCGCAGCAAAAATATATGAAATCTGATGGCAAAGTTGTTGTAAATACAGTATATACACGTATGTTTTTGTCAATGTTTCATTCTGTAGCTGGAGCTGGAGCAGCAGAAAAACGAGGAGGAGCAGGAGAACACCCCGGAGTTCGTCAAGATGAAGAGCAACCTGCGCCGGACCAAGCAGGAGACCGCCGGCGAGGAGCGGACCACCTAAAAAAAACGACGACGACGACAACAACAACCACCAGAGAGGGCGTCTGGGTCTGGCTGATTATGCGCGTGTTTGTGGGCACGGAGACGTCAGGAAAGTGTGTGTGCGTGTGTGTGCGTGCCGAAGAAAGCGTGTGTATGTGGCGGCGGCGGCGGCGGCGGCGGCGGCGAACTCCCTGGCTTTCCCGACCAGCTGTTCCTTCCTTTGGCGAGGAGAGACTTTACAGAGTAAAGAGCACCCTTCTGTCCACCCGCTAGCCCGCCTGCCTGCCACGGACTGCCAGCACTCACCTCCTTCACACACCCATCCAGCAGCACGCAGCACCCCCTGCAGGAGGGAGGGACCCAACACAGACATGTTTGCGCACCTTTTCCAGCGGGCGGAGAGCTTCCAACGAGCTCCGACGACGGAGGGAAACCCCTCTCTCTTGTTTTCACCCCTCTGTCCACACAACAAGCTGCCGTTTCCCCTCACTCTTATCACTGGTGTTGTGGTTCTTTTTGTTTCCTCTCGTGGTTGTTCTTCTACCTTCAGAATCAATTAAGGATAAAGTGGACACTGGATGGACTCTTAAAAGCTGTGTAATGTAAAAGCCAAACAAAATCGTGTTTTTTTTTCCTTTTTTTCTTTTTTTTTTTTGTTATTTATGTTTGTAGCTTTTAGCCCCGAGTTATAAGCGAGGACACTTTTTAGTCATTCTGTATTTTAGTTTGTTTTAAAGCATAGTTTATAAAGCCAGAACAAGACAAAGGGAGAGTATGGTCGCGTTAAAACTCTTAAGTTTGCTTTTCTTTCCCTTTCCCTAATACAAAACATGCCATTTCCTCAGCTAATGCAATTAAAGCAATACTAGAGCTTCCAGGCATGAGAGTGACCTATTTCCCTTATATATTCTGTTGTTTTGTATGAATTACAGTGTTACTTATTGAATAATTTAAATATTTTGTGAGATGGGTCATTATGAGTTAACCTCGAGCCTTGTCCAATCAGTCTCTGTGGTTTCATTAAAGGTATATTTTGTTATCAGTATATCTGCATGGCTCTTGGGGAAAGCACTCCTTTTCTGTACTTTTCCCCATTGTTAAAAAGGTTAACTTCAAATTTGTTGAGAATAGCTAATGAGGACCTGCAAGACAATTAAACAACACATTTTAAGCTATTCATGTTCCAAAAGGCAGAAACCGTGATGAGCCTGGATTTTCCATAACACAAAGTTCCCTCAACACCGTGGGTCAAGTTCTTGTCTGTGGCTTTCAAATAGATGACCTTAATTCTGTTCATTTTAAAGAATCTGATTTCTAAAACCTTCATCCTGTGTTGTTCTCCAGAATCTTCTTTGAAATAAAAATTTTAACTCATTGAATGTTTTTTCTTTATTTTGTGTGCCCGATGACATAAATAATGGTATTGCAGATTGCAGCACTGGAGTCACAAGTCTCGTCTCTTTGTGCTAGATAAATGCTATTGCTAAATGTTTTTGTTTTTTAATGCTCGAAAATGCTTAAAATGGCATGGAACGAAACATCTTAAAGTTTCCACATAATAAATTAACAACAGGAAGTTATTGCAAATGCTTCTTGAATTCAAACTGTTACTTTTTAAAACTATTATCTTTGTGTGTTATTAAGTAAAATAATACTATCGCAACGCAACTGCCATTTCATAAACGGATCCCGTATTGCACCACTTTTGTGTCGTTTATGTTCCTTGTTGCTCGGTAGAGGGCAGCAGAGTGCCACAAATACCACCAATGGTCACGAAGAACTGTTGCCTTCACTCTCATCAGGAAGCGACAAACATGGCCGCCTGTGGGCTACTTCGCTCCCTGTCTTCCAACTTTTTCACAGCCCTGCCTTTAGCCAGCCGCTCGTCGCCACTCTCTCCGCTGCGGCTGGCATGTAAACCCTATTTCGGAAGAACTCTTGCCACCTCCAGCCGGGTAACAGCAGGTATTGTTGCTTAACGCACTTGGTTGTAGCGTGTCGGCTAATGTTGTCGGTAGCTAAAGGGTAACATTACCTAAAGAGAAGGGCACGAGAGGCTAATGTACTGCACACCGTTCTTGTGCTTCTTCGTCCACGTGGACTGCGAGAGTAGAATGCTGCAGCTACCACTTTGAATAAATTCCTTTGTGTTGTTATTTTGTAGCACTTAAATTTACAGACAAGCACGAATGGATTCGAGTAGAAGAAGGCGGCGTTGGAACTGTCGGCATCAGCCACTTTGCGCAAGTATGTTCAATTTGTATATCCTTTTTATAATATTGTATTATTATTTGTATTTCACTTGCTTGTGTTGTTTTGTAATTTCGCCACTCGTGTGGCTTTATTCCTATGTGGACAGGCGGCTCTAGGAGACGTCGTATATTGTGGACTGCCAGAGGTTGGAACCCAGCTGTCTCAGCAAGGTATGGAGTTCAGTGCGCATACACGGTCACAATTGAATAGTGTTGTTTCCTTATTTGTTTTACATGACTTTAATAAAATCTCTAGTTCGAACAATGTGGAATCAGTTTAAAAGAATACCTGAGCTGCAAAGTGTGTTGTTCTTATTGTATTTTATTTTCAAACGCAGGTGTCACGATGACTCTTGAAATCTTTAATGAAAAGGTTTAAAATACGTCATCTGTCTCTCTTTTACAAAATAATAATCAGCTAAAAAATATTACTCAGTATTACTTCCTATTCATTTAAGCTTCATATAAAACTCAGAAAAAGCTTTACTCCATGACGGTTGATCCAAAAACTGATTTATTTTACTGTCGTCCAACATTCCATCACTTAGTTTCTGAATCCGTCTTTGTCAGATCTCTGTTCGTATAAAGTTATTATGGTTTTTCCATTTTCGTATATTAGACACAGATGTGTTCCTATCACCAAAAAAAACACACAATTTAAATATCGTCTGAAATGTAAGAGGCGTTTCCTACTTTTACTTTTTGACAGATGAGTTTGGCGCCCTGGAGAGCGTGAAGGCCGCCAGTGAGCTGTATTCACCACTGACGGGAGAAGTAGTAGAGGTCAATGCACTGCTGGCAGACAAGCCTGGTCTGGTCAACAAGTCTTGCTACAAAGATGGTAAGCACATTGCATTGTAACACGTTGTCCAGTGCATTCAGGTCATTCGCCATCTCCGGCAAAGCTTTGGAAACGTCCTAGCTAATCAATGACCACCCAGAACAAAACAAAAATATCCAACTCTGGTCAGCATTTATCAGACTTCAATCACTTGATTAACACTAAGGTTGATTATACAACTGCAGGCGGTTTGTCTTGTGAAAATAGCTAAATCTGTTTATAAAATTGTGCTAATGTGTTTTTATCAGTGGTAGATGTGTGGTCAGTGTTTTGAGTCCTGAGATGTCAGGGTTCCCTTTTCTTTCTACTAAACAAACAAAGAAAAAAAACACACAAACACAAAAACAAGTGAGGCTGAGTTGCCATTTGCCATCTTTGGTACTTCCAGTAGATGGCTGTGAGGCTGAGGACGACTTCAAAGTAGTATAGTGGTTTGGACACTAGATGGCAGTAATGAAGCATAACATGTCAAGGAAGCTTTTTGTTTCTCTAAACTGCACTGAAAAGTAAGAGGATTAGGGCCACAGGAAGAGAAAGAGAATTTCTTTCTTTTTTTTTTCTTTTTTTTTAAGTTTCCAATTTGAGAATAAAGTTGAAATTTCGAGAATAAAGTTGACGTAAACAAAAAAAAAAGGTGAAATTTCGTGAATAAAATTTTAATTTTGCAATTAATGTCAATGTGAAGTAAGTCAATCTGTCGAGAATAAAGTCGAAAGGCTGTGGGCGCAAGTCTGGTGGAGCACTTCTGTCTTCGCCAGTTTCTTGATTACTGTGGGTGAACCTTTTGGGATCCACCTGTTTTCGGCAGTTTACTTTTAACTGTGGGTAACTGGGTTAATCCACCATCCACTTTATTCACAAAATTTCCACTTTAATTGTGTCTACTTTGTTCATGAAATTTCTAATTTATTCACGAAATTTCATGCTTTTTTTTAACATCTTTATTCACGAAATTTTGTCTTTTTTACGTCAACTTCATTCATGAAATTTTGACTTTATTCATGAAATTTCACCTTAAAACTCAAAATGAAAACTTAAATAAAAATCTCCTTCCTGTAATATTGTTTTTCTCTTCTTGTAGTCCCAATCCTCTTTCTTAAAGATCAGGTAGAGCAACGTGACAGTGACAAAATAACACCGGCAACTTTTCATCACAGGCTGGTTGATGAAGATGACCATTGCCAACCCAACAGAGCTGGACGCCCTAATGGACGAGGCAGCCTATGAGAGATACATCCGCTCGATCGAGGACTAACCTAACATTAGCTAACAAGTGCCACACTCCTGAGCTCCTTCCCCCAACTGAGGAGAGCAGTTGTGCTTTGGTTTTGTCTGCGCTACAATGCTTAACTTAGCATCCGACTGGTGAGCTCAAGAGCTCTAGACTGCTGACCCGCAAATGCCATAGAATTGTGAACGCTAGAAATCCTTTATCTACTGTTTAAAGCCTGTCTTTTAGGGGACCTCTCGATCTGTACTGACTTGTATCATTCAGTGTTAAAATGTGACTGCTTCGAACCATCAAGCAGAGACTCCTCAGCAGGAGTAAAAATATTTTTATTTCAAACATTTCACTCAAGACTTGAATTTATTTTCTAAGCTCTTGTTAGACTTGAGAAAGCACTTTGGTTTGTATGTTATTAATAATAATGTTTGTCTACACTGCATGTATGAATGAAAGACTGCAGACACGGAACCTGTGACGTAGAAAATAAACCTTTTCCTGATGCACTGTTTCCCTTACTTCCCAATAGTTCAGTTTATTAAGAATCGTCAGCGTTTTCTTTAATGTTGATCTCAGACAGGTGTTGTGCCACAGTTTCAGATCATTACTAAGATGCCGTTTGCATATTTCGAGGCTCGATATCAAATAAATAATGCAATATGAACTACTTGCAATGTAGAAAAGTTACAGCTGGTGATTTAATTCATCAGATGACTGTAGAAACTTGCAGTGAAAAAAAAAAAAATACTGCAATGTTTTATAATTAAGCATAAAAAAAAGAGTGTTTATGCGTGTTGCCTCTCCACGGAACCTTTTCTGGTTTAACAACACGGAAGCACGTGCATGCTTGGATCCTTGGATCACCTGAGTGAGCTGACTGCCCCACCAGGCACTATGGAAAATCTGTCCTTGGCTGTTGGAGTTCGCCTGGCCCTGCCCCGAGGAGCTGCCGGCTGCGGGAGTCCCTCCATTCTGCGATAGTCCCTCTCCAGCCTCTCCCTCCTCTGGGCCCCTTCATGCATCACGCTGGCGGTGAAGTCTCTCTCGTTGAGGAAGGCGATGGTCTCGTCCCTTTTGCGGCTCACGTACCCTTTCAGGACGGCGTTGTAGGGGTTCGAGGCGGCGTCGGCGTCGGGATCTTCCAGCTGGTGCTTGAATTCCATGCGGGTGATGACGGGCAACAGGAACTGCTTCCCTGCCGTCACCAAGCCCCGATCCAGAGCCTCGGAGACCAGCCGAGGAGGAAGGGGCACCAAGTCGCAGCCCGAGCGCTTGTCAACGTACTGTGCGAACTCTTTCCGCACTTTGGCTACATCTTGCAGAGACTGCGTCCTCCGCTCCTCCAGGTCTGTGATTATTCTCTCAGGGTATGTCTGGCCAAACACGACACCTAAACCACAAGCAAAGCAAAAAAACAGGCGTTTCAACATGAAATATTCTTGTAATGAAATAACATTTTACATTGTTTTTTTTCTAGCGTATCGCTAGAAAACATTGGTAAAGTCAAAAGGCAATGAGTTTCCTCCTCTGTCCAGGGTCTGGCGTTTTCTACTTCTGCTTTCTGCTCCATTGCGTTGCAGCTCCGCACCTCGAATGGCGCTATCTGGTCTGGCGCATTGTCTCTTGCGTCGCGTTGAGTGACGTCAAGGACAGTCAAAACCGATCGCTGTGTTTGGAGCTTTTCAGGCTGAGACGCATCTGTCCAAATTTGCAACTACCAAATTTGATTTGAAACGACCTCCCGATGGTGGGTTTCAATCCGTTTTGCAAAAATCGGATTCCATGCGATTTGTGACCGTTCAGGCTACGAAAGAGCCATCCGGTTTAAACCTGGATGAGCTAAAAATCGGATTTCGGCTGGCAGTCTGAACGCGCCCTAAGAAACACACAGAGACGAAGGTCTTACCAGCACGTCGGAGCATGAATGCAGGACACTTCCAGGGTTTGTGAATGAGCTCATCAGACAGATCCGACAGTTCTGGACACCATTTCCTGACGTAGCTTCCGCGGGGGTCACAGGTCATCGCCGCATCCACTGGGTGCATCACAAAATTCCAGTGATCCAGGCCACACATGCCCCCGTTCTGCCACATCATTGCGTCGATGGCCACGTCTGCGTCCACCAGAGTGTCCTGAACATGAAATCACAGATGGTGAGTAAATCTTGACCGGTTAACGGTGCGCTGACTGTATTTTCGTTCTTGCGTGCGCACACTTCGCACCTGGAACCAGCGGTACCCTTCCTGCCAGGGCAGGTGTAGGTAGGCTATGAGAAAAGACGCCACCACATGTCGCATGTAGTTGTTCATCCAGCCTGTCAGCCACAGCTGTCTCATGGCAGCGTCGACCAGGGGGTAGCCTGTTCGCCCTCGCTGCCAGGCCTTCAGGTGGCCTCGGTCGCTACTCCATCTCAGAGCCTGCAGGAACCAGTGTATAAACGCTAATTGGTTTCTCATATTTTGTACAAAGACAGTGGGGCTCAGATCAGCCTTATATTGTTAAATAATAGTTTTGAGGGAGTTCTACCTTATATGGAGGTCTGAGGGACTCCCAGGGCAGGTCAGGAAACAGGGTGAGCTGCCAGTAAGCCAAGTCCCTCCACGCCAGCTTGCGTTGGAACTTGAGGGGTCTGCAGCGCGCCCCCTTGGCGTCCCATAAAAGCCAGCGTGGGCTCAGCTGTCCGAAATGGAGGTAAGGGGACAGACAGCTGGTGTTCGGGGCGTCTGCTCTGCCTGACTCTTTGTCGTATCTGTACACACCTAGAGCACGTGGGAGAATGACGAGGCAGTTTGGTGAGCAGTTTTTGAACTTCTCCCTCAAGTGCGTGATCCATTTAAAACGTTCACAGGGTGCCTCACCATCATGGAGAAAGGCTTCTAATCGCGCATGTGCTCCTTCCTCAGTGAACTCCCAGGATTTGCGAATGTTAGCTGCCCAGTCGATCTGAAAGCCAAGGTAAAAGACAGAACAACGCTAAGGACCTCACCATTCAGGGTTCAATGTTTCCTGATCCAGGGCTGTGGTACCAACCGTTGTGCCGTCCTTTCTTTTGGGCATGCGTGCCAGGCCTAGCGCATCCAAAGGCAGACCCTGAGGCCAGTGGGCGGGTGAGGGTAGAGAAGCAGGGCTGTCCAAGGGAACACCGAGGGCAGGTCCTGGGTTTTGCTGACAGCAGCTCATGAAGTGAGACACCGATCCAATTCCTGAATCAAGAAAATAGTAGGAGTTCATCACATCAGATGCAGCAAAGACTTTTCATATTTAACCGTGATCAAGTCTGAAGTTTTATTTCAGTCTTCTGACGAACCTCTGAGTCCTACGCCCTCCGTGCTGACGGAGTAAGGGTCTCTGAGGCAGTACGAGTGAAACATCTTGACGTCCACACCGTCTTTCCGAAGAGCAGTCAACACGTCATCGTCCCTTTCCTTCAGCCAAGGCTCATAGACGCCGTTCGCCAGCACTGTCCTCGCCCCCGTCTCCTTCACAAGGTCCTTCAGAATGGACAGACTTGAGCCAGCTTGGCTGCCCCCTGTCGATGCCTTGAGGAAGACAAGGTGGCTACCAATGCGCTCCAGAGAGGCGCTGAAACAGGACAAAGCCTGATGCAGCCAATATTTACCTGCAACAAGAAAAGATCTTATTTGGATTACTGTTAAATCAATGACATTTTTGAAGTTGGCCGCATAAGGTCACTTACAGGCTCCACCCATAGCCACAGTGGTCCCTGGACCTTCCTCTTCTTCAGGGCTCCAGATGAAGACCGGGACGACGGGGGCGCCGACCTCCAAAGAGCCGATGAGAGCTGGATTGTCACACAGGCGCAGGTCTCTCCGGAACCACAGCAGTACTGGCGGTGCCGCCGAGGGGGAAGGCGGCAAACCGACAATCTGCCGCTGAGCGCCTCTACGCCGCTGCCGCCTTTTCTTTGGCTGTTTGTGTTCCTCCGCTGGATCGAGATCCCCAACGTCCATTTTTTGATTGATTTCTTCAACTGTGGACTGCTTGGGAACTGAGCCTGGAGGCCTGGACACCGTCCGATCTGTGACCTGAAGCTGGGGCTTTAAGGTCGGCTGGGGCGAGGAAACCTCGGGGTTGGTCTGCTTCTTGAGATCTAAAGAGCGTCCCTGAGTTGGTCTTTCTCCAGGTGGTAGAGACTCTGAGCCAGAGGGTGAGGAAGGTGGACAATCCTTTACTTCAAGAAGAGATAAAGCCAAGGCCACTTCCAGTTCATCATCTTGAGTCTGAAATTAGGGAACATTGCAAAATTAGACACACTGAAGTTGTAATAACTACTTAAGACTGTTGGAGGAGGACTGCATATTATAGTTGAAACATTGTTAGTAGATTAAAAAATTAAAATGAGCAGGTTGTTCTGGGTAAACTATTACATTAATGACAACACACTCAAGAGCTTTCGGGGGGGGACAGTTAAAGGAAGTTAGGATAGGCCACTATTATAACAATGAAGAATTTGTGAGTGTTTAAACTTTACCACACAGCTAATTTAGGCCCCTGAAGAATTTGAATAGGAACGTCCACCAAGTTTGTCTTAATGCTGTATATTTACAAGAGAAATTCTATATACACTGTCAAAATCTTAAACTATCTTAAACGGGAACTGCCCATTAGTCCGACCTCCTATTAGTCCAACCTCCCATTTGGGTTATGGTTAAGGTTAGGGTGACAGGAGGTCGGACCAATGCGCAATTTATCGGACTAATGGGAGGTCGGACCAATGCCATGCTCCCGTCAGAACACAGGGGACCTATGAAACAACGTTTTCCTTAAGGATGTTTTTCTTTCACCAGTCATTTTGTATTTGTTAAACTGAGCGCGTTGCGGAGGGCCAAAACAGTAGTAAGTTTAACATTTGAAAGAAACAATGAATTTAGCTCGTCAGTTCTCCTTCTCAAACAGGTGACGGATTAAGTGTCAGAAGTTCCCACTGATAAGGTCAAGCTAGTGGTCTCGAGTGAGTTTAAGCGAACACGTGAAAACACGAGTTAGCAAAGTAATTAAGACTCATGGCACGTCAAGTTGTTGGTGGAGAGATAGCACCTGTAACTTGTGTGATTTATTTATTTATTTATTTTATTTATTTATTTATTTATTTATTTTAGCAATAATTTAAGCGTCGGTTTGCGTGGTTTAAAAGCCACAAATCACACTGGGCGCAGGTCTGACCTGGGAGAAGTACTCCGTGTAGATGGAGGTGAGGCAACCGTGCAGAGAGCTGTGGGCCGCGGACAGCGGCTGGATGCAGGACGGGAACTGCGAGCGGGTCTCCCGGTGTCCCAGGGCGGACAAACACAAAGCAAAGAAGCCCTCCGGGTCCTCTCGACCCACCAGGACTTCCCTCAACATCCTCCTCACCATGGCTCTGCTCTGCTCGGCACCGGGCGCCGCTGAAGGAGGCATCTTCAAGTCAGAGGTGACGATTAAAGACGATGACAACGACACAAACACCACGTCGACCGGCTACTGCTCCTTCGTTTGGAGCCCGGCTTGAAGGATGTTACCAAACAGCTGATATTTTTCGGTTACACAAGCCACGTGCGCGCTGTTTTGTAACCTCACAAAAATCGGAGGCTTGTGATTGTTTGACGTGACCACTAGGGGGCGGGCTAGTCTCGTAAATCTCATCGCTCTGGCGGGACACCCGTGGCTGCTCAGCTGTTTCCAAGGCTATGGGGGGATTGTGGAATTCCCTGCATGCACATTTGGTTGACCGTGGGGCGTAGAATAAGGGTACAATACATTTTGTTTTTTTTAAAAGAACAACATTAGTTTCAATAAGTTGTGTCTTTCAATACCAACCGTCACTCATTAGTGGCCTTAAAATAGATAATCACAGCCCAAATCAACTTAAAGCGTTTAAAGAAACAAAACAAAAAAATCTGTCAATAATATGAACAAAATGCTGGGAAGACACCCCTCAAAACATAACACCTGATAAATTCTACAAAAACTGTGCATTTTGTGAGGAGTGGAGTTGGAGTCCATGAAATATGCAACAAGACACCTTTACTGATGGTTGTTTTGGTGCAGTAGTCAGGATGCTAAGTGACTGCATCCCATTTCTTTAAATGGATTAAGTGGTCGAACACAAGCGGCAGAGTACAGTTCTTTGCAACACTTGTCAGCCAAACACACTGTAATTGATGCCGTGTTGTGATACTGATACCTTGTGTTAAAACTGTCAAGCGCTTGGAGTCTGGACATCATGCACGAGGACATACAGTCTCAGTATATTAGGATTTGGCCTGAGAAGATGTTGTGGGATTAAATGAAAAGAGTTGTGTATAGAGCCGTGGTATGTGGCGAGAGCAGGACAGAGGGAGAGAGGGAGAAACAGATTGAGAGAGAGAGAGAATCAATAGTGTTTAGACAGAGAAGTGGAGTCTAAGTGTGTGATCAATAGAGAGCAGAGAGGAGAGATTAGCTGCTTTTCTCTCTCAAACTAACACTGACAAATTGGTGAATTGGTGTATCGGCCCTAGGGCTAAACGGATTGACCTGCTGTTTCCATGTTCTGGCGTGTACTGTCAATAAAGATCTGTGTTCATTGTGACTCTCAGCAAAGAGAGTGAATGAAGGAGGAGAAAAGAGGCAAAGGATGCGGAGGTAGGAAAGGGTAATGGAGAGGTGGAGAGGGCGCGAAGGAAAAGGGTAGCTCAGGTGCCCAAGATGCCCTGGATCCTCACAAAATGGCCACACCTCTGTCTCATTAACGCACACGCGCGCGCACGCGCACGCTCACATGTGCATCCTTGTGCACACTCTTATAAAACCATAATAACATCTCCTGGAAAATTAATGGAAAGACAGATTAAAAACTAAGTGAGGAGAAACGGGCCACTGGTGTAGCTATTTGCAACTCATAAATCATTCTGACACACCCACGCGCATGTAGACACGCGCTTGGACACACACACACACACACACACACACACACACACACACGGGTACTGTAATTAACCACAGGCTATTTACTCTCTCCTGCTGTAAATTAGACATGCAGACACAGTTATTACATTAGGGGGATCTGCCATGCAGAATACTAACAGGGGGAGGAGGGGGGGCTCTGGTACACACAACAAGCCCTCATACAAACATAAACACACACACACACACACACACATACACGAGACAGGGGCTATGGAAGAATCATAGACTGACGGGAGTGAAAATGAAGCTGCAGTACAGAGAATAGGGGCCCCCAGCTCTTTGTTCCCTGCTGCATTTCATTATCTGAAACGCCAGCCAACACACACGACGCACACGCGCACGCACGCACGCATACACACGCACACAAAACGCACCTCCCCCTTCCCTAAAGCTGTCTGCCTCCACTTCAGGCACACAGCGCACACAAAAAAAAAAAAAAAGAGGAAAATAGAGATACTGCGTCAGTGCCATTCTCTGGCATCTGGACTCGGTCATGACAGGCACGTCTGCGTGGTCACCCTGAGCAGATCAGGTGGTCCACGGGCTTGAAAGTACTTCCCTTCTACCTCTCTCTGGCCAAATAGCCTTTCCCTTTCTATCTATTTTAAGCAGTACAATAAGAGACAGGAGATTCAGAGTTTTCTAAAGCCGCTATTGACGTTCTGTCTTTAGTAGCTTTTCTCCAGCGTAGTTCATCTTGAGTTTTTCTCTTTCTCTCTGGGCAGCCCACAGCTTTGAATGTGCGAGTGTCCTCTGGTTCCCCCCACCTACTTCGCCCCTCTCTGTCCCTCTGTTTTCCCACGGTGATCGATAGCTCATTACAATCATTGACTGCGGCTCATCAGCACCTGTTAAGGTCTGAAGAGACAGAGAGAGTTGCGTGTGTATCGAAGCCCGTGCGCGGTGCCGGGTCCAAGCATATTGACGACCGGGGGAAAGCGGCGACCACAAGTGTTCGGGGGCGAGGTCTGTCATCAGGATTGCTATTTTTCTGATTCACGGATTTATTTTTGCTCCGAGGCTCCAGTTTGTTGCCGCTTTATGGTCCGTGGTCTCGGGGAACATCTTATTATGCAACTCACGTGGGTACCACGGTTTGTTGCTATGGTGATTGCCAAGGGAGCCTGAGTATTATAGGTGTTTATCCTAGACAGGAGCAAGGCTACCCACTGTCTATCAGGACACGCTTCAATTTACCACACAGTTTGGACCACACATCAAGATCAGCACATTCACAGAGGGACAAAGGCAGAACGCAGTGCAGTGCACAGCACCCGGCGTGGATGTGATTCAGCGCTTAGATGATTTAGCATTCATATTCCTGGAAGAAAGCCTCGTTTAAACTCTCAGCTGTTGGTTTAATGCGCCACTGCAGGGTTTGTTTTGTGGTAGGACAGGCTATGAGCGGCGGGGAGTGGAGGGGGGGATAGCAAAGAGGATAAAGGAGACCACAAGAGAGTGATAGAATATTGTGGTTGAAGGCGAGGAGTAATGTGTTGCAAAAAAAAAAAATAACAGCCACCAAATAGAAGAGACAATAGTGGGACCCAAAGAAGTCCCCGATGGATTCTCCTACTGGGAGGAAGTCCTGGGATGAGGAGAAGCGGCATGAAAGTGTGAGGTTTTGAAAGAAAGGGGGTATAAATAGAGCAAATACAATGGAGGACTGAAAAGAGAACAAGTCTCTAAGCCCATGCATAAATTACACACGTCATTTACATATTCATTATGTTTTGTGTACTAATGAGTATTTGCTTAATGCCTCCACCACCACTGGCAGCCTTTGTTTGACACGTGAGATTTTCAAGGGGGCGACGATAATAAGAAAAACAAGGGAGCAAGGGGTCATCGCAGTGGAGTGGCTGGAGTCAATGGCGCACAATCGATTTCACTGAAAATCGCTTCAATTGCATTGCTTTTTTACTGGGTGTGTCTTTGTGTGTGTGTGTGTGTGTGTGTGTGTGTGTGTGTGTGTGTGCATGCACACACACGAACAAGGACATTCAGCACAATACCATTAGGGATGTGAAACGGAGCACACATGATGGGGGTTGGTAAAAGTTAATTAAAACAACACAAGCTTTTCTCCAAACTCAAGGCTGTCTTCGTCCTTCTCCTCTTGTCTCGGCGGAATAAGTTAGCGCCGCCGTAATTACCTACCAGCCGGTCACTCTCAGCATTCCTTCAGGTGCCGGGAGAAAAAAAAGAAAGAAAAAAACATCTCCCCAGATGAAAACAAAGAGCGACGAAGCGCACTGAGCGTGCTGGGGATAAAGCGAACATGCAAAGCAGCGCGTTAAGAAACAAGCGCAACAATTTAGCGCGCCGGCGGCAAACGATTAAAACTGTGAATGAGTAGAACCAAGAGAGGAGAGAGGGACGGAAGTGTAGACACAGGGGGAAGGGCAACGTGGAGATGAGCTACAAATGAGAGCGATGGCGGTGGCAGGTTGGCACAGTGCCATCCAGTCAGGGCTTGAGCGGGGGCGGGCATGGGCACGGGCGAAGGGGCGAGGAGGATAAGAATGGAAGTGGGGGAGACGCGCTCGTCCATACCACCACAATGGTGCCACCTTGGCACAGGCTCGCCGCGACGGGCGAAGGCAAGCTGCAGGAACGGGGACGACGAGGGAGGAGGGCAGAGCGCGGAAGTGGGAAGGATGCCAGCGGAGCGAGGATGACTCAGCTGTCGACTCATGGCGCCAAGCGTGGACGTACGTGCGGACGGGCGGTCTCCGGCTACAGGAAGTGACAAGTCGTGAGTAGCCGAGGACGATCGATCCATCGCACGAATAAGACCGACGACGGGGGAAAATAAAAGAGCGGTTTTTTTCGACCTTTGTTACTCTCTGTACCAGCCAACGCGTGCCAGCCAAGCTGGCGGGCGCCGTGCCAGCCTCCAACCACGGCGTTGAACAAAGCGGTCGGCTGAAGAACGCCGGCGCCGCCTTGCCAGAAGACCACTGACCTCCGAGGATTTGCCCTTAACCTGCGTTTGTTTGTTTGTTTGTTTGTGGGTTTGTCTGGACAAAGCCAGGACGAAGTGCCCGGGCAACGGTTGCTAGCGGTTCTGTGATGGCATCTTTTCAGTGCGGCTTCGGCGGTGAGGGCACCGGGAGGAAGATGGCGCGCTGCCAAGTCTACATCAGCGGGCGCATTAGCAAAGCAGACTCCGCCATACAGTGTGAACATTTTGGACGGCTAAAACATTTTGGCAACGGCTTCCCCTCGAGGGACCACGGTGGCACCGTGCCAGGCGCAAAATGGGCGTCTTTTTCTTACAGGCGCAGGCGGCAATCCGAACGCAAACAGTGGCAGAAGGTCGGAACCGAAGCCGACAGCGCCGCCTTTAAACGGACTGTTGGACAAAAGAAGGAACCTCTTCCCCGTGCCAACTGGACTTATCGGCGTGAGCTGCCGAAAAAGAGCTAAAAAAGAGGAAGAAGAAGAAGGGGGATCTACCGTTCCATTATGCCGAGGGAAGAGGACGGGAATAATGAGGAAAAATTAATAAGGCGTGGAGCCGAGGAGGGAATTTTTTCGCTGGGCTAACGAAGAACAGTGGGAGAGTGTGGACAAGGATGATGAAGAGCCTCTTCCTGGCCCGTGGCACACCTGGGATGTTCTTAAAGGGGTATCCCACCAGACTGAGGAAGGAGGAGTGTTTGTGGCATCACATCCAAGGTGTCAAGCTGCGTTTCTCCACTGCCAGTCAGGGAGGGCGCCGCCGCCGTCGTCGGGGGGGGGCGTTGCTGTCGGGGGGGGGGGCGTGTGGGGGGGCAACTGTCTGGGCATCTCGTCTGCAGCTAATTAACAGCTCCGCTCTAATTCTAACAGCCGATCATAATTAGTGATTTAATCGCTCGTCAACGCTTTTCGAGCCGCCCCTCCTCCGATCGCGCCTCCTATTTGGACACGTGCGGGTAAGCTGAGGAACGCTAGGATCTGCCCCCCCAGCCTTCCCTCGCTTCATGCCCGGCTCCAGACTCCAGTGGGATCTTAATTAAGCCTTGGCTTCATTATGCAAATGGAGTACAATGAACGACAGCGGAGGTGGAGCTGGATCCAGACTGAAACGGAACGGTGGGAGGGGACCAACCGGGAGGAAGGGAAATGAAGAGACGTGGAAGCATCGGCGAAATGGTCTACACGATGTTATGGCATCGCACTGTAATGGTGTATTGGCTCTAACGTGCCGTCGCTCGCAGCCACGCTCTTCTGTTCCAGCGCGCCGCACGTGACGGGAGAGCCGGCGTGGTTTTTTTCCCCTTCTTTATTTTTTTATTTTTTTGCACCGTAATGTGCTCCATCTGGAAGTGGAGGAACTTCAATAAAATAACCCCGGATAAGCAGAATGTCATAAAAAGAAGGGAAATTCATAAGGGAACGGCGAGAACGAAGCCTCTAATATCGCCGGCCGGCCGGTTGTCGTGGATACGGAGGGAGATGGTGGAGATAGGCAAAGAGAAAAGAGGCAGACAGGAGCAGTGACAGTGGCAGCGGCGTGGCAGCTAATGTCATCTCAGTTTAATCATCGCATGGGATCATGGGGTTCATGAAAATTCATTTGCATATCATTAAATGGAGAGAGGTTATTTGGTGCGGCAGCCAAAATTGGATTGGATGAAGGAGGGAGGGAGGGGGAGGCGAGGCGGTGGTGGTGGGGGGGGGGGAGAAAAAGGCAAATGGAGAAGCTCGTTATTAAACAGCAATGTTTTATAGTCCGCCAGCCAATTCATTTAATTTGCTCGTAATTAAAATGTGTCAGACTCAATCAATCATTCCAACTGGGATACTATCAATGTTTCAGTCTGGGGGAAAGGGAAAAAAAAGACTAATCAGTCGATATGCGGTCAGACGTTTTCCAATAACAGTCTAAGTGTTCCAGTCTTACTGTGAGCTTGACCCGTCCACCCTTTTTTCTTTTTTTCCCCCCCTTTCCCTAATTCCTCCCAAAGAGTGTATGAAAACATCCCCGGCCACTCCTGCGCGTCGTGTCAAGTCCGTTTCTGACAGGTGGGATTGCCACCCTTAAAAGGATCACTCGCGCTGTCTTTTTGACCTTACTGGTAAGCTGTCAGCGGCGCGTATGTACGTGTGTGCATATGTGCGTCGCACATTTGCATAAGTGATGTAATTAGACCGCCCTTTCTCATGCAGATCAGTTTGACAACATGGCAATCCCTCCAACACACACACACAGACACACGTCCAGCTGCACGCACCCACTGAACTCCCCCCGCCCCTCACACACACACACGACGACACACGCTTACTGCCGTGACCACCACCATATCATGGGGAGTCTGTTGTCTGTGAGCAGAGAGTGTAAAGATTAACATAATCCAGCTAATAAGTGTGAGTAATATTCACACAGTGACGCGTGGCGTAGACACTGTCCTGCTGATGTGTATTTGTATCTCATTATAGATGTAAAGTACTGAAGGGGGACCGTCGAGGGGTGCCGGCGTGGGTGGGGGGGATGGTAAGGGGTCACACAAAAAAAAAAGTGTGGGCCTGAATGGAGAGGAACCAAAGAATGAAAATGAAAGAGACCGTTCTGAAGGAAGTCATCATACTTGGTCGCCCCTGTAGAGATCTGCCGAGTGGAGATAACGTGAAGACAGATTGCAGTTGTTACCTCGTAACTGGAATGTAGGATATTGGGACGAGGGGGGGGTTGGGGGTCGGCCTGTCTAATATTTACACAAAATCAAAGAGACAATGTTGTTAATTTTCTCTTTGTTCACAGTGCACGGAAGGTACAGTGCGTTGTTTTGTTTTGTTTTGTTTTTTGCTGCAGCAGCAGCAGAATGTAGGCGTTATAAATAAGAGTGTATTTGCGCTCGCAGGCTAGCTCGGCTGCATGATTGATTAGGATGGTGTGACGACCATTAAAAAGTCATTTAAAAGATGGATAGGGACCACATTTCCAAATAAAAACCACTTTATACCTGATGAAGTGCTGAACAAACTCTCCTTCAGAGACATTTACTGATTACTCTCACTGCAAGAGTGAGTGTAATCTGGGAAGCGTGCATGGGGCGGTGCATCTACTTAAAAGAACGGCAAAGAAATATTGGTTAAAAAAAAAAAAAATCGGACCGCCATTGTCTGATATTGGTTAAGTTTGAGTATAATCTATTTGTGTGCGTTTGGCAAAATGCACAAGGACAGCAGGACTGGAATATGACTAATAGCGCAGCGCCGCCGCAACGGCTGCTTTATCGGGAGAGAGCGGCGCTGGGATTGTGCGGACGCATTTTCGGGGGCCTCTGTCTCTTTAAGTCGGCTCCGCCGTGGCAGCATGCTTTGGGATTCATGCATAAACATGAGCTGGCCTTTCAGCTCTCTCCTCACATAACCAATCTAAATCTAAATGAGCCCCCACTACAGATACACCAGCAGGCAATGACATTACGCCCCCCCCCCCCCCTCCCAGCCCTCGCCACCGCCCCTCCTCCCTGCCCAACCCCTACTCTCTACCCCCAGCGACACATATACACCAGCAGGCAATAATTTCACGCCATCCCTCAGCGCCCCCTCGCCCCCCCAACCCCCCACCAGAGCCGCCGCCGCCGCCACCCTCATCTCCACGCACACTCGCACCCCCCTTTTTTTTTCTTCTTTTTTTTTGCCGCAACCCCACCAGCTGCACGGTGCTCATTTGATTAAGGTGGGGGGTGGGGTAGGTGGGAGGGAGAAATGGCAGTGGTGGCGGCGGCGGTGGGGATGGGATCACTTTATCAGGATGACTTTCTAAGATGACTATCCTCAGCTGCGAATCCGTCTCAAGCCCTCTCCTGTGTTTACTCTGCCGCTGTGCAAGCGGCCGGTTGCGTTTCACCTCGCGATTGTTTCACCTGTTTTCCGCGGCTGCCGCGCTCGTCCTGTGGTTAAGCGTTAGCGGCTCGACGCGACAGGACGAGGGGCGAACAGTCGCGGTTTCCCCCCTCTTCTTCTTCTCCGCTGCCGCCGCCGCCGCCGCGGTGTCACTTCAGCCGACGTAAAGTGTTGCTCAATTAAAAAAGGAAAGATAATAAAAAATAAAAGAACGTCTCTTTTTATGGCTCTACACTTTGGTCTCGGAAATGTTGCGTATGAAAATGTGCGCGTCTTAAATGTGCTGCGGTGTGCAATTTTCCTCCCCTCTCTCCCAGAGTCATAAAACACATTATCATCCCGAGCAGCAGCAGCAGCAGCAGAAGCAGCAGTGTAATTCATCTGAGGTCGTTAATATTCATCATATCATTTAGTCACAAAGGAAATTCATCTGGCTGAATGTCACAGATGTAATTAATGAAGTGACCCCAGAGGTCACGGCTCCATTCACCAAACGCCTCCCACACACTGCCATCTTGCACACACGCAGTTGTACATCAAAAAGCCTGACTCAAATATATACAACCTCAATTATGAAAAGCAGAAACAGGCCGCCACCTTAGCATACCGCAGCACGCACAAAATGGCTTCTCCCCAGTTATACCAAAAGGGATGAGACCGGAGCATGCACCAAAGCAGACTTTATTTAGCTCAGTGGAGTATGGGAAGGGGGGAGAAAGAGAAACACACATCAGTGGGGTGGGGGAGGCAGAGTTTAAGACACACTAAACCACTGGAGCAGGACATAAGGACAGGTGCACATCACAGGTATCTTTTTGGTCATCACTATGGCAACAACATATCCAGAAAGAAAATGAAAAAGAATACTTTTACCTACAGTAAGGATAACAGAGTCCCTTCACCATAGAGGACCCCAATATGTACATCGTACAGTCACTAAGTTCAAGAGAGTACAAGAGAAATGAAATTGAAAATAATCAGCGTACAAAAAAACTGCCTTTTGTGGTATTTGGAATGCACATTTCTGTACAGCAGAAAGCTAATTGGTATTGTAGTAAACATTGGTTTGTTTGAGAAGGAAGCAAGAAAAAAAGGATGACAGAGTTAAGTCAATCCACATCCTTTGGAAAGTTGACTGCGACGTCAGTCTGAGTTCAGCAAAGCTGTTTTAGCTGGACAGACAAACAAGAGACATTGTGACACATAAAGACTGACAAAACGCCAGCGGAAGGTTTTTGGGCTGAACTCATTCAAAATAGCTTTGTAGTATTTTATTTTAAGTGTCGAGTTAATGCTTGGGAAGAAAAAAAATAATGACTAATATTAGGAAAGATACCGTTATCTTTTGAATAAGGGTAAAAATAGCAGGACATTGAAAGAAACAAAAACCCTGATGGAATCGAGCCCCACATATCAATTTGTTTACAACAGAATCAAAAGAGGAGCAGTTCATCAACAGCATCACAGGTATCATTACAGTTTGTAGTCATTAAAGCCTATTGGTAAAGCGATCAGAGCATGCATTTTTCTACAGTATCGTTAGAAACTACAGTACATTAGCAGCAAACTGGACATCCTTAAGGGCTGGAGTTCAACACTATGGTAAAAAAAAGAAAAAAAGAAAAAAAGAAGGAAAAATAAACTGTAACATTTCTCAAGAGAAGTAAAACTCTTCAACCGCTATAATACAGACTGCCATGGCTCTAGTTTGGGGTTTTGGTTATAGTCTCCAGTGTGCTTATGAGAGGCAGAAAACAGTAGCTTCGATATAGGGACTCCTTCCTTCCTTAAAAACAGCAATACATCGTCAAGTAAACAGTAGCGCTTATTTTTGTAGGTCATATGGTTAAAGTATTATCACGTCTTTGGATTTTTGTCTTAAAGCATTAATTATTGTTTAGCTATTATTGTTATATTATTATTATTACAGTTAGAATAAGGACTGGTTGCAAATGAACACAGGAATAAAAGGGGAGAGAGCAAAAGAGGAATGTAGGGAGGGAGGGACTGAGGGAGGGAAAAGGGAAAATAAATTAAGTGTACAAAAATAACATCAACAACATCCAAAGGTTTTTTTTTTCCTCAGCTTTGCGCAGTAGCTCCCGTTCTGTACGTGGAAAAGGGAGCTATGTCTCAGTCATCCAATGAAGTCTTGAAGTCAACCATACAAAAGCTAAATACTGTACATTTACCCCTCACACTATTAAACACTTTAGTTTCAATAAGGTTTTTAGTTTCAACAATCTATTACTCAGAGGTGAAAAGCTCAGATCTTTGCAGTACGGAGATGGGGTTTTTTTGTTTGTTTTTTTAAGGTATCTCTTAATACTTAGTCAAAGGTTTTACCACACTTTTTCTGCTTCACAAACAGAAGAGGACAGGATCATGATCACATTTGAACCGGAGCCATGTTGAGCTGTTGACCTGAGCATAGAAAGCTTTACATTAATCACATAACATTGGTCAGCCATTGGTATATTCAAATAGAACGGAAAGGCAGTAGGTCACCTCGCCTGAACATATCAAAGCTGTCTTTTTTCCCATAATCATGACACTATTATATTGAAGCAAGACAGTTCATCTCAATCCATAAGATTTATATTAAGAAACTATTACTAAACACACACAATGTAAATTTGAGTTTGGTTAAAGTTTTCATATACAGCTCAATGGTTGAGTGCGTTAAAAAAATAGTTTGCCTAGGCAGGACAAACTGGCCTTTACGTTCTGTGCTATTTGGGCTGTTATCCACTGAAGGAACATAAAAGGTGTACACACACAACAGAGGACTCATCATTGGCTTATGGAGGGTAAAGCTGCACCATATCAGTCCATTGGTACTTGGCTTACCTACGCCAACTGCAGACCTCACCCATTCACCATACAGACGTCAGCTCTGCAGTTTGTTATTGAAAACAAACATGTTAAAACTAAATCCACAGACATGTAAAATTTTGGTTACGAGCTTTGGAATCTGAGTCAGTCTTTACAAAAGCTCTATGCAAATACCTTTGCCTATTTCAAGGATATTTTTTCTTTTTTTTCAGTTTCTTTTTCCACTGTTAACTGTTTTGTTTTTGTTTTTTGTTTTTCTTCAGGTTTATCTTTTGGAGCTCTCTATTTACACTAAAATCTCTTTGACATTTTCTTCTCCAGCCTCTTACAGACTGGCACTACGTGCTACACAGCTAGTCAACTAGCACTGTCTGGTGGAGGGCCCACTATGAGTCTGTCTTGCAGACTGAGAGGTAGACTGCAGGTCTAGCTGGGCAGTGAGGTCACATACTTGGAGAATGCTCTTTGGCCTCTGTGGCATCTGGTTGGTTTTTTTTTTTATATCAAGGTGGTGTTTGGTTGTTGTAAGGTATCGGACAGAAGAGGGAGAGGAGCTCTTTTCAGCAAGAAAGTACAGAGTGAATGGAAAAGATGAAAGCTGTGGTAAAGAGGACTTGTTTTGGGTTCTCTCTGTACTTTCAGTAAAGAGAGTTAGTCTTTGGGCCACTGTGGCTCTGCATCTTTGGGGTGTTCAGGTTACAGGTTTGGCAGCAAAGTGGACAGGGTATGTGTTTAAAGGTTGCTAGCAGGTACACAAGGGGTTTGGGAGTTTGGGGAAAGGAGCCAAAGGAAGAGAGGGGGCCATGGTCTCCTACTAAGCTCTGTCTCTTTCCCCTGCCCCTGTGGAAAGCTCAGCCTGCTCCCTCTCTGCAGAATCAGAACTCAGACTCCTGGCCCTTTTCTCCTTGGCTCTGGCATTCTGGAACCATACCTGCAAAAAAATGTAGAAAGACAAATCAGTTGTCATTTCTGATCCACAGTAAGTGCTCATCATACTGTATTTCACATTTTTGTGGAAAATGTTTAAATATTTACCTGCACCACACGTTGAGGCAGTCCCAACTCCTGACCTAGGGCCTCACATTCCTGACGGTTGGGAGTACGGTGAGTCCTGTAGAAGTCTCTAAGCTGGAGTACCTGGAAGTGGCTCATCTGTGTCCTTTGGCGTTGCTGCTGATGGATATGGTGCTGCAGAGTTTGTGTCTCACCCCAATCTGAGCTCAGGCCCCCAGAACCTTCTGGACTTGGAGAAGCTTGGTCGGCAAGACTGGAACCTTCCTCACACTGGAAGTCCTCTTCATCATAATCATCATCCTCTTCTGGGTTGTTCAGATCAGTAGTTGAAGACAAAGAGGTCACAGGTGGCTTCACATTAAATTCTTTGCTACTGTGGATATAGCCATTGCTTTGTGTTGGGATGGAGGAGATAGATGGGCCTGGCCTTTCTGTAATAGATCCCATGCCTGCTCGTTCTGCCTCTGCCCAGTGGCGTGACCTCATATGGGCATCAAGAGCACTCTTCACTTTGAAGAGAGCTCTGCAGAATGGGCAGCGCAAGTGGTTGAAACCCAAGCTGAAACAGGACCCAGGCCCTGTTGAGCGAAACTGTCCTTTTCTCTCTCTGGCACGAGTGTTCTGAAACCAGACCTGTGAAGAAAATGACCAGTCAGTTTTACAAATCCAAACATTTA
Source organism: Thamnaconus septentrionalis (assembly GCA_009823395.1). Taxonomy (NCBI): domain Eukaryota; kingdom Metazoa; phylum Chordata; class Actinopteri; order Tetraodontiformes; family Monacanthidae; genus Thamnaconus; species Thamnaconus septentrionalis. Next base: position 7,687,801 of record CM020513.1, on the reverse strand, counting down.
AAGTTATTTTTCAATTTGTGCATGTTTAACAACGTAAAGATCAACATGTACCTGAACAACTCGTCTTGTGAGGCCTACATCCCGTGCAATGCTTTCAAGGACTCCTCTGGTGGGGTTGGAGTCCAAGCTGTAACGCTGGTACAACACTTCCAGCTGTTCTGGAGTGATGGTGGTTCTTTGACGCTTATCCCTTCGGTGCTCCTCCTCAACGTCCCTTGGGCCTCGTTGAATTTCAAAGTTGTTCTCTGACAGAACCTTTGAATTCTGCTTCATGGGCATCAAGGAACTTTGAGGGAGGTTCGTGAGAGTACTATTTGAGTGATCACCCATTGCGTTCTTAATTTGCATGCTATTCAGGTGTGGAATCATGGGATGTGTGGGATTCGCATGCATCTGAGACATGGCACTTGAAAGCATTTGGCTTGCCATCAGGGTGTGGTTTGGGTGGAGCATCATGTAAGGCAAGTTTCTGTCTTGGAAGCCAGAGTGAAGAAACTGAACCTGGGTCTGTGCCGCAAGGACATGTCTCGTCTGATGCTCCTGCCACAGCTGGAATGATGGCAAAGACATTGGACAGAGACTGCACTGGAACTGAGCCTGGCTTTGTAGCTGTTTTACTGGCTGAGTGTCAGTGGTGGCATCAAGCAATTGAGTTGGGGTCCTTTCGGATTCTGGAAGGACAATAGCGCTCGGAGGTGTGTTCTGACTTTCAACAGACTGATCTTCATCTGTATGCACCTGGCTGGTATGAGCCTTGGACACGATGGTGGGTACTGTTTTTGATAGAGAGGAGTTAGAATGGGGTTTGGGTTTTTCTTGGTTACTTTCTGATGGCTCATGGGTGGCAGGTTCGTGAGAAAGCTCAGCTTCCATTGCCTGAGTGCCATTCTTTTGCCAAACACTTGCATCAGAAACTCCATTTTTCGTTTGGGCTGAGCTATTGTTTGTCACAGGGAGGATTTCTGTATCTTCTTGTTTTCTAGGAACAGTTGTTGGTTCACTTTTAGTAACTGGATTCTCAGTTTCTATGTCGTGAGCTGGCGAATCAACAGCAGGTGAGTCAGGAGTATTGTAGTATTCGTAGGTCAGATCCATGGAGTTTTCATTGAGAGATTCACCTTGTCCTTCTTGCCCACAGGCATTCTCATTATCATCCTCACTCTTGTAGCAGTCACTTCTCTGTCTGCGACTGTCAGTCTGGTTCTTGCTCTCTAATCCATCTTCTATATTGCGATCTTGATGTTTGCGTGCTCTCTGCCTTGCATTTTGGAACCATACAACAATGATTCTGTTAGGCAGGGACAACAAAGCAGACAACCTATCATACTCTTCCTCTCTTGGATAAGGGGTTGCCTCAAACACACCTTGCAATGTTTCAAGTTGTTGCTCTGTGAAACGGGTTCGAGAAGAGCGTCTGCCCCTATGAGTATCTCCTCTTTGAATGTCTGTGGTGTGTGGGTGAGGAGAGGTGTTTGCTGGAAGGCCCGGAGAAAGTGAACATGGAGATAGAGCCAGTGGCTTATGTTGTGCTGCATCCTCACTGGATTCCTCCAGGGCTGTGGTTGGAGGATTACTGAAATTGTAAGGGGAATCCTTGTCTCGCTGACGCTCTTTGAAGAGGGTGTTTCGAAACCAGTGTTTGATGACTTTATGAGGCAGCCCAGACTGGCCAGACATCTTGTTCATCTCGTCATCACCGGGAAGGCTGTTAATGTCAAAGTATTTCCTTAGAATACTTAATTGTTCCTCAGAAATTCGGGTTCGGGTTCTTTTCCCTTGTTGCTCAACTATTGTGGGATTCACTTGGGTTAGCTGTCCTGTTTGGACAGGGCTGGGTTGGGATGGCTGAGCTAATTGCACAGGGCTGAGCTGTGGTGGCTGGTTTTGCAAAGCTGGACTGGGCTGGGACTGCTGGGATAGCAAAGCCGGACTAAGTTGAGACTGTTTTCCTAGTAGCGCTGGGTTCAGCTGAGATTGATAGAGTTTAGCGAGCTCAGGGTTCAGACTTGTGTCTAACCAAGGTTGGGATTGGAGAGCCACAGACTGCATCATAACGGGAGGAATAAGAGGTAGTTCCATGGGGAAAGGAAGTGGGGGTATGGGAAGCTTAGGTAGAGTAAGTGGGGGTATTGGAAGCTGGGGCATGGGAAGGTGGAGCACAGGTAATTTAGGCAAGGGAAGAGGCATGGATTTAGCTGGAGCTGTGGTTTGTGAAGTAGGTGTCACAGATGTGCTTGGGATGGGTGTCTCTTGTGAAAGATCTTGAGAAGGATGAGAAGTTGCAGGGGCAGTTTGTGGTGTGCTAATAGAGGTTTTATTTCCGTCTTCTGAAGTAGTGGCCGGTGATGGCGAAGGAGTTTTGGGTTCAGGCTCTACTGGTTCCAGTGCTGACTCTGATTCTGAAGATGGGGCGGCGGCTACAGCTTGTTGAGGAGCAGATGAATTCTCCCCAGATTTAATCTTTTTCAGGGGATGCATCTCGTCATACTGCAGCCTGTACTCTCTGGAGAACCTCTCAAGTGCGGCAGAGGGAAACAGTGCCCGGTGAATATACTCCTTGTGGCTTTTTAAAATCAAGGCATCTGAAAAGAACTTCCCACAGTCTTTGCACTTTTCTCCACGTTCACAGCATCTTTTCACAGGTCTCTGTTCTTTCTCAGCATTACGGTCAACTTCTTTGCTATGCTCACAGCTTTCAGTCTTCTCATTCTGTTCTTTACTGTGTTCATCACTTGTCTTTTCTGAACGTGACTCTGTGTTATTGGCAGAAGTACATCCATGTTTATCTTGGATCATATGGGTTAATATCTCTTGTTGGTGTCTGTGCCTACTTTGAATATACTGCAGTGCCAACTCATAGCCATAATTCTGCAACAGGGCTCTGAGAGGCTCACCATTCACAGCAGCAAATGGTACCCTTGGAGGAGGACATTGTAATCCACGATTACCCGAAGAATTGGTTTCTTCTTTTTGAACTTCATTTTTAACAGCAGCAGGACTTTCTTCTTTTTCTCCTGAACACATGTAGCTAGTTTCTCTTGTTTGAGTGATGGAGGGTTCACTGGGACCTGCTTCAGCCTTAATTTCAAGCTGTGCGTTATCATTTGGCGGACTATAAGAGTCTGAAGCTTCTATTTGTGTAATTTTTTCATCCATTTGGGACTGAGAATCCGAATCACCTTCTGCCTTAACTTGTTCTTTTAGAAATGAGTTCTCAGACACTGACTGACTAAGCTCTGGGTTCTTTATGGCTAATTCTGGGTTAAGCTTCATGTCTCCTGTCAGGTAAAAGGGTAGAAGAAGTTGCTGCTGAAGTGAAAGTAAGCTATCTGGTGTCAAAGAGAAGTGCTGTTTGAGTAAGTTCTCTGGCCCTAACGGAAAGTGCTGAAGCAACTGAGACTGCAGCAAAGCTGTTTGCTGTAACTGTGCTTGTGCCTGTGCTTGAGCGTGGGCTAACTGCTGCTGCTGTAGAAGCATTAGCTGGTTTCTTGATGCTAGAAGATCAGCCACTCTCTTTTTAGCCTTTTTACTATCATTAGAGATAGAATGGGTCTGTTGGGCCTCAGGTGCCAAGCCAAGCAAAGAAGAAGTAAAACCCACTACATCTGGCTTTTTGGTAAAATGAGCAACCTTGGATGGGTCTTCTTTGCTGGTAGCAGCTTGAGTAGCATTACTTGGGAAAGATGTTGGAGTTGCTACACTAGATGCTGGGGTCTGTGGACCTGAGTTCTGGGCAGCACGAGCTCTGGACTGATGGAGGACAGAACGCAGATGTATGTCCAGAGTGGAACTCTGGCTGTAGCCCACTCCACAAAGTCTGCACCGGTAGGGCCTTGGGTCTGGGCCACGAGGCGTTTCTGGTGCAGTGACACCTGTGCTAGATTCCTGGAGGGCTCTTCTTGCCCGATGGAGGTGGGACACAGAGTTATAGTGGACTAGAAGAATGTTTTTCTGGGTAAAAGATTCAGAGCATATTGTACACTTGTAGGGTCTGGTTGGATCAAGGTAGCGGTCCATCGTGGGGTTGGTGCTCTTTTTGACAACTAAGCTGGAACTAGGTTCTGTTATGACATCTTCATGTGGCTCTTTCTCTGCCTCATTGAAATCCTCCTCGCCACATTCAGCCTCAGTAGCCACATCCTTCCCTTTTGATCCAACGTCTTCATTTTGCTCCTTTCCGTCAACCCCTGGTACCTCTTCATCCATCTCATCATCTTCACCCTCTCCTGCTTCCTGACCCACTTGAGGGGATAAGCTAAAATACTGTTGAGGAGAATTCTTATTTTGTTCAGTGTATTGCACAGTGTGGGGCACTAATAGTTTATTCTGCCCCTGTGTGTTGTCCAGCTGTGAGTGTGTGTTCTGCATATGTCTCTGCAGGGCCTCCTGACTCCGGCATTGTCTAGAACAGAGGGGGCACTCTGTCGCCGCTCTCATGGCGTGGTACTGCCAGTGCAGCTGGAGTTTCTCCTGAGTGGGGAAAGCCAGGCTGCACCTGCTGCAACGGAACCGGTAACCATGGCGATCAGAGAGGGGAGGGTGATCGCTCTGTGGTGAGTTGGGCGGGGAGGAGGGGGGTATTTGAGTTGGGGACTGAGGAGCCAGTCTTCCATTGGAAGGGTGGGTGGTGTTGTCTTCTAGAGGTGGGGTGAGTAGAGCTGTGACATCTTTGGGTGCGGCTACATCTCCCTCAGTGTTCTCCACTGAACTGATGCCTGCCAAATGCACGAAAATGCTGACTGTGAATTTAAAATCCTTCTGCGTAACATGAAAAATACACTGAACCTCTGAAACTTGATATTTATCATGCATTTCTGGAGAATCATTGGTTTTATCCGGTCTCAAATACCAACCTTTGTCTTTCTGCAAATCATCAGATGCAGTGGTGTCAACGGCATGGGAAGTATTTGCATTGTTATATTCGGTATTTTCGTTTTTCTGAGCGTCATCTGCCTGCGACTCCGTCTGCGGCTTAGGCTGCTGTTCCAACGACAGAGTCACCTGGAGGAAGAAAATATTTGCCTCTCTGTTAGTTTCAGTCTAGAGTGGGTTTTGTCACATATGAGACGCCGCTGTTTAACCAGTTAAGACGAACGGAAAAACTGAGTATTAAAACACTCTCTTCATCCAACAGTATGAATAAACCATGCTAATTTGTACAGCATTAAAAGCATGCAAATGCACCAATACAAATGTATCAACAAAGAGCACCGACACACCCTTTTCTAACATCATAAAACATTCAGGTGTGAATTTGTAAGCGCATGCGTTACATTTTGCACCTGTTTGCAAAGCTGCGCGCGCCAGACGGCAAGGCACATCAATTTTGTAATAAGTGTGTGTGGCTTAGATGTGGGTCTGCCCTTCAGCGCCTACAACATACAACACCCTCCAACATACCTTAAGGGTTTAATAAAACTTTACTGAGCTGAATAATGAATTTATTTAAAATCATTCCTCATATGGAGAGCCCCCATCTCCACAGCTTCAAGCGCTGAGAGCCAATACTTTATCTGTGCGCGCAGCTAGCTACCCTAAGGAAAGGACGAATAGCTAAAGATGAGATTTACATGACAAGAGTTTTCTCTGGGTAACAGCTTCATAAGAGAGAATGAGGAAGAACCCGCACAGACGGACACGCGCACGCACGCACACACACACACACTGCCGAGAAAACTGAAGGTCAGGCTTAATCTAGAGAGCGTAATTGGAAAGCAAGGTACATAATGGCCATCATCACCTCAGTCTGAATTAATGAACCTCAATTACTATCAGAGAGAGGGAGGGAGGGGTAAGAGGAAGGACGGCGGCGGGGGGGGCAAGAGGTGCAGAATATGAAAAAGAAAGGGAGCAGGGAGAGGGAGGGAGGAAGTGTGGGACAATGAACAAAAAAAAATGCTTCAGAGAGAGAGAGAGAGAGAGAGAGAGAGAGCCAGGGAGCGAGCGAGCATGGGAGGGGTAACGCATAAGAAATTGAGAGTGAGCTCGGGGAGAGGCGGAGTGGGAGGGGCCGAGTCGGAGGCTGCTGAATAGGAATGATAGGAGTAGCTGGAGGGGGGGGTGTAGGTGGGGGGGACAGCACAGGGGAGAAAGGGTGAAAAGCAGTCAGTCAAGTGGAGGCGAAGAGCACAAGAGACAAAGGCCACTTAGCATACGGGCCAGGGCGATGGAGGATGGTGATGTGGATAGATGACCAGTCTTTGTTAGTTGGAGAGACACAGTAAAAAAAGCGCGGGGGCCCCTTTTTAGCTTGACTGCACTTCTGGTAATAGAGGGCTACTTAAACATGCATTATAGAAGGGACTGCCTTCTCCCTCGCTCACTCCGTCAGAGCCCCTCGCTCGCTCGCTCGCCGCCCCGGCGAGGTACACGCAGCGTACACATGCGCGCCGAGCGCACGGCTGCATCGAAGATGATAGCGGGGAGCTACTTAAACATGCATTAAAAAAAAAAAAAAAAAAAAAAAGTGCTGCCTTTCTCTCCGGTGCCTTCTTAATGGAATTGTCTCCCTACATTTCACTCCGGCCCCATCCCCCCATCGCTTTTTGCCTTCTCTGTCTCCGCCGTCCCCTCCACCACCACCACCCTTTTTTTCCCCCCTTTCCTAACCAACGAACACAAACACAACAAAAAAATCTACACACACACACACACACACACACACACACTCAGACAGACTTACTGCGCTGATGAGCCTCTCCACACAGTCCTGCGCCACGCTGTGTACGTGCGTGAGATGCTGCTGCAGGTGCATGCACGGGAGTTTAACCTGGCACAAAGGGCACTGGACAGTCTGAGAGTGGGAGAGAGAAGGGAAAGAAAGAGCGAGTGAGCGATGTTTTAATAATATATAAAAAGAAAAAGAAAAAAAAGCGAGGTTGGTGAGTTTACTCAAGCGAGCGTCTCTTTAAGAAGCAGCCACCGCCGATTTTGTGACCACCTTGGTTTATGAGCGGCCCTAAATTATTCAAGTGCGTCTCGAGCACTCACCTGCTGGTTCTCAATTTGCTGGTGTGTTCTGGGGCGTTTGGTTGAGATGGAATTTTCCATTTCCTTACATCCGGACGAAGGACGCTTGGCAGCGGGCGATTCCCTCTTCTCTCTGTCCTCGTGGCTGGTTTCTTCTTCGAGGGGAGATGCACGTGCGCATGTACAGAGATTGATTATGCCATTAGTCGAGTGGCAGAGATAATGTGTTTCAGAATGAGCTGAAATCTGCGTGCGGACAAAGCTCTACCTGTTTCCTTTGAAATCTGCTTCACCCTCATGTTACATGAGTCTTTGGTTGTGTCCAAAGGACCAGTGGCGGCCTCACTGGAAGTCTCCATGACCTCGCTGAGCTCCCCTAGATTCAGTCAAGACAAACTGCGTTGTTATGAAACCGACTATGAGTATAAATCAGTCAATTTCAGTCTGTCAACAGCTTCTTTCAAAAAAAAAAAGAAAAAAAAGGAGCGAGGCAAGTGTCTTTGGACCACACTTCATTCTTCTTGCTCGCCTAGATTTACTATTGATCACGTATTGATTCTCCATTAGATACTCCTCAGAGGTGGAGTCGAGGTGATATGGACTCACAACACATCAGTTCACCCCAATAAGTCTTAATCCATGCACTGTACGCGGAACTGTTTGATTTACAACTTAGATGTTCCACTGCTGCTCATTGCAGGTTTTCCATCTGCACTGAATGTACGATCAGCGTTTGTATTTAAATCAGCTCTCAGCGCTCTACTGAACAGCCTTCACCTCCCCCCCCGTCCTTGTCCTGGGGATCTGCACTGGCCCATTGATTAGCAGGTGCTAGTTAGCTGTTGTCAGGGGTTATTGGGGATATAACAAGGATGTGTATTGACTAATCAATTTACCCGGTCAATACCTCAGCTCCAGCCATTAGTCATTTTCTCACTCCTTTCATCTTAATCTCCCGTTGGCTCTGCGGAGCCCGGGAGCACATGCAACATGAAATGATTTTTTTTTTGTTTTGTTTGCGGTTGTTGTTGTTTTTTTTTTATACCTGCGTCACCATCGGGGCTTTTCCTGATGGTAAAAATGGCAGCCAGCTCCTCTCCACCCATTGGCTGCAGCTGCAGCAGCCCTTCCCTCTGTTGGTGGGCCGGGGTTTGACTGTGTTTCAGTACTTGGAGCTTCGAAGAGGAGGAGTGGTTGCATAGGAGACAGTGAAACAGCCACGAACCTCCGTCAACTTCCCCATCGTACTGCTGTAGGAACTAAAAAGGAAAGGGAAGAGGCAGAAGGAACAGACACGAATGAGGTCGGCGTCTTTCAGGAGAGGCTCCCCAACGACAAAGTGGGTCAAAGTGTACGAACTCTGTAAACCCGGACGCTGGCCTCGTGGTGGGAGCCGTGGGAGTGCCCCCGCAGTTTCTCCAAGCTGCTGGTCACGTAGTCGCACAGGTTGCACCTCAGCTGGACCGGGTTCCCCTTGGCGATGAGGGCGGCGCCCTCCTGTCCTCTGTCCCCGCCCTCCTGCAAGTGGGCGGCCAGCTGGTAGCGCGTGCGGTGCCGGTCGGTCTGGCAGTGCAGCGAGAAGTTGGCCCTCAGCGGCGTGGTGTAGCCGCACAGCTTGCAGTGGCAGCCGCCGGCCACCAGGGAGCACCACTCGGACTGGGGCAGCGAGCGCGGGGCGTTCAGGTGCTGCTCCACGGACTCCAGGGCGTCGGAGGAGAAGCAGGAGCAGACAAGGCATTGGAAGACGCCCTGGAAGAGGGGCGAGGTGGGGGACAGGCATGGAGCTGGCGGGGGGGAGGGCGACGGCGAAGGCGAGGGGGTCAGCGTGGACCCCAAGGTGACCGACTGCTCCGGGGCCTGTTGACTGGTCAGCCGCATGTTCAGGGAGAGCTCAGCGCCTGAAAGAAAACAACACACATGGGGAAAATAAGAGTCTTCGAAAAGGTCTTTCGAACTTTGACCGCAATGGGGGTCCGGGTGGTCGGTGGTCCGAACCTGTGGTCTGCAGGTGCTTCAGCTGCGGCGCCAGGCTCCTGCAGTGGGACAGGTAGTAGCCCCTCTGCAGCCGCAGCATGTTGTGCGTGTGCTTCTCGCTGGTGGTGTGTATGCGCAGGTTGCGAGCGATGCTGGTCTCGTAGTCGCACACGTCGCAGCGCCACCGCTTGCCGTGAGAGTGGGAGTGCGACGCCGACGCCGCCACCGGCGACGCGGCGTGCTTGGCAGTGGCGGAGGCCAGGATGGAGAGCGGGAGCTTGTACGCCGACTCGTCGGCTGCGGCGGCGGCGGTGGCGGCGTGGCCGTTGGAGGAGCCGCCGTTGTGGTGGTGGCTGTTGTGGTTGCTGCCGTGCGAGTTGTGCGCGTGGCCGGCCGAGTGCCCCCCGTTCTGGACGTTGTTCAGGTGCTTGTCCGACTGCATGTGGATGCTGAGGTTGCCTTTGGACGAGGTGGCGTAGTCGCACGCCTCGCAGCGGTAGGGCTTGTAGCCGCAGGCGTAGGTCTCGCCGCGGGCCAGCCGAGGGTGCGGCTTCCCCGAGCTGCAGTAGCCGCCGCGCGTCCTGCGCGCCGCCGCCGCCACACGCACTTGCCGCCGCCGCCGCCGCACACGCACTGGCCGCCCGTCTCGGGGTGCTTTTCTTTCATGTGCGCCTGGAGCGTGTGCTGGGACTTGTAGTGCCAGTTGCACTTGGGGCACTTGAGCGTCTTGCAGGAGTTTCGCGAGTGCACGGCGGCGGCGGCGGCGGCAGCGGCAGCTGTCACCTGCCCGGCCAGCGATCCGGGCGAGAGCTCGCGGCCGAGGCTCCTGAAGGCGGCTTCCCTCTGCTCCCCCTCTCTGTCCCCCTCGTCGTCCGCTTCGGCGTCCAGCTGGCCGTCGTTTGGTTCTTGAGCTTTGGCACCGTCTCCATTCGGAATGGAAGAGTGAGGGACCCCCGCCGGGCCGTCCGGCCCCGGGCTCCCCACGGAACGCCGGCGCGGACTGCTGGGATTTAAAGCTCTGAGGAAACCCAGAAATCCAGCCCTGATCTGCCTTCAAGTCTTTTACCTCTGTGTCGCTCAGCGGGGCAGAAGAGGAGGAGGAGGAGGAGGAGGAGGAGGAGGAGGAGGACGGGCAAGTGAAGTGCTTTGGAGAGGCGGCGAGGAAAGCAAAAGGCTTTGGAGAGCTGGAGGGAGCGGGGGAGGGCTTTGGAGAGGCGGCTGTTTTGCTGTCGAGTGTGCCACTGGCCTTTGCAGTGCTGGAAGAAGAGCTGTGCTGGCTCTGTTGAGGTAATAAAGAACATTTGGATTTGGTTTGGCTTTGGTTTGAGATGGCCTCCTCCTCTTCCTCCTCCTCTTCCTCCTCCTCCTCCTCCGCCTCCTCCACCTCCTCTTCCTCTGCGCCGCCGCGAGCTGCCGACAGGCCCCCTGCACGCGACGCCTCCCGCGGACGTCCGCCCCCGAAGTCCTCCTTCGTCCCCCGGCTCGGACTCTGTCGCGCTCCGTTCGCCCGTGGAGACGGGCGACGACCCCCTTCTTCTTTCTCCCCCTCTCTGGCCTGGGACCCCTCTGCGCCCTCCTCCTGCCGCTGCGGCGGCGGCAGGGTCAGGGGCTCTTTGGCAGGGGCCACGGCCGAGGTCTGGGAGGGTGACCCCTGCGCCGGCATGACCGCCCGGGTCAGGAGAGGAAGAGATAAAGCCTGGGGACTGAGGTCAGCATCTCTCTCCTCTCCTCCCCCTCCATCCCCTCCTCCTCCTCCTCCTCCTCCTCCCCCCTCACCGCTGTCCATACCAGAGGCTACAGCTGCCGGACATCACTGCTCCACCTGTGGGTGAAGGAGAGGAGAAGAAAGGGAAGAAAGAGGCAGGAGAGACAGGGGATGGAGATAAGGGAGGAGAGAGAGAGAGAGGGGAAAAAAAGAAGAAATAAATGAGTCATGTAAATAGTATTGCATAACAGCGGAGGCCATTGATTACGGTCCCTGGATAGCATCTGTTCAATACTGCCTTCACAGGGCGCAATACAAAGGCTGGTTACTCAGGGGTTAGCTTTAGCCCTTAATGGGAAAATCAATAGCTCGAGCGCTAAACTAGGCAGAGGAATGCGGGTAAAGGCTACGCAGGAGGTCTATAATATTCCTCAGGGGATGGGATTAAATAAAAGAACCGAACGGTTCTAAGCTAGAGGGCTTCTGCTTAACTGCGACACTTAGATAAAATGCAGATAAAAGCACAGTTTTTAAACGCCCCCCTCCCTCCCCCCCCTTCTCCACCTCTCCATCCGTACCCATCTCGACACGTGTTGTTGTGCAGTGCAGAGGTATTATGCAGAGTAAACAGAGGGCTGCGTTCAGCATGAGCCATTTTATAGCACGCGGCGCCAACGCGGGGAAGGGGAGGGGTAGTCGGACACAATCGAAGAAACACCTGTGCATGAGCTGATGCACGAGCGGATACTCAGTGGAGAATTTTTAAACAGGTGTGGCCGTCTTAAAAGCGGCGGATTTTTTTGCCGGGAGAAGCAGCACATCGCTTTACATTTTGAGACGATTTAACTGGGCTGGATATCGGCAGCGCTTGTGCAGTTGCGAAACGTGATAGAGAAAAATCACCACTTGCAATAAATATGAACGGAATTCATCCGAATGCAGTCGGTGTGTTCCAAGTTATTTTTTTTTTTTCAAAGGTCTTTGAGATCCTCGTATTTCCATTGTGCATTTGGAGAACAAACTCAGTGTGACAGGAGCATTTTATGCAGTAATTTGTTTTTGTTTTGTTTTGTTTTTTTTGTTTACTCCTCTCCGCTACACCCGTGAACCTCAATCAAAACACGGCGTCACAAAAGAAACCTGGGAGGGAAAAAAGAAAAATTCATTTAGGCCTTCCGTCGTCGTCGTCTTGTGTTTCCCGCTGACAGATGGGCGCCAGATGAGACGGACGCGACTCTCTCGGCTGCTGCTGCCGCGCGGCCCCACAATCTCATTACTGACCCCCTTCTCCTTCTTCTTCTCCTCCTTTTTTTTTTTTTTAATCAAGGACAGACCTTAATGTACCCTTTCACCTTCTCCTTCAACCGAGCCGCCAACCCCCTCCTCCTTAAACACCCCTCCGCCCGCCCCCTCCTGTGCTCCCAACCCCACCCCCACCCACCTTCTCTCCCCCTGCAACTTCAAGATATATGGCTCATATCGGCACCCTGATAGCGCTTTAATGTACTGTGTTTATGTCACAGGCCACAGACCCTTGCCCACCGCAGATGTCCACCGTCCCGCCAGAGAGCGGCGAGGGGCGGGTCCCCTCCCCGCCCGCCCGCCTGCCCGCCCGCCAGCCTGCCAGCCAGCTGAGAAAGCTCCCTAATCTGATAAAGATTTTCATTTACACTGCAATCAATACGCCGGGTCTATCGGCAATGTAACTATTTATATAAACATTCCTGGCTCTCCATCGATCACAAATGCGGGAAACCATTATTTAACAATGTGTGTGTTCGTGTGGCCGTCTAGGTGTGCGTTAATGCGTGCACATCCTGTTGTTGCCTGCAAACTCGTCTTGATAATGTCAGACGTACACACGCGCGCGCGCGCACGCACAGGAGCCAACGCACCTGATGTTGATTTATAATATAAAATCATATTACACCTGCGTAAGAGTTTAATTAAACCACACACCTTGTTTGACGACCACACCAAAGACCTTTATAACCAACAACTGCCACCACAATAGAGTGTGTTTCCTGGGTGTCTACCTAGGGTGTGTGTGTGTGTGTGTGTGTGTGAGAGAGAGAGAGAGAGAGAGAGAGAGGAAGTATATTGAATGTGTGTGTGTGTGTGTGTGTGTGTGTGTGTGTGTGTGTGTGTGTGTGTGTGTGTGTGTGTGTGTGTGTGTCAAAGAATGGGGAGAGAAAGGGGAGAGACAGAGGTGTGAGGCTAAACAGACAGAGTCAAAGATTGGATTTTTCTCGAGCTTTACTTTGAAGGGGAAATTCCTTTCGGACAACTGAGCCAAACACAGACACAGATGATGGACTCGTAAATTCTGCGTGCGGACCTTTTCGGACCTTTTTTTTTTTTTTCCACAATTCACACTACATGCACACGTACACACGTACACACACACACAGTTGCGGATCACGCATGTCGCAGGTAAACGTACGACGCTTTGTTATTACTATTGTTATGGTGGTATTTGTCGCTGCTGCTGCTGCTGCAGCTGCAGCTGCAGCTACAGAATACCGGGGCAGGCTGCGACTTGAAGTTCACTCCCCGTCTGCGTGTCTCAGTGTGTGTGTGTGTGTGTGTGTGTGTGTGTGTGTGTGTGTGTGTGTGTGTGTGTTGTCAAGCCACTGACCAGCGGCGAGCTCTCGGACTACTTCAGTTTTTGTTTACAGCCGATCGACACGTTCCACACTTCGGACGAAAAAAGAAAAAAAAAAAGAAACATACAACAACCCCGAAATCGAGCGATCGCGCTCGTTGTTCACCCAGATGCGATCTAAACCGCGAACAAATCCGTAACAACAACAAAAAAAACCTCGATTTGTGCCGTTTTACAGGCTACTGCGGTGGAAGAGGAGGAAGAAGAAGAAGGGGGGAAAAAGCAACACTCCTCCAACGCACACAGCCACACACACACACGCCCGCGCACACACACCTCCCCATAGCTGGACCGCTTCCTCGTAAACAAATGGACTTACATTTCTGCAGCGGCTCTGGTTCCAAGCTCCGTTACGCTGAATGTGTAGTAGTCCAGAAACCCAGCGTGTGGAGGAGAGTCCACTCATTCCTTGTGAATGATCCTCTGCGTGTTTCTTCTCTCTCTTCTTTTTTTAACGGAGCCAGGAAGAAGAAGAAGAAGAAGAAGAAGAAGAAGAAGGGGTGAAAACGGGCAGAGGGATAGAGGGAGAGAGAGAGAGCAGCGGGGTCCAAGTTGTTACCAAACAACAGTGTAATTAAAGCTACATATAGGCTGTAGTAAACAGAAGACGGAGGGGCGGAGGGGTCTGCGCGAGCTCCAGAGGTAGAATGAGTTCTGATCAGCGGTGGGGGGGAAAAAAACACTTGGCTCTTTATTCCTGCTAATTAGTTTCCTTCAAAAATGGCTGAGATTGTGCGCAGTGCGCATGTGCGTAATTGCGCAGACGCCGCTAATTAGCCCGTTTGGATCAATAGGATTCCGCGAGAGAAAGCGAGGGAGGGAGGGAGGGAGGAGAGAGGAAGGGAGGAGGGAGAAGACAAGGAGAGGAGCGATTCCTCTCTCTCTCTCTCTCTCTCTCTCTCTCTCTCTCTCTCTCTCTCTCTCTTTTTTTTTAAAGTGTAGCAGAAGAAAAAAAAAACAAGTGTACATTGAATTTCGGTCACAAATAGAATATGACTGGCAGGAGGAGAAGAGAGGGGAGGAAAAAAAATCAATGTTGACATTTTTTATTTTCGACAAATGCCAAATTTCATTTTGCGGGGAAAGAGCAAAAATGTGTTTATTTAAAAAAAAAAAAAAAAAATCTACATATATATATACCTCTTTAAAAAGTATCATGGTGGAAGATCAAACGGGGAAATGAAGGCAATGTTCAACGAAAACGAAAGAATTAATAGTGAATTTGCATGAAAAGGGAATATATACCAGAAAATGCGGCACCTGCGTCGGATTGTGTCGGAAATATCAAATTGACGTTTTGTGGCAGAACATTTGTAAATGCAGTTACTGTAAGGCCGATTTTAACAATATTTTTCTTATAAGATTTTTTTTTTCAACATTTTTTTTGGCGTATGTGTGTGTCATGAATTGAAAACACTGAAGCCTGTCCGAGTGTGTTTTGTCCTAAACAGCTGAGCAAAACAATTGTTCTATTTAGTTATATTTAAATCTGAAATATTAAAAAAAAAAAAAAAAAAAAAAAAATTCTAAGACTGACCACCCAGCTGTGATTTTGATTTATATTCTTCAGTTGTGAAACAAACTGAAATGTTAGTCTAATCCTAAATTGACGTGTCCGTTTCTCCGTTTGTCATCGCAGGAGACCTTTTGGGGTTTTTCTTTTTGTTTTTTTTGGTTTTTTTCTCTGCTCCTGCCGTCCCGTCCTCGCCACTCGACTCCATTGTTATGATAATAGATACTATTGTGGATTTTACGCTGGAGGTCCAATCTGTCGGTCGTCCATATTTTAGAAGTCGAAAACTGCATTTATTCATAAGATCAAATATCACCTCTTTTGATTTTCTTTCCCCCTGTTTTTTCCACCTCTTCAGGTGACGATCGTGGGCGCCGTCGTCGTCTTTTTTCTAAAGACAGACAAACATTTTTTAATCTTTTTTTTAGGGATACAATATCGAGCCCAAGGCACAAAATTAAAAGTGTATATGGAAAATAATGCTCAGAAGGTGTAAAGGGTCAGGACGAGCAGTGACTGCAGTTAGAGGTTACTATCAGCCCAGTGTTGCGTGAAACAACTGCTCTACAATGCCATATCGCTGCATGAATATTTATAGCATTTCGCTGTGTTGGTTTTGAGAGCACTGACATTTTGATTTTGGCTTATCTCGCACCGGTTTGATTATATTCCTCCGTTTGTGCAACTGTGTGCTGCCTTTAAAGGCCACGGAATTAAGAGCCACATGATTTTGGCTCTGCCTGTGTAGAACATCCAATAATTATTTTACGACGTGGAAACATTGGGAGTGATTTGTCTGTTTGGCACATGCCACCAATATTGCAGGTTATCTGGCACATAAATCACCGACAGTTGTGTTGTTTTTCGTGCCCGGACGTGCATGTTTTCCTGGCGTAATGGAGCCGCGGCCCGCACGGTGACACGTTTATGTCATTTTACGAGCCAGGGACAGTGATTGTGAATGGTAATATAATTTTAACGTTAGTACACCGTGTGTGTGTGTGTGTGTGTGTGTGTGTGTGTGTGTGTGTGTGTGTGTGTGTGTGTGTGTGTGTGTGTGTGTGTGTGTGTGTGTCTTGTCCTCATGTGCAATAATGATAAAATAAAAAAAAATATGTCGAAAATGTTAATTGAAGCAGTTTCAACTGTAGCTTTCTGATAAAATGTTCATGTTTGTTTGCATCCGTCGCTTGCAACTGGTCACATGTTTGCACTTCTACATGTGAGGCATGCGAAGCTCAGGCCTTCAAACGGACAGAGATGTAAAAGCAAACATACACAAAAAGAGATTTGTTTCAGATGATTTGGCTTTGATTGTTAACCAGTTGTGTGGCGGGCGCCAGTGATCTTAGCGTGTACACACCACACAGCATGTGAGGAATCACACGCTTTCATATGAACCTTTGTACTGTGTGTTGCCTTTGCTGGCGTTAATGTGGATTTCCCTTTGAATTTGATCTGTTGTTGCTTTAGGTTTGCCTGCACAATGAAGCTGCGTTCACGGTGCAGGTTTGTGCAAACGTGCACTGAACATTGCACGGACAACACGCCACAACTAATTATGTGCATTCAAAGAGATACCTTATTTGTACTAAAAGGAGGAAAAATCAGCTAAAGTCACTTCTTAGACAATGAAAAAAAAAAAATTCAGTTAAAAAATAATAGAACAGACAAGGGAATAAATGGATATGTAAATAATTATAAATGTGCATTAAGGAGGTTGGCAAATATATGAGAGGACACCCAGTGCCTGGCTGGAACACTGGGGTCATTTCCATAGTGTTAAATTGAATTCTGATGTTTTACTAATATTGAATACCTCATTTAAATGTTTACCATTTACCATTTGCACACACACACACACACAGCGTGCCATGCGGCCTTAGACATGCACAGACCGCACTGCATAGCGCGGCGTGCTTTTCATGCCCTCAGGTGTATGCCAGGGGTTGTTGTTCCCACTGTAATATATAGTTAGCCCTTCTGCCAATTTACGCTGTCACCGCTAATGGGGCAATTAACCACTGCAGTACCCCCCCGGGCGGGAGGAGGAGGGCCGAAATCTCCCCAACTCCAAACTTGTCTTCATGACATTTATATGACAAAATGTTGTGTGTGTGTGTGTGTGTGTGTGTGTGTGTGTGTGTGGGGGAGGGGGTCTGGGGTTGAGCTGGGGACCCATCTGACACCTTGGAGGGTCCTTAATGTCACACCCACCCTCGGCCCTGCCTCTCTCAGCCCCAGGGTACGGCGGCAGGGAGCAGGAAGTGCAATACATCACGACGAGGGGGGGGACAGGTCTCGTCCAGGAGGGGGACCAAACTTTGTCTTCCAACACGTGAGGCTTTAATGGGGACCTCTCTGATTTTCGAGTGCGAATGTAAACTGTCCTGAGTGGCGCAGCAGGTCACACGCACGCGCACACCCGCACGCACACACGCAAGCGCACACATGGATCCAGACTTCCGGGCCAACACACTCTAACTTGACCTCTCCCTCCACTGAAGCCTTCCTGGTGTCTATAACTCCCTCTATCTTTGTCTTTGTACACATTCCCCCCGTCTTTCTTACATCCCCAAGGAGGCAATAACCTCCCGAGCAAGTGCTTCCCCTTGAGCCGTTGTCATAGTAACTCGTGGGCCGGTCGACATGACAACCCCACCATGGTCCAGAGATAAATGATAGGCCAGAAATGGGGAGGGAGAAGCCACATGGGGGATTTGAGCCCCCTTTAATTTGGTTTTGCCTTATTCTGATTCAAAATGTTTTTTTTTCTCCTACCCCCCTCTCCCCTCTAAGCGTGAGGCTCATCTCGGCATCAACCCCCTGTGCGTTCAGCCAGGTATCCAGCTAACCATTAAACGCGCACGCTGCGCCCGCTCCTGGATCGTGCTGAGGCATCTGGATAGACACAAAGAGTAAATTATATTTTTTGCCAGCGTCGTCCTCGTTCTCCTGCTGCAAAAATCTAAAAAATCTGAATTTGCTTGTGCTGAACATGTTTTTTTATACTGCAAACCAATTTTCCCTCATCTCCATCTTTCCTTTCTGTTTCCCTTCGTAGCATCAACTTAACAAGCAAGAGCAGGACACATGCATTTATTCAGGTTTTAATTTACATGCTATTCTGTTGAGAAATATAACTCAGAGCTTGCCAGTCCTTCACATTTTAGTACCAAGAAGCACCAGTGTGTCTATCAAACCCAACTTCAGCTACGATTGCTGTCTGTCCCGTCTGTCCCGGCACCATTTTGTTTGTTTTGTCGCACTACGGGGTAACCGTTTCACTGCTCCAGCCATTTACTTTATTTGTCTTTTTGCTGAGATTATTGCCCCACTTGGAAACAAAAACGTCCTCAGCTCCTTTAACAATATAACCGTTAATCTTTCAGAAGTGGCAGCAGTAGAATATTTGTATTATATGTGTCATTAATTTTCATATATATTTTTTATGTATTTTTAAACGCACTTAGAATTAAAAAATATATTTTTCAACTTTACACTGTACTCAGATTCCCTGAATGTATTGACTTGGCTTTTGTTATTGTGACAACAACTCAAATTGTAAACATTTAGTTATTTTATTTTGTTACATTTTGAATATGAGTAAGAATTATGCACTCAAAAATCTTTAAAAAAAAATAAGTGCTCGGCTGAGAGCTGTTTTTTTACTGCTATTTTGATAAAACATAATAGAATATGAGTTTGGGCGAGGAAAATATACATATTACATCTGAGCTGGTTGATTTAGGAAGTTATTTAAATTTCTGTTCTGTACTGTTTTTATGTGGAGCTTGTATTTTTTTGTTTTATAATAGTATAAATGTAATCACTGAAATATACATTTTAAAAATATATATATGTGGCTAAATTGTTGATTTGAAACATTTAGAAAGCCTATGAAATTGATTGAGCATTGGAATTAAGAAAACAAAGTATTTGTCACGACAAGCTGGTTTTGATTTTATTTTTTTCCCCCGTAGGACAAGAGTCAGTGATGCAATCTTTTGTTCATCACATTTCTTCTGAAAAGTGACAGGTGTAATGCATTGTGATGGTGTTTGGGAATCCAACATGGTATGGACAAGAGACTAGAATAAAATAAAATACATCTCAAAACCATTTCTGCGTCTAATTCCTCCAAGTCCGTCAAATGTAAAGTGCAGTGAAAAACAGCTTTGCGTTCAGATGTTCTGACACGATATTGAACCCCGGCTGGAGGCAGAGGTCACTTTACTGCAGCTACTCCTGAACTCTGACCTCTGTTTAAAAAAAGCTCCAAAAAAAACATCAGAATGATCTACTATTCAGGAGGATTGTGTAAATAATACATGGCAAAATACACTATGTATATATATATGTGTGTGTAATTTCAAAGAAACAAACAATACTTTGGTCCAAAAATAAATATTAAAATAATGATTGAATAAAGTTTAATGACAGGGTTGATAACTAACTAATCAATGGACTGGACTTCAGTCAATCACCACGGTGTGAGAATTATTCTGATGACACCGCAGGACAGCATTTTTGTTGTTTTGTTGCACACAACATTTAATACCGCACGCATATTTACAATAGCTGTTCCTACATACAACTAATAAAATATCTTAGTTGAGCCGCTGAACATGTTTTGCACACAAACTACGCTGTGCATGTTCAGTGCTTGGTAACTTGAGGGCAGAAATAATGGCAAGGATCTCTGTTATTTATGACCTGGCCCACATCCACACCAGTGTGGGTACCAACAAGATCGAAACCAGAAACCTACCTCCTGTGAATTTAAATGCAGTGTTGGGTGTGAATACAGTTACAGTGCTGTGAAAGCAAAAACGAAAAACTCATCAGCTTTCCCTCATACAAACACTGATGTATGGTTTGGTTTTGTGTATCATATTTTCTTTATTGCCACGCAATGTAATGATTCAGCCTTTTTAATCTTGTGGCCTTCTGTTTGTGAGATTGCTTCTTCTTTTTTCGATACCTTTAAAGTGTGTGCTTTTTTAGTTTATGTTGCCCCTGCTTTTGACAGATGAATCCCCCCTTGGGGAGCAATAAAGTGTATCGTCTCATTTCATCTCATCTCATCTCATCACCTCAGTTATGGCCTCGTGCAGGAGAACATTAATAATGTTAGATGTAGATGAGTGTGCTTACAGGTAGCCAATATTTAGATCCAATCATACTTGGCCATAAGGAGTGGGGCGCAGACACGCAGATTGCGTGATAGATGGGGAATTGTCATTCATTTTCTACCATTCCCAGTCCACATTTGAAGGTGTTGAAAGCAAAAAACAAAAAAACACCTCAGTAAATCTAAGCAACAGCGCCCCTCCATGGTCAGATTCCGGAACTGAAAAAGACGCCGAACAACAAAGAAGATAACACAAGGCTCCCCGGCCACCGTACATTCGCGGAAGTTATTCACTTGTGTTATTGTTGGGGTGAAACATCGTGGAATTGTTGTATGTTGAAATCATTCACATTGATTTATCTTGATTTGTTTTATTTAGGGACATTAGAATGGACGACGACGACGAGTGGGAAGAGGAGGTAATACAAAGAGTGCACTAACGTTTATGTTGTTATGGCGTTAGCAGTAGCGTCGTGTGCGAAAGAAAGCGTGTTTATTTACTGCCTGGCGCTCAATTGGATTCGGTTTATAACAGATTTTGGTTTATTTCTTGAACTAAACGAGGCTCATTCGATGTTTTGGTACTTTTGAACCCTTACGCATCTGCTTTGTGTTTGTACGTAGGAGCAGCTGGTTGTGGTGGAGCTCACTGGTATCATCAATACTGACTTCATGTCCAAGTGTCAGGGCACGTGCAAGATTATAGTGAGTAATTTGTGGTCATGTTTATTAATAAGATGCATTATCTAAGAATGTGTAAGAAATGAACAGCAGCTGAAGTATCCCTCTAATAGTTCTGTCCATATGACCCCAGGACATTGACAGCGAGAAGCCCATCATGCAGGTGGGACAGTATTGGTTTGCGGGAGAATATGAAGGTAGGTGTAATTATTATGTGCAATAAATCATGAGTTTAAAACTTGTGTGGCTTGGCCCTACCTTCTTCTAAGCACCGTTGAACCGAACCCAAACATCTAATATTGATACCGTGACAGAAAACGAAACCAACCAATGACATTTAGATGTGCAGGAAACATGCAGTCGACTGTGAAGACAGCTTTAGCCTAGCTAAATAATAACAATTCAACTGACTTGGGCACTGTCAAGTAATTTTCTTTGTGGGAAAATGAGGAAACCTTTGACTCCTACATTGGTCTTGTATAGTACATGTATCATTTTGTATCACAAAAGTGCATTCGGCGTCCAAAAAGCTCAAATCAACAACTTAAAATCTTTACCAAATGCTCTAAGCTCAAACATACAGTACTAGTATAAAAGGTGTGGCTTGGATGTTCAGTATTTGAAAGTTGTTCTGCGGTCACCACTTGCCAAGTTGCCAACACAAATATGTACTATTAAAATATTGAGCCAAAAGGAACGGCCAACTTATCATCAGTCAACAGGTTTGATACACAAGATTATTTCTAAGATATTCATAAATCAGTATTGGCCTCAATTATCCTATTTTTAAATAAAGAAATATTTGCGTAGTACACCTAGATTTTTGGTAGATCTGAATAATGTTGAAACAGTAGGAAAGAGAGGCTGACAAATAGCCCTCATGTACCTGCAGTTAATTTGTAACAGAAATACTTATTCTATCCTCAAAGATGCCTTGGGAACCTGTGTGCTATTTGAGGAAGGACAGCAGAAAGGTACGGTCCCCCACACATGTATTGTTGTTATTTATTGTTAGTTCTTTTTTTCTTTTTATAATTTCGGACTACTTTGATTAAAGGGAAAACAGAAACTGGTCCAACGCTGAAGTACAAGTGCCACACCCCAAGAAAACTGATGATGCAACGAATCTTCCTCACTGAGAAAAAAGAGGAAGAAAGGACATCAGGTCAGTCAGCACAACTCCAGTAAATAGCCCTTCAAATGTTTGGTGATAATAAAAGTTGATAGCTCTTTGATCTAATATTGTAAATTTGTGTCTTGCAATTGGAAAAAAGTATGATACATTTTTATTTTGATTTGCTAGATATCATGTACCTTTACTAAAATATACTGGCACTATAACAATAACGTTTATCATCAAATCCCCCTCTGTGTTTATCTTTTAGAAAATACTGATTGCAGCAGTCGGAGCAACACAACCTGTCAGCCTAACCTTGAAGAATTTGCCAACCAGCAGGAAAAGTCACAAGAGGAAATGGAAAACATGGATTTGCAAGACTCGGCGAAAGAGTCGAGCACTGATGATACAGTTTATCAGGAAGCACAAAAACATTTGTGAAGGACTTCTTCTATCTGAAACAGATACATTCATATAGCCTGCTGCAGATAGGACCCGTGATTCTTGGAAACAATTTCATCCTTGGTCCTAACACTGTGTGTTGTTTTAAAATAGTATTTTGATATAGGCATAAACATGGCTTTAGTTCCTGATCAAGAATGTGTTGGACATACTTAGACAAGTTCTGCAATTGTGAGCCTTTGATAATATCAGTTTTGCATTGACACCTATTAGCAATCAGTAAAGAGAAAACTGCTTGAATTACATATTTGGAATAGAAGCATTGTCTAACATCATCTGACTCAGTTGTGTGTCATTCAAATTTTTCTTGAATCATGGAGACACTGCTGTACAAACATGAGATATTGTGTAGTATTGTATTAAATATTTTTTTATTTCATCTGTGTGTCGTTTTTCTTTACGTTTACTGGCATAAAGACAATTCCTACTCGGATGTGTCTACTTTATATATTTGAAGAAGTCTTTTACAAGTACACGTGCGCACGGCACTGTGTGATACGTGTCCAGTTTGGTCGTTATAAAATCCTAAATGATTGTTTGTCGTCGTAATTGTTCACCAACGTGTCGCGTTTACATTGTGACTTCGATGGAATGAATGAAGTTTGTTGACTTTGAGGACGTGGCGGTGCTCGTCCAATCCAGTCGTCGCAAATTCCCTGAAGTGGACCAATGAACGCGCGACATTTCACCGCCGTCCTCGGGCCCTGATTGGTCAAATTGCCTAATGGCACAGGAAGTGCATGGGTGTGTTTCCGTGAGGAGGGATTTAAGCTTCGCCGAAGAACTTCCCCGAGGACACCGGTGAGTTGCTTTCAGTTAATTTGTTTTGTTAAAACACCAAAAATTTGTCCCTGTTTATTTTTTCTGGAGTTTTGTTAAAGCCGTCCGTCAGCGTATTTTCTGTTTAGTTGGGCGAGTTGAAACAGCGGCCGGCAGTCAAAAGTAACGGTAAGCTACGATTAGCCAATCAAACGTTCATTTTCTGATCAAAACGTTTTAATTGATAGTCGTTGCGAAATCAAGAAATGGACACCAACTCTTCTGGCAGTCTGAAAAGATAGTGAACGCGTTGAGTTGGCGCGATATAAATCAAGTCTTGGATAAGCGAGGGAAAAAAAATTGAAAGCTGCAACACTGTTGTGTCCTACGTAAACAACCAAAACAATACTAATCGTAATCCAGCAATTGGAAGTTGCCCCGCCGTCCCTCGACTATTTTAGTGTAAGGCATGTGGCTTAACGCCTGTCCTACAATTTCGCTTTCGGCCTCTATCTTTTTATTAATAAATGTAGAAAGAAAAGTTGGCCTTATCCAGCCACTCTGTCTGATTTTACCCTCAGTGTTGCAATTGGAAATTACATTTGTGTGAGATTGGCGCATCTGATCTGATTCTCTGTGATTTGGCTTTAACAGGGCAAACCTGTTGAGTAAGAAATAGTTCAGTCGGTGCTTCAAAAGTGGTGCTAAGTTTCTTTGTTATTTTGTAAAGAGCCAATAATGAATTGTATAAGATGGAGCAGATCAAATTGAATCAGATTAATGTTTGCTTGTTTGTTTTTGGGTGTTTTTGCTTGTAGGGTGTCTTTCTTTGGGGAGTGGTTTGTGGCATAATTGATAATAAAATAATGAATCTCAAACTGAAGGTTGTTGTTTGTTTGTTTTTTTTTTCATCTTGAGTTTAGTCTTTGCACACTAACAGCAGTCCTTTGTCGTCCCTCTGTTTATCTCCTCAACCAACCGGACGGCAGTGCTAACAGGATGGAGCTGCGACCACTCGTCATGTGCTTTGCCCTCTGCGTGGTTTATGCCACCAGCAAACCCACCAAACAGGACCGCGTCCACCACGACCTTCCCCTCAGCAGCCGGGAGCATGACGACAGCGAGAACTTTGACTATGACCACGAGGCTTTCCTGGGACAGGAGGAGGCCAAGTCCTTTGAGCAGCTCACACCGGAAGAGAGCAAAGAGCGACTCGGGTAACAACACACGTCATTGTGTAGCTGTTAATCTCCACTAAAATTCCTGTTATCAGACGTGGGCACGATAAAGCGGCGTTGGGGTTGTGCGATGGTCGTCGACGCTGCTCGCTCAATTTGCTACTCCCTCTTTTGTGCGCAGCATGCTGGTTGACCGTATAGATGACGACAAGGACGGCTTTGTGACGCAGGCAGAGATGATTGTGTGGATCAAAAAGTCTCAGAGTCGATGGATGTTGGAAGAGGTGGAACGGCAGTTTAAGACTCAAGACCTCGACGGGGACGGCCTGGTAACCTGGGAGGAGTACAAGAACGCCACGTACGGATACATGATGGGTACGACTACACAATGCCCCGCCCCCCCGACACAGTGGAAACCCACATTATGACCGAGCTGCCACTTGTGGACATCAGGGATGCAAATGATCAATTAATTCATTAGTCGGTAGTTGATTGACCTCCAATCAATTAACAATTAATTGACAAGTGCCGATATTTCCTGAGAACCTAAACTTCACAATGAAAAATGTGTAAGGAACACATTATTTAACCCTTAAATAATGTTGAGGGTCCAATGTGAGACATGTTTACATTAGAGAACAGTAAAAACACCCTGAACATTTATCCTCTGACTTTAAGTTGACCTCTAATGGGTCACATTTCACCTTTTTTTTTTTTTTTTTTTTTTTTTTTTTTTTTTTTTTTTTAGTTGTTTAGAAGTAACTTGTTCAAGGTATATTATGACCATCATAGCATCTACAGGTGAATGGCTCTTTTCCGCCACTACACTTTTATAATGATATTGACTCTCCGTGTAAAAAATGTTCAATTAATTGTGACTAATTTAATTTAATCAATTGAATTCTTAATCGACAATTAATCGATTAATTGTTAACATCCCTACTGGACACTGTTAAAAAAAAAAAAAATCTGCACCCTCTCGTTTGCAGAGGAAGGCGATCCCGAAGAGGAGATCGGCTACAAGCGAATGATGGAGCGCGACGAGAGACGATTCAAAATCGCCGATCTAAACTCGGACATGACGGCAACAAAGGAAGAATTCGCGGCGTTTCTTCACCCGGAGGAGCATGAGCACATGAAGGACATTATAGTGATGGTGATTGAAGACTTAATACATTTAAAATACATTTCACGCACCTATAGGACCATATTGTATCCATCTTCAGTGACTTGGTTTTAGTTTCCAGCTAATGCTGGCTGGAGGAGTTAATTGACAGGCTGGATGCATATTGTTGTTGGAAAACATTTTCTCGGGTGCTTTTTTTTCCAAATATGAAACCTATAAAATGTGATGCTGTATTTGCGTGACTGTACTCACTTTTCTCTGCGTGTTTCCAACAGGAAACGGTGGAAGACATAGACAAGAACGGAGACGGTTTGATCGATTTGAACGAGTATATCGGTGAGTTGCGCTTGTGAATATGTTATTGAACCTCAACATGTTTTTGTCGGCAGTTTGGAAAGCCCGCATCAAATGCCTGTAACAAAAACAAAAAAAAAAAAAAGCTTTGTGATGTAACGGAGCCTCCTGCCTTCCGTGTTCCAGGCGACATGTACAACCAGGAGGGAGAGGACGAAGAGCCCGAGTGGGTGACGACGGAGAGACAACAGTTCACCGAATTCCGAGACAAGAACAAAGACGGGAAGATGGACAGGCAGGAGACCAGGGACTGGATTCTACCTCACGACTATGACCATGCCGAGGCGGAGGCCAAGCATCTGGTCTATGAGGCGGATGAAGACAAGGTATGAACGTTAAATGTTCTCGGATTTGCTTTACTTTTGTTTTTTTTGTCACTTAACATTCTGTATAGGCAAATACAGGTGCAATAATAACAACATGGCTAATGCAATAGGATGTCCTGTTTTGTCATAACTCCACATTTCGTTTCCTGGCTTTCTGCTCTGCCATAAATACACACGCTATACATTGCTATACCAGCACCGAGTACCTAATGAAGCGTTTCAAGGTTGAACTCGTGCCTTCAGAGATGCTCTTGTGCATAACTATTAGTTATTTGAGGTACTGTTGACTCTCTGGTCCGAAGCCGGCGTGGCTCTTCTCCTGTATTCACAGCTGTGCAACCAGGAGCTGTGCTGCATTCGGAGTCACTTAATTCTCCTTTGTTCCTTATTATGATTCTCGCCGTGCGATTGGCTCTTTGACTGCTTGTTTTAGCAGCAAACACCTGATCAAGTGGCGCCAAAGCGCACACGGTTTACGATGTCCGTTCTGTCTCCCGCCAGGACGGCCGCCTGACCAAGGAAGAAATTCTGGACAAGCAGGACCTGTTTGTCGGCAGCCAGGTGACCGACTTCGGCGAAGCTCTGACTCGGCACGATGAATTCTAACGCTTCGGGCCTCCAAAGACACTGCGTTCATCTTTTGTACCTGACCTCCCTCCTCCCGA
Organism: Thamnaconus septentrionalis; assembly: GCA_009823395.1. Lineage (NCBI taxonomy): Eukaryota > Metazoa > Chordata > Actinopteri > Tetraodontiformes > Monacanthidae > Thamnaconus > Thamnaconus septentrionalis. The sequence goes on along the minus strand of CM020513.1, from coordinate 7,661,173 downwards.
CTCCCCCCCAACTGCCCCCGAACAGCTGGCGGAGTGTTCTGAACAAGATGACGGTCTTTTGCTCCACGCGTCGGACAATAATTTATTTTTTTTTCTTTTCGAATGTGTTCCATCGCGCACGCGCACGCTAGCGGGTCTTCAGTTCATGCTGGGCCAGTGTCGTCCTGATGCTTGGTTGTGTGTGTAAGAGTGAGGAAAATCATCACCAAACATTTGCTCTGCTTCCACACTTTGTACTCACTTGTTCCAGGTCAATGGAAGGACAGTGTTGTTGCCAATGTAGTAAAAAAAAAAAAAAAAAAAAAAGTTTCTTTTGTTACAAAACGTTGAAAGGCCGAGCTTGTTCAACACAAATTATGATTAGTCTTTTTTTTTTTTTTTTTTCCATTGCACTGGAGGATAAAGAAGGTCCCATTATATTTGAACAATGTACTAATCTGTCCAATGTAATCAAGCTCTTATATTCTGATATTCTAGGCTTTATTGATCAAACGTAATGCGTTGCTGGAGACTTTGGACGCATTAAGTCAACTTCAAAGTGCCGGCAGCGGTAAAAAAAAAAATAATAAACTCTTTGGACAAGTGCAATAATACAGTATCGTCAGTGGGGACCTGCTGTTTGCTGTACTGGTCCCCTGAAGCATCTGTGCGGGTGCCAGTGAGGTTTTGTGTTAGTTCACAGCCGACTGATGGACGCTTCATCCTTAAACCTGCTTCCTTCCTCCTTTTGTCTTGTCACCTCAACACTTGTATGTATGTATGTATGTGCGTGTGTGTGTGTGTGCGAGTGTGTGTGTTTTATATATGACTTGCATTCACCTTTGGAGGTGTGTTTTGTTTGGAATTAACCAATGTTTGTGCCAAGGATACACGCTGTTCCCATTTTGTTAGCTGTACAGAAAAGGAACAACATCACACTGCCTGACTGAATCATTTGTGTGTCACCACCACCACCACCCTTTATAACCACTGTTGATGTTTTTTTCATGGAAAACTATAACTTTTTTTTTATTATTATTTACGTTCTCACTACAGAAATGCCCCTCTCACTTGAGACTAAAGTGTAAATAGGTCTTTGCCATCCAGCAAACTACTCACTCTAACAATCAGGTACATGTTGGTTTTGTTCTGTTTTTGTTTTTATTTCGTAGAATGTCTCAATAAAAACAAAGATGGAGCTTGATGCCTACTGTTCTCTAGTGCTGCAGTATGAGGTGACCGGTCAGCTATTGCTCAGGAAGTGCCCTGTTTCCTGTTTCACTTGTGGGGGGTCCACTCACTGCTCTCGTCATTGTTTATTTGGAGCCTCTCACAGTCACAGCAGCATCATTAATCACATCCCTTTCATTTCTACATCTGCAGCAGTTAGTCGTTTGGTTTCTTTTTGCCTCAGCAACTCCATGTTGTGCACTAAACATATTAATGGTCCCGTGTTTTGCAAAAATTCCCTTTCATAATGTTTTGTAGCCTGAATGTAGAACTCTGGCCTGCCATTAAACTCCCCGGGTTTGGTAGATGTTCACCTTTTCCTTATTTTGTCAGCTCAACTTGTCAATGTGTGCGAGTAAAAAGGAAGTTTTGGAAAATCAGCCCTTTGTGATGTCAGAAATGGTTCTGATTCGTCTCCCTAGTTAGTTATACAACGCACCAGTCCATCTCAAAGTTAAAAAAAAAGGGGGATTTTAGTGGGAGAATGTGTTTGAATTTTCATATGATCTTTTTCAAGATCTATAATTTTTTATCATTAAGTCCCTCTGACTACTAATTAGTGCAAAGCACTGGATTGTGTTGAAAAGTAAACATCTAAAATGGTAGAAAATGTAAAAAGGAAAAAAAAAAGGTCAACATTGTCAGACAAGCACGTCACCATTCTCTCCAAGTGAAGTCACCTTGGCCCTCCAAAGTTGCTGTTTTAAATCATCCGTCACTTAGAAACACAACAGAAGCACTTCAAAGCACCGACTCGCCCTTTCCCAACAAAACCTGATCTGCTAGCTTAAATGCCATTTCGACTTCCTGTTTATATTGCAGAGACAGACAAATTTCCTGGTGCTTTTATCTAGTGTGAAAGACATGAAGGAGGTTCATCTGCGGCATGTTTGATCGTCCCCACGGACCTGCAAGGCAGGTCGCTCACTGAACTAGAACATGTCCAAGCTGCTAGCATGCTACATATGTGTTGGACTAACGGCAGTTTTAGCTTTATTCAAGACTTCAGTTTGTGATGTAGGGGGTTGAGTAATTGTGTTTAAGGGGAACATTACAGCCATGTTAACAGCACATACAAATACTCAGACTTCATCTCAGTGACAACACATGATAATTAATAATACACACAATAACTTCAAAAAGAAGGAGGCCAAAGTAGGCATAACAAAACACTTCATGCTGTGGTTATGGCGCGAGAGCTCGGAGCATCCGGAACTCTGCAGCGGTTTGAAGGGTGAGTCCACATGCTACCACACAGGCACAAAACTGCTCCAATTTTTATCCTTGTTTGACCCTCAAGCCTCAAGTACTTCATCGTCTGTGATTTCATGTGGATTCTCCGATTGGAGAGTGCAGACAATCTCACTGTTTTGTGTAAACATTCTCCAATAAAGATTTGATCAACTCGAAATGACCCTGAGCGGATCTGCTTTCAACCTTTGGAATTTCGAGTTGTTGATAATTGTCATTTAAAAGTGTCCCAATTAATTGATTTATTTTTGCAGACATTCATTGCAAGTCGCAATCTTCTTTTCCATGTGGTCCTCTGTCCATTTTTCGCAGTGCCTAGCCAAACCAGACTGCAGTGTCTCTCTCTGGCCACCTCGTCCCACGGTGGCCTCGCCCACGCCGTCACTTACCTCCTCCACCCTCTGTCCTCCACCCCATCGCTCTGAGTGCCTGCGGTGTTGCAGCAGAGACATCACTTACTGAAGGTGAAAAAAATGGGATTGCAACGAGCCAACACTCTCAGCAGCTCCTCGTCTTCGGGGTCTAAGTCGTTCTCACCCTCACTGTTCTTGTCCGCGTCCTCGTCTCCCAGAAAGCCGTCGTCATCGGCATCCCCTGCCTGCGTGTTCCCAGAGTTGGTGGAGGGTCTCCTGTCCTGAGATGGGCTCTGGGCGTCCTCGGCCTCGGCCCCACCTGGCTGCTCCGACTGCTCGAGGTCGTCCAGCGACGTGGAGAGCTCTGTGGCGCCCACTGTGGCACCCACTGTGTCCGAGGCCTCTGTCCACTTGGGCGTGGTCAGGGGCGTGTCGAACGGGGACGTGTCGATATGAACCAGCGTGGCCTTCAAAGGTGCGTGGTCTGGGGTGAGTGGGGGCGTGCTAAGCTCTCTGGGGAGGGGTGAGAGATGCGAGCGGGGCGAGTCGGGAGGTGTCTTTGCACGGGACTTGCACAGGGGTTTGTCGATCTCTGCCGAGGCGATCCGAGCATGGCTGCACGGGACACTGGATTGGGAGGAGGGGCTAGCGACAGGTTCTGGTGGGTCCTCGGCGGTGGTGGAGGCAGGTGTGTCGCACTTGTCGCTGATTGTAGGGCTGGTACTCGTGTCGGGTTGCGCCTCGGTGGAATCGACCTCAGCTGGCGAGCCGGAGTTTTCCGAATGTGCATTGCTCTCATCAACAATGGCGGCCTCGGCCGTGAGTGAGCTAGAGGGGCTCTTGGTTGGTGCAAGAACCTCGTTTTTGTCGGCATCAGGGCTGCGCACGGTCTCAGTGTCCACGACACCAGCATTGGTCGGGTCGGTTCTACCAGGAGGGCCAAGGCTGAGTGGTATGTCCTGCAGCGGGTACGTGCCAGGGGTCTCTGTGTAGGTGAACGAGGGGTTGTAGGTCCCGTAATCCTCGTTGCTGTAGGGCACTTCGTCCATGTGCGGCATTGCGTTACGGTGACTCAACTGCGGAGGAACCACAGTCATCAGGTCAGCAGTGGGAACCAAGAGCCAAACCTGGTTGGTTCCTCAGAGAGGAGGTAAGTGGATGATCTTGGTTCCCCCATGTCTTGTGGAGGAATCAGTTGGTGTTCATGTTCACGGATCTCAGAATAGTGCAAAGTTGTCTTGATATTTATGAGAATATTGCTCTGAATGGACGTTTTACAAACTAATCCATCTATTGTCACAAGAACCAAGACTGAGGCTACAACACTTTTGGGTTGATGCTTTTAGGGTGTTTTTGGTCAATGATTTTTGACCAACCTTGACAGGGACCCAAAGGGTTTGTCACAAGAATAGGTAGGACAGGGCCAGGACAAACGTTATCTTTAATGCAAAATCAAATACTCACCAGTTGGAACCACCGTAAGCTCTGCAGAAGAACATGACCAATATTTCAGCAACTCAACTTTTTGCAACAGGTTTCAGTACGTGTAAAGATGACTTTAGATCAAGGACCTCACCACATTAGGATGTTTTCCCTGAGCCACGCAGCCTCTCTCTAGCGGGCCCCTCCTGCCCTTGTGCTTCCTCTTCAGCCACTTTGCCAAGGACGTGACGCATCCGAGGGCCGTCATGATTGCCATGCTGAGGAAAAACGCTTTGCCCAACGTGCAGCTCGTTAAGTGTTGTTCATCTCCCAGCGCACTGTAAGGGACTGCAGGGTGGAGGATACGCGAAAAGATTTGTTCTGACCTGCTGCTGCTTAATATGTCATTGGCAGTGAGTTTACAACCATATTCTCACCCGCTTGTCCTTTAGACAACACATCCACCACCACTGTGGTAAAGGTGGCGTCACCGGATTCCTGGTCCACGGCCATTACCTGCAAATAAAATTAATTTGGTTTATGTCATACAATGTAATGTAGGCAGAGGAACAAATCTTTGCTTAGTTCTGGGATCTTTGAGGCCCACCTCCAGGTTGTGCCGTTGCTTTGGTTTGAGTTTACTTGTCTTCGTGATCAGAAGACCCTCCTGTGTGATTTGGAAGATGTCTGTATAATTTGATGTGGGACTGAGGGAGAAATGTATCTTGGGATTGAAACCCTGTCAATTTGGGGGAGGTGAGAAAAACAGAGCTGATTGGTTACGTTGCAAATCCACACACAACATCCTTTCAGCATTTTTGTATTTGCGTGTTCATGGCAGTTACGTTGTCAAAGTCTCGATCCTGCACGTGCAACATCAGGGCTTTGTTGCCATAGGTGTTGACAAGAGAAGCCGACGCCTCCTCCACCGATACGAAACCTTGATACTTGGCCATTTCAAAAACTGGATGGAAACGGTTTACCGCCAGAACTCGCACCTCGACTGTCGCAACAGAGTACTTCCTGGGGTCGTTTTCCTGGTAAGCCTAGTTACAAGACCAGGAAGAAAGAACTTGTAGATTCTGCACTTGCTATGGAGACAGCCTACGGCAGTCTGCAGGAAGTCTTACCATGACCTTCAGGTGCAGCTCAGGAGTCTGGAGCCTGTTTCCGACGCCGTGAACCATCTTCATCTCTCCCGTCTCTCGGTCCATCAGGAAACGGCCGTCGTCATCTCCTGCAGTGAGCACGCAGCACATGGGCTAGTACACTTGGCAGCGCGGCTCAAAGGTTAAGTGTGTAATATTTGGAGAATTTGAATAAGAAACAGTGACATCAAGTGGTTACAGTTTAGATTGTAGCCCCTTTCACTCTCCCTCCCCCTCCTGAGATTGCCAGTGAGCCCCGGTGGTCTATGCACCCAAACCTGGATCCCTCGTCCACCTTCTTTGTCGTTTGTTTATTTGAGGATGCGAGCACTCACCCTAATTGTCAACACTGGCTTCCTTAAAAATATGGCGGTGCAAGATGGCAACTAACTGGGAGCAAGACCGTAGCTCTATTTATATTTTCATATATAAATTAGAACCATTCCATGGGTAGGAAAACCAAATGACTTTTATCGTACAGCGAGTTTACACTAATGTATTTGTGGTCACTATATTGAGCTTTTACCAATAAGACATCATAAATCAGGCCAATATTTACTGGACCTGTAAACACGATCTTTCATCAGACGCTGGAAAGCACCTGAGAGGATGGCGTAGCTGACTTGGGAGTTGAATGTTTTGTCTCCATCCACCGCATGAATGGGTCCTGGAGAGAAGTCCAACATGATGTCCTGCAACGGGACAGTTTTTGCATCATATTGCTGAAAGTACCACCTTTTCTTTTTTTTTTAGTACAGAAGGAAAATAACAGAGTGCCAGCTTTGATATGTCGATGACTCCACGGGATATAAAAGCTTCCACTGCATCAAAGCATCATTAGTTTGATAGGTGTGTAAACTGCAGGCTGTGTGTAGACAGTAACCTCCTCTCCCTCTGTGACGTTGACTGTGTACACCGGACTCGTGCAGACGCGACTGGTCTCGTCCTGGAACAGCAGCATGCAGGGCAGGAACTGTGGATACTGGTCGTCTGCATCCAGCACCGTGATGGTGACGTTGGTGCTGGTGTTGAAGTGCTCTGCCGTGCTCATTTCCTGGCAATTGTGACAATCGGATGTTTCAATTTGCAATTTTGAAACCCCTGAAAACTTTTTTTTTTTTTTTTTTTTGCAGTTGCTTACTGAGGCATGAATTGTCACAGTAAGGACAGTTTTGGTCTCGTAGTCAAGGGGCTTGGCGAGGATCACCTCCCCACTGTTTGGCAGATCAATCCTGAAGTAGTCAGCATCCGGCTGCCCAGTGAACACCGAAAAAACAAAATTATTAACAACGATCCCGTATTTATTTTCTTTGTGCTGACATCTTGAATTAAAACCCACTGATGTCTCGTCGATGGAATAAATCATGGTGTCGTTGTCGCCATCCCTTGCGCGGACGGCAAAGGCAACTGTATTCACCGGAGTCACCTAAAGAAAAAAAAATTCTACCTTAATCCCATGTAGTTTGCGCAGGCGAGCAAACTACGTGGGACATGGGATACCTCGCTTAGATCAAGAGAGTGGACAGTGTCTTCTGCAAATTCTGGGAAATTGTCGTTCTCGTTCAGGATCTCCACCATGACTCTGTACACTGCCTGTGACAAAAGATGAAAAAAGAGTCACTGAAGTGTAAATCTTACCTCCAAAACACAAGAATTAAGTGCCAAGTGCTGGAGAAAAGTGTACCTGAACGAAGTTCCCTTCATAACAATTCAACTCGGCTATCAGGAAGGGACCCTGGACCTGGTGGAACAACAAAACACTTCAGTTCTCGTTCATACTTTTTTTGTCTGTCGGGTTTGTTGTTTCGAGCTGCATTCGTACAACAAATCTTTTTAATGGTGCAGGCCATGACTAACATAGTGAGAAAGGGGGCAGAGGAAGTTAGATTAGAAGTCAAGAGAGGCAGACTGCTAATCTGGTTGAGCCTTTACAGCTGCCAGATGGATGGAAGACAGCAGGCTGAGGGAAGGATGGCGGCTGGAGATATTGGGCCTGGTCCAGGAACCGAGCTGGAGGTGTCGTGTGCTAAACTTAGATACAACTGCAGACTCCACCAACCATTCACTTCTGGCTCAAGTTCAGAGGTTGCACCATTTTCCCACTCAAAGGCTGACTCTATTTATACTGTTTGCAGAGTTGAGAGCAGGTTTTGTTTGGGTTGTAATTATTTATTTGTTTGTTTTTATAGCAAGGTTGATAAGAAGCGCTACTGTTTAGCTTTTTAAATGAACTTTAAACAGAAACTATCAGATTATAATCATTTCTGAATTGAATTTCTTAAATTCCATGTGTTTTTTTGGCTTTCTGGTCAAAGATCCTCTTCGGCTCGGTTACCTCTCGGTCGAGGACCCTGTCGTCTGACAAGTTCAGCCGGATGTTCCCCTCATCCAGGAAAAGCCAGCCAGCGTCCTGTCCGTCCAGGCTCCAGCGGACGCCTTCCAGCGTGGTCTCAGTCATCAGGTCAGCTACAACCTCTCCAGTCGGACTGTTTTCTCGGATGGAGACAAACACATCCCGACCGTCCAGGCATCCACCCCATCCTGACATTCCTGCGTCAACAACACAAAAACCACATAGGCAGAATGAGGAAAAAAAACCAAAAACTCACACGTCCAAAATACGTCCAAATTCGAAATGGCTGCTGGCCAACCTGCCACAGTTTGAAGACGCAGCAGCAGGAGCAGCGAACAGGTGACGACCTTTCCCAAGCTCCGTTTCATTGGGTCGAGGGCCATTCCAGGACTCGGATCAGGCCTCGGGAACTACAACCGCCTGGGAAAAGAGACGCAAACATACAGACACCTCACTGCTAGCTGGACTCAAGTGTGCTGGAATCTGTCCCTTCGCAGGTGTCGGCGCATCTATGAAACGTCACTGGGTTCAAACGCTCTCACAGTGATCAAGCAGCAGCTCGCATACACTCTGCCTTGTCGCATAATTCCCTCAAATCCCCTTTAGGTGTGTCGCTGAGAGAGCAACACGACAGAATATCAGCTCGCTTCTTCTTTTATTTTCCCGATTTCACCTTCTCCTAGTCTGGCTGGAGGTTTACCAGTTAATCTTTTGTCATGTTTAGCGTTGGATGTTCTAAACGGCTATTTATCCCTGTGTATTCTTCGGCTCGGCGGCATTCCGTAGTTCCATTCCACGAAAACAACAGCTCTGGGTTAAACAAAAAAATTAGGCTTTTAATGCCTTAGCCGGCTGAGTTAACATGAAGGCAGGCTGTCTATGACTGACCTTTGTTGTCAAATCCTCTGCAGCCCCTCTGTCAGCCCCCATATCCGCCTGACTTGCGATGAAAGCAGCATCTCCGATTCCCCCCAAAAATCCTGCAAAGCTACTAAGTGCCACTCACGGTGACAGGCGGGCTTTGGGCAAATCAGCGGGAACAATTGACACAAACACAGGCGCGCACGGTGATCCCCGTTACATGCATTAAAGAGCAGACAGCAGCTTATGGTGTGTATTCTAGGATAAATGTCAGCTCAGCGGGCTAAACCCTTGAGGGCGGGGCCAACCTGGCGAGGGACTGCGGCTGGGCCAATCAGCTTAGGTGCGGCAACAAACCGACGGCCGAGGTCACAAGTGAGTTTAAGAGATTTGTCTCGCACAAAGTCACTTGACCTTGATGGGTGGTTGTTTGTCGCGCGATCGAAGCTCAACAGTCAAACGGCGGCAGATCCAATCTGGGCTCGTTTGTGTCTCCTGAGCGTGTTAGGAAATGCTTCACACAGAGAGAAAGTCTGTCCCCACAGGAAATGAATCATACAGGTAATAAGAGTCGGATGATATAGGTCCACGTAGATTGTTTCCGTTGGATTTGTTCAATTAACTAATGAGGCCTAACGTAGGATTAGCTATCAAAGATCGGCTGTTCACCCTCAGAAGATTAGCCCACATTTTTTTTTCTCCAAACTTGTCTCAACATGTGAAGACACACACACACGGACAGACTCTGGTGATGAAAGCAGCCGTCGGGCCTCGCTGAATTGTTGGAGTGTTCAGCGGTGCTGTGTGAAGCCTCAGAGCTGTTAGTGTGCAGCAGGAGGGTCCGATTGTCTCGCTGACAGACGTGTGTCAGGGGGAAAACATGGGAAGAACAAGGGGAGAACTTGTCTCACTCTGTGTGTGGTGTCTAATGGTGCCTTTGCATATTCACTTTATATTATATCATATATTATATAATATTTTTAATGTCATGTTGTTTAGATTTTATATAAAAGCTGAAATTAAAGTGATACCTTTCAAAATAAAAATAGTTTTATTGCTATGACCACACATGGCCGCTTGGGGTCAGCAAAGAAAACTTAGTGACTTACTGACCTAGTGGCACTTACAATTTGTGTATAAATAAATATAAATAAATATAAATAAATAAATAAATGTATATATATGTATATGTATGTATGTACACATATATATATGTACATATATATATATATACATATATATATATATATATACATATATATTAATTTATTTATTTATTTATCAAACTATACAGACAATGGTCTCAAGTTATGTTATGTTATGCCACTCTTATGTCCCAGTTGTCGAGTGTAAAGTGCAAATGGGGTTTGTGGTATTAACACCTGACATAATTCACTCTTGTCATCCTTATAGGTTCGTAAACGCATCTTCAGCTTGTCTTCACTTGTCCTAATATGTTCTCCTCTGCGAAAGCAGCACTGAGGCCCTTTGTTTTTAACCAGTTACACATCCGGAAACCCTCCCTTCATGGCCGCACTTGCGGGAAACTTTTCAGAGAAGTTGCACTTCTACTCTCTCATCCCACGGAACCACCGCAAGGACCCCCGCTCGCTGCTCAAATGAGGCCTAATCTCTCTCTGTGTAACAGACACTTTGTCCGCACATGCCTTCAAGAGGCGGCACATTTCCACCACGATTACATCTGATACTTTAAAAACTTAATTGTGCAAGTGCTGCACTCTCACATTATCTCACTTATTTCCCCCAGCCTTCAGCTTTGATGTGCCTTGCCGGAAAACCGGAAACTTGAAGATGAACTTAAACTGTGATTATTACAGACTGAAGCAGCCTGACGGAAGGCTGTGAAAATCAGATGCTGGAATGTGTCGGAGCGCCTCTCATCCCTCGGCAGACATTATCTCCAGCTGCGTGTTGTCTGCCAGGAAAACACTTGTTAGGTTTTTTTTGTGTGTGTTATTCTTCTTCCTCTTCTTCTTCTTCTTCTTCTTCTTCTTCTTTTTGTCGATCCATTGAGAAAAACCTGAGAGGACTGCAGCCAGTGCAAAAACAATAGAGGAAGATCTTCCTGTGACAACACGAACACCTGAGGGCCCCTGTGTGCTGAAACATGACTACTCGTGTTTACCCCCACCCACCCCTGTCTCGTGTGTGTGTGTGCGTGTGTGTGTAAGGCAGAGCTGCATCCACATGGCTCCTCTCCAGTCTCCACACCGGGTTTTAGCTCGTTACCGCAAAACAGGGTCTTTGGGAATCAACGCAAAGCACTTCTGGGTGGAGAGATCTTTCTCTCTTTTTTTTCCCCTCCTTCCTCCAGACGAAATGAGGGAAAACAGGAGAAGAAAATCCCCTCCTCTCTCTCTCAGTCGTGAGTCCTCCTGGCGGGCAGCAGGCTGGAACAATACCCGGTGTGACCCGACTGCACTGCACACCTGAACTTTTTCACCCGACCGACCGACCGCGCGTCTTTTTTTTCTTTCTTTTTCCATCCACCTAGTTTCTCCCCAAAGCAAGGATACTATTAATGAACCACTTTTTTTCCCTGTCATTTTTTCTTTTCTTTTTTTTGCTTTGCCATCATGGAGTTAAAGTCTGTTGCTGAAACGAGCCCGAGGGGGAGTGTAATGTTGTGACGCCCTGCTTGCATCCAGATGTTTCATGTTTCTTTTACGCGCTTTTTTTTTCTTTTTTTTTTTGTGCGAGAGCGCGAGAGGTCTCCTCGCCAAGACAGGAGGGGAATCCGGGAGATGAGGAGCGCGTCTCTCTCCCCCCGATCACTTTAAAAGTCCAATGAATGTCATGGTTTTAGCTTGGCTTTAAATCCAGGCAGTGTGGTGGGTTCGGGTTCGGTTTTGTATTTATTTATTCTTTGCATGCGGAGAATGGAGTGCGGGAAACTGATGCGGCTCCTGGAGATGCTTCTACTGCTCGGACTCTTTCCAGCATGTGTGCCCGGACTCTCCGCTTCAAAGCAGGGGAAGGGTGAGTTTAGCAGAGGCTTGTTGAGACTTGAAAATTTTAATTCATAATTATTGAAGGTTATTGTTGAGATTTTGCTTTAAATTTTAGAATTAGTCTGATCATCTCATGTCCTGCCATGTTTCCAATGAATCCTTTAGTCTGTCTCCAATTTGAAAATATCATTTTTACAGCTAAATATATATTAAAGACGCTCCGTCTTTGAACTTCACAGAGTTGTAAAGAATTATCCAGAGGTTCACAGAAATTGAGCGAAGCTGACAGTTTGGGCCCTGCTTTGCTCGTCACTCTGTCCTGCTGTGGTTGTGTGTGACACCGGCGGGGGAGGCCGGGTGACCCCAAAAGCCACATGTCACCCACCCGCCCGCTGCCAGCCACCACCAGTCTGCTGCTCCCGACTCACACCCTCTGTCTTCTCTCCTCGCTCCTCAGTTGTCGACCTCCTGCAGCACCTGAACGCCTCCCAGCACGTCACCGTGTGTCCCGCCTGCAGGACCCCCCCGGCGCCACCTACAGGATCCGTCCGCGGGCGCCGCACCTGACCCTCCCCCGCGAATATTCCCGCGCCCTGCTCGCCGACCTTCGCGGCGCCCTTGGGGTCCATTTGGTCGGACGGCAAGCCGCCGGCACGGCCGCCACCCTCCTCTCGCTGACCTCCGCGACCTCCTCGCCCGGCCTCCAGATCGTCTCCTCCACCCTGGACCTCACCCTGCGCGTGCTGGCGGCGGGGGGCAGCTTCGTCTACCCCGGCAGGAACCCCTTCTCCAGGGACCAGTGGGTGCGGCTGGCCGTCAGCCTGGAGGCGGACCGGCTGACCTTCTTCGTCGACTGCGACCCAGCCGCCGAGCTGCGGCTCCGAGGCGGCGAGAACGTTTCGAAGTCTGTTTCGGAGGATCGGAGGGACGAGCGGCTGAAGAAACTGCAGGTGCCGCGGGACGTTGTCATCACTCTTGGCAGCGCGCCGGGGAAGAAGGAGAGCAAGTTCAGCGTGAGTTTTTTTTCCCCCCTCGACTCAACGGCTGTGAGAGAGTCTCAATATTGACCGATGTTTTTTTTGTTTTTTGTCCCCTGCAGGGATACCTGAGGACGGTGGAGATTTCAACCACCGCTTATTCAAAGCGACCCTGGCTATGTGAAAATATCACAGGTAAAAAATTATATCTATATTTTGTACTGAGGGTTCATCTAATGAATCAAATGATTCTGAGATTCGGCACAGAAAAATACGAGTGTGTCCAAAAATATAAAGACACCCCAAGTACCCCTATTGCGCAAAACCTAAATATCGCAATAAAAAAATTCGAACTTCGAAGAACCTCCTCAAATATCGTTAAAAGGTTTTGATGCTCTCATGAGGAGGTTTTTCAGATGTATTGATATAGAGGTATATCGCAAAAGTGTCATGGAAACACTTCACACATTTACACGTCAGTGGACGTGACATACGGGGGTCACGTGACCAGTTCACGTCAAGTGAAAATGGCGCGTTATGTTTGGACGGCGTTGTGTTTATTTTTTTTACAAGTAATCAAAGAGAAAAATATAACAACCATTCTCGACAGCAAACAAACGCAAACGTAAGTCTCGTAAAACAATCTTTAAAAAAATCGTTAAAAAAAATCGTGTCCCGCGAGATTTTACGAGAGTTGCGGCTTATGCGCGTCACACCATTCAGTGGAAACACCTGCAAATCGCAATTATAGTTTGTCGTAATTTTAGAAATATCGCTTTTATTTTGCGAAAAACTGTAATGGAAACACAGCTACTAAATCCATGCAGCTTTCACAGATACGCAGTAATTTACCAACTTTTCTGCTTCTTGTTTATGGTTGTGCTTACTTTTAGGCTTCTCATGCCTTGCTTCATTCTGGCTGTTATTCACCTAGTGACAGAAGTTTCAACTTTTCTACTGTGAACCCTCAAAAAAGAATTTGAGTCAGTGAAGTGCAATCTTTATCTTGTGACTGCCTCTGGAGTCCCAAACACTTAAATCATTAAACCTAAGTAGGTGGACCCCCCACCCCCCCACCCCACCCCAACCCCATGGTTTTATGTAGATTAGATCATATCTTCAGTTCCTCCGACAATTTGTTTGTTTTCACAGTGGGCCACTAATTTTAGTGACATTTGCCAGGATGTTTGTACAGGAATCCGCATTTCCTCTCCCAATCATTCAAGAGCGACGAGGACGTCTCTCTCAGCAGCTGCTCTCTCTCCCTCCAGATACCCTGCCTCCTCCTCCTCCTCCTCCTCCTCCTCCTCCTCAGCAGGAGCAGCAGCAGCAGCAGCAGCACGAGGATACCCGGAGCTCGCGTTCTCACACTGACAGCCCTCAGAAGCGTGACGCCTCACCCAGTAAACCTCCGAAAAGCCAGAGGCCAAGTGACAAAACCAGCCATTATCCCCAGGACGTCCAGAGTGACCAGCTGCAGAGGGCTGCGGCGCTGGGCCCCCCGGGGTCTCCTCTGGGGGTAAAGTCTGTTTCTGAGGATCAGAGGGACGAGCGGCTGAAGAAACTGGAGGCCAGAGTGGAGGACATGGCCGCAATGCTGGACATGGTCAAAACTCAGGTAGCGTGTCTCTCTTGAAAAAGAAAAGAGGGCAACACAAAACACACACACACACACACACACACACGCTGTCACTCTCACTTTGAACCAGTGCTTTGAAGTGACAAAGACCTCTCTTCTGTTCTGCGTCCTGTCTGGCAGAACGCGGAGCTGCAGTCCCGCGTGCGCTCTCTGGAGGGGTGCGAGTGCGTGAGGCGGCGATGTGTGTGGGAAGGCCGTCAAGTGGAGGAAGGCCAGCGCTGGCAGAGTGACCTCAACACCGTGTGTACCTGCACATCTGGAGAGGTCACATGCCAAGCTGACATCAAAGGTAAAAAAAAAAAAAAATTCTGGGTTTGCCCCTTGTTTTTTTTTTTTTTTTTTCTTTTTTTTTCCACTCACATCTGTCCAACAAATGATTAAAGTAACAAAGGGAACACACAAGAAAATCTGCCAGTAAATTAGGTTAAAATTTAAAAGAATTCGAAAAATTTTTGTCACCAGATGGAAAGTATTCTATTCCATTCTATTCTAAAAGGACTTGGGAACAAACAAAGATCAGATGCTCTGTTGTCTCCAGAGCTGACGCATGTTGTCCCAGTGTCCCACAATCACAGCAGAAAATTTTCATTCCAATTTGTGCATTCCAGCTGCCCGTTTGCAATGTTGAAACACTCTCGGCTTAATTGTTGTCTTGCCAGTGCAGGAACTCTCAGCAGTGGTAACTCGAATAAAACAACAAACCTTGTGGTGTGAAAAAAGCACATTGCAGTTTGGAAATGTACAAAAGTTAGACAATTTTAAAACAGTGAGAAAGTTCAGTTAAGATAAGTAGACGTTTTAAAGTTTTGAAAAAACTCCCGTATGAAAAATGATTTTCCCCACCGTCTCTGTCCTGCTGGTGAACTGACTCTCCAGAACTGAAAGTTGTTCATCCGAACTCCATTTGCTCGCTCCGCTCTTGGTAAAACATGTGCTAAAACACACATTCTGCAAGTCAGTCCTCTGTGATGTCACAAAGGGGAACACAATGGGAATACAAGTGAGAACACCCCCCGGCTTGATGTCCGTTCAGCTTTTGTTTTAGTCTCCTTCCAAACACATGGACGGTCCAGCGAAGCCTCAGTTTCCTCAGGAAGTGAAAACCCAGCATTTTCGCCGGAGGCTGTAAACAGAGGACTAAGCTGGCTGTTGTATTCTGGAGAGATGTAGGATGTTTGCTGGTTAATCGATGCCGGAGGCGGCGCTGGAGTCTGGGGTGAAGAATAAAGACCTAAAAATAAACAAGAATATGGAGCCTTTAAAAGCGCCGAACTAGCAGCTGTTACATATTAGTGCGGCCTCCACTCTCGAAGGATTCTCTCTCTCTCTCTCTCTCCCTCTCTCCCTCTCTTTCTCTTCCTTTGTCTCTTCCTCACTCCCACCGAGTTTTGTAAACTCGTTCCGTTTGGCTTCACTTTGCATATTCAAGCCAACGCCGAGACGCAGATGTTCCTAAACAGCGCTGCCCCGATGTTTTTCTCCGCGCGTTACTATCTGGGCCTTTTCATCTGCGTTACCTTTAATTGTTTCTGCATGTTAGCCTGAAGATTCCACTGGCGCTCACAGACTCACATTGCAACGCACACGCGCGCGCGTGCTCACACACAAACACACTTTGATCTCCTGCTTGCTCGGCCTGTTACAGGAAATGCCTGATGGCTGCTGGCACAGTAGGCAGCCTCGCTCGCTGGTGATTATTGCCCTTTCTTGGCGCACACAAAGACAATTTCTGTCCTTGCAGGTCCGTCGTTAAAATCATTTTCTGCCGAGAAGTCCGCAACGAGCTGAAATTATTGTTTGGACGATTCCCTGTAAAACAAGCGACGGTGATGTCACTCGTTTTTCCGGGGGGGCCTGTAATCAACTTCCTTTTCCATAACGTGCATGAAGTTGTTTGAACTGTGGTCCTGCTCTGTATAGAAACAGCACAACCACTACCACCACCACATACACACCTACAAAACTGCAGCGTGGTGCAGATTTCTTCCCCCTTCTCGCCCCTTCCAACAGTAAAGCCCCGTGTCAGTGTTAATGGACTCGCTGGTGGTACACTCTTTAACAACTGCAGGGCCGCCGGCGCTTCTTAGGTTATTGTTCTGGCCCATAAAACCTTGTGCGTCTTGAGTTGCCAGCACGTGCATATTACATCAGAGCGTTGCTGTTCTGTCATTACTGCGTGGGGGGGAATAAAATTGCAAAACCAGGTGTCGCCCGGTGACCCAGAGCGCAGGAGACGTAATGATAATCTGCCGTGAGAGTCGGAGCGGAAACCTATTAAAAAAAAATAAATCGACATCTTTATTTCTCCCTGTTAACTCCTTTTCCCAATGCCCTTCTTGTGTCTCGTTTGCAGAGTGTGTCCTGGACGGCGCCGTTTATAACGTGTCCCATGGTGGCCAGGCTGGCTGTCAAACGTGCACTTGCCGGGTGTGTATTTGACATATTTACACTAGGGCTGTCAAACGATGAATTTTTTTAATCGCGATTAATTGCAGAATCTTCATAGCCAACTGCGGTTTGAATTGCATGTGTAAAATGTTGTTATTTTGCATTTCAAGGCAGTTTTTACCCATAATGATTAAGATTAATTTCTTACCAGAAATCATCCAGAGGAATGGACTGTGGGTTAGTAAAAGGGACAAAAAGGCTTTCGCTGGGTTCACACCAGATGCGAAAGCGCTGTACATATAGGATCGCGTTTCTCAATGGCCGTATTTTATTTTGAAAATTGCTTTTATTTTGAAGACTTACCGGATTTTCTCGTGTTTTTTTGAGTGACTTCCTGTCCAGCTTGACGCGGATCGCTCGCGGCTCGCGCACAAAATAGACCAGACGCCGAAACGATCAATGCACGGCGCTTCGCGTTTGGTCTGAACGACACCATCGGTTGTTCCGAAAGGAACCGGGATCCGTTCCGCGGCGCTTCGCGGCACTTCCGCTTCCAGTGTGAACCCGGCCTTACGTTTGAAATGCGATAAAAACAAAACAACCAAAACAAAACAAAAAAAAAAACCGCGTTATATATTGTATTTAACTAATCGCGATTAACGCTGACAGCACTAATTTATACACTTATAAACACACGCGAACAGCATTGAGCCGGGCCAAAGTCCCATATATTTCCATGTGTTGTGAACAGGGGGGCAAACGAGAGTGTAGCCGCCTCCACTGTCCGCCACTGGACTGCGCACAGCGGGAGACTGTAGCCGAGGACTGCTGCCAGAGATGTAAAGGTAAATGGATACGCCATTAACACTTCAGCACTGTAAATACTGACATTTACTGACAAGCGTTTCACATACTGACATTTCATTGGTTTTCATTTTGGTTTTGTACAGAGAGATTTATCACAACATTTGAAGAAGCACATCAGAACTTTTGAGTGGCATCTCAACAGCCCAGTTAAATAGATGAATAGATTCTTGTACATTTTCTTAATCAGCTGCAGCGCACCACAAAGCAGCATGTGCAGCAGTGCAGAGTGCGTGCATTTTACAAAGCGTTTACGAGTTACCGTCAGTCTGTCGCGCTATTAATTGGGAGCGGATGGAGGCCAAGGCTTTTGTGGGAGGGGCTAGGCTGTTTGTGAGGGATCCCATTATTCCAAAGCGTGTACCGGATGGCATTGGTTCAAGCAGCTGGGACGACTTTGATCTGTGGCTACGCTGCCGGCCTCGACCTCTTCTTCACGGTTCAGCTAGAAGTTCACCAGCAGCAGTTACTTTAACGCTAGTTTCGTTTTCCTTTTTGATGGGGGTGGGGAAGAATCTCTGTTGGACTTTGGACTTTTCACTTTTGACGCATTACAGCATCAAGTGAGTCTCTCAGTTTCACTGCAGTGAACTTGACTCTCTCCACCGTCTCTCAACAACGTGCGCTGGTCTTCCACTTCTCCTCAGCTAGGGCGGTGCGACGAATCGATTTTAAATTATAGATTTATTAGTCAAGACGGTGTTGAAAAAAAGGAAAATCTTAAATCGATTTTCCTCTCGCGTGCTTCCGGGCTGTGCGCCTTTTCAAAATGTGAAAGTTTTGCACTTTATTCATTCATTGTTGTTCAAGATGATAGGAAAACTTTTTATTCAGGTTGTCAGTTTATCCACAGAGGGGATTCATTTGTGTGTGGAAGTGAGGTTCTCACTTCATTCCTCCTGAGGGATTCATCTTTGTTTGGTCAAGAAGACTTTTAATGTTATCACTTTACCAAACCCAAGGAGAATTACAGTATCTTTCCGTTGCCAGTTCACTCCCAATAGAGACATTTGTTTGCTATTTTTCTTCTTTTTTTAAAAAAAATAAAGATAAAACAAAATCCCATTGTCTTTTGTAGTTTTGCCACAAAAAAAAATCAAAATCAAAAAAATCAAGTTTTCAGAGAAAATAATCTGGATTTTATTTTTGTCCAAAATGGCCCAGCCCCATCCTCAGCTAAAATCTCCATGGTCTTTTTGAGCTGTTAAGGACCAGGTTGCAGTAATTGCAGCGCCTGGCCAGATGTTTACCCTCATTCCTCACTGTCACTGCGCCGCACTTCACTTCACGCTCGATGTGCAAAGGTTGTCATTAGGAGTCGCTGGAAACCTCGACAAACACCGCATCACCTTTATGATACCAAGATGGTTCTCTTATACTTGAAGTCTAATAGTTAACTAATGTTACATGAATATTAAACGCTGTTTATCCTAACGCCGCTGAGTTTAAAGGCTCCTGTGATGTTTGTGTGCGCGTGTGTGTGCGCAGGCTGCGTCCACTCTGGTCTCCACTACGACCACGGAGCAAACTGGAGGTCGGCGGAGAATCCCTGCGACGTCTGCTTCTGTTCGGTGGGTGGGAGTCCGGCCGAAAGCTTCCTTTCCCTGAACCTTTCCCTGAACTGAGATGCTGTGTCCCCTTCGCCAGGAGGGCCGCGTCCGCTGCGAGAGGGAACGTTGCAACACGCCCTGCACGAACCCGGCTGCTCCTGCGCGCGACGCCTGCTGTCCAGTGTGTCACGGTGGGGGTCTGGGCTTTTCTCCTGTCTTAAATTATAGGGTGCATTCTGTCAGTTTGAGCGCCTGACGTGAGTTTGTGATGTTCGACAGAACAAGTTTCAAAATCCTATCCGATCCGAACATGTAACCGGCAAACACCACCCTCAAGCTGATAACACGCACGCTCTTGAAAAAAAAAGAAAGGAATATAACTTTCACTGTTTGTCTCTCGCTGTCTTTCAGGCTGTGGCGTCAATGGTCACGACTTCCCGAATGGAGCCCAGATCCCCACAGCGGACCGCTGTCAGGAGTGCACATGTGTGGTAAAGACACTTTTAAACCACTTGTCATTGCTGAAGGTCCCATTATATACAAAAAAATCAATTTCCAATTAGGGATGTTCACATTTAATCGATTATCGATTAACTGTCGATTAAGAATTTAATCGATTAAATGAAATTAGTCGGAATTAATTGAGCATTTTTTTACACAAGTAGTTAATATCATTATAACAGTGTGGTGGCAGGAAAGAGCAATTCACCTGTAGATACTGTGATGGGCATAATATACCTAGAACGAGTTACATTTTTAACAACTTTTTTAATAAAAAAGTTGAAATGTGACTCATTAGAAGTCGACTTATAATGAATCAATCAATCATTTGCATCCCTATTTCCAGTGTGTTTTACCAGGAATCTGAGTCTCTAGTCTGTCAGTGAACTCAGCAGAAATGAGAGAAATCCATCCTTGACTTCTTTGGCACTGCTGCACTTTCCAGTGTGTGAAAATGGCTCTGTCAGTTTGTCCTTTGTGATGTCACAAAGGGGGGCTGGTACCTCCCCTAGCTCCTCCCAGCCAGGTGTTGCTTCTTCTGATGCCCTTGTTCCATCAAAGTCTTGTTTTTTTCACAGGAATCAAAAGCCAGGTGTTGTTGTCTGGGGAAATTTTTTGTCATTTTTTCATTCTTTTTATTTTGAAATCTTTATTTATTTTCCCTTTGCAGAACGGAAATGTGGTTTGTTCAGCCCGTCGCTGTCCAGCCTTGTCCTGTCCGAACCCTGTCCATCGGCCTGGAGACTGCTGCCCGCGGTAAAACAACCTGCATTGTCCATCATCCATAGCACTTTTACACCTGCGTCAGTCCGCTTGGTTCAACAAAAAAGGACTCGTGCGACTTGCAGGTGTGAGCGGTGCGAGTACGAGTCCAACATGTACGAGGACGGACAGAAGTTCTCTTCCAGCGGGGACCCCTGCGTGCAGTGTCGCTGCTCTGTGAGTGCAGACAGACCGCTTTTACATAAAATACTTCGTCCATGTTGCACAGAGTTCTAACTCTTCAATTCTCTCCTTCAGGCGGGTCAAGTGTCCTGCGAGCGTGTCGATGCGTCGTGCCCCGCCCCCAAATGCAGCCACCCGGCCCGGCAGAAGGGAGAGTGCTGTCCCACCTGCCACAGTCAGTATCGAAACGGCCGCGTCGGATGCGCTTTGCCCTTAGACTGCCATTGTTTGTAAAGCTGAAAGCTGCTAAATCGCGTCTTTCGCCACCTTCTCCCTCCTCCGTCTCCGCAGATTGCGAGTTCGAACAGGAGGTGCACGCCGACGGCAAAGCCTTTGTCCCTGCTGGTAGCGGGCCCTGCCTGAAGTGCAGGTGTAAGGCAAGTCAAGTGTTAGAAGAAGAGTCACCACATTAAGAGTCACCACATTAAGACTGGCTGGGGTTGTTTTTTTTTAAATTTAAAGAGAGCAAACATTTCATACACCCTGCATCGATTATTTTTACACAAACAACATTTTCTTTGTCAAGCACTTTATGTTGCATTTTCTTTGTACGAGAAGTGCTTTATAAATAAAGTTTGATTTACAATATAAAATATATAAAACTTTTATTACAGACACAAATGGTCCAGATAAGAGCAATACAATACAGACAAAAGAAATAAAAGACACAATGAAAAAAATCATACACAACATATTCAAAATGCAATGTGTACAGATCACTAAAAAAAAAAAACATACACACAAAAAACATATAAAAACTCAATGCCCTCAGAGGAGACTATGATGCCAGTGCTTCCATATCTTGGACTGATAGCGTGTAGTGCTATGTTTGTTGCTTGTCAATGCCACGATTATACAATTCTCTGAGCTGTTCAGCCGATATATAGATTTACACATAAAATGTCTCAAAGTGGCTTGCAGTGTATTCATTTGCAGTGCGTTGATTTGACGTGAATCTCAACTTTTGCAGTTATTTTCAGTTAATTGGTGTCAGGAGAGATTTACGCGTACAGCAACACCGCTGTGCAGTTTGTATTTGTTAGTCAGTTCCGTGACGCATTCCGCTTGACCATTTGCAAAGTTTAACAACGCTGACTTGATCTGTGTTCAGTGTTAAAGAAAAGTGTCAAAGTCAGAGCCTAGTCAGTGCTTCTCAGACAGTGTGCGGGATCTGGGAACCTTTGCAACCACCTACAAAAGACGGAAACTTCGAGAAACTTGACACCTGAGCTGGTTAATACACATTTGACCTGCGTTTCAGGCTGGGAATGTCATTTGCCGTGAGGAGAAGTGTCCTCCGCTGAAGTGCTCCAACCCCATCAGAGAGCCGCACCTCTGCTGCCCGGTCTGCAAAGGTAACGACTCACTCGCGCACACACACACACACACACACACACACACTGTAGCGGGTGTACTTCATCGCTTCCTCCGGGTGGCGCCGCAGCGTGCGTGCTGGAGGGCCTGGAGTACGAGGACGGCTCCAAGTGGCAGCCGGAGGGCCCCTGCTCCAGCTGCACCTGTGTGAACGGGGAGAGCGTGTGCACGCGCTCACGCTGCCCCTCCCCCGAGTGCCGCCACCCCACCAAAACCACAGGTACGGCCGCGGCTCGGCGGCGGATTGATCTGACCTCTGACCTCCGACCTGCGTGAGTGTGCGGGCACCCTCAGTCTCTCCCCTTCCTCTCCTCAGCCTCCTGCTGCTCCGAGTGCGAGAGCTGCACCTACAGCCATCGCATCTACAGCAGCGGCCAGCGCTTCGCCACCCCCGAGCGGCCCTGCCACGTCTGCACCTGCCTGGTAACCGTGTCTCTCACGCACGCACACACACACACACACACACACACACTGCTGCGTCCTAGCAGCGTGACGCAGCTTTCTCTCCCCCGCAGCGCGGCAGCGTGGAGTGCGAGAGGAGACCCTGCCCGCCGCTCAACTGCTCCAACTCGTACACGCCGCCGGGAGAGTGCTGCCCAAAGTGTCCAGGTGCGCCAACTCTGCCGGATGAATGCGTTCAAAGGTCCAGTTGGTAAAATTTGGCTTGACTTATGATTTTTATATTGGTAAAAATCTTAATATACTGCCCATAAATACATTAATATAAGTGTGTACACGCGGGACAATAAAATTGATTTGGTTTTCAAACGTTTGGACACACCTTCTCATGCAGTTTTTTTTTTTTTTTATTCTTGACAGCTATCTACACTGCAGATAGATACTGAAGATATCAAATATATGAGCGAGATATATGCAATTATGCAGCAAAGAAAAACACATTAAACAAGGTCTAAATATGCTTTTTTATGAAAGGTGTCTATTTTGAAGATTCTAAATATTAATTGTTATAATTGCATGGATGGTAGTTTTGATGCCTTCAGTGAGAAACTGCAATGTCGATAGTCGTGAGAATGAAAGAAAAGACTTTAAATTCATAGGGTGTGTCAAAACTTTTGACTTGTAGTGTATAAGAACACTTATGGAACCCCTAGCTAGCTGCCATCTTGCACGGCCAGGTTTTAAGCCTTATTTTGAAGCCCAGTAATTAAGGTGGCCTGCCTGACAGTGTGTTCCGTATACAGGCCGCTGTCAGACAGGCTTCCTGGAAAAATGTTGGTGCAAGATTGCAGCTATTTACAGGGATTAGGGTTAGTTACTATGGATATTCTTATATACAGCTTATGAAAACCCTTCTAAGGGTAGGCAAACCAAATTGCTTTTATTCTGCAAGTATACAATTTTATTAATGTATTTATGGGAAGTATATTAAGGTTTTACCAATATAAAAATCATTAATCAAGCCAGATTTTACACACTGGACCTTTCAATCTAGATTAAATGTGTGAGTGACTTTTTTTTCTTTTTTTTTCAATGTTTTGTTTGGTTTGCATTCCTTCCAGACTGCTTCTTTGAGAACCGTGTGTTTGTGGACGGGGAGGCTTTCCCCAACCCGCTCAACCCCTGCGAGGAGTGCAAGTGCGTGAGCGGCGCCATCGACTGCGGCCGCACGCAGTGCCCTCGGCCGCACTGCAACGCCCCGCTGCCTGGGACCTGCTGCCAGAACAACTGCAACGGTGCGGGATCTGATGTCTGTGGCGCGCACATTTTTTTCAAATAAAGTCCCAAAACCTCATACGTGCGCGATTTTCTTGGCCCGCCTTAGGCTGCAGCTACACTGGGAAAGAATACCCCAACGGACACGAGTTCCCCCACCCTACCGACATGTGCAGGACGTGCAGCTGCATCGTAAGAACCGCGCCAGAGGCGCGACTCCCAAAGACATTTCTGTCGTTTGAGGTCATCTTACGCAGTGTCTGGACTCTCGCAGAACGGGAACGTCCAGTGTCTGATGAAGAGGTGTCTGCCGCTCTCCTGCCCCAACCCCAAAGCCGTGCCTGGGAGCTGCTGCCCACAGTGTCCTGGTAATTATGCACGAAGCTCGAAGTTGTGCTTCTGTTTTAACTGTTCAAACCTGGTTCGGGTTCTGTTGCTGCTGTGGTAGCTGACGGTAACAATTAATCGATCATCGACTAATTGTCGATTAAGAATTTAATCGATTAAATTAAATTAGTCGGAATTAATTGAACGTTTTTTTAAACAGGTAGTTAATATCATTATAACAGTGTAGTGGCATGAAAGAGCAATTCACCTGTAGATACTGTGATGGTCATAATATACCTAAAACAAGTTTTAAATGACTTTTTAAAAAAAACTTGAACTGTGACCCATTAGAAGTCAACTTAAAGTCGGAGGATAAATGTTGAAGGTGTTTTTACTGTTCTCGAATGTAAAAATGGGTCACATTGGACCCTCAACATTGTTTAAGGGTTACATAATGTGTTCCTTACACATTTTTCATTGTGAAATTTAGGTTCTCAGGAAAAATCGCCGCTTATCAATTAATCATTAATCGACAAGGTCATTCAACTAACGATTAATGAATTAATCGATCATTTGCATCCTTAGTATATATGTGTGCATGTGTACGTGTTTACATATACATTCATATATATAAACATACTGCAACATGAAATAACAATTATAACTTTTGTCTGTTGAAATGCTCCTTGCAGCTCCGCCGTCGGACTGCGTGTACGAGCAGCGGAGCTACAGGCACGCCGAGCGCTTCCACCACCCGGCCGACGGCTGCCGCTCGTGCGTCTGCACCGACGGCGCTGTGCACTGCCAGCGCAAGCCGTGCCCCTTCGCCGCCTGCTCGCATCCCATCACGCAGGCGTGCTGCCAGACCTGCGAAGGTACGTCTGCACCGTCGGCGCAGAAGCCAGAGCACACCCCAGTCTCAGTCGCTGAGCGGTGTCGCGTCGCCCCCTGCAGGCTGCCTGCACGAAGGCCGAGAGCGAGCCAACAGGGAGACCTGGGGCGACCCCTCCGACCCCTGCTCCACCTGCGCGTGCCGCGACGGCTCCGTGCGCTGCGAGAGGAAGCGCTGCCCGCCCGCCAACTGCAAGCACCCGGTGCAGAGGCAGTGCTGCCTGTCCTGCGATGGTGAGTTAGCGGAGAAACCAGCGAGGCCTGTTCAGAAGTCCGGTTTATATCGAGTAGCATACAAGAAGGCCCACCTCCAGTGAAGTACATGGATATATACATAGATATATGAAGAAAAAAAAATACATTGATGGATGATAATCTCTGATCTTTTTTTCTTTTAAATTATCTTTTTTTTTTAGAAAGGCAAATTTCAATTGCATGCATTAGTTACAGACTGTACAGACTGTCATTCGAGGACATACAGAAAGACGATCACAGGAGGTTCATGAGATTTTGTGCTTCTTGCCTTTCAAGTTTTTTTCCGGACTGTCAGAAAACAATGTCAATCCAATCGTTAATAGTGGGTGGTTCTATTTTCAGCTACTTCCTTGTGACAGATTTCTTAGTGGCTGCCAATAGTATAGCTAGTGTTTTTTTTGTGTTTGATGTTCCATGTTTCAGACAAGATATTACCCAAATACAAATTTTCACAATTAAAAGTGAAGTTTACAATAAATCATTTTTGTTTATATGTTTGTACATCTCTGCCCTGTAACATCTTATTGTCTGGCAGTCCCAAAAAAATCTTCGATCCACAAAGTCTCCAACAAGCGTCTCCCCTGCCTTGGTGACGTTTCTGAATGGGTGTAATAAATAATCTCTGATCCCAAGCTCCGCCCCTCTCGCCCGCAGGCTGCACGTTCCGCGGCAGGGAGTTCGCCGACGGCGCCGAGTTTGCGAGCGACGACGACCCCTGCAGCGCGTGCTACTGCTACGGAGGAGAGGTGGTGTGCACCAAGATCCCCTGCTACGGCGAGTGCAGCCACCCGTACAACCCGCCGGGCCAGTGCTGCGGAGAGTGTCAACGTGTGTAGAGGCAGAACCCGACTCAGCCACTAGGGGGGGGGCGCTGATGCGGGATTCCACACCACGGCTGATTTTTCTCTCTGTTTGTTTCACTTTCTGACGCAAGGCTGCTTCTACAACGGCGCCGTGATCGCAAACGGACAGACGATCCCCGACCCGGGAAACCTCTGCTCCGAGTGCACCTGTCAGGTAGCAGGTAGCACACTCACACCCACGTGCGCACGCCCGCACCTGTTGAGACGGCCATTCACCGCCCTTCTCCTCCCTCCCCTCCAGAGCGGCTCGGTCAGATGTGCGAGGAGGCCGTGCCTGGCAGCCCCCTGCTCCCACCCGGTCGCCGACCCGTGCGGATGCCCCGTCTGTGAAGGTAGAAGATAGATAGATAGATAGATAGATAGATAGATAGATATTAATTCCTCTAGGGAGTTCCCTTGGGAAATTTGTGTTCCATTAGAAGCAGCACCAGTAAAAAAAAAAATAATATAATAAAAAATAATCACAGCAAAAATCAAGATCAAAAACTAGGCTGAGCCTAAAATATAAACCATGATGATTTGTTTACTCTTGTACAGTTTAACACACACAGCTAAGTGTGATGCAAAGCAATGCAAAGCTTTGTTTTAGAAATGTTAAAGCATTCAGTTTCTGCAATGATGGCCACGTATTGGACACTTGATATTCATTCTCTAAAATCCCATTCAAATAGACAGTCAAGGCAACAGCTCTCAAAGACATCCCATAATGGGTTCAGCACATCCTGTCTGATTTCCATGCGCTATTAATGTTCTTAGAGCATTCCAGTGGATGAATTCATGGAGCTGGTTACGATGGAGTTCAATGCAGAAATGAGTCGGTGACCACAAACTTTGAAACAGCGTGCAGAGCAATGACTGAAGCGTCGATCTGGGTGCAGGTTGCCACTTTGAAGGCGTCACCTACGTGGATGGACAGACCATGGCGGGAGGAGAAGGCGGATGCCAGGACTGCACATGCTCAGTGAGAAGCAGAAGCGTTGAGTTTGAGGCCTACATTTTTTTTTTTGCAATGTGCCTATTTTTTTTATTTTTTTTTTCTATGCTTCCACGGTAGAGAGGGGAAGTGCCGTGCGAGCGACGGAGATGCCCGGCCGTCTCGTGCTCGCACCCGGCCCTGGACGGCTGCGCCTGCGGGATCTGCGACGGCTGCAACTTTCACGGGAGGGGCTGCTTCAACGGAGAGCGATTCCCCCATCCCACCGACCGCTGTCAGCTCTGCTCCTGTCTGGTACCGCCGTGCACGTTCACTACCTGTCCATTCTGGGAGGGAAAAATTCAAATCTACATTAATCCTACCTTTAACACATAAATGCATTTATAAAGTGTATACTGCAGTACAATTCGCAGTACAATTCGCAGTACAATTCCCTTACAACTTTAAGGAAGTGCGCCTGATAGTGGCCTGAAATACGAAACGCGCCTTAACATTTTTACACACTTGACCTTTAAATGGTGACAAAGGTGACAACACTGTGATGTTAAGTCTGCAGACTATCATTTCTTTGTTTTTTTTTACAAATGGAAACTACAGACTGAATGAGACGCTTATAGTCTGATAGATTATTTGAAGGAACTGTCCCTCAACTGTGCGTGCGTCTGTTTTTGTGTGTGTGTCTGTGTGTGTTTTTGTGTACAGAACGGCGGCGTGGTGTGCACGCGTGCGCCCTGTCCCGGTGTTTCCTGCTCCAACCCGGTGACGCCTCCCGGCGAGTGCTGCCCGCTCTGCACCGGGCTCTGTCGCTACCGGGGGAAAGAATATCAGTCGGGCTCGTCCTTCACCTCGCCCACCGACCCCTGCTCCTCCTGCTCCTGCCTGGTCAGTGTGGGAAAATTCAATTCAATTCAATTCAATTCAATTCAATTCAATTCAATTCATTCAATTCAATACAATACAATACAATACAATTCAATCAATTCAATTCAATTCAATTCAATTCCATTCAATTCAATACAATTCAATACAATACAATTCAATCAATTCAATTCAATTTAATTCAATTCAATTCAATTCAATTCAATACAATACAATTCAATCAATTCAATTCAATTCAATTCAATTCAATTCAATTCAATTCAATACAATTACAATACAATTCAATACAATACAATTCAATCAATTCAATTCAATTCAATTTAATTCCATTCAATACAATACAATTCAATACAATTCAATACAATTCAATCAATTCAATTCAATTTAATTCCATTCAATACAATACAATACAATTCAATTCAATTCAATTCAATGAATTCAATTTAATTCCATTCAATTCCATTCAATTCAATTTAATTCCATTACATTAAATACAATTCAATCAATTCAATTCAATTCCATCAAATTTTATTCACATGTCTGATAAAAGAAGACACAAATATATAAACATTTCATTTGAAATTGAATTACATGAATTGAATTGAATTGAATTGAATTGAATTACTTGTGAAATGGAAGATACATGAAGATGACGCTACCAATAACAACGTCCAAGTGGTCCAGACAACAGTCACATAATCATATAACATACAAGCAAGAAATATTTACTGCATTAGTTCATAACACACAAAACACTCACTCATTGACTCTCTATATTTTTTCATGCCGTCTCTCCTCCCTCCACCTCCTCTGGCCCCTCGTGCTCAGAACGAGGTGGTGAGCTGCCAGAGGAGACCCTGCCCGGTCCAGTGCTCCCACCCCGTCCTCTCGGACACCTGCTGCCCCGTCTGCGACTCCTGCCTGCACGAGGGCGTCGTGCACCGTCACGGCCAAACCTTCGCGCCCTCCTCCGACCCCTGCCGCCGCTGCACCTGCGTCAGAGGCAGCGTCACCTGCGTCCCCCTGGTGTGCCCGCCGACGCCCTGCGCCCGGCCCGTCACCAGACCCGGGCAGTGCTGCCCCGAGTGCACAGGTAGCACAAAAACAATGCAATGTTTATTAAAGCCAAACAGCTGCATTTACGAAAGAGGATTAGGGCCACTAGGGGAGAAAAAAAAATATTACAGGAAGGAGATTTTTATTTAAGTTTACATTTTGAGTTTTAAGTGGAAATTTCGTGAAAACAGACATAAAGATAAAGTCTACGTTAAAAAAAGACGAAATTTGTGAATAAAGTCGACGTGAAAAAAAGACGAAATTTTGTGAATAAAGAAGAAATTTCATGAATAAAGTTGACGCAAATAAAGTGGAAATTGGCCAGTAGACTGGATGGATGGTGGATGAACCCAGTTACCCACAGTTAAAAGTAAACTGTCGAAAACAGGTGTATCCCACAAGGTTCACCCACAGTAATCCGGAAGTACTCCACTCGATTTGCACTAGACCTGCCCATCCTCATTTCCCCTCCTCTGTCTCTTGCCTAGTGTGCGCTCTGGACGGACAGAAGTACAGAGACGGCCAGACATGGACTCGGATCTCGAACCCGTGCTCCACCTGCACCTGCCGGGTACGCCTGACCGACTCCCCGGCTGCTTATCTCCTCTCCCTGCACTTGAGTTGTTTGTTTTTTTTTCGCCCACTAATCTGAGTCTCTCAGGCAGGTGAGGTGCAGTGCGCGTCACCCCAGTGCCCTAAGCTGCCCTGCATGCACCAGGTGACCGATCCGGGAGCCTGCTGTCCACGCTGCAGAGGTAACGGATCTGAATCAGAGACAGAGTGGATTTTATTGTCAGTGTATCATACGACAATGTTACTCCTTTGGTTGGTGTTAAAAAATAATACTGTACAGAAAAATAGTATTAGAAGACTGAAAGGCCCTGTATAACAAACAACATGATAAATTGAGAATAAAAAAAAAAATCATGTCTAAAAAAAGATACATATGTACATTTTTCACACAGTGCACCTCAGAAGAGTATTTGCATAATAATAAATGGCTTTCACCTAATCATTATCTATGATTTCGGTATTATCATTGCTGTAATTGGAACCATTATTGCACCTTAGTATTGTATTGCCCATGACAGATAAAAAAAAGACAGTTGTGATTGTGCCTTGAGATATTATTTTACTGTTGTATCTGTTTTGAGCTGTTAGTGGCTCAAAAACAAACAAACAAACCAAAAAAAAAAACAACTGCAGGCAAAATGTTTGTTTCCACCCATGTGTTGAATCCCCCGTCCCAGGTTGTGTGTACGGGGGAGAGGAGCATCCCGAGGGCAGCAGCTGGTTCGCAGACTCCACCCCCTGCATGACCTGCATGTGCGCCGACGGCGTGACCACCTGCTCCGAGGTGCGCTGCCTGTCCCCCTGCATCAACTTCATCAACGTGCCCGGAGAGTGCTGCCCTGTGTGCGCCGGTAGGTAGGCCAGCGCCCCCCCGCCCCTCTCGGGACGTGTCTTTTACATTGCCGGCCCTCGGCCGAGTCTTCACTCGTAATATCTTTGTGTGCAGACTGCGTGTTTGAGGGCAGAGTGTACGGCCCCGGTGACAGCTTCCACCCAGCCAATGACCCCTGTCAGATCTGCACTTGTGAGGTACCTCACATGCACACCATGATCTTGTTCTTCTTCTTGTTTTTTGAAGTTCAGAAATTGCTGTCATTTGATAAGCGGATTGTCATAGTTTCTGTTTTGTATTCGATCAATGTAATGTTTAATTTGGCTCTCTAGAGGTGTAACCAAGTATATGTTCATATATATATATATGTATGCATGTATATAAATATATACATACATATATATATATATACAGGTACTACCCGAAAAATTAGAATATCAAGTAAAAGTTGTTTTATTTTGGCAATTTAACATAAAAGATGAAACCAACAAATTTTATTGAGCCATTACACGCAAATTGACATCTCAAGCAGTTCCTTGTTATAACTTTGCTGATTAAGATTTTCAGCTTATTAAAACCACAAACCCACAAACTCAGAAAATTATTATAAAATTTGAGGCTTTTTTTTAACCTGCAAGACCTGATCAGCAAAATCCAAAGAAATAAAAACTTGAAATATATTGTTTTGCATATTATTTGTTTATATAATATGTCAAACTTAACTTAAAAACTACTTCACCAAATAAAATATAAAAACTGATGATGTTTGTGCTACTGCAGGTGATGCCGGACGGAGAACAACACTTGAGGTGCTACCGAAAGCAGTGTCCAAGTCTTGTGGACTGTCCCAAAAGCAACATCCTGCTCTCAGGGCCCGACTCCTGCTGTCCTTACTGCGCACGTCAGTCCCCCAAACTGCAGGACCGTCCTTACAATTCAGTTTTTTTACTCCCTGAAGTGCTGTAAAACATTTGCATGAATCTCTCTAGAGCCTCTCAGCAACTGCACCACCGCTCTGATCGGCAACGAGGTCCTGGCCACCGATGACCCCTGTTTTACCTGCCAGTGTAAGGTACTGCCGCACTTTCATCACAACAGGAGTTCAATGATTATCGGGAGTCAATGTGACTGCTGTCTGCAGCCACTTAAAATTTAAGTGAGTGATTGCAGTAGCAGCTGTTTTATTATAAGATATATTGTTCCCCATTTCGTTTAGTTCGCAAAATTAAAGCGATATTTGTAAAATTTCGACAAAGTACAGTTGCTATTTGCTGGTGTTTCCAATGAATGGTGTGAAGCGCATAAGCTGTAATTCTCGTAAAATCTTGTTCTGCAAGAATTCCGAGAATTTTTGTGGGATGTAATTCTCGTAAAATACTGTCACGCGAGTTTCACGAGAATGACGTTTGCTTTTGTTTGTTTACGTTTGTTTGCTGTCAAGAATGTTTGTTATATTTTTCTCTTTGATTATTTGTAAAAAAAAAAAAAATTCCATCTCATCCTTCATCCAAACGTAATGCGCCATTTTCACATCTGCTGACATTTAAATGCGAAAAAAGCGTTACGTCTATATCGATACGTCGGAAAAACCACCTCATGAGAGCGTCAAAAACCTTTTAACGATATTTGAGAGGTATTTCTAAATTTACGTGTTTCCATGACCAGTTTTTTTATCGCGACATTTAGATTTTGCGCCATTCTAGGGGCAATGGAAACGCAGCTCAGTGACTCAGTGCGTGTGATTTAGGACCTCACGTGGACCTGCTTGCACCGGAACTGCCTCCCACTGACCTGCCCTCCGAATGAACAGTTCACCCCTCCGGACTCGTGCTGCCCCGTGTGTAAAGGTCAGTTAGCGTCATTTTTCCTCTCGTTTTTAATGTGTGTGTGTGTGTGTGTGTGTGAGTCTGGTCTCCTCTTTCTATCTGTTTTTGTGTTGTCTTTGCTCGCAGATTGTGTGATAGAGGGCCAGAACAGGCGAGTGGCCAACGGCAGCAGCTGGACAGACAGCGAGGACAGCTGCGTCACATGTACCTGTAACGTGAGTCTCCGACGAATTAGCAGCTCAAGCCGCTGACATTTACAAAGTGAATGCAAACAAACCCAATGCACACGTAAAATTAGCTTATTTTTCATGGGAACGTTTAACTAGGGATGTGTTTCAACCTTTATTTTTATTACGAGGTTCATTGTGTTTACTTTATGGAACCCTAAACTCAGCAAAGTTTCTGTCTGGGTTGGATTGCAGCATGATCATTAAGCACCTTCTCATTTAAGTGAAATCCTTACCAGAGACTGCTCAGGAACTTTGTTTTTGCAGACTCTATTTTTAGTGGTGGTTTCTTTGTTTTCCTAGCTGGGTCACATCGAGTGCAGCATTGAGGAGTGTCCGCCCACAATTTGCACCGACGGACAAAAACAAGTGAAGCATCCTGGGAAATGCTGCTACGACTGCGAAGGTACAGACTGGCCGTTCGCCATCCGTCCCCTGCTGGCTCGACGATGGTCGGGATTCATTTTTTGTTTTATTTTTGTTTTTTTGTTTCCGTAGAATCGAAGGCGTCGTGCCTGCACCAGGGGACGGTGTATCACTCCAACGAACGCTGGGAGGTGGACGAGTGCACCGGCTGCGTGTGCCTGTCGGGGAACGTCCACTGTCACAGTGAACGCTGCCCTCCCCTAGCGTGCGCGACAGTGAGCAACACACGTGCATGATGTGATTGTTGTATCTGTCTGCAGAAAGTCAAACGTCTACTTTGGCGCGACTCATTTATCGGCCTGCAATTAGTGAGTGTTAGGGATGCAACAATATCCGGTATTTTACCAAACTGTTCAATGCACCCTGTTTGATTAAATGCACAACAGCGATCCGTATTTTGGGATATATCGGACAGTCAAAAAACTTTATCAGAACTTGTTGCGCAAGTAGATCCACTCAACAACACCACGTGGGTCCTGCATGTTATCAGTAATTTAACTTGTCAAAGCCCCACACAACCACATCAATTATCAATCCATCCATCCATTTTCAAAGCCCGCTTCTTCCTGAGCTCAGAGTCACCGCGGTCTGCTAGAGCCTCTCCCAGCGAAGGCAGCATGACTCCCTGAACAAGTCGTCAGTTTTGTCGCAGCAACCATTTTTTGTTGAAGTGAATTCTTTATTGCAGCATAAAAACACAAATACCGTAAATAAAATAAGGGAAAGAAAAAAGAAAAAAATACAACCTAATACTCAAAGAAAACAAATATCCAGAAACTTAAATATGCTGGAAAAGGAGTAGGAAGAAGTGCAGAACCTTAAACCTGCTCCTACTCACTTCACTTTTCACCTGCATCTCATTGCAGTCTCCATCAAAATGCATTAATACAAAATGTTTTATGCAGCTTAAACATCATCAACTACAACATTACTACAGTGATATTACAGCACTATATTACCGAATTTTACAAATTATACCTAGGCACTGCGGGTATTATGCACATGCACTATGTTAGTACTATATGCAGACACTAAAAATGATTTACACTAATTACCGTATTCCAGATACTATATTTTAACATTAAGTATTATACCCACTAATATCATATATTACAATATATTAGAGTACATTATTACAGTATCCATACAAACAAAAATTGGGATGCATACCGAACCCTGGGAAACCTGCATCCCCGGTGTGCGTGTGTGACCGTGCGTTTGCTCCCAGGACGAGATGCCGGCCATCGTGCCCGGCCTGTGCTGCCCTCACTGCCTTCCTCGACCCGCCACCTGCATCGCGTTTGGAGACCCTCATTATCGCACCTTCGACGGCCGCATGCTGCACTTCCAGGGAACGTGCACGTACGTCCTGGCGCAGGACTGCGAGGGCGGAGACTTCAGGTAGGTCCCTGTCTCTCCTGGCTGGCACCAGAAAAACAAAAAAAAAGTACCCCGTCTATAATTCAGAGCAGAGGACTGACTGACCCCTCACTTGGTCTGCGCAGCGTTCACGTGACTAACGACGACCGCGGCCGTAAAGGAGTTTCCTGGACCAAGGAGGTGACTGTGTTCGTCGGGGACGTCACTGTGCAGCTCCTCCAGGACTGGGTTGTGAAGGTTTGTACTGTGCTGGGTGTCATTCAAAATGTTTTTGATGCCTTGCACCCAATGTCGGTTCCAGAACGATACTTTTTTTGATACCAGATGTTTTAGAACCAGTTTTTGAACAACAACAAAAAGTACAAAACTTCTATTTGTCATTTTACCTGTGATTCAATTCAGGGTTTCCTCCACATTGATTTTGTTGTGTTCCTGTCCTTTTGCGCAAATGTTGCGCTGTGCTTTATTTCACCTCGGTGATGTGGTGCCACACTTTATGCTTCTTTGGCATGATGCTAACAAAGGTTAGCGAGCGTCTTTAGTTCACAGCTCTACAATGTGAAAGCCAATCGACAGCAACTTTAGGTCTAGACACACATATGGCAAATGATTATTGACTCGCAGACGCAAAGATTGACTTTCTTGGATACTGAAATTTGTGACAGAAAGATGAAACATTTTTCAACGTCCAAGAGGATGGGAGCATTTCGGTCGGTGCCCTAAAAATTACGCAACATGAAATGCTCCTTTCCCCGTGCTCGACTATAATGTTTTCTTTTGTGCTTTTCAGGTGAACAGTGAGGTTGTGACGTTGCCGTTGCTCAGGGAGCCGTACATCTACGTGGAACGACAGACCAACACCATCTTGCTGAACACCAACATCGGCCTGAAGGTGGGCGGTCTTTTCTTGTTGTTTTTTTGTCTTTTTTTTTATCTTCAGAACACCACTTACGCTGTCACACCCTCGTGGCCACCTCTAGGTTCTGTGGAGTGGACGATCGCACCTGGAGGTGAGCGTGCCGGGCTCCTACAAGAAGCACACCTGCGGCCTCTGCGGGAACTTCAACAACTACTTCCAGGACGACCTGCGCATGCCCAGCGGACAAATCAGCCAGTCAGAGGCCGACTTTGGCAACAGCTGGAGGGTAAAAAAAAAAATTGAATTTGAATTTGAATAAACTTTATTGATTCTCCAAGGGAGAAATTTGTAGGGTCACAGTACCAACAGATAGAAACATCATTATTATTATTATTATAACATAAATATTGGTAAAAAAAATTGGTATACTCCCCATAAATACATTAATAAAAGTGTATAATCACTGTACAATTAAAGTAATTTAGTTTTCCTACAATTAGAACAGATCTCATACATGTAATATCATACTTATAGCAAGGGTCTTGCTCCCAGTTAGTTGCCATCTTTCACCGCCATATTTGTGTGGACAATCCAGACAGCGCATTTGTAATTAGGGTGAAAGCTAGCATCTTCAAATAAACCAACAAAGAAGAAGTTGGACAAAGTATCCAGGTCTGGGCCACTGTAGCTCATGGGCAAGCTCAGGAGGGGAGAGAGAGTGAAAGACGCAATCTAAAATGCGACCACTTGATGTCGCAGTTTCTTCTTCAAAATTTCCAAATATTACACGCTTGACCTTTAATTTCATTGGGTACCGTTAACAGTCTGATGGCTGTGGGTGCAAAGCAGCACACAGTGGAAATACACAGAGAATAAAAGACATCAGGCGTCATTTTTTCCCCGCTCAAACTGTGTTTGCATTCAAGGTTTCAAACGGAAGCCACTCGGTCTCGT
Source organism: Thamnaconus septentrionalis (assembly GCA_009823395.1). Taxonomy (NCBI): domain Eukaryota; kingdom Metazoa; phylum Chordata; class Actinopteri; order Tetraodontiformes; family Monacanthidae; genus Thamnaconus; species Thamnaconus septentrionalis. Next base: position 7,625,410 of record CM020513.1, on the reverse strand, counting down.
CCTGCGTTCCCGGCGAGGACGTCGACCCCTGCAAAGACGCCGGCTACCAGGCGCGGAAAGGCGCTAACGCCCGCTGCCAGGTGCTGAAGTCTGCCGCCTTCAAGCCGTGCCACCGCGTGGTGCCGCCGGAGCCCTGGTACGGCGCCTGCGTCTACGACCTGTGCGCCTGCGGGGCCAACACCGACGAGTGTCTGTGCGACACGCTGGAGGCCTACGCCAGCCGGTGCAGGGAGGCCGGCGTCGTGCTGCAGTGGAGGAGCTCGTCTCTGTGCGGTGAGCTGAGGTTTTGCGTGCTCATCGGTGCTCCGTGACCTGATGTTTGGCTGTTGAAGCCGCGCCGTTTTCTGGTTTCTAGGGCTGGGACGATATGCTTTTCTCCCGATTCGATTCTTCAATGACTTTTCGTTTTTTTTATGCCAATTCGATTTATATTGCGATTCTGTGATATTGCCGATTTTCTCAATTTTTAGTTTGTGTTTTTAACACCATTGAAAAGGTAGAAGGATTATGATTGTATGCAGACTATTCCGGGAACCATATTTCCCCCCAAAAAATACACATCACATGTACAGTAAGTCAGTTTTTAAGATTTATTGAGCAGCAATATATGCATTTGCATGCATAAAAGAGGCTAAAATAAAACAGTGTAGAAAAAAATGGTTTCTGAAACTTTTCTGACAAAATAAACTGCTGGGTTTTTTTTCGCGAAGCAGAGTTGAATAAAAATATATCGCCCTCTGCTGGAGAAAAGTGGTAACTTTTTCCTACCTGGCTTCACAGACTAAAATGATGGTTCGATTTTGAGCAAAACAAAAATCAATTTAAAACTGCGATACTTACTTGAATCGATTTTTTTTCTCCCACCCCTACCAGTTTCACTGCCTGACTGTGTTTTCTCCTCTCTGGCTGTCTCCCTCAGCTGTGGGCTGTCCTGTGGAGAGAGGCTTTGTGTTTGACGAGTGCGGACCTCCGTGCCCCAAAACCTGCTTTAACGCCGACGTGCCACTGGGGGTGATAGAGAGCCACTGCTTCAAGCCCTGCGTGCCGGGCTGCCAGTGTCCCGCTGGTCTGGTCCTGCACAACAACTACTGCATACAGCCAGAAAAGTGTCCCAAGATTATTCACGGCAACCCCTCGTAATGCTCGGAGTTGCGCACTCCGGAGCGGAGCCGTGCACACGCTCACACACGTACACACTCACATGCACTGCCACCTCTTTGTACCCCCCCTAATCCACCCAAGGACTGCACAAGCCTTCTGTTACTGTACACTGAAGTTCGGTGAACCTCCGTAACCTGTGGCTCCGACACATGGACTGATGTGAAATACTTGTGTTTATTTTGTTTTGCTATTTTGTTAAGGTTGTTGAATGAGTCCACACGTGTATGTAGCACTAAATATTTATACTACACAAGGATTTGTGGTTTGAATTTCTACCTTTTTCTCCATGTATGAGATGTTGACCGTGGATTTAAATGAACAGATTTATTTTTAGCACGTTGTGGCGTGCGACATTACAGGAAGCTATATAATCTCAGGTACTCTGACTTCAATAAACAAATGTACTAAATGTCTGCCGTTTTTCTTTTCATTTTATTTTCCTGGTTAAATTCATTTTTCAGAAAGAATGATTATTATTAGTAGTAGTAGTAATAGTAGTAGTAGTAGTACTAGTAGTATTGGTATTAGGATTAGGATTAGTATTACACAGCCACGCTGTCCACTACTGTTCATATAGAAAAAAGTTCTAATGTTGCATTTCTTTAATCTAGTCTCTGTTTTAGTCAATACCAGTTCACTCAAACGTGGAAAGAATTAGTCTGACTCCTTTTAGTCACTGTTTGATAAGGTCTGTTAATAAGTGCAGTTAAAATGCATGAGATACCCAAAACAATAATTCCAGTAATACCTGGGACCCACTTTCACTACTATTCACTTCAGAGGCTGATTGTGTCATGTTTTTTCCCCTGGGATCCAGATCCGCTTGCGATCACTCGTGTTGTTTGGTAACCTGAACCGTGTTTTCTACAGACCAGCTGTCGCCATAGTAATACTTTGCATAATTCAGCAGTGCGCCAACATGGAGTCGGTAAGAGAACGTTATGACTGATTTAAGAGGGGGAAAAAGGGCTTTTGTGTGCGCGTGTCTGAATAGAACCAACGCTGTTTTGCTTCTTCCTTCAGGATTACACCACTGGCCTCTACCGGTACCTGGGCCTGCCTTCCGGAGCGGAGTTCTCCGCTGCAGATGTTACCCTCCTCTACCGCAAGGTGTTTCGCCTCCCCTCCAGCACCGACGAGGCACGTGCAGCCATGCAGAAGGTAATGCAGATATTTCTGTCAACAAGCAGGAAGGAGTCTGATCAAACCTTCACCGTCCATTAACAAACACTTTTTTTTTTGTCTCTTTCAGGCTGCGTTAGGTGACAAAAGCTGGTTGTGTGTTGGTAAAAATGTGTTGGATGTGCTACTGGAAATGGAGAGGGAGAGGGAAAGGCAGGAGAAGGTAGCCAACAGTATCTAGTTATTGCTCCTTGGTAGTTTGTGGAACCTCAGACCAATATTTCACCTGAGCGTGACTAAAAATGTATGTTTGTTTGTTTTTTCTTTCAGCTGTACTGGGACATCCAGCTGCTGAATGCTGGGATGCAGGCAACACCTGTTGATACGGGAAAATCATTCACCATCCATTCTCCTGCGCAGGACTGTGTGTATGACACCCCACAACTGAACGCATGTGAAAAAGCACACAAGACGAGTCTCGATTTAGTGTGTAGAGACAAGTTGGAGGTAGGTGCTCGTAGTGTGGCGACCATCAATCAGCGGCTCTGATGATCGATGCATGTTCTTTTCATGCACAGATGGAGAAGAGGGAGCTTCATGCCATCAAAAAGGCAGCGAGGAGGCTCAAGAAAGCAGCCAGGAACTCCTGGGCCAGGTGAGCATGAACAGCAGTTGAAATGAAATAGTTCAGGTCTTTTATTGGTGAGATTGTATTAGTAAGTTTTTTTTTTATTCTGCTGCTTTTTTCTGATATGTAAAAGATCATTTTTTGGATGCAGAATGTGACTAGGCACAACTTGGGATGTGTGAATAGGACATATGTAACAGCTGAAGTTATTGGAAGATATTTTTTTTACATGTGGAATGTTATATTTCAATAACAATGATGAATACAAGGAATGTAAAAAGTAGAAGAAATGTGAAAGCATTTGTGACCGGCGGCCATGAAAGTATCTTATAAATGTGCATAGTGTGAAGATAAGAAACTGAGTTAATTAACTTTTATCAGGTTCTTCATTAGAATATAAAGTGGCGGAGGAAACCAGTGCATGATTCCACTTGTGATGTGCATATTGCAGTAACCAATTATCTTTTCAGAATAGCCTCCGAGGGCGTCCAGAGTATGTTGCCGCCGTCTCCGTGGCAGGGTCAGCGCCCTGGGGTCGGAGGTCAGGCCTGGGGCTGCATCTCTCCGTCAGACGTCCTCCTGATGCTGGACGTGAAGTACGACGCGGTGACGCACCTGCTCTACGCGGAGATGCTGCGGGAGCACCACAGTGAGTGGTCCGCCACAGACGGGAGTTTTCTCTCCCCGATGTAACAGCCAGGGAGCCAACTCGTAAGTGTGGGTTTCTGGTGAACCGCAGCTCTGACTAACTGGCAGAACATGCTGCCATGGCAACAGCGCCAGGAAGAGGAGGGGCTGGAGGATTTGGCAGAGGAGGCTTTGGAGTCGGCTGACGTGCTCCGTTTTGCTGCGCTGCCGGGAGCCTTCAAGATATGCCGGTAACGGGCGTGCAGAGGAAGACGTGGAAAAGATTTCAATGTGTCGATTTTCGATGTAAATACAGTAATAAATAAGGAGTTAGCGTCTCGAGGGCTAAAAACAATTTGTAACTCTTGAGAGAAGAAAAACAGCAACATTGAGTTTCACACTTTAAAAGATGATAAGCCTGCTCACTAAAGGAGTAATTGAATATTGCACCTCCTACGCAGGGCCGTTTCCTTTAACAGCTGCTCAGAGTTCGAGGAACAGTGCTGGACGGCTGCTTCACTTCTCTGTGACATACATGCGATTCGTCAACGCGAGAAGGAAACAGTGATGATCCTGAGCAAGAGGTAAACTGGACCGAAACTTCAGAAAGATCACCTACGAGGAGATGCTAATAAACTTGAGCTAGATGTAATTGAGGCCTTTTTTGTTAATAATTTGCCTGCCAGGCTGGACGGGGAGAACCTCAGCCTGTTGTGTCTCTGCATCAAGTTGGCTACAGTGAGGGCGCGGAGGGAAACAACCTCCTACGGCGCTCTGCTGGCAGCGCGGCAGTCCTGGGAGACTTGGTACCGCGACGCGCACCGAGCGACAAATGTCTGGTTGGCGTCTGACGATCAAAAGTTTTCACGCTGGACGTCCCCGATCTGTCCGTTCAGGCCGCACGTGAGGAGTCCGTGCAGAGCAGAGCAGGCAGCCTGGTGGCTACACAGCCGAGACCAGCAGCAAAATGAAGACTGCGTTTCGACGTCACCGCCCCAGGTACCGAAGGCGCAGGAAGACGACTGGTGGGAGAGGCTTGGCGGAGCGGCATTTTAATGTCCAAGCAGCAAAATCTTGCCCTTGCATTTCGCCACAGTCGCCGCTGCAGTTGCTGGTGCTGATTCAGGAGCAGGAGAGGATGCAGCTGCTCCAGTTGTTGGGCGGCATCACTCTGCAGGATTTGCAAGAGAAACATCCCAACGCGCATCCCGGAAAGGGTGAAGCTGCCTTTTCACTTGCTGCTGTTTCTTGCTTATTGGTTTCCTATTCAGGATTTACACATTTTTCACGCAGATGACTTGAGAAATGGATGCGTTAAAAAGCTGAGACAGATCCACGCCGACCTGCTCGCACAAAACGGGGCTCGGGAGCCTGCAGTTCATCAACGTGGGCCTAAAACGCAGCCCAGCAACGAGCTGCGGTCGAAGCAGCAGGTGGCGCTCTGCAGCCTGCACCTCCTGGAGGAACTGATGGAGCTCCAGGAGGTCCAAGCTTCAGCGCTGATGCACAAGGTGAGTCAGGGCAGCCACAGCGTCTCGTCCACACGTCCCACACTGATGCACGGCTGCTCCGCGTTTGTCCATTAACCTCCTCCTGCCCACCAGCGTGATCAAACTCTACGGGACGATCACGAATCTGAGCTCAACATCAGCGCTCTCCAGCTCCTCGTCACAGACTCTCAAGGGACTTCAGGCTCTGCAGTCGCTCCTCATCCAAGCGTTTCATCCGACCCCAGCTGCGATGGAGCAGCCGGACATCATGCCAGCGATTGCGAGCTGGTGGAAGTTCTCACCCTGAACTCTGACCCAAGTCCCTGCCGAGGCCTACGTGGTGAAGATGGGAATGACATCTGCACAGGTACAGCAAAACACACATCCGATTGTCCACAGATACTTGGACTCAGCGCTTTACGTCTCTTGCCACAGGTGGCAGCGGAGAGGTGGTGGAGGTCCTGCCCTACCTGGAGATCGCTTGCGGATCGGACACGACGAGCGACAAGCCTCCGAGTCCTTTCAAGGAGGGAGGAGTTCGGCTGGATGGAGACGACAGCTTGGAGAAGCAGGGCTCCCTCATCGCTCTGGCTTGGAGCAAACCGAGAGAGCAAGAGAGCAGCGTGAGCCCCGGGTTCGAAGGTGAACAGACGTCGGTCAAGACGGACAGAGAAGCTCTGACAGCCGCCGCGGTCCAGCCCGAAGCCCAGTCTGCTGCAGAGCTGCGCAGTGCCGTGAGTATCGCTTCAGAATTGTCTAAGGACAACATGCATCCAATTTAAAGGTTAAATGTGTAATATTTGGAGATTTTGAGGAAACAGCAACATCAAGTGGTGCAGCGCTCATTCGCTCACCCTCCTTGTCCCAAGCTTGTCAGTGAACTACTGTGGCCTGCGCACATAAACCTGGATACCGGGTCCACCTCCTTCTTCGTTGGTTTAGTTGAGGACGCGACTGTTCACCCTAAAAACGGCTGGATTGTCCACACCAGGCTTCCTTAGAAATCTGGCAGTGCAAGATGGCAGCTAACTAGGAGCAAGACCCTTGCTATATGTATATTCTGGTATAAACAGAGTCAGTCAAAGTAATATATACACACAACAGGAAAAGAAAAACTTGATGTATAAACAACTTAAAGCATAAACATTTAATTCATATAAGTACTTCTATAAATATAGATAGTACTTTCGAAGTTTGATCAAATTACGATAACATTGTATACTGTTTCCCAACAGATGGCGTTACCTTCATGAATGTATCATCAACAAATGTTGCGGTAACACGTTACCCAAACAGTAGTTTGGGTACACATAAATGTCTACCACTTTAAGCACCTTTTGTAATTGTATATTAACTACAAAGGTAATTGTATAGTATATTAAGCTTTTGACAATATTAAAATCCTAAATTGTTGTGTGGGAAAGGCGGTGAAAAACGACGGCTTGGTGTGCTAGCATGGCAACAGCCGTTTATTACGTGCAGGCACGTAGACTCAACAAAAACCACTGCTTTTTTTTCTTTTGACCAGAAAACCCTTAACGCGTCTCACCACATACTCATTACGCCTTCCACAGGACATACACGGTATAGCACCTTGAACAGCAGGGTGCTGTCTAACATATTATTTGAACCTCATGGATTTGCTGTGCCTTTTCTCTCAAACACCACATAAACGATGCCAAACTTTACACACTGGACCTTTCATTCCTTTTCGCTCATCTTCTCGCCAGTCGACACCAGAGGTGAGGCCGCTGGAGACGAGAGAAGACTGCGACCTCGCCATGCACGCTCTGGCCGCCGAGGCCCTGCAGGGCCTCTCTCCCGATCCTCCTCGGCTTCAAAGGGATGGTAATGACGGCGACCTTTGCTCTGCACCTCTTCATGTGGAAGGACAAGGACTGGAGTTGGAGTTGCTGCCTGCTGGACGGGAGCCACACGGGGAGGTCCTGAGAGACCCTGCTGCTGCTGAGGACAGGAACCGCACAGCTAAAGCAGAAGTAAGTAAACAAGCGGACAAGACTTTGTTTTGCACGATCCGCGCTGAATGTCTCCCTCCCTGTAAAGTTTGACAGGAGCCCTTCAGGGAGGGAGTCCACGCTGATCCAGCCTGTGTCCGCGATGGAGAGGGAGAGGACGATGCGCAACCTGGTTGACATGCAGAGGAAGGTGGAGTGGAAGCAGCAGAGGGGCCGGGAGAGACAGCTGCTGCGGGTGAGAAAACCGGGAGTGGTGTATTCAAGGCAAAGTGTGTAATATTTGGAGATTTTGAGAGGAAACGGCAACATCACGTGGTCACATTTTAGATTGCAGCGCATCTCCCGAGTTTGCCAGTGAACTACAGTGGCCTGGATACCTCGTCTGCCGTCTTTTTGTTGGTTTATTTGAGGATGCGAGCGTTCACACTTAATATTTAACACTATGTATATTGTTGGACACAAATAAGAACCATTCTATTGGTAGGAAAACCACTACACTACACTTTTATGAATGTATTTATGGGCAATATGTTAAGCTTTTACCAATATAAAAATCATAAATGAGCCCAGATTTTACACACTGGACCTTTGGAACAGAAGTAGGCGTTATTGAAGGGTTGAAATAAAGGTTAGGTTGAAAAAAAAAGAGTTGACGCCACCCGTCCCTCAGGTCCAGGAGCGTCTGTCCATCGTCCAGAACAGGAAGGCAGAGGAGGATCTGCTCGGCCTGAAGCACGAGGACAGGCTGAGGCACCTCACGCAGGACCTGCCGCAGGTATGAGAAGTGCACTGCTGGGAGGGAAGGTTTGATGTGGGCATCGATATTCTCCTCGCTGAACCGCTGTGGGTTTAGGAGGACAAGAGCCAGCAGAAGACGGTGGTCAGAGAGAGACTGGAGCAGCTGAGGAGGGAGCGATCCAGCGTCCTGCAGTCCAAACGAGACAGGTGAACACTGAGCTAACCTTTTTTTTTTAACCTATATATATATATGTGTGTGTGTATATGTATATACAGGTACTACCCGAAAAATTAGAATATCAAGTAAAATTTGTTTTATTTTGGCAATTTAACATAAAAGGTGAAACCAACAAATTTCATTGAGCCATTAAACGCAAATTGACATCTCAAGCAGTTCCTTGTTGTAACTTTGCTGATTAAGATTTTCATAAACATTTGATTTTATGTAATATTCTAATTTCTGAGTTTTTGAATTTGAGGGTTTTTTTTAAGCTGCAAGACCTGATCAGCAAAATCCAAAGAAATAAAAAATTGAAATATATTGATTTGCATATTATTAGTTGATATAATATGTCACATTCACCTTTTAAGTTGAATTGCAGAAATACTACAACCTTTTCAGGATATTCTAATTTTCTGGGTAGTACTGTATATACTGTACATATATATACATATATCTGTGTATAGATATACATAGATATGTATATATATATACATAGATGTGTATATACACGTATATATACAGTATATACATACATACATGTATATACGTATTACTCAAATCTCACAAAACTGACGTGGTTTTACAGTTTCAAACCTGGTCTTCTTGTTTGTGTGTTTTAAAAAAATAACATGGCTTGTGGTGGTGCCTTATTAACATACAGGAATACTGCTGGCTTTAAGGAACTCCTGGGTCCAGTGGCTCTGCACTGCAGCGAACCAGGCGATGAAACAGACTGAGAATACCTCCATGCTCACGTCTTTCTTTTGAAGGAAGGGGTTGGACGGTGGAGGAAATAATGATTCATAAAACCCATCAGTGTTAATCTGGGATTATTCCAACCACAAATCAGAAAAACATAAACTCGACCCCATCGTTCACGGCTTTACGTGCAGAAGCGAAAGTGAAAGTGTGTTTGCTTGTGGCCCTCAGACCAATAAAGGAAGAAAAGAACTCCCGAGGCCGTGCTGTGTATTGTACAATTTTAATTATTTCTGACAAACATAAGCATAAACATTAATGGCATTTATCAATGATCCCCTTCAGCCGTGTACATAATATCTCCCCACCCCCGTTGGCCTAAATTACACACACAACAAAGTCGCAAGTGGTGCATGTCTTCCAGTCTACAGAGGTTCCGATTCCTCCCCTCGATGTGAACGCAACATTTACAGAAGAGACACTGGCGGTCAGTCGCATGTTTATCCAACGTGGCTCCGCGAAGGGTGGCTACTGTAGACTCTGAATGCACCAACGGACTGAGGCTGCAGCTATTTACAGATCCACGGGGTGTGGAAATATCTTAACATGTCGGGATTCGGGCTAAAAACTACTAGGTTGGGAGATATGTATGATGCAGAGTTTCGCTGTGGGTCCAGTGAGAAGAGGAAAGATGTCGGCATGGTGGTGTGGGGGAAACAAATTAAACATTCTATTTATTTTTTTTTTTTCCTGTAATTGATCCTACACTCACACTGCAGTCCAACACAAATAAAGCAAAGAGAGAGAGAGCGATAGAGAAAGAAAAAAAAAAAGGAACAATTTATCACCCTAATAAGCCGGAACATTCCACAGCAGCTCACACGCCGAACCACTGCATGTCACACGTACAGAGAAAAAGTACACAAGAGTGTCCCCACGTCAACATGATGACTACAAGAAAAGGATTTAGGCTCAAGTTCTGTTTCAACCAAACCGAGTGTGATAAACAAACAATCCAAACCCAGAAAACATGGTGCTGCACTCAGAAGGGAGGGGGGCAGGGGGTTGAGGGGGAAGGGGGTGGCCAGAGAGGTGACGCCTACAGCCGAACGGCAAGCGGACGAGGTCCCATTTTCAAAAAACGACACTTCACCTTGGAGGATGCGGTGCTTGGCGAAGGTGTGTGTGTGTGTGTGTGTGGCTTCGAGGTGGCACACGCCGGGAAGTGGGGGAGGGGGGGGGGCTCCCGTTTCAAAAAAACAGCGGTGGCGGCAGCTCGCCGGAGCCGCAAAAGATATGGCGTCAGATTCCCGCGGTGGCGGTCCGGAGCCTGGATCTACGTGTGCAAGATCTTCAGCGGTAAAGCAGCATGCACTTGAGTGTGTATGTATGTATGTGTGTGTGTGTCTGTGTGTGGAGACTAAACTACACCTTAGACAAGGCAGTCGACATAATTCATTTTTATTTTATTTTTTTGTAACGTTTTATACACTAGACGCTTCGCAGATGTGGTTTTTTTCTCATATCCCCACAGTGAAAGGTAAAAGCCGAGGATGAAAACGGGGGGAGGGAGGGGGGGGGGGTCCGTGTCGAGTTCAGGCGGCGAACCTCTGAGACTGAGACCATCTTCTGTGCTGGAGGGCCTTTTTTTTCTCTCTTTTTTTTTTTTTTTTTTTTTTTTTGTTTAACTCGATGAGCACGACTGTCCATGAACACAAAAACGCTGTCACACATCCAGCATATCTTTGACTTATGGGCACCATGGAACTGAGGAGGGTGAGTATATATGTATGTCACTGCGTTGGTCTCCTTCTCATGGGATTCGTTAAAAGGAGGGAGATGTGCGTGTACAAGAGTGTGTGTGTGTGTGTATGTGTGTGTGTGTGTGTGTGTGTAGGTATGTGTGTGTCGTCTCAAGTCTCGAATGGTGTTAGCGACAGGACTTAAGCGACGCTCGTGTGTTTTCGATTTTTAAAATGTTTGTGTGTGTGTGTGTGTGTGTGTGTGTGTGTGTGTGTGTGTGCGTTTGCGTGCGTGCGGTGTATGTACGAGTCTCTTGTTTTACTGGTGTGCACACTGCACCCCTGGGCCGTGATGGCCTCCCTCTTCGTCGGAGCTGTCGTTGTAGGCCTCTCTCCTGCCGCCGCCTCCTGACCCTTGACTCCTGTCGAAATCTGTCAGGTCCACTTCCTCGGCGTCGGGGGCGATTACGGGGTTCTCGGCGCGAGCGGGCAGCAAGCACTCCAGTTCCTGGGAGACATTTAAAGTGAACGTTGAGTTTAAAGAGGTCCCAAATTATGCAAGGCGGGGGGGTGGTGGGTTGCTTTACGTTTAGCTTGTCGGCGTCGATCCAGTTGTTTTCCGGGAACTGGACGTCGAACTTGATGTAGAGGTCTCCCTTCTCAAAGGGGTTTCTGTACTGGGGCATCCCCTCCCCCTTCACCATCCGAATGCAACCTGCCGCACAATAAAAAAAACAAAAACACACACACATTAGAAATACAGTTCCCATCATGCAACGACAATCACTGGAGACGGAATCACTGCCTTCCGTTCAAGTCCCCTCTTATCTGTAAACAGACGGATCGGCTGTTAATTATTAATCTTGTTAGCGAACAATCAGCTGACAACGGAGGGGAGGATGATTAGCTTTCCGCTGTTTATTACTGGAGGACTCAGCCGGTCGCGATCCGAGGATCAGCTGACCGCCGGCGGAACCTGCGACAAAAAGAGCGACGCGAGACCCCGCTGGGCGCTCACCTGGCTCGATGATCTTGCCAGGGGGATACTTGACGAGCAGCTGGCGCCCGTCGAGGTGCGCCACCGTCATCTGGAAGCCGCAGAGGGCCTCGACCAGGCCGATGCGCTGCACCATGTGGAGGTCGCTGCCTTCGCGGCGGAAATCCTGATGGAGGAGGGAAACCCCGGGATTTAGTCGACGACGACGACGACAACGACGACGAACGAAGCCTCGCAAGACGTGTGAGCGATGGACAATTGTCGGTCTGTGGCTTTCACCTCGTGCTCCTTCTCTTGCAGGACCAGGACTATGTCCCCTGGCTCGACGCCGGGCGCCTGGTCAGCCTCCCCGGAGAAGGTGATCTTCTGCCCGTGCTTCATTCCTTTGTCCACGTGCACCTCTAGCAGCTTTGTCTCCTTGCACACCTTGTGGCCCTCGCACTTTCTGCAGCGGTCCTTCTCATTGATCACCTCACCTTCGTGCACACAAACACACACACACACACACACGTCAGATATTTGCAGACACCGCAGACACTCTCCTCCTCATCCCCTTACAAAAAAAAACAAAAAAACAGCGAGTGTGTCGATGTTCGTGGTGCGCTACCCTCTCCGTTGCAGTCCGTGCAGACCGACTGCATCTGTTGAACCATTCCGGGGGCCAGCTGTCTGATCATGATTCTCATCCCCCTTCCCCTGCACGCCACACACTTCTGCACAGCTCCTGCTTTACCCCCCTGACTGAAAGCAGTGAAAATAGTGGGGCGTCAGCAACGAAAATTGTTCCTTAATTCCTGATTATTGGATTTGAAAGTCAACTCACCCGTTACAGGCACCACACAGGACATTCTTGCTGAGCTGCAGTTTAGTGGTTTTACCATTGTAGAGGTCCTCAAGAGAGACTCTGTGAGAAGGGAATTATGGGATGCGCTCAAAAACACACCAAGTTGGATGTATAGATAAAAAATAATAATAAATGTAATCATAATAATCATTATTCATTTTTGAACTTACTTGAGAGGATGAACCATATCCTCTCCTCTCCTCCTGCCCCCGTTGCGCCCTCTGCCCTGGCCGCCCATGAACCCGAACAGCCCTCCGCCAAAGATGTGGGAGAAGATGTCATCCATGCCGGGACCGCCGCCTCCGCCCTCCCGAAGCCCCTGTTCGCCATATCGATCGTACAGCTCCTTTTTCTCGGGGTTTGTCAGCACCTCGTAGGCGAAACTTATCTCTTTGAACTGCAGGGGGAGTGGGGGTGGGGGGAACAGATGCAGAACTTACAAAAAAATACCCACAGCAGACAATTGACAAAGGCAGCCACCAGTAGCTCCGCTTTCCATGGAGCTCTCGATAGCAAGATTTGAACATTTCAAATCCCATCTTGTCAAGATGTTCAAAGCTCTAAAACTGCGATCAAGCAGTCACGACCTGTTGGACCTGCATGCCACCGACGTCGTCTCATACCTTGTCTCCAGCGTCGGGGTTCTTGTCGGGGTGGTATTCTTTGGCCAGTTTGCGGTAGGCCTGGAATGGAAGGGAGAGAGGAAATGAAAACCAATATTGGGAACCAAGTTGTGCGAGTGACCTGGGCTCAGAGGGAAATGGGTTTTACAAGTTAAATGTTTCATCTGTGACAAAAACACTCCCAAGAGCTGTAGACTTGATATGCGAGCTCGCTGTCAAAAACACCAGGCCACCAGCGAGAGCATCGCTGTCTCTGACATCTCAAGATGCTCTTCACAAACAATAGAAACACACAGTGAAATGATCTCATTTCAAACATAGCGCAACGCTTACATGCGGTAGATGTTCACCGAGAGCTCTTTACAACTGTAAGTACTCGGTTGTCGCAAGAAAGGTTACTAAGGGAGGGGTCGTGCTGTCTCAAGCCACAAGAAACCGCAATCATCTTACATTTGTAAACGAAATAGCTGAGAAGTTACGTCAATAATACTGTTAATGCTGCCCCAATGTGTCGTTTCTGTCGAATCAAAACGACTGGTTTGAAAGGCGCGTTACGTAAAGGTCACATGTTTGAAAAGTCATGTTAAACGCCTTACATCCGCACATGACAAGAGGCCACTGGCCAGCACAAGTACAACAAGTCGTAGCGGGGCAATTTCCTAATTGAGTTTAGCGAACACAACGACGTGCGTGGTTGCTAACTGCGGTGAGGGTACACTAGTTAGCAAGCTAGCATCGCACATCGAAAGACATTGTTAGCCTTTAAAGAAAAATCACACTAGTGTAGCATTTCATATTGTCAGTTATCGAGGAGGATAACTTCGCCAAACCCATCTACTCTTTGGGGCTACTATAACGCCAAACGCATTAATACAGGTCGAACTGGCGAAGGCTATTTCGTGGAATGCAGCTAGCTTTCGCCTAGTGGCCGGCGTTTATCACACTCGTGGTTGCCGGTATATTCCTGGGGGTTTACACGTCAAAAACACCTCGCTTCGAAACGAATTAATTTGTGGTCTTTGTCCGAATCCGTCCGGTAACAAATACACGAGATATTGTCGCGATAAACGGTTCGCAGCAAATCGTTAAACGCCTTATCTCTCTTTGATAGCCTAGCCACGGGCTGCCGCTGAGCATCTTGAGCTAGCATTCAGGACAACTAGCTCGTGTTAGTGAAGTTAGCTTGTTTTCTAGGCCACATTTCCCCGGTGACCCTTTTCCCATTGTTTACATTTTGTTCCTATCTCGATGCCTCTATCTTTCCTTTCCACATAACTTACCTTTTTGAGTTCATTTTCAGAGGCGGATGGCGATACTCCGAGGATATCGTATAGCTTAGTATCCACAACGTTCGCCATGATGCTAGTCGGCTACACACAGAGACCTTCTGCGGAGGTTCAGCCAATAGGTTGAGCAGAGAGGAGCCGCCGCAAAGATGCACCCGGTGTCACGCTGAGATCGGCGCGCCTGACGAGACGTGCTCGCACCTCGCGGGAGCGCGCAAAGCTGGGGCTTCGTAACGTCGGCGGACATCTGTCTGGTTTCTTTGTGTGTTACCAAACATTTAACACGCTAACGCAATATATAGTTATCAATGTTTCATTAAACTCAGAAGCACTCTCTCGCACTCACTCATTGCCCGGCAGGACCGGAATCACAGTTGCTGGAAAAATACACGCACCCCTTATTGTTGTTTTTGCGACACTTTACATCAAAAAGCTGTTTCTGGCTCTGACTGGACGAAACACAGAAAGTTTGATACCAACCGACCTACTTGATTATTTAACTCTACCATAAACACTCAATAATGACATTTAGAAACAAATATATACACGGACAGTGATGTAAGACAATATGCTCAATTTTATCCTAAACATCAAAGTCCTCTTTACGCAATTGAAAATAAAACAGGTCGCAATTCAAAATGACATTTTTCAGAACACCGCGATCAGCTGAGTGCTTAAAAATGATCACTAAGTACCGTGTTTAACACACACACGGTGTGTTAAATTGTGAGTGAAAACAAAAAAATAATAATGAAGGATATCGAAACGATGCGCTGAAGGGCTACGAAGCTAGAACGGTGCGCGCTCCCGCGAGGTGAGCGCTTATCTCGACAGGCACGCAGTTCTCGGCATGACACTGGTTAGGGCAGTTTAGCAAGTAGATCCTGTCACCAGAGACCAACACACACACACACATCACATCGCCTTGGAAATGTATTTACGAAATGTTATATGTACGAAATGTTTCCAACTGCTGACTAGTGTTATGACAAAATGAGCCACCGAAACGCCCTCGAGCCTGAAATAAAGTGAGGGGACTTAAAAAAAACCAGCTGGACTTCATATTGTTAACCTTTAAAAATCTGTTTCAGATAGAACCTTAATATTCCTACCAAGTCATCGGGGTTTCGACTGTGTAAAAACTCACTGGATTATGAGTGGTATGGCCTGTTACAACCACAAATGACACACACACACACACACACACACACACACACACACACACACACACACACACACACACACACACACACACACACACACACGAAACAGAAAATGATTGCCACATAACAAAGAGCAAAAGTAAAAGTACCAATAGTAACACAATCCAGTATTAGTCTAACAATTTGGAAAAACTGAGAGTGAAATGCATGTATTATTTTAGTATTTTATTGTTTGCATGCATGTGACATTACAGCTGAGTAACTGGTAGCCTGGTTCATCAGTTAAGGCAAATGATCTTATATCACAGGTTTCAGCTTAACGAGGTGTACTTATTAGTATTGCAATCATTTGTTTTTACTGGTCTTTATTCAAAACTATAAATATGTGTAAGTTGTTTATATATATATATATATATATATATATATATATATATATATATATATATATATATATATATATATATATATATCAAGATTCTACCCCCTTTCCGTAAACTGACCTAAACAAGGTCCCTGAACAGATCATTTTGATTATGTCAAATGCATCACTATTATTTACTGTGTGCTCTGCTTAATAGGTGTATGGCTGAGATGGATAAATGATAGATTTCACTGCAATGCAGTGCATACAACCGTCAAATAATGTTTTTTTTGTGTTTTTTTTTTTAAAAAAAAAAACAACACACGTGAGCTTATGAATTCGCGTAAACTTTTATTTTTCAACTAAATTCGGTGTCCGGTATCCGCCATTTTGATTATGTGACCGATTTTCTTAGAATAACTATTTATAATTTGTTTATTTATTTCCATGTGTTTGCCTGTTCCCACACTCGGACAACGTCAACACGGACTGACCACGGTGCCGTAAATGACATTGCAGCCGGGAAGAAGAAGAGAGGAGGGAGCACCAGCGTCGAGCTAACGACGCAGCCGCGTAACGGTGAGCGATGGGCCTGTGGGGAACCTGACGGCCGAGAGTTGCCGAGTTGACCGCGCAGCCCGTTCTGCTTCGACCCGCTGGAGCGATGGACAACAGGTAAAAGACTCTTCCTGTCCTCCGATAGTGGGTGGAGGTGGAGGTGGTGGAGGTGGAGGAGGGTGGGGGGCGGTGAATGACGTGACCGAACGTAAACCCCCGCAGCTGTCACACGGCGGCGGGCTAGGTCCCCTATCAACGAGGACGGCGTTTCGAGCAGACGAGCACCTGACCGCGCGATGCTAGCTCCCCGATTAAACGCCTGCGAGCGTTGGCGATAACGCGCTAATGATGCGGGAGTGTTTAGGGACACGGCGGAGCTGCGCCTTAATAACGGTCGAGGTCGCTTATCTTTACGCACGGTGAGTGACAGCGAGGCGCCGCCGCCGCCGAGCGTGGACTAGCGCACCCGCTGGGTAGCGGTTCGGTCGGTGCCCGGGGGTGGAGGGGTGTGGGGGCGGAGGAGTGCGCGAGCTAAATTAACGCGTATTTCCGTTTTGTGTTTAAGCTAGCTAATTGGTTTGAACGCGGGCCGAGCCGAGGCTCGCTGCTAACCTGTTCCAACTAAGTCCCTCGGCGAGCTACCAGAGACAGCGAACCGTTCTGAAAGGGCCTCTTGTTTAAAAGCTGACCCCCCCGGTTTGCGCTGTCTTGGCATTTGGAATACACGCTCGCGGTTTCAGTTGATAAAAGCGTTCACAATAAACATTGACGGGTCTGCGTCCCTCGTCACCTGTTAGTCTAGCGGTGGTGTGTTTGCGGGTTGGACGCGGGAGTTTGCTCAAATGTTAGTGCAGCTATTTTTAAAAGGTCCTCGAGGAAGACGATAAGCGATTGGCTGAAACGTGTCTTTATGCGTGTGTGACAGAACGTTCACACACCTGAAGTGTGCTAGCTAACGACTGGTGAGAGGTAGAGACGCCCCATCAGCAACTGTTTTTGCATGGGGAGAAACACAGAGCGGTTACGGTAACGTCGTCCTCACGCTTTGCAACACCCCGGGGGTTTGCAACTTGTGGTAACACTGCTAGTCATCAAAATGTAAAAAAAAAAAAAAAAAAATAAAACTCAAACTTGTTTTTTTTCTTTGTTGCGTGTATTGGCACCAAAAGCTTAGTGACCGCCCCCCTCCTCCTCCTCCTCCTCCTCTTCCTCCTCTTCCTCCTTTCTGATGTTCCTCTGTCCTGCTGCGGTTTGATTGACCGCATTGCATGATCTGCAAGCCGAGTCTGATAAATGTCAATTCACAGAGGTGCAGCGCTAACGCGATTAGCTACAGATGCATTGCTTCCTGATCTATGCAGCCCTGGCGCCTACACCTACTCGCAAAGCCGACCTCTCCTCTGCAGGCGGTGCTTTTTAGTCATCCTCTCCTGTCACCAGGTTAAACCCCCTCTCTCCTGGGGTCGGCGTGAGTGACGTGCTTGAGTTCCAGGGCAAATTTGCTGATGCCGACCGACTGACTGTCCAGGCCATGTAAATGAGGCCACAGATGGCTGTCTAGCGAGATCTGACTTCACCCACAAGTCTGTGTCTAAACGTAAGAACCACACAAGCGCCGAACAGTCTATTCCCCCTTTCAAACTGCTGCTGTTACTAATATTTGCATCTCATGTTTCCCTCTGTCCTCTTTCGTATGACAGGTAAGTGAATGTGCCACCAGCCATGTTTTGGAAATTTGACTTGATCACGTCCTCTCACCTTGAGGCGTTGCTGGACAAAGAGGATGTCACTCTCTCGGAGCTCCTGGACGAGGACGACGTGCTGCAGGAGTGCAAGGCCCAGAACAGGAGGTCTCATCACAAGATGTCACATCGCATTAAATGTCTTCTTTCATTAAGCAGGGTCGGTACTGACTCGCACTCCTGCTGCCTCTGGTTTTTGTTTTTTTAATTGGTAGGCTTCTCCAGTTCCTGTGCCAGGACCAGTGCATGCAGGAGCTGGTCCGTATGATCACCACAGAGCCTCCTGCTGGCATAGAAGATATCAAGCGATTCAAGTAGGCGTTTGGGTTGAATTTTTAAATGTAATATCTGAGGTGGAAAGAGGTGTTGTTGTTTTTTTTGCTGTACTACACCATATTACTTACATGCTATTCTGTAGTAAAGATTGTATCTCCGACAGTTGTCTCAGGTAAAATAAATGACGCATTCTCTTGAAACAACCTGCGAGCAGCCACACCTCAGTTCCTCTTTGTCTGTTTTACTTTAACTTTAAGTGTGTGTTTGCCTTTGACCCCATCTGTCCTTTTTAAAACGTCTATTTCCAGGTTTCCAAACATAGCGTGTGAACTGCTGACATGTGATGTGGGAGTGATCAATGATAAGTTGGGTAACGAGGAGCCTCTGCTTGAAACTCTGTATGCCTTCCTGGAGCAGCCGTCCCCGCTGAACCCCCTTCTGGCGTCGTTCTTTAGCAAGACTATTGGGAACCTCATAACACGCAAGACTGAGCAGGTGATGCGCTAGCACGCCGTCGTGCAAACTGAACCAATGGGCTTCCGACACGCCGCTACTAGAATTCACAAAGTCAGAGGGGGTTACTTAAAACAAGACCCTTAAAACCATGAGGAGTATTTAGTCTCTGAAAGTCTCTTTCAGAACAAGCACTGACCACGAGTGCACAATGTTTCCTGGAAGCATATATTAGTAACTAACAAAGCAAGACTGACTCAAGTCTTGTCATACATTGTTGTTGTTTAGATATAAAATGAGCTTTGGATTAATATTTTTTTCGTCCATGTGACCCAGCTTCTTTTTTTTAAATGACTTTCTTCATGTACTTCGACTTCAGCTGTGCATGTTGTGCTGCACACAGCTATCAAACGTTTTCATTTTTCTCTGACGGCTCGTTTCCCTGCAAGGTGCTGGGCTTCCTGCGTCGGAAGGAGGGATTCCTCTGTCTGGTCCTCAAACATATCGACACGTCGGCCATGATGGATGTGCTGCTGAGGCTCATCAGCTGTGTCGAGCCGCCCCCACTTCGCCTGGAAACACTCACTGTACGATAGAAACGGTCACGCACTTGCGCGTGCTTACGCATTCCACACAAATGTCGTTCTTTGTTTTAATGTGAGTTTTTTCTTCTTCTTTTTCCCAAACAGTGGCTGAATGATGCCAAGCTCGCACAGAGACTCATAGAGCTCATCCACCCTGAGAGGGATGACGAGGTTGGACACTGCAGCATTTTAATAAAAAATAACCAAAAAAAAAAAAAAAAATCAACCGCAGCCTTCGCACACAGTTGAATAACTGTGAAAAAATTCTGTTGTTCATGTTTGTCCCTTTCACTCGCAGCGGCAGTCCAACGCGTCCCAGACTTTGTGCGACATCATTCGGCTGAGCAGAGACCAAGCCAATCAGCTCCAAGAGATGTCTCAGCCTGATCCTTTGCTGACGGTGCTGGAGTCGTGAGTCAAACGCATTCATGTACACACACACACACACACACACACACACACACACACTCTGTGAAGATGTTAGTAGCAATAAAAAAAAAAAATGACACGCTGTCTGCGTTCCCGCAGGCAAGAGTGCGTGGAGCAGCTGTTGCAGAATATGTTTTCTGGAGAGAGAACCGAGAGCTGCATCGTGAACGGGATCCAAGTTCTCCTCACGCTGCTGGAGATCAGGCGGCCCGTGTGAGTGTGAGAGAGCGATTTGAAGTGGCGCCGTCCGTTTCTTAAGAGATTCGGCGTCGTTTCTCCTCCTCTTGACTTCCCTCAGACTGGGCTCCCTCTAACCGCTAACTGCATTTCCCATGAACTGCTCCGCCAACAGGGTGGACGGCGTGATGGATGCTCAGGGCTTCGAGAGAAGCTACACCGTCAACAGCAGCATCTTGTTGGCCATCCAGCCGCACCTGACGCACTTCCACCAGCTGCTGCTGGAGCCACCAAAGGTAAAAAAAAACAAAATAAAGTAAATCATCTAATAAATTATCTAATGTTATCAAGCACATACTAATTTTGCAGCAACCGTGTATGATTCCCTTCCAGTGAATACAACACTACACACTGAAGCTATACAAAATGTTTTGCTGTTTTCCTACCTGCTCTTGATGCTTCCATATTTAGCGAAGCCCCATGCTTACGTCTTTGGGTGTGCTGGAGGAACCACTTGGGAACACGCGCTTGCACGTTGCTAGACTGGTGGCGTCCCTGCTGTACACCAGCTCCTCCAGCCACGCCGTGGTAGCGCAGGAGCTCTGCCGACTCAACACGATGGACCTGCTCCTGGTGAGCCTCGGCAGGCGGCCGCACGCTGAGTGCAACATTTGACATTTGGGTGGCAAAATTATTTGTTTTGGGTTTGTTTTTTGGGTTTTTTTCAGGATTTGTTTTTCAAATACACTTGGAACAACTTCCTCCACCTGCAAGTGGAGCTCTGCGTCGCCGCCATCCTCCGCCCCTGCGCTCACGAGATGCGGCTGCAGCCGGGTTTAGTGGCCCAGGACAAACTGAAGCCTCCTCAGGATGCTGCGCCCGACCAGTCTGCGGCTGAGACCCCCTCCGAACCCGCTGTCACGCCTGAAAACACTGCACACAGTTTAATGGTGACTCATGTACGTGTTATAGTTTGTTTTTTTTCTCCCAACCCCCCGCTACTTCCTCATCCGATATTGATTCACTGACCAAACGTTTGTCTCCTAGTTGTTCCAGCAGTGTCACCTCGTCCAGAGGATTTTAGATGCCTGGGAGGAAAACGATAAAATTCAGTAAATGAACCTTTAATACGCAAACCTTCACGTTTCTGCTAATTGTGGTGATGTACGGGCTTCCCTGAGTGTGGCACACCTCTGCTCAGGATTGCCGGTGGCATGAGAAGAGGCTACATGGGACACCTGACAAGGATTGCCAACACAATAGTTCACAACCTGGAGAAGGGTCCAGTTCACACACAGATCAACACCCTGATCGCAGGTGCGTACAGTGGGGAAAACTCGCTGACGTGAAAGTAACTCAAGTCAACTGAAGCGTGACGTTGTTTTTGTTTTTGGGTGCAGAGCTGCCAGAGGACTGCAGGGGGCGCTGGGTGACCTTTGTAGACCAGACTCTGTCAGAGACCAACAGGAGGAACACTATAGACTTGGTAACCATGAGTGTATTCTGATTAAAAAGTGGATGGAATTCAAAGCTCTGAAGTCTTTTCTCTGTGGTCTCCAGATCGGCAGCGGACACCCTCGCCCTTGCTCGGAGGATGATATGGAGAGCCCCTTCCCTAAAGAGCTAACACTGCAGCAGGTGCGTCTGCACGCGCTCACCTCCAAAGGCCTCTATAGTCGGAGACAGCAGCGACATTAATATATTAACATCAATCCCTGGCCGTGTTTCAGGCTTTCTCAGACTACCAGATCCAACAGATGACCGCCAACTTTGTGGACCAGTTCGGCTTCAATGACGAGGAGTTCACTGATCACGATGACAGCATTGGGTAAGTGGCTGCACGAGACCTTCTTAAAGGTGGTCAACGATTGTTGTCATGACACGGTCGAGTGTCCTCTGTCCTTTTGCAGGGCGACTTTTGACCGAATCGCGGAGATCAATATTAACATCGACGCAGGCCAGGACACAGTGAGTCTTTATGAACTTATTTGTCATATAAACTGTTTTCTGAACATTTTCAACTGTTTAAATTTCATTGCCGTAGCAAAACCAGTAGGAAGAACTTGCGAATCTTGCATAACTTTTATCCGCCATGGTCGTTTTTTGTCAAAAGTTGAAGCTGCATGAAAACTGCTCACCAGCTTTGATTTGATAGAGACGCCTTTCGCTGCTCCTACACTCTGAGTCTGACCTATCCTGCAGACCGGCAGGTTTATCTTCATTACGCTACAGGCATGCGAGTCATTGGTAATATAAAAAGCAGTGATTGATTTATGTTTAAGGGCAGGCCTCATCCTCCGAGTTGTTACGCCGCATCATGAATATCGACGTTCTCTCACTGAACTCGTCCGCTCTGTGAGTTGCAGGCCAACACGGCTGCTTTCGAAGCCTGCTCCAAGGAGAGGATCCAGCCTTTCGACGACGACGAAGAGGACATCTGGGAAGAGAAGGAAATCAAATTTGCGACGCAAACCAAGTCGCGCAACAGGTCAGGCGCGCGGCAGCCGGGGAAACCTCGGGCAAGAGTTTACATCAGCGCAACCCGCCAGATTAACTCCAAAATGTCCTTTTTTTTTAATGTTCAAGGTTCGGTGGATCACAACCATCCCAGAGCCAAGCAGCCAGTCAGGCCTCCGAGAGGACGGCGGTGCCCGGGACCGAAACCGCTGCTGGAAAAGCGGAATGTTTCTCCGAGGAAGGAGATGATTCCAAAGACTTTGATCCCTTCTTGAGCCTGGGGGAGTCTGACGCAACCAAGTGTGAGCAGGAAACATCAGCGCCGCTTGTTATGATAAAAGCAGGTGTTGAGCCGCCGTCAAATGTGGAGTTTACATCTGCTGCATTTTTTTTTTGTTTTCTTTTCTCCTCCTCAGGCTCCGGCTGGGTTGCCAACTTCGGGGAGGTGAACTCCAAGGCTCCTGCGGCAGGGGTGGGCTTCTCGGCCTGGGGGAGTCCCGACTGCCAGCCGGCCGCCACAGAGGTGGAAGAGAAAGGCTGGGCCAAGTTCACCGACTTCCAGCCTTTCTGTTGGTGAGTGTCAGTGTGTGAATATCAAGTTTGACTAGATCAGGGGTCGGCGACCTTTACCAGCCAAAAAGAGCCATTTGGAGCCGTTTCCCACTGAAGAGAAAACACTGGAAGCCCCAAACAGCTTTCGACATTTAAAATGAAATAACACTGCATATAATGTTTTTTTGGCTTTATGTTATGTATAAGTACACCAATAAACTATAATGCGTTGCAATTATAAAATAAATGAACAGCTAAAATACTCAATTTCTGCTTGAGTCCTTCTTGTGCCTATGAAAAAAATGCCAAACTTGAATCACCCACTGGCAGCAAACTGTGCCCATCTTTTCCGTGTGCCGTTACCCTTGTACTGGCGCGTGCAGTCAGCTGTCAGCCTGAATCATAAGGATCATTTCACTTTCAACGATGTAAAAATATGAATGTCTGAAAAATAACAGGCAATTAAAATATTTCTCCTACTTGGTTGATGTGATTCCTGCTCCCCGAACCTCAGCGTGCAGCGTCTGCACATCAGGGCCGCATGATGTCACTTTCATCTTCACACAGGACCGTAAGCCGTCTTCTGCGAGGCGCGCTGTTTGTTTTTAATAAAGTTCTTGTCGGAGAACACCTGCCCACGCACGTGTTTGGATCCAAACATCGACAGGACTCCGAGCGAATAAAAATGTTTTTCCTGAGTTTTTCCCATCTGACGGACTTCTGTGTCCTCAGCTCTGAGACTGGCCCCAGATGCAGCTCTCCTGTGGACTCGGAGAGTAGCTGCACTGACGGGACCAACCCAGCTCAGAACCGTAAGTGACTGCAGAACGTTTGCCGGTAAATGTCCTAGCGATTGATGAACCTTGCAAGCTTTTTTTTTTTTTAAAGTCGTTCCTCAGGCTTCAGCGTTGAAGTGACTGTCATGTGACTGTCTGCAGCGTGCGTGTGGAGCGTGTGCGTGGCGAGGAAAGCGCCCCTGGTGGCCTCGGACAGCTCTTCGTCCAACAGCTCGGACAGCGACGACGAGGAGGCCAAGAAAGATCCCTCGTCCGGTCAGACCGTCACCACGGAGACGGTGAGCACGGTGGCCGGCAAGGAGACCATCCGACTCACTGTGGACACCAAAAACGAGAGGGCGGTCTTCAGCAGGTACACACACACACACACACACACACACACACAAACTGTGATGTACAGTTGGTTGACAAGGGCCTTTTCCTCTTCCACTTTCAAGTGTATTTATAGAGCCCTAACTTTCCCTTTCCTGTTCCAAGCGTCGTCCTGTACAACTTGACTTCCACTTCCTGTTTTTCTGCCCGTATTCCTCCCCATCATCCTTTTCCTATTCCCTCCTTTCTTATCTCACCTTGACTTCAGAGTATTCAGACCTGCAGTCAGACGGTATGTTGATCTCAAGGTCCCCTGCTCTGGAGTGTGGAATGTTTTGACTAAGTTGTATGATGGATTTTGTGTTCTAAGAACAAGAAAAGACCATGATTAAAACAGTTCTGTTTGCTTGTTGCATTGATATTCTATATTGGGATTTGTCTAAGGCCTGGTCCACACAGGAACGACCTTTAGGACCAGCTGGACCACATGGTCCCGGGGGAATGCTGTGGACACAACCTTACAGTCATTCTGAATTTGCTTTGTCCAGTAAAAACAAAACAAAAAAAACCCTAAGGAGAATAGAAAATAGTCTTAGATGTTGAACCCATAATTTCCCTGCAATTTCATTGCCTGTATCTGCAGAATAGACCAGCGACATGACAGAATCATCACATAAAGGCCTCCTGCTCCTCCCCCCTACAGGATAAAAGATGAAAATTATTATTGATTTTCATCGAGCAAATCCCACTCCACAGTTAATAATACACGCACACGCACACACACACTCGCACACGCACACCTACCTCTGCGGTCCAGCCGATCGGCCTCCTGCATGGACCAGGCGTCTCCATCACAATCAAAAATGGCTCTAAAACCAAGAAGACATCACGATCGCCAAACACTGGTCTCAGCCAAACACCCCCCACTCCCGGCATGAACGGAGTTCTCAGCATTTCAGAGCCTTCATTACACTGTATTTGTTACTTGTATATAATGTTTTTTTTTTTGTTTTTTTTTTGCCTATGCAATTAAATAGCAACGAGAACAGTGTGTGTGTGTGTGTGTGTGTGTGTGCGTACTTGTGAAGACGATGACGTGATGTGATTTATTTATTTTATGTTCAGAGCCCCCCCCCCACATTACTAACGTCATCGCACAGATAACAACGCAGCCAACTGAAGCCGCCAGCAGTCCGACGTTCTAACAACGCAGAAGACACCTCTGAGCATGCCACAGTAACAGACATCATGCCGCAGTAACAGACAGTAACAGACATCATGCCACAGTAACAGACCCCGGAGTAACGCACATCCCCAGATTAAAACAAACTCACCCGCCTCTTTTGAAGTCCGTCCCCAGTCAGCAGCACCACGGTGCTGGCCGGAGCCGGAGAGCAGCTGCATGAGTTTGTTGACGGGAGGGCCGGGCGGTGGGGGTGGGGGGTGGGGATGGATGTAAGATGCGGCCGATGACACAACCAGGACAGAAACGAGCATCTGTCTGCAAGTTCAGGTGACGGTCTGTGGGTGTCTGGTCTAGTTTGTTTCATCTACATTCTTTTTTTTTTTCTTTTTTTCTTTCTTTCTTCCTTCGCAGCGACGCAGCTAAGGTCCCAGCAGAGGGAATCAACGTCAAAGACGGCGAAAAGGAAAAGAAAAAGGAGCACGGAGACGAGCCCAGCCCGGCCAGCGCCAGTCTGAGCACTCAGCCGGCTGCTCTGACTCAGTAAGAGTGTGTGTGCGTTTTCTCTTCTTTTTCTGTCGCCTAAGATCCAGAGCCCGAGGTTCCTCCAGAGGGACCTCGGGCTTTCTGTCAATTCTGACGTTCTAAACCAGGTGTGGCCAAACTGCGGCCGTTCAGCTTCTTAATCCGGCCGGCCAATCTTGAAGAAATTCTATTAAGTAGTAAGCTGGTCATAAAATAGCTGTATTTCCTCCATCTTTTCAGTGTGATAAGAGTCATTTCAATAACATGACCTGTTTTGTGGTAACTTTGTTTTGTTTCCTGCACATCCCCTCATACGAATTTATAGACCCCTCTGTCAAATTTTAGAAGCCATTGTGGCCCACCAGTCAAAAGGTTTGCCACAGAGGGGCTGGATGGATGGATGGATGGATGGAGTGTTATGGTGACCCACCTCATAGGAGAAAGAAATATATCATGGGATGTGTAGGAAACTTGCTTTAATGTCAATTGAAAATGAACAAAAGCGTTTGTGACTCGTAATGACTCTTAAAACACTGAAAAAACTTAATGAAATGCAGCTATTTTATTACTTTTTCACTATTAATATAATCTTTTCAAGTTCGGGAGGGGTCAGATTAAAAAGCGTAAGAGGCCCCCGGGCCTTAGTTTGCCCACGCCTGACCTAAAAACTCAACTTTCTCCTGCGTTGAGTTGCGGCAGCTCCCCTCCCGAGCAGACGCCGCTTGCAAATGAAGACATGCAAATAAAGACGGCCGGCGTGGAAAGGAGGAGCGCCAACGGCGAGAGAGTTTTAACACGGCCGTGTTTGTCTTGTGCCTCGCAGACAGAGCCCGCCCTCCGCCAACGGGCCGGCCTAACAAAGCGGGCCCGCGGGTGCGCAAACACATCCCGTCCATCTCGACGTGCAGCCACGACGCCCCTCCCACCGACCCCCTGCTTCCCGCAAACCCGCAAACCCCGCGACCCGCCGATGACGCACTTTGTTCTGTTTTCCGACGATCGCACTTCTACGACGTCATCGCAGGCAAATGCTTCAAAGAGGAATGTGTTGAAAGCATTTTTTCTTTTCTTACCATGCTAGAACTCCCTGAAAAGCAAATAGTGTCGGGCGCGAACCCTTTTTTTCCCCCCCGAAAGTGTGATTCTATCATCCGTCTGTCGCTCAAGCATCAACTGAACTCACCAGTCTTTGGTCCTTCTTTTAAAAATCAACATTTTCCAAACTGATGTTTGCCTTTGGTCGGACCTGGAAACCCCTGATTGTTTGAGCGCGTCGGCACCCCGCAGGCGTGGAATCACCACTTTTCTTTGCAGAAAATTTGACTCTTCACAATCGGCTAAAGAAAGAAAGCTGTTCAAACAACACACAATATTTGCAAAAGCCAACGTTCTTGTGCAGCCCGCCGCCATTCTCTCTCAAACATTTACAGAGTACATTATCAGGTTTTGACAGTGCTAACGCGTGAGTGATTTTTCTGTTCTTTGCTTTCCTTTTAATCACGCGCCACCCAAACTGCTTCTCCGTCCGATTTAACGTCTTCTCCTCACGCGCACAAAAGCGAACTGAAGAAGTTGGGGCCTCGTTTTGAGTGGAGCGTCCACGTAGTTTCAGAGGTCGGCGCGTCACCCTCGTGATCCATGTGTGTGCGCGGTTGCGCGTGTGTGTGTGTGTGCGCGCGAGTCTGAGCTCTGCTTTGACGCGCAGAGTGCATTCTCAGGTCACATGAGAGGTGTGCGTACAAGAAGGAAGCGCACCTGCGTCGCACAGACACACACACACGCCGTCGTCTCCCACACACACATGCGTACACGACTCGCAAAAAGGACAAAAAAAAAAGGCCAACCCCCCCCCCCTAAGAAGACACAGTGATGATGTGCACGTCCCAGTCCATATCGCCCCTCAGAGCTGTTTCAATGTAATATTGTGAAATTTGAACCTGTATTAGGTTGTGGCTATTCTTGGTAACATGTAAACGTAATATCAATGTAAACAGTATATATATATATAAATATATATACATTATATCTATTTTTGGAATAAATCCAATGTAACAAGAGGAGGTTGTTTTTGCAGGATGTGATGCGGATGTGTGCGCGTGTGTGTGTGTGCGCGTGCGCGCGCGTGCGTGTGTTGTACTGTTGAAATGAGGCAATAATGACGTCTGTGTTTCAGTTTCTACCCCAGCATCAGCTCCTGCTTCTCTGATTCATGTCTTCTACATGTTAAGTGAGCGTGCGTGCGGTGTGATCCGCACGTCTGTAGGGTGGCGTCCGTGTTCCACCGCACCCAAAGGACAATTTTGATTGCTGAGAGCCTGAGTTCCTGTTTGAACGGATCAAGTCTAAATAAAAAAAAAAACAACTTGTTTTTGTTTTTAACTTTTGCTTTAAATCCTCATTACTGGAGGGAAGTTGCAGTTTTTGTCACAACTGTAGTCACTTTAGATGGGAGGATTTCAAGGTGGATGTGTGTTTCACGTTTGAAATTTCAGCGACCTAGCTGCATTGCAATAGTAATAATTGACAAACGTTGGGCTGTTTGAGTTCATCGTGTCGGGCTTCGGAAGATTGGCGCTTACATTTACGCTGTCCCTGAAAGTTAGACAATCATCCTGTTCTGCAGCTGCGGAAGTTTTGCGCTGGATCCGTGCCAAAACTTTTAACGCGACGTGTTTACACGGGCCAGCGATGCGCTGTGGCTGTAAAATGCTGAGCGCTTGATCCTGTTCACATTTTCCAGTTGCTTAGTGCTGCGTTTGCAGTTTTTCGTCCGTGTCTCTCTAGTGAGCCGAAGGTCTTTCCACTCGCCTTTCATTTGCACCCACCATTTCATTTTCAGATGATTATTTTTCCCCATCTCGTGATTGAGGTGGAGGAAAAACCTTGGCTAATTAAATGCCGCCTAAGTAAATAGATCTGCTGAAAATGGCTCTGTTTGTAGCCTCCTGCTGAAATGGAAACTTAATCCTTAGTCCTTCCCATCCTTGGAATGGTGGACAGAACCAACCCCAGGTTGGGGGTGTTGCCACGAAATAATTGTGACGTATCAGTGCCCTTAGTGACATCACAAAGGGCTGTGCATGGATTAAGTTGTAAAGTATAACCAAGAGGAAAAAAAATATTGTTTTTTTGCCCAAATGATTATTCTTTTAACATCACAGTTTAAAGTTTACCAGCCATTTAAACTTAACTCAGTTTAGCAAAGAGAGCAAAAAGTCCTTTTAGAGTTATGAGCTTAAATTCCAAAGCAGTGTCAATCAATCGGTGACCTTACCGAGGCTCACATGAAGAGTGGCTAATCATCGGTTGTTAGCTTCGGGAGTGAAAATGCTAAAGTGATCTCTCTCCTGCACCAACCTCCAAGTTTACCAGAGAAACAGATGAACTCCGAAGACCCCAGTTGTAACCTAGAGCAGAAACGTCTTTTAACTTTGTACTGAGAGTCACATTTTATCTTCCTCCTTGTATCTCTCGGTGACTCTCAGCTGCATATACTGTATGCCTGATGAACAATGTGCTTTGATATGTTTTCCCTATTTATTATTTTCAATGCACTTTTAGCAAGAAGCACTTTTGGTTTGGTTTTGGTGGCGCTCGTCGTCGCTACATGAACCCCGCCCCCCTCTCTCAGAGAGGTGGGACTGACTTGGGCTCGTGAGTCATGTAGATACTTATCAAGTACTTTGCTTTTGGACTCTACTTCACAGTGCATCCCTCCACCCATAAATCTTCATGTGTGGGGGAGCCGCCGTTTCCCGCCGTACATCTTCTGATGTACAACGTCTGTCTTTGTTCTTCTAGTTATCAGTTGTAGGGCAGGAAGCTTAGACGTCAAAAGCTTTGAAGATTCCTGTTAGGTCACAACTGTGTTTCTCCTTTTTATTCATTTTGCGCTTTGAGCTGTTTGATGCAGACAGGGGGCGCCGGGTCTAGTCAGGGTTAGAGCAGGTTTACAGGGCTGCTTTGTTGTTTTTGTCGAGATCAGAGCAGGTCATAATCCCCCGTCTCTGCCTCTGATCCACTTTTTTTTTTCTCTTTTTTTTTTTTAAAGACTGTGATTGTCTGTTTTGCCACCTTGAAAGTTTGGCGTGGGTGTGCGTGCAAAGTAGCTACGGGTATGGTGTGATATGCATTAAAACATGAGGCACAGTAAGTCGTACTGAAGTGCCATTACATTTCGCACCTTGGCCTCATTCACACGAAAGAGCGTGTGCCACAGCGCGCGTGCTAATGCTAAAGCCGAAAGAGTGGCCGATACGTTCATCCTTCAGAAATAAAATCCTGATCACAGTGTGTGTGTGTGTGTGTGTGCGCGTGTGGGGGAATGTGTGTGTTGTACAATGCCTTTTTTTGTAGTGGACTGATGCTGGTGTTTTTCTTTTCTTTTTTTGTTTTCATTTAAAGAGTAATGTGTCTGTTACCTGTTGTCAATTTAGCCTGTACATTCAGATATGATCCTAATAAATATGTACAACCAGAAAGCGCCGCCTCTGTGTGCGCGTGTGTGTTTTTCTCACGCATCACACAAATACACTTAGAGTGCCACGTGGGGTTTTTTTTTTTGTTTGTTTTTTTGCAGGCATGTTTACCATTAGGGCAGATTGCAGCGAGTTCATTATGTCACGTCCTGGTCCTTTACTGGACGTCTACTGCACATGTGAGCCATGTAAACAGTACTACACCCTGTCGCCAGCTCCCTCCCACCAATGCAAATGCCGGCCTCACACAACTGTATGTGGGGGAAAAAAACAAATGGAAACTTGATCGTTTATAACACAAAACTTAACTTGGCTTTGTTAAAGGGGGGATGGAGTTAGCTGGTGAGCAGAGAGAGGATTAGATGGAGAAAGATGATTTTCTGTTGTGTTTTTTTTTAAGTGGCATTTTATATCACAAGTTGAAAATCTAGATAAAGGATACACACTCAGTGTTGAAAAGATCTTGAATCAGAATGATGCAATAGACAGCTGATGACACAAACAAAGACACACTGGAGTCAAAATTCCTTGTTTACGTGAACAAACTTGGCCACAAAGTGGATACTTGATTTCATTTTTAAAAAGAGAGAACATTTTCTAGTCAATTCTGACCGGGGTGCGCCAGTGGACTCCCATCTTTGTGGGTGTGTGTTCGTTCTTTGGCCCAGATTCATCATGTATGCCAACGCATTCATGGAGCTCAGGTGGAGAAACAAAACACACCTGCTGCTGCGCACTACCTCTTCTTCCGCTTTCCAGGAGGAAGGAGGCAGGCAAAAGGTGTTAAGCTTTTGCTCTACGCCACCGTGTGGGTGTGTGGGGGTGTGTGTGTGTGTGAACAGGAGAGAAGAGGTGGGATTTATACTCTGTACCAGCGTGGGTTTATGTAGTGGAGAAACCTGCCCGTCCGCTCAGAGCTCAGAGAGGAGGAGCCTTAGGGGCGTGAGTGTGTGAAGTCAGGACAAAGAAGAAACACACACCCACACAGACACACACTAGATCAGATCAGTGGGGAGCGACAAAAAAAAAACTGGGAAGAGCCGAAGAACATCGGTACAGACCACCTCCTTAGAAAAAAGAAAAAAAAATCCCAAAACTTGAGGGACTACTTTTTTTTTTTTTTTTCCCTCCTCCGCCGGACAGAAGCCGCACAGCAGCTGGCTCCCAATGGAGTGTGTGTCCGGACAGCGGCTCCTCGCATGCCGCACGTAGTGCGCTTGGGATGGGAGAGTGGCTCCGGTCTTAGCTCTGCGCCATGGGGGGCTGCCACAGCTACCCCTCCGCCGCCAAGACAGACGGACACAGCCCGCAGCCGCCGGACCTCGCCGGCGGCGACAAAGTGTAAGTTCACGACGGAGTCCTCCGCCGTCCGCGCTTTTCTGCGCTGCCCTCACCCCCCTGAAAAAAAAAGAAAGAAAAGAAAAGAAAAAAACTCGCTCGCAATCTTGTTATTTTTAGCACATTTCGGGAGGCTACGCATGGAATGTTCCGCCAGATAACTGTGCGTGCGTGCGCATGCGCCTTACATACTTGCACGATGGCATCAGTAAAGGTGGGTTCCGCCCTCCCAACCCAACCCAACCCCCCTCCCCACCACCACCACCAACCCGGGCCGGGCAGCGCGACACGCGACGTAGAACGACTGTACAACTTTTTCTTTTCTTTTGCCCGCCCCCCCTCCGGCGCTTGTTGTTGTTGTTAAGTTCGCCCACATGATGGGAGGCTCCGTGTGTTTACACCACAAACACAACTTTCAAAGTTCGCTGTGGTTTGCGTGTTTGCCGACGAGTTGTAGTCAAGAGGCTGTAAATGATTTGATGCCACGGCGCTGGACGAGAACAGGATGTCACACAGCAACAGTTCCCTGTGAACCACTGCACCTCCGCACTGTTACTGTTTGCATTCTTCTGACACTGCCCCCCCCACCCCCCCCCTTTTGTGACGTCACATGAACTTTTTTTTTTTTTTGGGACAAAGAGCTGCTGTTTCTAACATTCAACTGATCTCTTACACACACACACACACACACACACACACACACACACAGGGGTGAGTGGAAGCCCAGAGGAGGACGTTGGTGTTTGCCTTATCGCAGCGGGGCAAGGTCACACTGTGTAAACCCTCAGCTGCTGCTGCTGCTGTGTGTTTGTATGAGTGACAGTGTGTGTGTGTGTGTGTGTGTGTGTGTGTGTGAGAGAGAGAGAGAGTACTGTATGTGTGTGCCCAACATGACAGCTGCTCGATTCCGCTTCACTTTGAAGCTCCTACATTATCCCCAATTTCAAGTCCCCATTATTTTTTTTGTCCCACACTCCAGTGAAGTCACATCAGAGAATCATTTATTGAAAGTAGCTCTATACATGTCTGGAAATAGCACATTTAGCCCTCTGTTTGCAGCATCCTTTAAAAACAATCTGCTCCTGCTACAACTGTTGCTTTGTGGGATTGTTGTCCGGATGTTTGGACGGAGATTTAAAAAAAAAAAAAACAGGTCAGATTGAAGGAAATGAAGCGATGCGGTGAACCAGGCTGGGAGTGGCCTTTGTGACATCACAAGGGGCTGACTTCCTGACGTGAGCGTTTTAGCATACAATCTCCGAAACACGTGGCTGGCGAAAGAAATAAATGATAGACTTTTTTTCATGGCTGGCTACAGATTCATGTCAGAAAACACTTGTAAAGTCGGCCTTGTATAACATGGCACCTGAAACAGCAGTGGAATGATACGTCTGTGCAACAAGCACGTTTCAATGTAACACAATGACCTGTGACCTCCAGGCGACGGTGAGAACAGGACAGGTGTTTGGCCGGTTTGTTGACAGACTCTTCCCATAAGAAGAGAGCAGGACCAGTTTGAGGGAAATGTTTGCATACTATAGCAAATTTCAAAATGTCCCCTATTAAAAGCCATTCCAGGAAAGACGAGCTGCGAGAGAGGAAGTCACGAGGCCGTCGAGGTTCTCCTCAGCCTGTTTGCATGAAGTCAAACCGCGTTGCAAAAACTTTGACCTTCTACTCCACAAACACCATTCATCACTTGCACTCGCACTTCCTGCTACTGCAGCACCTGTAGCTGAAGACCTTCACTCTGTACCCAAGTTTGATAAAGGGTTCTGTCAGGGCTCAGCTTAGCTGCCACCTGCACCGTTAGTTAGTCCTCCTGGTGGGCCAGCAGAGGTTCAGAAGATCAGCAGCAGCTCTATTAACTGTAATTACACTGGCTCTCAATTGGCTGCCCTCATAACATTAACTGCCGCTTTATTGGAAGTACACGTCGGCAGTTTCAGCACCAATTTCCACTTGTGTGTGTGTGTGTGTGTGTGTGTGTGTGTGTGTGTGTGTGTGTGTGTGTGTGCCTAGCGAGCATGGCGGAGGGCACGCACAGAGTGTTATCTTATAGCCGCAGCAGCCGTGATTAATCCGCCGACCTATCGATCGCCTGCACCCCCCGCCGTATTTTCCGTCCTCCCCCCACCCCTCCCGTCTCCTCCTCCTCCTCTCCGCCCCATTAACTCTGCGCTGTCCTCCCAAGGGGAATTAACAACAATCTGGAGGAGCGTCCCTATCTGCAGCAGCAGTACGTGTGCCAGCGCATCTCGCACGCCGACGTCTTCACCCTCACGGCGCTGCCGCCGGGCGTCGACCAGGCGGAGTGGCTGGCCAGCAACAGTGGGTGCACGCGTCTCCGTCTTTTGAATGCTCAAATGTGAGCCAGAGCCTTTTGGGTGATGTACAGGTGTGTGTGTGTGTCTGTGTGTGTTTTTTGATTTCTTTTTGATTTCATTCAGCGGTGGCCTTTTTCAAGAACATAAACCTGTTCTCCAGCGCTCTCTCTGAGTTTTGCACCCCCAGCACCTGCCCGACCGCCTGCGGGCCCGGCAACACGTAAGTAGCCGCTGCGCAGATACAACTGGGGGGGGGGGATGACACAGGGAGGAGGAACAAAGTCCTTTATTTTTCCTTGCAAGAATTGCAACGTTACGCAGAGGCTCCTGGATGTCTGGACCCATCGGGGGTGGGCAAACCTTTTGACCCGTGGGCCACGGTGGGTTCTAAAATTTGACAGAGGGGCCGGAGCAGCGGCAGATGGATGGAGTGTTTTGGTCAACCGCCTCATAGGAGAGAAAAATATATCATGGGATATGTGGGAAATGTGCTTTAATGTCAATTGAAAATGTCTGTCTGTCTTTGAAACTCTTTATCGACATGACAGACACAAAACACTAAAAAAAAATGGATGCAATACAACTCTTTTATGACTTACTAATACCTAATAGTTAATATCATTTCATTAAGTTCGGCGGGCCAGATTAAAAAGCTTAACGGGCTGCATATGGCCCCCCCAGGCCGTAGTTTGCCCATACCTGGTCTAGACCGACAGCAAAGCCTTTTTATGTGATGCACATTTCATTAAGCACCATGTAAACTATTGAGGAACGACTTCAAGTAGCCACAGGGTTAATATTGAGTTTTAAAAAAATCTGTTGCTGTCCTATTATGTTTAATTGAAAGAAAAAAAATCAACTTTTTAATTCAAAAATAAACCCCAATTTTTGTAACTCTGTGTCTCAGGTGACTGCTTAACAAAAGTCTGCTGCTCTCAGGTAGCTGCTTTGGAGAGGTCGGCAAACTTGCCTCTGGATGGGCCGAAAGTCCTTTTGTGACTCCGGTGAAATGTGATAGATTTCCCCAAGTCATGTCACATGAGTCCCGGCTCGGAGGAGTCGGAGATGACAGGTTTAAAAAAGGAAAAAAGTCTCGGTGTGTGGTGCAGAGGTCCTCGGGGCCCCTGCAGCCCCTCCCCACCTACCCCACCCCTCCAGCCCCTCTAATATGGCTTGGCTCGCTAGCCTTGTTTATCCACTTCACATTTAGTGGCCTGCAGTCCTGCTGCATTGGGGGGAAGTTGAGAAGCAGGACAGGATGCGTGCGGAGGCTGCGATTTGTCATCTGGAAAAATTCCTACATCCTATACTCAGAAACTGCTCCTCTGTGTAACTTCGTAACGCGCAGTTATTTTGTCAAATCATAACGAATCGACTCTCTCGACATTGATTGCTGATTTGCACGATAAAAAACCTCATTATACAACAAAGATTTTCAAAGGCTTTCAGACAGTTTTTGAATTGCTCTGTATATATATCTTGTTTTTCCAAACATTTATATGGATTTCAGGTGGCCATACAACAGGCAAATGAAGTGTTACAATAATGTTAATCAGCCTAGAACATTAAAAAAAAAAAAAAAAAGCCCAAAACGCGAAATTTCTTCTTTTTTACGTCAACTTTAATCTATCATTATGTTTTTTTTTCTCTTCTTGTGGCCCTAATCCTCTTCCGTATGTTTGGCCCTGATGGTGTGTGTGTGTGTGTGTGTGTGTGTCGATGTTTTCAGGGTTTACGTTTGGACCGATGACCACGGCAGGAAGCTCAAGTGCTCGGCTCCGCTCTACTTTGACTACGCCATGTCATACATTCAGGAGCTCCTGACAGACGAGGACGTGTTCCCCACAAAAGCAGGTAACAACACCGGCGCTCCGTCTGCCGGCTCTCAACTGCAGCTTCTGCCTCGGGACATCTATTTATTTATTTATTTTTACATTTTTTGTTCTCTTTTCCCAGGTTCGACATTCCCGACGGGCTTCGTCTTCCTCGTCCAGAAAGTGTTCTTGCTGTTTTTCCGGACTCTGGCCCACGTATACTGGTCTCACTACAGAGAGACCCTAGCGTTGGGCCTGCACCCGCATCTCAACACGCTCTTCTCCCACCTCACGCTCTTCTGCCGGCAGCACGGCCTGCTGGAGGCGGAAGAAACGGAGCCTCTGCAGGACCTGATCGCAGCCCTGGGAGAGCAAGGCTGACATGCACAGAGTGGGGCGGCTCATTTTCATCGCCACCATTTTTTTTAATTTATTATGCTTATGAAGTTCTATTTTGTATCTCAGCATTTAAACTTACTTTGCTGTATGTTTTTTTGTTTTTTTTTAACTTTAAGTAGTCCATAGATACTGTTTGCGAACAGTATCTGCAATATGCTTAAAAAAAAAGCAAAAATCAGACGCGACCAGGAGCAGCTGGCCTCTGCTGTACATACAGCTGTCACCAGTTATTGTGCTACAGTGTGGAACTATTATATTGCATGCAAGTGTGTTTTAAAGGTGTGCCATTATGTTTTAATAAGGTCAATATTTTGAGAGGAGTTATGTGTTGCTTGTACACTTGACGTAGTGGAATTAGCCTCTAAGACGTGGACTGAACCGGACACTTTGCAGTGGTTTAGAACAAAGCTCGCTGTCGCATCATTTGCATCCACATGCAAACGATGTGACACTGCTGTTGCGACTGACATCTGCATGGTAAAAAAAAAAAAAAAAGTGTACGATTCAGTGTGATACAATAAACCTTTAATTGTAATCTTCAGGATTTCACTGCAAATTACAAAAAAAGTATAACATTATCATTTAAATGTAAACAAATTTATCTACACAAACATCTTTGGCTTTTCTTGTGCAGCCCATAAGTCAATACTGATGCTACAGTCACATAAAAATTGTGTTTCGCTCACATCAATATCGTTTAAACCAAATGTATTTATCTGAATTGTTCTCTATAACATGAACTGATTGACTCTGATGCTTGGAGTACACTTTAATTTTGTCTTTCCAAAATAAATAAAACAAGAACTATAAAACATTTCCGAGAAAAGCCGGACTCCAGCAGAGCGCCTTCAATAAACAAACCAAAAACACGTCTGTTTCTTTTGTTTCGTCTGCCAATTGAATTATATTCATTCACTTCAAGTGTTGTTGCAGACCGCACAGGCTGGAACGTGTCTCGCTAATTAACTATATGAGATGTGCTGTCATCTAGTGGACAAAAATCATAATGCAAACAGTTAGATTCCGTAAAGCCTTTTATGCTTATTTTGAAAAATATGGCATTAGAAACTTCATGGAAACTAAGACGTCGGAAACTCTGACGTTACCAACACTCAGTTCATGTGGCCCTTGTTCTGACACGTCACTCTATTAGCAATGTAATTTGATTTTTTTTTTTTTTTTTTTTTTTTTTTTTTTTAGAAAGGAAAGAAAGAAGGAAAGAAAGAAAGAAAGAAACGACGAAGGAACTGAAACACAGCATGATGCTGAAGAGGTTTGTCGAACGCTGGTCTGGCTGGTACAAGCTGTCAGGTTTATTCGACTTGTGCAACAACCTGATTGATTCTCAGCACTGCCAAATTTTGAAAATAGACACATGGCTCACATGAAGATTTATTTGTCTACACTTATCTCTCGAGGACAAAATGTACAGTTCTGAAGTAAAAGAAAAAAGTCAGTCAAGTTTATTTTTTTATATTTTAGCTATTTTGGTTCTAATTATAAACATGACCACAATCCTAATTTCAATCTTAAATTTTATTAATTTAATTGTGCGCACTTTTGTGGAGTTTGATATTAATAAAAACTTTTTTTGCCACAATTTTATGCCACCTGTATTTGACGGGGTGGTTTGGA
Organism: Thamnaconus septentrionalis; assembly: GCA_009823395.1. Lineage (NCBI taxonomy): Eukaryota > Metazoa > Chordata > Actinopteri > Tetraodontiformes > Monacanthidae > Thamnaconus > Thamnaconus septentrionalis. The sequence goes on along the minus strand of CM020513.1, from coordinate 7,587,694 downwards.
GCGTGGGGGTAAACACAAGAAGTCATGTGTCAGCACAGACACACAAACACACACACACAAACACACACACTGTTGATAAGGAGCCTTTGGCTGGACAGTTGAACTACAGGACAGGTTTTTTTTTTTATTATTAAACTCCAGTCACCCATTGGTGCAGTTCAACAATGTGATTTCACAGAGTGATATCATACATTGATGTCACACAGTCACATGATTCCAGGTTTATTTGTCATTTCACACAGTTGTGACATCACACAGAACATGCAAAACCAGGTGGAGTGTCTCACACACACAACAAACTGCTTCTCTGCTGTGCTCTGTGTGTGTGTGCGTGTGTGTGCGTGTGTGTGTGTGTGCGTGTGTGTGTGTGTGTGTGTGTGTGTGTGTTTTGTTGCTCCACATCCTGCTGCCTATCTGGAGACACTTGGTTTGGTCCGGTTCTTCTTGGTTCTGCTCCATCTCCTCTTCTTCCTCCTGGATCTTCTCCTCCTCCTTCTTCTTCTCCTACTCCTCCATTACTTCTCTCCCCCTCCTACTCCTAGTTTAAGGTGCTCCTGGTCGGACTGTGTAGCTCAGTGAATTACTGCAGACTGGCCAAAGTGCAGAAGTGCTGAACGCTTCACTGGCGTCAATCTAGTTTAATCACATTTTGGAGCTCCTCCACCAGATCAAGAGAATCCTCAGTTTGTCTGATCACATAACCCTCACAATTCCATCTGTGGTTCTCAAACTTCTCATACCTATGGTTTTTAATTTGGTGCCTCCAGATTGTTTCTTCTTTTAGAAAATCAGAAGCAGGGCTAAAAAGTCTGAGAACCATGGACAGTTTCATCAGTTTCATCAGTCTTTACAAAGAAATATTTATAATGATAAAAACATTAAGAAACCCAAAACTAAAACATCCTACAAAAATAAACTAAGGTCTATGTAAGAGCGAGTTTAAACCTGCTGCAACACAAACCACGTGATGGGCCACTTAGGCCTCTGGGTGTCACTCTAGAGCCTCGACTGTCCGACACTGGTTGGTTCTGTGGAAGGTCCCACTGAGAAGGTTTTACTGAGAAGGTCCCACTGAGAAGGTGAGGAGGTGCAGAGTGACGCCCAGAGACACAAAAGCAGTCGTCAGTGTGTTTGTACTCGCTTCACTGGTTGTGTGTCTGTTCTTGTGGGGGTCTCGGTGGTGTCCCTGTGTTGTGTTTCTTCTCAGACCAGCTTCCTGTGGTACCGCTCTTGACTCCTCCTCCTCCTGACCGACCTTTTGTGTAGCCTATTGCTGCTGGCACCACCTGCAGAGAAGAGGAAGAATTGCTGTTGACATCAGCCAGAGGGGACTTTCAGGTAGTTCACGAAGTTCTGGTCGTTCGGGAAGTTCAGGGGAAACAGAAACAGACTTTTTGGTTAAATTTGATATATCAGAAAACCAGCCAGCAGTGTTCACGCCAAAGATGTGGAACCTCTTGCCTTAGTAGATCCACCACTTTGCTAGCTTCGCTACAAAGCTAATCTGCAACACCTTCCACCTGTACTCACCTTCTGTACATTCCACTTGAGGGTTCTCCCACTGTCCATCCGGCAGGCAGTGTATCACAGGTAGGTGGCGCTGTGAGTAGCCTGCATCACATTGGTAGCGGACTATAGAGCCAACTGGGTAGCGCTCTCTGCTGCCACCTACTGGCCGGCCATGTGGAACCTCAGGTGGGGCTTCACACATAACTAAAGAAAAGACAGTTGAGAGCCATCTGAGTACCTAGGATGATGATTTCTTCACTAACTCAGAAGGCCCACAACCTGATTCATCCGAGCAGTACAGCAATTTGCCAAAATGTTGAACTAGCCCATTACCACCACAATACAGCAGGAGGCAGCACTGAGCTAAGTGGCTGTTTCATCAGCTAACTCGCTTCCATCTGCTCACTGTCAGTACGTCCAACGGGAAAACGTCTTGTGAAACTTGGTAAAGGTCTTGGGCCTCTGAGCTGGTACCAACGTACTGTTACCGTCTTACCTGGTATCCTTATTCTTGTTATCTCATGCGAAGAACATTACATTTATTACAAGTCGCGTGTCTACATTTAACCTACCAGGTCCGGCCTTGCAGGTGAAAGGAAGGTGGTAGTTACAGGGAACGTCGTTCCACTGTCCGCCCTCATGCCAGATCATCACTACGCAGTCCTCCCCAGAGTTGAAGTAGTTATCTGGCTGGTTGGGCCTCCAGTTCTCAAAGGTCTGAGGAAGTCAAGGACAGACGGTTAGTGGTGAGTCTTTCAGCCTGCAACAACAGCCAGATGGTGAGCATCAAAAACTCACCAGTGGACTCCCATCCGTCCAGCGGAATTGGTTCTGCACCTCTCGGTCATTTAGTCCGATCCACTGGTAGTCATGGCCGTTGGCTGGAGCAGCAAGCGAGGCAGTTTTCAGCTACTATTACAAAGTTCATCCACTCTGTCCCCCCTTCTACATCCACAACACTGACAGTACCTTACTTATCAAACAGAAAAACATGCAGTGCTTACAGTTGACAAAGTGCTGCTCCTGCTGGGACCCAATGCTGACCAGGTGGCCGTTGACTTCCTGGCAACGTCGCTCTGCCTCGGACCAGGTGTCTCGCTCAGCAAAGTGGAGGTAACAGCTGCCCATAAACTCCAGCCAGCCCTCATCACAGGCTTGCATGACTGCACTCGCGCGTGCGCGCAAACACACACACACACACACACACACACACACACACACTGTAACCAATCAAACTCTCTGGATTTATCAGCAGGAGTTCCTCACCCACCCTGTGCGACTCCAGGCGGCTCCATTACTGCAGGACTCTCCAACATCACTGACGGGGCCGTAGTTGGGTCAGTGGAGACTAAATCAGGAGTTACTGCGACCTCTGAAGGTTCTTGACCCTCCTCCATGCCCTGTGATTGGCTAAGAGTGTGGTCATTTTCAGTCTGACCAATTGGAACTTCTGGTGGAAGGGCAGCAGAGAGTTCATCAGCGACTCCACTTCCCTCTCTCAAGGTACCACTGAAGTCAAGGTGGAATCCTGAGCCACTTCCTTGGCCGCTGACCTCCACCACCCCTCGACCCTGTTCAGGTTGACGTATAAGCGTCGGGAGAGTGACTTGCATTGTATCGCTGTCTGTTAAGAAGATAATGTCGCTCTCATGCTGGGAGTGGTCTCCTGAGGCCGAGGCACTGCCTGAGGCTCCGGATGGGAAGCCACTGGGGAAGCCGCTGTGGAATCCAGATCCAAACGGCTGAAGACCAGAAAGCTCTTGCTCACCCGATGGCTCACCCGTCAGGTCGACAGCGCTGTGGTCGACAAAGGAGATGCCAGAAAACTCTGCAGAGCCTGAGGCTGAACCACCAGATCCAGACATGGTGCCAGATCCATATATTAGGCCGGATCCAGAGATATGGCCAGAACCAGATCCAGACGCACTTGTTTCCAAAAACTCCCCACTGGTTTGGATGCCTCCCTGACCTAACTCCTGCTCAGTAGTTGTTGGCCGTGACACCTCCACCATCTTCCCATCCACCATGATGATCACTGTGTCTCCACTGCCACCACTGAGGTCTCCACTTCCGCTTGCCAGTCCAGATCCTGAGAAAATGAAACCAGAGTGGGTTCCATCCAGCCCCTCACCAGATCCAGATCCAGATCCAGAAACACTGCCAGGTTCCCCAGAAGTGAAGATGACAGCACTGCCCCCTTCGGCTTCCTCTGGACTTCCAGAGGCAGACTGATCCCCAGACCATGTTTTGGCGTCACCACTGAAGACAACACCGTGTCCTGAACCAGAGATATCACCACTAGAGCTGGACTCCCCTGAGATGTCCCCGCTGCTAGCTGAGTGATCTGCTGAGCCAGAGCCAGAGATGTCACCAGTGGCTGGAGGTGGGACGGCTGCCACTGTGGACGAATAAAAACAATCAGACAACAGAATAGCAGCAACTTCTTCCATTATGTGAACAACTTAATTGAAGTTAAGTACGCATGAGAGTAAGCCACATTCTGCTCAAACTTTCTAAATGTCGTACCAGTGGGAGTCACTTGCACTGGCACAATGATCGTCTCATTGATTAGTTCTTCGGCTTCAGTGACATTTACGCTGGTTTCAGTTTCATTGTAGAGAACAGCAGGTTCGACTGAAACTAGGATAGAAACAAGAGAAAATTGGGATAAGGTTCAAGAAATATCAAAGACACAATGGAGGCAATGATCTAGTGTAACAGAGGAGTTTCCCATTGTTCTCACCAGTGGGAGCCACCTGATGGTCTGTGACTATGGTCTTGTTGACAACATCCTCTGTCACCACGGTAACCTCTGTCACCACAGTAACCTCTGTCACCACGGTAACCTCCACCATGCTGTCAGTTTCAGCTGAACCAAATCCAAATTGGGAAAACAGTTGAAGTTCAGAAACAGAAACTGAAACAAACATGATTGCTGTGTTTTGACTTTCCTGTGTTAAGTGAGTTTATGGCTGTTCCATTAAAGCCAACAATATCTAACTGTTATCGTCTAAGTGTTGAACCGTCTCAAAGCACATTGCGAGCTCAAAGGAGAAAAAGCCCAAAGGAAAAAACTCAAAGTGTGTCAGCAAGTCGTTAGTACCTCTGAAACAGTAGGCGTCGTAGCGGGAGTGCTCATCAGGAAAGCCAGTCTGGTTTGGGAAGGCGTGGATGATCTGGACCCCCACCTGGCCGCCCCCGCAGTGGGCCCTGGCGGAGGTGATGGGGTAGCGGACGCTGCGGTCCATCAGCCAGCCGGGGCGGCACTTGTCCAGACCTCGTCTCCAGGCTGCGTATAGCTGGCCAGGTGCAGCCAGGGTGCTGTTCAGTTTCTCACAGTGCTGCACCGCCTCCTCATAGGAGAAGCTGTCGTAGTCACTAGTGAAGAAGACCTCGCCTGGAAATAGCCAGTTCATAAAAGCTCAAAATGGGTGTTCAAGTTATCCATTTCAAGGTTTACTCTAGAAGTTAGTTTGAGTGTCACCTTGCAGGGGCTCGGCGTAACAAAAGACATCATAGCTTTCACTGGCCGGCCTCAGGCCATAGGACCGTACTCCCGGCAAGCTTGGCAAGTTGCCGGCGCAGTTCTCTCTAGGTGATACGATTGGATACCTAGGCAGACAAGTGAACATTGTATCCAAACCCCACATGATAGATTCCGGATTTTTAGATCTTCCAGTCCAACAACTCACCTGACTGTCTGGTCGCTGAGCCAGCCTGCGTCACAGTGGTGGAAACCTCTCTCGAAGGCTGTTTGGAGCTGGCCAGGGCTGGCAATCACAGCCCCAGCGTGACGACAGGCCTGCTGAGCTTCCAGAAAGGTCAGGGTGTACCGCCCAGTCATAGGTCGGTAGTGAAACACCACACCTGGGCCACCAAAACAACAAATGTCAGCATGTTTGCATGGACACAATCTACAGCACTCTGCTATTTTGGTTACCCTTGCTTTCTTACTGAATAAGGCACAGAAGCAGCCTACCTCCATCAGCCAGTTGAGGTCCATGTTTTGGTACCAGGTCAGTCACTGGTGGGACTGGGATTGGTGACAGAATGTCAATTTCTCCACCCACAATCTCCTCCCCCGTTGATGGGGTGGTGAAGCCTGGGTACAACCCAGGAGCAGGAGTGATTCGGACGATGTCGGGAAAGGGGGTGGTCTGCAATGCCACTGCACCTTCATCCTCAGATGCTAGAGAGAGATAACGTTCAAACAGGCTCGATGCAGATTTTTATTATATATATTATGAAAAATGAACAACTGGCCTGCTCATAGACACCTGTCTCTACCTTGGTAGCAGATGGCATCGTAGCGAGAGTCTGGGTAGGGGTACCCTGTCTGGTTGGGAAACAGGTAGACTGTCCTCACCCCCAGCAGGCCACCTCCACACTGTGGCCTGGCCACACTGATGGGGTAACGCACACTCCTGTCTGCCAGCCAGCCGGCACTGCACACGTCCATACCGGCCTTCCAGGCCAGGTATAGCTCTCCGGTGGTGGCGAGCCGAGCTCCCAGTTTGGTACACTGATCTCCAGCTTCATAGAAGGTAAACTTCTCTATGGACGTGGAGTAAAAAACTCTACCTGAGAGGAGAGACACTAAAAGTCACTTGAGGCTCCTAGTGGTCAAAGGAAGCGGCCGTTTGTTTCTTTCGATAGATAGGCACACCTGACATCTTCTCAGCAAAGCAGTAAACATCGTAGGTCTCATTCACATCTCTCACGCCATATGTTCTCACGCCAGGGAAGTCCTCCTTATCTCCGTAGCATTGCTCCCGTGGCTCCTGGATAGGGTACCTTCAGGTGGGAGAAAACGTAAGTGGGTCAGTTGCCAAATGTGAATCAACCGCTAGGGTCTGACAAAGTCAACAGGAAGAGGCTCGGTACAACACGATAAAGTGCTGCACCTGATAGTTGCCATCATCTCCAGTCTACAACCACTTTTACTTTCCCAGAGACCTCAACAGGCTCCAATTGGTGAAAAAAAAACATTTTAGTCTTTCAACAGTTAGAGATGCAGGAAAAAGCAGAGATGATGGTCAGTGGGAAGCAGCAGGAGGGTACCTGACAGTCTGGTCTGAGAGCCATCCGGCATCACACTGGTGGTACCCATCATCATAAGCAGCCTGCAGCTGTGCTGGGGTGGCAATGGTGGCGCTGTTTTGGACACAAGCAGCCTTGGCCCTCTGGAAGGTCAGAGTGTAGCGAGTAGTGATGGCCCGATAATGGAACACGATGCCTGTGGCAGAAAATTGAGCAGAAGACAACAAGAACTTTGGACCAAACTTTACTACAATCTGAGGGGACATGGAATACTGCGCAGTAAATCTTCTGTACTAATGCATAACAGGTTTAGTTGAATTAAAGACAATCCAAATCAGAAGGAGGTTGTTTTTTGCTGTTGGACTGTTGATCTCAGAAGATCCATCGATCTGTCCATCCACATTCAATACCCGCTTCTTCCTGAGCTCAGGGTCACGGGGGTCTGCTGGAGCCTATCCCAGCTGTCATATGGCAAAGGCAGGGTGACACCCTGGACAAGTCGCCAGTTCATCGCAGGGCCACAGATCTCAGAAGATGTGACATTAAATATTTGGAATGAAAGCCGGTTTTTCTTCTGCATACCCTCAACCTGGATGTTCACAGAGTCATAGTTGTCCTCAAGGCCGTGCATCACCTCGCAACGATAGGTGCCCGAGTCTTTGGACCTCAGCTCTGTGATCTCAACAGATGCGTCGGTGGGCACCAAGGGGTAGTTGATCATGGTGACTCTGTCCAGGTACTCTGTCTCCACATGAACCTTCCCCTCTGATGCCACCAGGATGGTGGTAACATTCTCCTTGGAGACGTAGGTCCACTTGATGCGGTGTGCTAACATGGGGCCGACTGTGTTGTCCTGGAAGTAGCAGGGAACCACCACCTTACTGCCCAGCAGTGGACGGAGAGGCATCTCCACGGGGATGCTGACCCGTAACGTCCCGTCCAGGTCTACAACAAAAATAGGCCCGTTTGAGGTGGTGTGAGTGAGTCAATGTTCACATTCATGGAAACTGGAGGTTTGCATAAAGCTTTCACTCTTACCCTCATGGTCTTCAAATGGTAGCGTTGCAGAGATGAGAGGCAGGGACAAAGCCAGCAGAAGGAAAGGAGACATGGTGACCTGAAGGAACCCAAATCAAGCAGATGTTAAGTTTGAAAGGTCTTGCACTCGTCAAACGTTGGTGATCGTATGAAAGAAACAGAAACAAGAAGCTGAATGTTCAGAGTATGTCCACTGTGGTTTTTTTATTCCACACTCCTGTTTGCTCACATTCATATTCCAGGATATTCGGCGCTTTGGCTCATTACGTCATTGGCTAAAACGGGAGCTGGATGGTGAGAGGCTCTTCTGTCAGTTGGAAATTCCATACGTGCCCGCTGACGAATGAAAGCTGCTCTGTCTCCTCCTCAGGAAATATCTTTACTACCGACTTCAACCTGAGAAGTTTGATTCATCTCTCCCTGAAACTTTTCCACGTGAAGAACAGCAGCAGAGTTATTAAGGTTGAAATTAGTTGTTTTTTTTTCACTGTACAAAGAGTTCTTTCACTGCTTCTCTGGCGGTTTGCAGAGAATTTTAGTGTACAGTAGTTCAGTTTAGAGTTTGACTACAGAAGCTTCCAGTATTAGAGGCTAATAAAAATGTTTATGTCATCTTATAAAGTTTCCACAAACCCAGAAAGCTTTTTTGTAAATTATGAACATTATAACATTATATTATTTCAGTGATAACATGACACAACAAGTACCTATGCTGCTGTAGAGAAGTTGGCTAGCCAGATCGCCCCTTCACTATCAGCTATCAGCTATCAGTCGCTGCTACATTAGCCAGTGGGCAGTATTTTTAACTAGCTGTGAGAGCTGCTAGCTTTAGCAAACACTGAATTTCCCTGTCGGACTTTATTGCTAATCCTGTTTTTCTAGCTTTGGATATAAAATAATTTTAAAAATGATAGAATGAATTAAACATTGCATGAACGGCTCCAGACCACAAGTGGGCGTTATCGCAGTTTCCTGTGCCACAAACAAGCAGCGTCCTCACTCTCTCTCTCTCTCTCGCTCTCTCACTCTCTCACTCTCTCTCTCTCTGTCTCTCTCTCTCTCTCTCTCTCCTCCCTCTCTCTCTCTCCCTCTTTCCCTTTCCCCCTCCTTGTCCCCCTCTCAGTGGTTGGACTCAGAGGGGTCCACCAGAACCGAGGACCGGTCCAACCAAAACCCTGAGCTGATCCTGGGCTTCTCTAAAAGCTTCTTTTCTCCACTGAGATTCTGCATCTCAGAGACTCCATTCAGCAGCCGTGGTCGCCTAAAGAAGCCGCTCTGTTCCTGCAGCACCAGGAGGCAGGGCCTCAGACCGCCACCCTGCCAAGGTAAACACACCGTCCGTCCAGGGGAGCCACCCGAACACACACACACACACTCACAAACTACCCACACACACATGCAGGACAAAGTTTACATTGATACCACACACACACAGACACACACATACACACACACACACACACATGCACGCATTATTGACTGAATGTGTGAAAGCATGTATCTGTGTGTGTGTGTGTGTGTGTGTGTGTGTGTGTGTGTGTGTGTGCGTGCGCATATCTGTTCTGACATGAGAAGCATCGCTGGCTGCTGATTGGTTCATTGGTGCGTGATCAACGGCAGCAAGTGCAGTGGCAGGTGCACACCAAAGGACGGTTCTACATCACACAATACGCACACACACACACACACTCACAGGAAGTCAGCTGGAACCAGGTGAGACCACTTGTTGCTCAGGTTTCAGCCACAATCAGAACGCATAGAACCTCTTTAAAGCAGCTACGACTCTCCAAACTGGCAAATAAAATAACCTAAAGCAGTTCCCAGTTTAACCACTTCAACTTTCTCTCCACAGAAACTATCAGGTCAGAATTTACACATGATGGATCAAACGTCTAACAGCCTTGTTGTTTGAAATGGGTTATTGGGGGAAAAAAATAGGTGAAAGAGCAGAGAAATTATCAAATGGTCAGTCTGGAAAAGTGCTACCTATCCATGTCGGTGCCCTCCGACCCCTCAACCCCTTCGACCTCCCCCCGTCTGAGGACCTGCAGGTCCTGGTCTCAACCTACCGGTGATGCTGCGAAGCTCCAGAGGCTCCAGAGGCTCCAGGGGCCGTTTCCTCCGGCTGGGCTGCAGAGCAGAAAGAAGCTTTATCCACCCAGCACCTCGCATTTAGCAGGAGTGGAGGGGGGGAGGGAGGGGGGGGGGGGGGTGAGGAGGGAAGAGGAGGTCGGACGTGAGTGAGGGGGAAGAAGGGGGAGGGGCCAAGAGTGGCGCACTCTTCCTGCCAGGTGCTGAGGTCAATACCAAGAAATCTGGAAAAAACTGCATCCATCTCCAAACAAGGTCTCCGCAGCAGGGGTGGGTGGGGGGCGTCTCATTGGCTGCTCAGAGAGATAGGCGGAGGTTTCAAAATGTTTCAAAAAGGAGGCCAACACAGAAGTGATTAAGAAAAACTGCGTTCTGTGCCTTGGCCAGCAGGAACCGCCAAAGCTGGTTGCAAAAAGACTAAAAATGACTGTCTGTCAAGAAGGGAGAGGAGCCTGAATTCACACTGTTGCAGATACAATTTTTCTGTTAGCAAATACATTTAGCCAATAGGATGTATTGGGTATCCATTTTTCCTGATTTGGTCTCATTTTGAGTTTAAAAAAGAAGTTGTGGGCGTGGCTACAGTTTAGTAGTCAACTGTGGTGGCTCAGTCGCACGTGCTCACCTCCTACCGCCCTCGCATCCAAGTATGGAATCATACGGTTTCAAAATGGACCTGCTGACCATGAAACCGACCAATGGGTGTGGTCACCATGACTCCGCCCACCTTTATATACTGCAGCCACTGTCTGTCAGCCCACGTGGTTAGCTTCAGGGTTAGCAGGTCCAGCCTGGAGTTGAGCTACAGTGCTCCCTGCAGGAGAAGCAGATTTCCTTTACGCTCAAAATGCCACGTTATGTTTGTGTGTTCCGAGAATTGTGACTGGTGATGTGAATTTTAGTTGTGGGACTTTGTTAAATCATTCAGCGTGGCGTCAGAAGACGTGTTGGCTTGTTTTCAGACTTTTTTGAGGAGATTATTTCTCAACAGAGTCAAAGAGTCAAAATGACATGTGCGGTGTAGCTGAAGCCGTTCAGTCTGGACTGGCCGCTTGCTCACAGGATTAGCTCTGTTAGCTCTAAGGACTTTCCATCTGATTTTAAAAGCTACTGCGAACATTCCTGTCGTCCCCTGGTTGTTCTGTGTGGCTGCAGCAGCACGAGCTGTTGTTTTTGTATTTGTGTTGCTGTTGTGTAGAATGTGTTGCTGTGCGCCTGGTTGTCACTGGCGATTGGAGCTCATTGACAGTCTGAACGCGGCGGCGTCCACCTGAAAGGCGTCTCACAGCGGAGGAGCTGCACACAGAGCTGCCTGTGTTTCCTCAGAGATCCAGACCAGAAAAGTGCTGAGCCGACCCGCAATCAAACACAACTTTGTGCTGCAGCGACAAATACACTCGGAGTCTCACTCTGTGAGTGTTGCTGCCTTAGTTACAAAAGCAGAAAGACCTTCTGTGCACCTACAACCCACACAGCAGATCCAAGTTCACCTGGAATCTCCGTCTGACCAGAGCTTGTTTGTCCCGGACACCACACCGGATCGAGGTGACAACACCACAACCCAGCCTGTGGAGTGTTGAGGGAGGATGAGGAGGAGATGAAGAGGAGGTGAAGAGGAGAGGATATCAAGAGTCAGACTAAATGAGGTGATTCGATGAAGATGAGCAGGAGATGAGGAGGAGATGGGTGAAGAGGAGAAAATAAGATGAAGATGAAGATGAAGAGGAGGTGAAAATGAGATGAAGATGAGAAAATTCTCCTCATGATGTTTAACCCACTGATGCTATTTCTGTGTCATTCTGCCACAGTATGGCCTGCCAGTGTGGAGAGGGGCAGTGTGGCCAACAGACACAAACTATCATGACAACTATTAATAACACACTGTCATGTAAAACATCCTCAGTTAGCAGCTAAAAGTCTTGAAAAACAGAGAATCTGAAACTCTGATGCTGTTGCCGCTGCTCCTTCCATGACCACAAGAGGGCAGTGACGACACGGCGCACGAAAACACAAACGTTTGTGTTGAAAAAAGAGAAAGGTGAAGAAAAAAAGAGAGGAAGCTAGCGCTAGCTAATGCTAATTCCGAGCGTGACAGGAAGGTGAACTTTCCGTCACAACCCTCCCGGACTGTCCGGGTAACGAGGCCCTTCTTCGGCGGGAATCAGCCGGTGGAGCCGCAGCCGGTGGACGGTGGAGCCGCAGCCGGAGGTGATGATTCCGGTTCTTCTGTGACTTTGTGAGTCGGTATGACTTGTGTGTGTGTGTGTGTGTGTGTGTGTGTGTGTTTGTGTCTGTGTGTCTGTGTGTGAGCGGTGAAGTGACAACTGCACGACTGAACGATGCGCGTCAACATCCAGAGCGAAGCCGCTGAACAAAACCAACACTTTAACACACAATCGAAGTTTTGAAACGCAGTTTTTCCGTTACGAGGCGCCGCAAACCAGAAACACACTTCAGTCGAAACAAAGCACACTTGAAAAGTCCGCAGTGAAGTTGGACTGAGTTTGGAGTCACTCCGCTAAGGGACCGTCAATAAATGGATGTGGCGTCGACAAGAAGGAACCGCGTCCTGATGAAGTAAAACTTTAAAATGATAATTAAAAAGTTAGAAAGTTAAAGAACAGTCACAGATGGTAAAAAGAAAAAAGTTGATTTTTTTATTTATTTTTTTTTTGTAAGAGAAAATTCCCAGTGTATTTTTGTAGTTTCTTTTTTTTCTGTGAGAAAAACACTGAAGGGAAATTTGCCAGATAGTGCAATAATATCATGGATGCTGCATAAGCACACAATAACGTCGCTGAGAAGGAGGTGACGTTGTTGTCGGAGGATTGTCTTGGTTTGTTTGCAGAAAAATAAACACACTGTGAGATGTAAACACAATGTGTAGCATTAACCTCCATGGCGCCCAATGAGATAAACACTGTGAACCAAAACAGCACACTGTCCCATTACACACAGCTGTGTGTGTGTGTGTGTGTGTGTGTGTGTGTGTGTGTGTGTGTGTGTGTGTGTGTGTGTGTGTGTGTGTGTGCCAGCTAGTTTTTGCTGGACTGGGTGGGGGGTTAGGGTTGGTGTTAGGTTGTGGCCAGGTCACTGGTTCTGGGCCCATCTAGGAACATTGGCCCCGCCCCCCTATCAATCCAGAGATCGGCTCCTTTGATGCAGCTGATGTTGATGTGTTTTTTATCGTCAAGATGTCAGTCTTTGCCTTTTGACACTAGGCGGCGCCTCGCGATTGACGGCTGGATGCTGCTGCTGATTGGACGAACAGGTCATGTGGGCGGGGACTAGAGAAGGTCAAGCATCGGGACGTCTAGTGCTGCTGGAGCCGCGGCGGCCATCTGTGTTTAAATATAGTGGCGTCAGGGGTTGGGGGGGCTGGAAGGGGCGTGGCCTCGCGGCAGACCGCCTGCTGCGCTGTTATTTCTGGTTTTATCTCTGTTGGCGTTCTCACAGCTGTGGACCAATCAGGAGGTGTGATTTTATTGGCTTCTGTCAGCAGCTCAGTCACTTCACACACCGTGTGTGTCATTTGATGCCACACACACACACACGCGCGCACGCGCCCGACCATGACAGCCCGGAGGCGGAGTCTCAGCTCTACATGGGACACGATGATGCTCCGCCTACTCTTTGCCCCCTCACCCCTTCGGTATCAAATGACACAACGGCTTTGTTTCTGGTGTGGCTGCAGATCAGATGACAGGGCACACACACACACACACACACACACACACACCAGGCCTCCTGGTGCTTGTTTGATGGTCCTTAATGTTGTGTTTATTTATTTATTTATTTACTTTCAGTTCATCATCCATTAGCATATAACTTACAGAAAAAACAAACAATTAAGAAAATAATACAAAAATCTCAATCCAAGAATAATACAACAATACAACTGAAAGGAACCGAAAAGGTGCAGCCATAGCTTATATGTTGCCTACACCCATTTGACATTATTCAAAATGCCACACCAAACCTGCATCCTTTTTTTTTTTTTTTTTTAACCAAGTCCTGCATGCGAGAGTTGTGAGACATGAAGAAAACCATGAAGACAACTCATCGTGTCTCATCCGCCCTTGAGGATCTGTAAACAATGACGATGATTACAAGTGGAAAAAAGAAAACGTGCAGATGTGCAGTGAGCGGCAGTAACGAGAGCCTTCCTGCAGGGGGAGGCAGACTTAGAAATGCAGTGTTGAGTCCTCTCTGAATGTTAGAATTCAGAAATAGAGGATTGGACTCGGCTGAGGAGGTCTATCAGGCGGAGGTCTGTCAAGATTGTGTTGTAGTGCTCTAGATCGGTCTTGGGGTGAATTCCAATTCCTCCCTTAACCCTCAATCTTAACCTCTCCGGCACCACCCTTGGGAGTAAGGGCTACCCAGAAGGCATTGTGTATTTTCGCCAAGACATCTTCGAAAAAAAATGGCGATGAAAAAAGTGAGCTACAAATGGAAGTATTTTCTTAGTTAGTAAAGATATAAATATTACGAAACCATTTTATTGTCTTAGTTTAAGACTTTTTTATGGATTATTGACATCGTTGTTGCGTAACATTTATTTATTTTTTTTACTTTACGATGTTTGTCAGCCGGACCGGCAGTCCCGGCTTCATGTTACTTGTATACCTCGTTGTGTAGCGACGGAGGACTTCTTATTTTTCGTCTTCTTTTTCTCCTTCTTCTTTGTCGTCGTCGTCGTCGTCTTCTTGACAGACTGGACGTAGCTTTGGCGTAAGGCCGCCCCCCACAGTCTGAAGACGTAACTGCACTTAAGGGGTGTCCCATTTCTAAGTCACAAGATAGCCCTTACACTTATTTCTGAGGGCCAAGATTGAGGGCCAAAGATTGAGGGTTAAGGGCGAGGGTTGAGATTGAGGGTTAAAGGAGGAATTGGAATTGGCCCTTGGTGTCCAGACCACTTTTTAAGGGTTTTGGTCTCGGACTCGCGGGCATTTTTACTCGGTGTTGTCTCGGTCTTGGCGGACTCGGGGGTTTTTTGATCAAGACCGGTCAAGACTCAGCCAACACTGCGATGACACGATAGTAACAGAAAATGATCCAGCTGCTGCCTTGTTATGCTCTCTTTGTGACACCTGGAGTGACACGCCCCCTGTGCAGAGTGAATGTGGATGAACACAACTAGATGCTAAGAGATGCTGTGCCACCGGGAAACCAGCCGTGAACGATGTCGGCAAACTCGACCAGACTTTATTTGTAAAAGGACGGGCAAGCAAAAGGTTTTTACGCCATCATTTTCAGTTAAATTATTCCTGTTGGATTCATTTACTAATGTTATGAAGCAAAGTTGTTGTGTTTTTTTTTAAATGGTTCAAAATAACTGGTAAAGTAGCAAAATGTTAAACGCTGAAAATAAACGCTGCTCTAACATTTATGTAGAAGCAAACTTGAATTTAAAAAAAAAGATACTTGTCAATTTGGTGTGATTATTCTTTGATATATATACAAAGTCTTGTTCTTGTCTTGAACCCCAAACGTCTTGGTCTTGTCTCGGTCTCGATACTCTCTAGTCTCAATAATGTCTTGGTCTCAGTTGGCGCGGCCTTGACTACAACACTACATCAGCCTGAGGAGCTCCAACACCCGGCAGGCGGTCTGGAGAGTCTTTGTGTGTTTGCACATCACACACTAAACTGTCATTATCTCACCGAACCACAAACAAACAGAGACAAATTTGATGTGGAGCTGCTTTCAGAAGCTTCTGCTGTTGCTCCCTCACTGCGCCTCACTGTTCCTCCCTCACGTCTCCTTGTTGTTCCTCGCCGGAACATCTTATCTCTCCCACGCAGTAACTGGCCACGTAACCGCCAGGGCCACGCCTCAGTCCACCTGGGCGCCCTCTGCTGTTGGCCCGCTGCTCTTATCAGGAACCTGCTCAGACCCTGGACTCCGCAGCCGCCACGGTGTGGGGGCGGGGCCGGGGAGACGGTGGCGAGGATGAGGGGCGGGGCCGGTGGCAGACGGAGGAGGCGGCCGTGAGGACGGAGACGTGGCGACGAGAAGACATGGAGTTGGAGGACAAGCCGTCGGTAAGAGTCGTTCACCTGGTGACAGGCGAGTCGTGGGCTGCCGAGTCTTTTTTTTTTTTTACGACGAGTCAATGAGTCACCCGAGCCACTGGGTCACCTTGCAGCGAGTAGGAAGTTGTTCAGGGCTGAAAGGAAGTGGCCAACGCTTGTTTGAGGACCTGCGACAGGGCAGCCTTCTTGAGAGATTGAGAGGTTTTTTTTCCAGCTGTGAAGAAACTCCAGGTGGCGCTGATGGTGCTTTGAGCCCACTGCGCAGATCAGTGTGGAAAGTTTCTGTCAGAAATGTGATTTGTTTCTCACCTCTGATATAAAGTGTTTCCTCATGGTGCTGCAGAGAGGAGGCGCCAGCAGAGGGCGCCACAATATGATGATGTCCTTTGTGACTGAATTCTCCTCCTCCACCTACTCTTACTCCACCCCCCCCCCTCCTCCTCCCCCTTCCATTTCTTCCTCCACCTTCGCCCCCTCCACCCCCCCTCCTCCTCTTCCTGTTCTTCCACCTCCTCATGCTCCTCCTTTTTCTCAACCTCATCCTCCATCTCTTTCTCATCCTCCTCCTCCCCTTCTCCTCCTTCTCCACAACCCCCTCACCCTCCTCCTCTTCCTCCTCCTGCACCTCCTGCTCCTCCTCCAGCCCCCAGAGCGACAGATCGTGGTGGGGATCTGCGCCATGACCAAGAAGTCCAAGTCCAAGCCGATGACCCAGATCTTGGAGCGCCTGTGTCGCTTCGACTACATCGAGGTGGTCATCTTCCCGGAGGAGGTGATCCTGGAGGAGCCGGTGGAGAAGTGGCCTCTGTGCGACTGTCTTATCTCCTTCCACTCCAAAGGTACAGCCAGACTCCTGGAAGCAGGCAGACTTATCGGTTTAGCTGTGGAGCAAGAAGATAATCTAATCCAGCAGGCAGGAGTGATCAGCCTGTTCTGCAGAACCTCAGCGTGGTCACGTGTGAGGGTGCCACCAATTCCTGTTTAGTGTGTGACCTGGCCCTGGTGGGGGCGCCGTAGCTCTCCTCCGTGCGCTGTGGCGACACTGCAGTAGCTAGCAATCTTAGCCTAGCCCGCAGCCAAAACTGCAGCGGTGCATCTGCACCCACTGCTGTGTTGAAGGAGAGACGTGGAGGCGGGGCCACCTGGTGGCAGATAATGTATTGGTTGGTCATGTGACCTGACAGGTTTCCCTCTGGACAAGGCAGTGGAGTATGCCAAGCTGAGGAACCCATTGCTCATCAACGACCTCAACATGCAGTACTTCATACAGGACAGGTACACACACACACACACACACACACACACACACACACACACACACACAGGTTGTGATGGATTTGCTTCCTGTTCAGGAGGGAAGTGTACCGCATCCTGCAGGAGGAGGGCATTGAGCTTCCTCGTTACGCCGTGTTGAACCGAGACCCCGACCATCCAGAGGGTGTGTCCTACTTCCTTTCTGCTTTGTGTGTGTGTGTGTGTGTGTGTGTGTGTGTGTGTGTGTGTGTGTGTGTGTGTGTGTGTGTGTGTGTGTGTGTGTGTGTGTGTGTGTGTGTTACTGACAGGATCCCATCAACTGTATGAAAGGCTGAGCGGACATGGAAGTACCAAAAAAAAACTGCTTTCTATGGTTTGGCCAGCAGTGGCCGCCAGAGTTGGTTGCAGTAACAATGAAAATGACTGGCTGTCGATAAGGAGGAGAACAAACTGGTCACAATGTTTCCGTTGGTCTGAATCAGTAGTAAAAAAAAAAAAAAAAAAAAATACAACCCATTGACTCTAATGTCCATTTTGTCTAAGTTGAGGGCGTGGCAATAGTTTAGTAGCCACGTGTAGACGGCCTACCAGTGGGTGGGCGGGCGGGCCAATCATTGCTCACCTCTGGTCCCACCCACACATCCAGACGTTGGAAGCGTCTGTTTTCAAAGCAGTCCTCTGAGGGACCTGTAGATGGCGCCGACTGTGAAAGTAGGGGTCACCATGACTCCGCCCATCTTCAGTACTCAGCCCACGGGTTGATCCCAAAACCTCGACTTCCTGTGCAGAGTGTAACCTGGTGGAAGCCGAGGACCACGTGGAGGTCAACGGCGAGGTCTTCCACAAGCCCTTCGTGGAGAAACCCGTGTGCGCCGAGGACCACAATGTCTACATCTACTACCCCACCTCGGCCGGCGGGGGCAGCCAGAGGCTCTTCAGGAAGGTAGCCCACATCACTTCCTGTAACCAAAACATCACTTCCTGTCACCAAATAAAAGAAAAACTGAAGTCCAGACAGAGGGCCATTCTGTACCTAACCTGTTAGCGCTGTAAGCCTTTTATTCCTGTTAGCTTGTTAACTATGTTAGCCTGTTGGGAATGTAGTTATGCTGCCAGCATAACTAATCCAGAGATTTATGGTGTGTGTGTGTGTGTGTCTGCAGATTGGCAGCCGCAGCAGTGTGTACTCTCCAGAGACCACCGTCCGCAAGACGGGATCGTACATCTACGAGGAGTTCATGCCAACCGACGGGACTGACGTGAAGGTAACGAGATCACACAGGTCACAAAGGTCAACACACACACACACACACACATACACGGAGACACAAACACACAAACACAATGCAATTTTTTTGTGTGTGTGTGTGTGCATGTGTCAGGTGTACACGGTGGGGCCAGACTACGCCCACGCTGAGGCCCGTAAATCTCCGGCCCTGGACGGGAAGGTGGAGCGGGACAGTGAGGGGAAGGAGATCCGCTACCCGGTCATGTTGACCTCCATGGAAAAGCTGGTGGCCCGGAAGGTCTGCATGGCCTTCAAGGTGAGTTCTGCTCCCTCAGACTTCTGCTCTCTTCCAAACCACACAGGATTTCTGTCGCAGCCACACAGGTACACTAAAAATAGAAGTAGAGCAGAGTGTTCCTCACTCAGATCCATTTCCAACACGCCCCCCTCCCCGCCGCAGTCGCCTGCCCCGACCTTCATGTCACCGTTGCTGAGTGAAAACATTCACCCCCTGCTGGACATTAGTGAAAACACTCTGTGAACGATAAACTACTTCTTGTCTGCAGCAAACGGTGTGCGGCTTCGATCTTCTGCGAGCCAATGGCCACTCCTTCGTCTGCGACGTCAACGGCTTCAGCTTCGTCAAGAACTCCATGAAGTACTACGACGACTGCGCCAAAGTGCTGGGGTGGGTGACGGCTAGCGGCTAACAGATGGTGGCTGACGGCTTGTGATTAACTGCTCATGGCTAACAGTTAATAGGTGACTTCCAGTGGCTAACGGTAAACTGCTAGTGGCTAACAGCTGACAGCTACCGGCTAACGGCTGGTGGCTAGTGGTTAATGGCTTGTGGCTAACGGCTAGTGGCTAACGGCTAGTAGTTAACGGTTAGCTACTGGCTGATGGCTAGCAGCTAATGCAGGCCTGGGCAAACTACCATATGGGGCCCGTTAAGCTTTTTTTTTCTTTTTTAAGAACTAAATACCGTGGGGCATCAAAGACGGATATTTTGTTGTAACACTTTTGTTCATTTTCAATTGACATTAAAGCACATGTTTTATACATATCCCATATATGTTTTCTCCGATGAGGTGGGTCACCAAAACACTCCATCCATCTGCTCCTGTTCTGGCCCCTCTGTCACATTTTAGAACCCACTGTGACACGCCAGTCAAAAAGTTTGCCCACTGTGCTAGTGGCTAATTGCTAGCAGCTAGTGGCTAGCGGCTAACAGCGTGGTGTGTCCCCAGGAACATGGTGATGAGGGAGCTGGCCCCCCACTTCCACATCCCCTGGTCCATCCCCATGGAGGCTGAGGACATCCCCATCGTCCCCACCACCTCGGGGAGCATGTGAGTAGCCGCACGCCCACGGCTTCCTGTAGAAGCTCCTCCCACATGCCCCGCCAACCTGCTTGGTCCGTCTCCTTCCTCCTGCCACAGGATGGAGCTGCGCTGCGTCATCGCCATCATCCGCCACGGAGACCGTACCCCCAAGCAGAAGATGAAGATGGAGGTCAGACATCCGCGGTAAGGTCTCCGCCCACCAGCGCCCCGGTCCTGTTCCTGGTCCTGGTCCCTGGTCCCTGGTCCCTGGTCCCGCCCTAAAGCTGCCCGCCGTCCACAGGTTCTTCGAGCTGTTTGAGAAGTACGGCGGCTACAAGTCAGGAAAGTTGAAGCTGAAGAAGCCCAAACAACTGCAGGTGAGCAGCTTCCTACAATGGTCTGCTACCGCTGTCTGCTTCCTCCACACTGAGCTGAAACAGCGCCCCCTCCTCCTCCCTCGTGTGCAGGAGGTGCTGGACATCGCTCGGCTCCTGCTGCTGGAGCTGCTCCAACACAACGACTGCGAGATCGAGGAGAAGAAGTCCAAGCTGGAGCAGCTGAAGGCCGTCCTGGAGATGTGAGTGACAGAATCCACGGCTACAGTTCTCTTCATTATCATCGCCATAATCATCACGTCCTCCAGCACCAGCAGCCATCCACTCCACTAGGGGGCACTCTTTCCTATCTAACTGTCTTTCTGGTCTCCTCGACGCTCCTCTGGCCTCCTCCTCCGCCTCCTCCACCTCCTCTACCTTCTCCTGTGCAGGGAGTCCAGCCTGACTGACACTCAGTACGAGCCCCTCCCCCTTTTCAAGGCT
The DNA here is from genome assembly GCA_009823395.1 of Thamnaconus septentrionalis. Classification (NCBI taxonomy): domain Eukaryota; kingdom Metazoa; phylum Chordata; class Actinopteri; order Tetraodontiformes; family Monacanthidae; genus Thamnaconus; species Thamnaconus septentrionalis. The sequence continues at coordinate 7,567,350 of CM020513.1, read as the reverse complement.
GTCTGAGTTAACAGAGTATTAGGAACACCTGACAGGTGTGTGTGTGTGTGTGTGTGTGCGAGTGAGTGAGTGAGTGATTGTCTGTGTGTGTGGACCTGGCAGTTCCTGATGTTCTGTCCACTCTGTTTGCTCTCCTCTAACTTCCATCCAGTCGCGGCCATTAACCCTGATCACATGACGCTTCCCCGGCAACGTGTGTGTGTGTGTGTGTGTGTGTGTGTGTGTGTGTGTGTGTGTGTGTGTGTGTGTGTGTGTGTGTGTGTGTGTGTGTGTGTGTGTGTGTGTGTGTGTGTGTGTGTGTGTGTGAGAGCGACTTGCTCTCTCGTCTTTCTCAACCAGGAAGTAGCTTCTCTCTGAACGCTGCCTAATTAACTGCAGACATAGAAGAAGCAGCAACACAGGAAGTGAATTCTGGCTGAACTGCATTTACATAAAAAGAAAAGAAAAGTTCTGATTGATCGGCTGGCTAACGATGGCAGTTGATTGATTGTCTAATACCTGATTGGTGTGGATGGTGATTAACCATCTGATGTGTCGTGGTTTTCTCCCAAACACGAAGCCATGTGTGTGTACTTACTCTTTCGTGTGTGTGCGTGTCCGCCCAGGTACGGTCATTTCTCAGGTATCAACAGGAAGGTCCAGCTGACGTACCTGCGGAACGGACAGCCCAAAGCCTCCAGTGAGGAAGAAGGTGCAGAGAAGTCCATCCAGTAACACTTGTGGTTTGTGTGTGTGTGTGTGTGTGTGCGTAAGTGTGTTGTGAACAGCGCCCCCTGTGTTTCAGACTCCAAGAAGGACGGTCCGTCCCTGCTGTTGGTGCTGAAGTGGGGCGGTGAGCTGACGCCTGCAGGTCGCGTCCAGGCCGAGGAGCTGGGCAGAGCCTTCCGCTGCATGTACCCCGGAGGCCAAGGTGTCTGACGCACGCACACACACAAACGCAAACACACACACACACACACAGGTTGTAGACGATGTTCAGGTAGCCAAAGTTGCAAAGTTGTGAGCTGGGAACTGGAGTATATGAGAGGAAGTGGCAGTGCAGCGCTGTGTGGACCCTGGACCTCCCCTGATCTCCCTTGACCACCCTGGACCAGCCTGAATCAGCCTTGAGCTCCCTGGAACACCCAGGACCAGGCTGGACCAGTCTGGACCTCCCTGGATCTCCCCTGGACCACCCAGGACCAGCCTGGACCAGTCTGGACCTCCCTGGATCACCATGAATCACAGGATTGTCACTGTTGACTCTTAGCTAACTACTGTGAGAGCAGCAGCCTGAGACTGAGAGCTGAGAGCTGATTGGTCCAGCCTCAGGTCAGTCGTCAGAGGGGCGGGGTCATGTCTCCTGCTGTACCAGTAGGTGGCGGCAGGGTGCCGCTGCCCTCCGTGAGACAGTTAGTGAGACGGCTACACATCAAAAACAGAATCCGGTGTTTACGCCACGCAGTTGTTGGGCTAGCTAGAGAACACGTTAGCGCAGAAGCTAACCTGACTGAGGGCTTCCCCTGCCGAGGTTTTGGCTCCACACAGTGTTTGAAACACACCTGTGGAATTAGAACACAAGGAGGAAGCTCAGCGCTAACAGGCTAACTGCTAGCCCGAGTGCCCCGCCCCCCCACCAGGTAAAGACCCTCCCGGAGGTTTCTCTGTCCTGTCGCTACTCCTGTGTGCTGACAGGAAGTCTCTGTTTCTACTTCCTGCTCCTCTTCGAGCATCCACCACTAACTCTGCTCTTCTCTTCTTGCCGGCGGTGGCGCCGTCTAAACTGCTAGCCGCTAGCCGCCGCCGCAGCTCCGAGTCCCCCTTTTGACTCTGGTAAGAGAAGGTTCCACCGTCTCAGCATTGTAGGGGTGGGAATGGAGGGGCGGGGGGTGTTGTTGTGGCTCCGCCCACTAACGTGCTCTGATCTCTGCTCTCATTCCTGATTCTGCTCCGCCTCCCCCGGGTCACCTGTTGACCCCGCCCCCTCTCTGCCCAGATTGCTGTGGGTTGATTGCTGGATGACAGTGTTGAGCTAACGGATCACGTCACACTAATCCTCCACCCTGTCACTTGACCGGGGAGAAGCTCCGCCTCCCGCCACGGCGGGTGGGGGGGGGGTGGAGCCGAGTGCATGAAGCATCAGTGTGATTTGATCTGCAGACGGCATGTTAACCAATCGACAGTCTGATCTCCAGTGATTGGCTTCACTCCGCCCTGCTGTCCTCCGCAGGTGACGAGCCCGGAGCTCACAGAGCATCTTGAGGTGGCTGCGTGTGAGCCGAGGGGGGCGCTGTTGCACCTGCCAGGTGTTCTGTGTGCCGTTTGAAGGGATCTGTGGGAACCTTTTGGCCTCAATCAGCCGCCTTCTCTTTCAATCGGCCTCCCGTCCCGTCAGGAGCTCCAGGCTAGACCTTCTCAATCCCGGACCTTCTCTCCTCTCCTCCAGGTGACTATGCTGGTTTTCCAGGATGTGGCCTCCTGCGGCTGCACAGCACCTATCGCCACGACCTGAAGATCTACGCCTCAGACGAGGGCAGAGTCCAGATGACAGCCGCCGCCTTCGCAAAGGTCTCCAGGAGCTGCCGCCCAAGGCCTGCCAGACGGTGCCTCTGCTCCTCACGTTCCCTCACGTTCCTCTGCGGTGTCTCCAGGGTCTGCTGGCTCTGGAGGGGGAGCTGACGCCTATCCTGGTGCAGATGGTGAAGAGCGCCAACATGAACGGCCTGCTGGACAGCGACAGCGACTCTCTGACAGACTGCCAGCAGAAGGTGAAGGCCAGGCTGCACGAGATCATGCAGAAGGAGGAGGACTTCACTGAGGAAGACTTCCAGAAGGTCTGTGCTGGAGCTGCTGCTCTCCTGACTCTTTCTGTAGCACTTTAACTCCTGACCTCTCGGCGTCCCGCAAATCTCCCACAGCTGGCACCCACCTGCTCCCCTTCGCTGGTCAACTCCATGGAGATGATCGAGAACCCGGTGAGAACCTGCGACAAGGTCTACGCCCTCATCCAGAGCCTGACCTCGCAGATCCGCCGCAGGTTGGAGGACCCCAAATCTGCAGGTGAGTAGCGGGTGTGCGGGAGTGGGCGGAGCTAACCGACTGTATGGGCAGAGCTCACTGACTGTTGTGGGCAGACCTGCAGCTGTACCACAGCGAGACCCTGGAGCTGATGCTGCAGCGCTGGTCCAAGCTGGAGCGGGACTTCCGCATGAAGAGCGGCCGCTACGACATCAGCAAGATCCCTGACATCTACGACTGCATCAAGTACGACTGTCAGCACAACGCCTCGCTGGGCCTGCACCACACGCTGGAGCTCTTCCGACTGTCCCGAGCCCTGGCCGACATCGTCATCCCACAGGTTCTGCCCGCCGCCACTGTGTAGATTTAGTAGAACGACACCATCTGAAGAAACTTTAGTGTAGTGTCTGTAGTGAGTCATTACCAGGGTGTGTTGTGAGTCCTTGTCAGCATGTAGTGAGTCATTGCAGTGTGTGTTTTGAGTCATTGCCAGTGTGTGTTGTGGGTCCTTGGCAGTGTGTTGTGAGTCATTGCCAGTGTGTGTTGTGAGTCTTTGGCGGTGTGTGTTGAATCCTTGCCTGTGTGTGTGTTGAGTCCTTGTCAGTGTGTAGTGAGTCCTCATCGGTGTGTGTTGAGTGTTGAGTCCTTCTCAGTGTGTGTAGTGTGTCCTCATCAGTGGTTGCTGTGTGTGTTGAGTCCTTGCCAGTGTATGTCCTGAGTCCTTACCATTGTGTGTTGAGTCCTTGCCAGTGCACTTTGTGAGTCTTTGTCCGTTTGTGTTGTGAGTCCTTGTCAGTTTGTGTTGGGAGCCATTGTCAGTGTGTGTTATGTGTCTTTGGCGGTGTGTGTTGAATCCTTGCCAGTGCGTGTTGTGAGTCCTTGTCCTTGTGTTACCTGCTCCTCCAGGAGTACGGGGTGAGCCAGGAGGAGAAGCTGGACATCGCCCAGGCCTACTGCCTCCCCCTGATGAAGAAGATCCAGCTGGACCTGCAGAGGACCCACGAGGACGAAGCCGTCAACAAGCTACACCCCCTGTGAGTTCTGACACCCACAAACCAACCCGCTTCCTACCCCCCACCCTCCACCAAGACTCTGGCTGTGTCTGAAATCACCCACTCCTTCCATAGTCCCTACATAGGGAGTTCTATGTAGTTAACTATATAGTGCACTCGTTAGCCAAATTAAAAAGTCTTTCGGACGCTACTCTTGGCACCGTTTATGATGTCATTGCAGTCCCATTGTCTCATCCCCTGGCCTTTGTGTCTCACTTCCTGTTTCCTGCCTCCCCAGCTACTCCAGAGGCGTGATGTCACCCGGACGCCACGTGCGCACTCGCTTGTACTTCACTAGCGAGAGTCACGTGCACTCGCTGCTCAACGTCTTCCGCTACGGTGGCCTGCTGGATGTACGCCAGTTTGTTTGAGTGTTACCTCCTGTCTGTCTACTTCCTGTGTGCTACTTCCTGTCAGGCTACTTTCTGTGTGGCTACTTCCTGTTCCACTTCTTGTGTCTCAGCAGCTGTGTGGCTACTTTCTGTCACTGTCTGCTTCCTGTGCTACTTCCTGTCTGTGGCTCTTTTCTGTCTGCAGCTACTTCCTGTAAAACTTCCTGTTCGTGGCTACTTCCTGTGCTACTTCCTGTGCTACTTCCTGTGTGGCTACTTCCTGTGTGGCTACTTCCTGTTCCACTTCCTGTGTCTTAGCGGATGTGTGGCTACTTTGTGTCTGTGTCTGCTTCCTGTGCTACTTCCTGTCTCTGTCTACTCCCTGTGATGCTTCCTGTCCGTGGCTACTTCCTGTCTGTATCTACTACTCGTCCGTGGCTACTTCCTGTGTCTCAGGGCTGTATGTCCTGCTGCAGGAGGCGACGGACTGGCAGTGGCGGCAGGCCATGGACTACCTGAGTGCCGCCGTGTCCGAGCTCAACTACATGACGCAGATCGTCATCATGCTTTACGAGGACAACGACAAGGTGGGCGGAGCTCTCCTCTGGCCCCCGCCCTCACCTCACCAACCGTGCCGCCTCCTCACTCCGTCTGTCTGTCTGTCTGTCTGTGTGCAGGAGCCGACGTCGGAGGAGCGTTTCCACGTGGAGCTCCACTTCAGCCCAGGGGTCAAAGGTTGCGAGGACGAGGAGAACGCTCCTCTGGGGTCCGGCTTCCGGCCCGCCTCCTCTGAGGTGCGTCCCGCCTTTTTGTCACTTCAGATGAATCACTGCCGATGGTGGCTGTAGTTCCACCTCCTGGCCAGTAGGAGTGCTGCATTAGTGAACCCATGTTTCATCCTGCCCCCCCCCTCCTGTTCTCTAAACCAATCAGAATGAGGACAAGAAGCCCAATCAGGGCAGCCTGGAGGATCTGTCCCAGGACCAGCCGGACCAGGCACTTCCTGTCTCTGAGCCAATCAGCATCCACCGCAGGTCGCCCATGGTGCGCAGCAGGAAGACGGGCTCCATGGAGGTACCACCGCCCCCTCCCCCATCAACCCCTGTACACCACACCGCCTGTCTGGCTGCTAACCGCTGGTCTCCATGACTACCGCCAGGTCCTGTCTGAGACCTCGCCCACCCAGACCTCCAGAGGCCCCACCCACCGACTCCTGCACTCCTGCTCCCGCCAGTCGCCTGAGTGCAAAGCAGCCAGCGGCCTAGGTGTGTGTGCGTGTGTGTGTGCACGCGCATGTGTGTGTGGGAGATCTAGCACCACTGCAGCAGGTCAGCTGACCTGGCTGCAGGTGACCTCCCCACATGATGTCACTTCCTGTCAGCAGTGCCTTAGGAGCACGTGAAGAGCAGTCCTGTTCAATGTCACCGCTGCAGCATCTCAGTCACACAGTGGTGATGTGGTGCAACACCCGTCCGGTGTCATGTGACCTCCTGTCACATGGCCACTCAGACGTCACAACCAGGAGAAGGAGCCTCAAAGCCTCAGCTCCGCCCCCAAAAGCTCTGCTCGGTGTTTTTGTTTTCTGTTTGTTCACAACCAAACAGCTCACATCATCCTCTTCAGGAACCATGATCCTGGTCCTAGTCTTAATCCTGGTCCTGGTCCTAGTCAAGGTCCTAGTCATAATCCTGGTCCCAGTCCAGGTCGTTAATCCTGGTCCTGGTCCTGGTCCTCAACCCAACTAGTTTCTATTCTTCCCTTTGGCTCCCCAGAAGCACCAATCAGAAGTGACAGATGTTCCTGCAGGTTCCTGACACCTCCGTGAACATGTGAAAAAAGAAATAAAGCACCTCCTCGCCTCATCCCCCACCTTCCTAACCTCCTAACCTGCTAACCTCCTCCCCCAACCCACGCAGGCTCCCTGTGCTCCGGCCTCTTCAGCGCCTCGGCCTTCGGCGTGTCCTACAGTGCCCCTAACCTGCGGGACTACGTCCGCACGCACCACCTGCACCACAGGAAGCCTCCTCTGTCCCCAGGCAGTTTGCCCAGCCAGGGCGGGGTCTTCGGTACGTCCCCCAACACCTCCAAACCACCTTCTTTTTTTCCTCCTGCTGGAGCAACTCTTTTTCCCAAACTCTTCCTCTTTTTTCCAAACTTCTCCTGTCTTTTTTTTCCAAACTCCTCCTCCTTCAGGACTCTTTGCTCCTCCTCCTTTTGGGACCGTCAGTGTTTTTTGACACACTCGCTTGTGTCAGGTATCGATCGCCGATCACGGATCAGTCATCTGCTGCCACATCTTCTCTGTGCATGCTGGACTGTTGCACACACACACGCACACACACACACACATCCACGCACACGCACAGCTGAGCGTCAGTGAACTAGATGTAGAAAGAGGTTTGACCAGCAGGGGGCAGTCTGAGAGCCAGTTGATGATTTGGTTGAAGTGTGTTTGACCAGCAGGTGTCTCCACTCATTATCATCCATGGCCTGAGTGTTCGGATGGGAGGAGCAGCTATCGCTATGCTAAGCTAAGCTAAGCCAAGCTAACGGTCTTACTTTACAACTAACATGAAAACAGCTTCATGTTTTATTTTTCCAGCCAAAAGGATAAGAAGACGTTCCTGCTCTTCATCACATCCTAGACTCCTCCTCTCCTCCTCCTCCTCTCCTTCCTCTTCCTCCTGTCCTCTGCTCCCAGTAATCCTCTCCTCTCTCCTCAGAGTTGTGTTCAATGCCGCCAGTAAAGAGATTTTCTGTCTCCTTTGCCAGACATCCCACTAATGGTATGTGGCTCCGCCCACTCTCTGACTGCATGAACACTTTCTTCTTCTTCTTCTTCTTCTTCTTCTTCTTCTACTTCTTCTTTTTCTACTTCTTTTGCTGTGGCGAGGCGCTGGGTTTGTGCTCCTCACCTGTAACACCGCTGCTGTGTTGATAACTGCACCTCCTCACTGGCCTGCAGACACAGTCACCTCCTCCGGCTGAGCGGCAGGAGTCCAGGTTCTTCACCTTGGTCTGGTTCTATAGTTTTCTGCAGGGAGACAGCAGGTGGCGCAGCATCAGCCACTAGCCAGTATTAGCCAGTGTTAACTGGATCATTTTTGAGTTGACAAATACATTTTTCGACTTTAATGTTGGTATTTACACAGCCATATACAATAAGATCAAAACATTTAACGCAGAGGCGATACAAAGATTGACAGATTGGATCGCTGTTGTCTGTTTCTTGGTTGGAGGGAATAACTTTGCGTATTTGCGTGGGGAAAGTCCGCTCTTAGTGAGTGTATGGCTGCTAGAATGTTAGCTTCTTTAGCTTGGCCAGTAGCATTAGCCTCTCCCTCTTTTTCTTAGATTAAAGTTACTAATTTCCGGAGAAAATGTCAAATGTGTGCCCAGTGGGTCGGAGCTCCAAAACCTGGAAGTGCTGTTGTTGAGCGCAGAAACAGGAAGTGATCCTCCAGGCTAAACTTGATTGGCTTTTTGTCCTGCAGAGACGAGATGAGCCACGAGGTGGCAGCAAAGACTAGTTTTGCTCGCTCAGAAAGTTCATATTCAATATTTGTGTCTCTAACTGATGCCAAGCGTGGTCGCTGGTGGCTTGGTGTCATGTGACCTGGCGGCAGCACCATCTAGTGGACAGCGGTTGAAGTGACGAGGTTAACAACAACCACAACAATGTCATCAACACTCCCCTCCCCCTTGACTCCTCCCACTGACTGTCTGTGTGCTCAGTTAACCAATCAGCTGAGAGATGTCAGCGCAGCAGCCAGCATGCACAGAGTGACGGCGCCCCCTACTGGTCTTGACCTCTAAACCGTTGTTTGTGTGTGTGTGTGTGTGTGCGCGTCCGCAGGCTTTGAAGGCTGCTCCATGGTGCCCTCTATCTACCCGCTGGAGACGCTGCACAACTCTCTGTCCCTGAAGCAGGTGGACCAGTTCCTCCACAAGGTGTGTGAGAGCAGCAGCGAGGCGCACGCCAAGACCATGAGAGGTACGTCGACCAATCAGAGGTCCACCTACTGTTACTGTTAGTGTAGCGAGTAACTACAGGTGTAGAGGCCACGCCCCCGCTCTTTCCGGCTGCTGTTGTCACAGCTGTGGAAACTGGTCAACCCAGTGTTAGTGGGCGTGGCCCACGTGAGACTTACACCTGGAGATGTCATGTGATCTAGAACAGGTGGGCTCCAGTGTTGTCATATTGTTCACCTGTGTGTGTGTGTGTGTGTGTGTGTGTGTGTGTGTGTGTGTGTTACCGCAGCCCTCTCCAGCCTCTTTGACTCCCAGAGCCAGTCGTCTCTCTACTGCCCCCAGGAGGCGCTCTCCTCCTCCTCCTCGTCCTCACTGCAGCCGCCCAGTCAGCCTCTGTGGCGTGAGTATCCACCGCCCCCTGCTGGACAGCCTCTGTTCCTACACTGCAAGCAGGGAGTCAGCTGATTTTCTTTATCCTACTGTTCTGCAGCTTTGTGTTCCTCTGTCAGAGCCCCCCCCCCGCCTCTTTATAGTCCTCTTCTTTTCTGTCTTCTTCTGTGGTCTTAAACATTTGATGATGGTTTTAATGGGAAAGACAATCGACAGTGCTTGACACACACACACACACACTTCACACTTCTGTGACAGTATTAAAGCATCCTCAAGTGTGTGTGTGTGTGTGTGTGTGTGTGTGTGTGTGTGCAGACGGCAGCTTCCCCTCCAGCACGGTCTCCAGCGCCGGCCCCTCGTCCCCCCTCACCGAAGGCATGAACTTCAGCTTCAGCGAGTGAGGCCCCGGGGGATTGTGGGTAATCTTCACCAGTCGAAGACCTGAACCACCAAGGCTTCAATTACTGCTGTCTGTTCAGTCACTGTTAGCAGCTGTTAGCTTAGCATAACTGACCACTGTGACCCACCGACGTGACATGAGCAGGTCAAAGTTTGCTGCAGGCATCAGTTTTTGTGCTAGGCTAGGCAAAGCTAAAGAGGCTTCCCGTTAACCCTCATTTCAAAATCTCTGTCCTTATCATTATTATAATTATATATTATTATCATTGTTGGTATTAATATTATTATTATTATTGTTATTACATTTCAGATGACACAAATGTTTGTGGTTTTACTGATGAATTGTTTCTGGTTCAAAGTCGCTGCCTGAACCCAAAGTAGTTGGTGAAATGTGCCTTTAATTTAATGACCCTCAGCCACTGTGTGAGACTTCCTGCTGATTATTAGTATTTTGACATTTCATTGTAACGGCAGTTTATTGTGGATGAAGGTTGTTGGTCTGCTGAACCAAAGAGGATTTTCACTCAGGACTTTACTTCCAAAGATGAAAGCCCTGAATTTAATAAACTTGAAGTTCAGTCAAACACTGAAGCTGAACTCCAGGCTGAGCTGCACTGATCCTGAAGGTCCCCTGAATGTCTCATTCCTGTAGGTGTGGTCTTGGAAGGAGGCAGAGCCAATTAAAACATGAAGCAAACCTCACCTTGTCGCATGTGTGTGTGAGTGTGTGTGGGTGAGAGAGAGAGAGCGGGAGAATCATAGGAAATAATACTCAGCACGTCGTTATCTCTTTGTAGTTTAATTGATGATCACTAGCTTGTTTCCCTTTACATGAATCTGCAGGTTCTAGTTTAACCAGTTAATTTTTTTTAAAGAGAGATATTGAATATTGCACAAAGAGAAAAACAGAACTAAGTTTCTTACAATGCGAAGAGAGAATCAACAGAAGAAGCAACAGGCGCCTCCTGGAACAGCTGTTTGATCGGCCAACAGTGAAAGCGCAGCCAGTTTTCAGACAATTTAATATAACCTTTAAATAGCACTGATGTTTACTTCCTGTTAAACTATTACATTCAGGATTATAACTCAATAAATCACATGCAGAGATTAAATGGACTGAGAAGCAGCGATGATGATGAAGATGAAGTTTTGTCCTCCTTCATTGTTTTGTGGCTGAAATCAGGTGACCTCTGTTCCATCGCTGGCGCGGTTGTTTTCTTTCACATTGCTAGTTTCAAGTCATGTTCAGGAAAAAGGTTGCTGTCGAATGTTTGTGACTCTGGAGCTCCTGTTCCGCGACTCGGCATGTTTAAAAACTGGACTTGACAACAGCAGCAGAACCGGGGGGGGAACGTCAGTACAACAAACCTGTGGCCGACTTACAGCTGAGGGCCAACCAGCAGGTGGCGCTGATGAGGTATTAACTGGAACCATAGTGAAGCGTCAAAAAACTTTTAGGTCGAAGTAAAGTTTCTTCTCTAGAAAAAAATAATCAAAATTGCACTTTTTTTTCTCAAGTTTAGACAAAGAAAATAAATTTAATGCAGATGTAAAACTATTTTTGCATGTGCGTTAAATCAACCTTCATGATTCTCTTCGAACCCAAGACGGCTGCTAGGCTAATGCTAGCGCTGCTCCACTCATTCAGTGTGTATTTATCAAATACTCTCTCTCTCTCTCTCTCTCTCTCACTCTCTCTCTCTCTCTCACACACACACACACACACACTAAGACATGAGACAACTGGTCCGGTACAATCGTAGCCGTCACATTCAGGGACTTAACCACGGGTCAGTTTCATCTTCACTAAATCTGTGCTTCAACAACAGAACAAACCATCCTGACACACACACAGTCCCGCCGTGTTGCACTACATTATCACTGTGTCCCACTGATGGCTGGATCAGGATTGTGCGTATTTTTTGTTTCCGATCCGGCCCTGAGGACTTCACTTCAGAAGCTCCTTGACCCCTACCACCAGCTCAAGGCACAGTAAGACGCCTGCCGTGACACCATCATTCCATCCAAAGCCACTCACCATCAACCGTTCACGCCTCACAACTGCTCACTTTTCACTCAGGACTCTAATTATGAAGTTGAAAGATGAGTTGATATGACGAGAAGAGCTTCAGAGGACTGGAGTGAATCCAGCTTAAAGAAAATAAACCACAGCTTCAGGAGCAGCGAGCCAGAGAATGAACCAATCAGGCACCTCTCAGAACAACTGACTCTCCTGGCTACAGTGGAACCAGAGACACCAGTGGAACCAGTCAGCCGCTCCTGGAACACGACAGTCATACTGGCAGAACTAAGACATGATATGAGCTCTTATTGGTTCAGGAGACAATTCAGATTTGATCATTAGGAAGTTTCACGTTTTAAAGATGCGTGTGACTGGAGCCAATGGCGAAAACACAGTTAAACTGCAGTTCATTATTGCAGCCACTAGTTGGCTGTTGGAGATGACTGAAGATGTTTCGGTTACTGTTGTTAACTCGGAGAAGAAAACAAACGTCCGTCCATCAAGTCAGGACTTTAGTTTCAGCTACAGAATCGAAGGCGTTTAGAGCAGAGTTCCACATCATGAGAGAGCGACAAGCTTTGGCGAAGCAGGGAGGGAGGAGGGGTCGGGGGCAGGAAAGGGAGGAGTCATGAGAGGGTGGCATACCCCCAGCTCAGAACTCAATTTTGCATGCGGGGAAGGACTCGTCCTGCATGACCACGGTGCTGCTGGAGGCCAGGACCATGATGTTCAGGTCCTGCTGCCTCTCGTGGGTCTGCTGGTACCAGTCCCGGGTCACCTCAGTGTCGTGAGTTGGAATCAGAGTCACCTGGAAAGTTCACAAGAACAAGGTCTTAAGATTATTTTTTTGGCTGTCGGTGTGAAGCGAGAGACTTGGTTTTTCACGCTGTGGGTGTAAACCAGATGGTTGGAGACGGACCTGCAGGTTGGAGCCCCACTGGGCTTTGCCCTCCAGTAGGGCGTCCAGGACTCCACGGCTGGGCTCTTCACTGCCCGGATCGTTACCGCTCACCACGTAGTAGGCCGCTCGCACCCGCTTGAAGAACTCCTGGTCCACGTTCTTGGCGCTGCAGTGATTGGGCACGTAGGCCAGATCCACGTAGACTGGTGGTCCAGGGGGGACAGCCGAGCTGGTCTTCTGGGGGTTGTTGCCTGGCAGCCGATAAAATACAAAACAACAGAATTGGGTTTAAAAAAAACAGTTTTTCTCTGAGGTGTCTATCAGAAGCATTGCATGCTCCAACCAGGCTGACTGAAACCAAAAGGAAAACTAAAAGTCTATAGGAGGATGCATGCCAACAGACCTGAGGCGCTTTTGACACCGTTGAGCAGGCCTTTCCCTGGGCTGAAGATCTCTCCCCTAGAGCCGTGGTTCTCCGACAGCTTGATGAGTCTGGAGCTCTTGTCGGTTTCCTTCCTCCTCAGAGAGGCTGATCGAGGAGAGGCCGAAGAGTCTTTGGAGGCCTGCTTCACCGGAGTGGGGGACCTCTTCTTGACCTCCCCCTTCCGAGCTGGGGAAGCCGACTTGGTCTTGACCCTCCTCATGCCCTTGGTGGTCTTGCTCTCCCTCTTGAGCAATTTCTCTGTACTGCCATGGTGGTTAAGGAGGGCTTCTGGGTCAACCATGCACACATCTGGACGGGGAGGGTGGGGAAGTGGATCCTTTACTGGGGCAGGAGGTGGATCCAGGCTCTTCTGGGAAGACCTGGGAGATTGAGGACGGTGGCTGCTGGTTGCAGCTCCAGAAGCACTAGACAGTTTGTCCACTGGCAGATGTTCAGCATCTTCATCCGAATCCAGATTCCCTTCTGGCGTGATAGACGGACACTCTTCAGTTTCAGGAGGGACGTCCGAGTCGGACTGAGAGGGCAAGGACTCGCTAGCTGACGTGGGAGGGGTTTCTTCACCTGCCAAGGTTACGGTTGGAGTAGATGATGTGGCCCCTGGGAGCTGGTGTGGCCCCAGACTAGCGTCGGCCTGGTGGTGGCGCCGGTGTTTGTGGGACCTTCTCTTCACCGAGTGCTGCTCTCTGTCATCCTCGCCGGCCTCTTGGCAGGGCTCGGCGCAGGCCTCCTCCTCCTCCTCCTCGGCCTCCTCACTGGAAAGCTGCTGAGGGCTAGGGTTGATGAAGGATGGCGAGAGGTCTCCTCGACGCTGCTTGTGCTCGCCGGTGGAGGAGGAGGTCTGGTGGGAGGAGGGCTGGTGAGAAGAGCTTGGTCCTGTGCTAAGTTCGGTGGAATGGCAGGCCTGTGCAGCTCCGCCACCAGATGTTTTGGAGTGGCAGGTGTCCTTTGAAGACGAGCTAGAGGTCTGGTGGACACCACTCATCCATCCCACATCCTCTTGGTCCCGGTCTTCCTCTGCACAGTAACTAGTGGGCAGAGCAGCGGGGAGGTCGTCAGGCCTCTGTAGCAGCTCCCAGTCTGACAGGCTGCTCCGCCTCCTGCCTTCCAGCCTCACTTCAGGCTCCTCCCACAAGCTCCTGTCCTCCAGGGTTGGTGGACCAGCAGGCTCTGCTCTTACACTGTCTTTGCATAGAACTTCCTCCTCTTTCTTGATTGGCTGCTGGACGTTGCCGTCACCTGCAGTCTCCTTCTTTCCTTCTTCTTTGGATTCTTTCTTACACACCTGTGCGTCCTCCTCCAAAAGTGCAGCAGTTTTAAGACGTTCCTCCGGCGCTGGCTCCGCGTTCTTGTCGGTGGTGCCGCCGTCACTCAGCGAGGCTGACCAATCTGGTCTGGAGGGGGCGGCGATGACTGTCACTGTTTCTGTGGTGTGTTTGGTGTGTGACTCCTGTATCGTCACTTCCTCCGAGTCAGCCCGGGTAGGTGGGGCCATGTCTGGTGTGGTCAGGGGCACCTTGAAGGTGGAGCTCTGACCTTCTAGCATGCAGAAGCTGTCAGTGTTTGACCTCGTGTCCACCTCACCGGGCCTGGTGGAAGCAGCAGCAGCGAAAGATGCTGTAGGTGACGGTCTGGTATCCTCGCCAGGGCTGACTGAAGGTGGAGCTTGCTCCTCTGCTCCTCTGGCTCCTACTGCTCCCCCGGCTGCAGGTCTGGTAGTGGTGGTAACCTCCAGGTACCCGCCAAAGCAGGAAGAGGACTCTTGCAACGATGAATCCTCTCTGATCAGAGTGACATCAGTGTGTGGCGCTGCGGAGGTGGATGGTGGCACTTCTCGAGTCAAAGTCACAGAAGGCGAGTCAGATGGTGGGCGGCTGCAGGAAGTGGTGGATGAATTGGAGAAGGAGGAGGTGGAGGAAGAAGATGTTCCACTGGTAGCCGGCTTGTCCTTCTCAGCCATCCCTTCTTCTCGACTGCCTCTGAAATAATCATCTGAGGCCAACCTGGAGAAATTAGAGGTGTCTGGCAGCAGAGGTGTTTCTGTCTTGTCCTCTTCTGCTGTCACTTGATATTCCTCACCACAGAGATGCTCAGAGAAACCTTCAGATGTGCTGCGGCCTATGTCAGCATAGCTTCCCGTTGGTGGCGATGAGGGACTGCTTTTGGTCTCTGAAGGTCCTGGTGGAGAAGAACTCTGTGGAGGGCCACCAGAGCACCGTGGCTCAACAGGTTCCTTTGAGCATGAAAGGTCTGGTGACGGCGTGAGAACCTCTGGTCGTCTTTCTGTGGTAGGTTCTGGAGAAAATGACTTTTCAGGTAGCTGTGAGGGTACCGGCACTGTCGGGAAGGAGCTGTGGAGATCTGGAGATGTCTCACAACTACTCTTAGATGTTGCTGCTTCAACTTGAATTGTTGTTTTTTTATCGGAGATGTTGGTCTTCTGGTGTCACCGTCTTCATCCACCTTTTGGTCTGCGACCCTCAACACGTCGTCCTCTGTTGGTTCACCATCAACAAACTTCTTATCTGCTAAAACTGTGGTACGGTCAGAACTTTGTCTGCACATTTCTTTTTCCGACTCTTCTCTTGCTCCCTTCTCCATGTCCACATCACTCAAGTCCTCCTCATCTTCTTCCCCATCCTCGTCGTCGTCCTCCTCATCATCATCATCAAAGTCTTCTCCCTCCACCAGCAGCCTTTTGTCTATCAGAGCCTCTTTTCCTTCTGGAATGTCCACAACCGTGGCCTTCTGAACGTCGGAACTGCTGCTTCGACTGTTGTCAGCTTCAAAAACGTTTGGATCTCTGGCATGTTCCTGAGACTGTGGAGACCTTGCTCCAGGTAAGGTTTCCTCTTCTTTATGAGTTGGCAAAATGTCCTTTTCAGCAGGTGAACAGCGACCAGATGAAGATCCTGGACCTTCACGATCAACAGACGTGGCTTGGCCTTTCAACAATTTGTCTTGGTCTTTCTCTGCGAGTTCTCCCGAGGGTCCAGGAGCAGCTGAGACCTGAGGCCAGAGGTTCGACTGGTTCCAGTATGAAGCCTCTTGTCTAGATGTTTCTGGTGACTGAAGAGCTGCAGCGCTGGGACTGGCAGGGCTGTCTCGAGTCTGATCAGCTGCAGCAGCAGCAGCATTGTGTTCTTTGTCTTTGTCTGATCTTTCGGGTTTGTCCTCCTTGGGGCTGAAGGACTCATCGGCCAGGGAGACTCTGTTGTCTCTCATGTCTCTGGACAAGGAGATCTTTTCCTGGTCCGGTGGTTGCGTCTCCTTCTCTTCCTCCTGGCCTTTCTCCCGGTCCTCGGACCGAGGCAAGGTTGCAGATCGAGGTTCTCGGCTCAGCGCTGCTGCGTTGTAGTCCACCCTGCTGAAGGATAGCGGCTCTTCTTTGTCCTGATCATCCAACGGGAACGAGGCTCCTCCACCTTCGGCCTGACTGGATCTCCTGTTGTCATCAGGGCCAAGGTCGGAGTGGTGATGGAAGTCTGCAGAGACCTGGTCACCTCTTGAGGATTCCCCCTCCTGGTCTATAGGAACGGGCTTCTCGTAGGGATCGTACTTGGATGCAGTGGAGGTTTGTTCCTGGTCTCTGAGGACAACCTTGTCTGTCTCCTTGGCCAAGGTGGACTTGTCTCCACCAGGTCCTTCTGACTCTGGTTCTGGAGCTCCAGTGTGTACAGTCTCCTTGGACTCTCGGTCCAGGATGAAATATGAAGATGGCTGTGAGAAGCCAGGGGAGGCCACGTCTCGCTCCCCTTCCATCTCCCTCTCTGCCTCCTTCCCTTGTTTGTCATGTGACCTTGTTGTTGTTTCTAGAGAAGTAATTTCTGGGCAGGTCTGGGGCAGGCTCTGTTTCCTCTGCGGTGATTGGTCCAGGTCTCGTCCCGTCGAAGCCTCTGGCTTTGTCTCAGCTGATGTGGGTTCTGGTGTTGATGCTGGAAAAGAGGATGCAGTTTCTTCTGCGGACACTGACGTAGTCTCCTGCTCCGGTGTGGAACCAGATAAGAGTTCAGGCTTGACGGGAGAATCGGGAGGACTTTGGTCCAGGTCGGGTGTTAGTCTGGGCCCTTCTCTGTGAAGGTCTAGCAGGTCCTCGTCCACAGAAGGCTCCTGCATGGTGAGTGTGGGGATGATGACGGTGATCTGCTGTGGTGCTGCTTCGCTCCTAAACATCTGGAGCTCAGGTGTTCTGGGTTCTACTGACAGCGGTCTGGAGCCGGCTCCTCCCATGCAGATGTCCTCATCCTCCTGGTCTTCCTGGTCCTCCTGGTCCTCGTCTGATGACTGAAGAACAAAAGTGGCCTTGAGTTCCGACCTTAACGCCGCCGCCACTTCATCTTTTGCCCGGGTCTCTGCAGGCGTCTTGACGACCTTGTCCAGATCTTTTTCTTGCAGCTCCTCCCGCTCCCATTTCTCCTCCTTCATCTGCTCAGCCTCAGAGGAGTCAGACTTTTCTTTCTCATCCGTTTTGAGCTGTTGGCTGTTCTTCTCTGCTGTCACCTTGTCCTCCGTCAACTCCTTCTCCTGCTCTTTCTCCATTTTCTTCTCTTTGCTCAGCTCAGCAACGTCTGCGTCATCCTTTTCCTTCTCTGTCTTTTCCTCTTGACCTGAGGAGGATTCTTCTTCTCTCTCTTTGTCCTCCTGAATGTGACTGGATGAAATACACCTTTCAGCTTCCACTGGTTGCATGCTTTCACTTGGTACAGTTTTCTGTATATGAGCTCCAGGTGGCCCATCAGAAGATTCACTTTCATCGGCCGTCTTCTGCTCTTCCACACTCTGAACATCAGGAGCATCTACACCTTTTGCTCTAGGCTCTGAAGAAGAGACGTCCTTCCCTGGCAGCGCCTCTGCGGTTCCGCTGATCTTCATTTTCTGGTCTTGAGGCCCTTCAGCTGCAGACACTTCTTGTGATGTCACGTCAGCAGGTTTCTGAACAGGAATGATTTCTTTTTCTTCTTCTTCTTCTTCTTCTTCTTCTTTCTTTATTTTGTCCTCTTGTTTTATTGGCTGCTGTAAAGTTTGGTCGAGAACAGTTGTGTGTTGGGAGAGCTCGGTTTTCTTCTGCTCCTTCACCTGCTGGTCTGTGGTTACCGACTCTGATGCGCCTCCCACTGCTTCACTTCCCACCTTTTGCTGCTGCTGAGGTCTTAAAGAAGGAAGGACCTCCTGCTCTTCTTCCTCCTGTTCTGCCACCTCACCATGATCTTTGGCCAATATTATCGTCTGCTCTGCCAGTTGTGGGGCAGCTCCAGCGTGTCTGGCGTCCTGCTCCAGATCCAACCTGGTGTCAGCAGCAGTGCAGGGCTGAGGATACGAGGCAGTTCCTCTGTCTAGACCAGATGTGTCTGGACTGATTTCAGGTTCTGTTGAAGTGTGTTTGGCCATCTGTTCTGAAGGAATATCTATGTCCATGGTTATGTCAGAGCCTTCTGCATCTTCACGTCTGCTCTTTCCTTCATCTTCCTCCATTTTGGTGGTGGCAGGCAGGTCCTGGTCCTGGGAGTCCAACTGAGGAGCGTCGTCCGATTTGGTAGGCTTGATTTGGTCTTCTCGTTCCTTCCTGTTTTCAGGTGTCGGCTGCACAGCAGCTGGTGTTTCTTCTGCAGTGGTGTCAGATCTTAAGGGGCTATTGTCTCTGTCCTGCTCGGTGGGCCTGCTCAGCTCCTCCTCTTGGTCAGGAGCAGAACTCACCACTGAAACTTGCTCCACCGTCCTGGTGGCTAAGATTGCATCTCTGGAGATCTCTGGTCCCTTTTCTTCCAGGGTGGCAGATGTTACTTTTACTGTTTCTTCTTCTGTGGTGACCTTGGTGACAAGGGTCACACTGATCTTCTCCTTATGCTCATCCATGAGGAGTTTGGTCTCAGAAGCTTTGCTCTCCAGTTTTTCTCCAGCTGTCTTTTCCTTGGACTGTTCTAAAGAGTCCAAAATGGACATCTCCTTTTTCAGTGTGTCCTCCATCTTGTCGATTTCTTCTCCCATCTTTTCTGCCTCCTTTCCTCCAGATTGTGTGAAACTAATGCCTGGTGAGGTGAGGTGGTCCTCAGCATGCACTTCCTGTTCTGCTTCTGAAATGTCACTGTCCTCCCCTTCATCTTCTGAGACTTGACCGTCCGTTGGGACCTCAACCTGTTTTTGTTTGTCCTCAGGAACCCCAACCTGATCCTCTCCAGGGAGCTGAACATCCTGCTCACGTGCAGCTCCTTCACCACTGTCAACCTTCACCACCTCTTCCTCCTGCTGCACGCTGCCAGTGATGGGAACTGCAAAAACACATGCTGACTTTGGTTTCTCCTCGTCTTGGACTTGAGGGACCACGGAGGACCGTTCTTTGTCCTCTAGAACGTCGACTGCAGCTTTGTCCAGCCGGTTGTCAGGGAAAAAACTTTCTCTCTCTGGAAATGAAGCTGGACCTGAACTTTTGGTTGATGTTTCTTTGAGTCCTACTACAGCCTTTTCATCTCTTGCTCCAGATGAATCTGTCTCCAGCCGACTCTCTTCCAAAGCTGCAGGACCAGCTGAGATCACCTCAGCCTCTTCTGATGCTGTGTCTTTTTCTGGCTCCTTCAGCGTTGGAGCCTCTTCAAGCTCCTCCTTAGTTGACGTGTCCAGACGTGTTGAAATTTCAGGTTGCTTGTCGAAGACCTCATGACTCTCAATTCCTGTTTTAGGGTGGAATTGCTGAAGCTCCGGATGGTGGAGGTCCTTTGTCTTGTCTTCTGCTGGAGACTGGCGTTGTGGAGAATGTGCTGGAAATGAAGCTGGACCTGAACTTTTGGTTGATGTTTCTTTGAGTCCTACTACAGCCTTTTCATCTCTTGCTCCAGATGAATCTGTCTCCAGCCGACTCTCTTCCAAAGCTGCAGGACCAGCTGAGATCACCTCAGCCTCTTCTGATGCTGTGTCTTTTTCTGGCTCCTTCAGCGTTGGAGCCTCTTCAAGCTCCTCCTTAGTTGACGTGTCCAGACGTGTTGAAATTTCAGGCTGCTTGTCGAAGACCTCATGACTCTCAATTCCTGTTTTAGGGTGGAATTGCTGAAGCTCCGGATGGTGGAGGTCCTTTGTCTTGTCTTCTGCTGGAGACTGGCGTTGTGGAGAATGTGCTGGAAATGAAGCTGGACCTGAACTTTTGGTTGATGTTTCTTTGAGTCCTACTACAGCCTTTTCATCTCTTGCTCCAGATGAATCTGTCTCCAGCCGACTCTCTTCCAAAGCTGCAGGACCAGCTGAGATCACCTCAGCCTCTTCTGATGCTGTGTCTTTTTCTGGCTCCTTCAGCGTTGGAGCCTCTTCAAGCTCCTCCTTAGTTGACGTGTCCAGACGTGTTGAAATTTCAGGCTGCTTGTCGAAGACCTCATGACTCTCAATTCCTGTTTTAGGGTGGAATTGCTGAAGCTCGGATGGTGGAGGTCCTTTGTCTTGTCTTCTGCTGGAGACTGGCGTTGTGGAGAATGTGCTGGAAATGAAGCTGGACCTGAACTTTTGGTTGATGTTTCTTTGAGTCCTACTACAGCCTTTTCATCTCTTGCTCCAGATGAATCTGTCTCCAGCCGACTCTCTTCCAAAGCTGCAGGACCAGCTGAGATCACCTCAGCCTCTTCTGATGCTGTGTCTTTTTCTGGCTCCTTCAGCGTTGGAGCCTCTTCAAGCTCCTCCTTAGTTGACGTGTCCAGACGTGTTGAAATTTCAGGCTGCTTGTCGAAGACCTCATGACTCTCAATTCCTGTTTTAGGGTGGAATTGCTGAAGCTCAGGATGGTGGAGGTCCTTTGTCTTGTCTTCTGCTGGAGACTGGCGTTGTGGAGAATGTGCTGCACTCGGTGGTCCAGACTGCGGAGGAGAAGCCATCTTTACTGTGACGTCATCTGGGCTGAAGCAGCGCTCTTCGCTCTCTGAGGTCACCGACTCTGACGTGGCTTGTCTGGTGGACACAACAGCTGGAACATCTGCTGCAGCTTTTCCCACAGCTGCTGGCTGAGGTGGCCTAGTGTCTTCTCCGGCCGCTGGGCTAGGAGGTTTCTCCGTCAGTTTGTCTGTATTCTGCAGCGAAGATGCTGCGTAACCCTGCTGGAGTTTCTCCAGAGAAATATCAACATTAGGAGTTTGATCTTCTTCTTCTTCTTCTTCTTCTTCTTCTTCTTCTACTACTTCTTCTTCTTCTTCTTTTCTGTCCTCATCCTTCTGATCATGCCCTTTAACCTCCAGCTTGACAGCAGAAAGCTGTGATTCATCAGATGGAGACCTGGACTGCTTGTCGTCCTCCAGAGATGGTGGTGAAAGGGTTCCGGCCGATGGCGGCCGATCTTTGGCCTGGCTGACTCCTCCTGGTGAGGTCCCCAGAGGAGACAAAGACTTGGCTGGTTCTTCAGCTGGAGGTTCAACAGAAGCTGCTGACGGGTCTTCAGTCACAGACGGTGGGAAGGAGGATACCTTATCGTACTCGGTGATCGACGTTGCGGATGACACATGCTCCTCCTCGGCCAGTGGAGCCGTGATGATGTTGGTGAAAGCCGACACTTGCTCCTGGACGCCTGGGATGAAGGTCTTCTCCGTCAGAGCAGCAGCCTGCATCTCCTTAACACCAGGGATGTTTGTAAAGGACTCGGTCTGGTCAGGAACGGAGACCTCATAGGTTCCAACGTCATACTGAAGGTGCGGAATCCTCTCCTCTGCCTCCTCATGGATCTCCTCGTCAGAGATGGTCTGTTCGGTCTCCGAGTAGCCCGGGATGGTCTCGTCATGGATGTAGGAGATAACCTCAGCTGCAGCAGCTCCTTGAGCCACAGAGGTGATGGGAGCTGTGGCTCCTCCCACGTGTGAGAGGTAGCCCTCCTCTTCATCTTCATCTTCTCTGAGACCAGTGGGACTCTCAGAGGTTCTACTTCCAGTCAGAGTTTGTTCCTCAGGCTTAACTTTGACCTCTTCGTCTGCTATGACATCAAGATCTTCAACCTCTTCCAGTTCAGCCTTCTCCACTGCCTCCTCCTCCTCCTCTTCCTCCTGCTCTTCTTTCTCTTTCTCTTTTTTGTCCTCCTCATCCTTCTCCTCACCAGATGGAGTTATTTGTAGCTCCTCTTTGGTCATTGCTGCTGCTGAGAGATGATCTGACTTCTCCATTTCTTCGATCTCATGTTTCCTGTCAAGAATGTCTTCCGTTGACTCCTTCCACTTGGATTCATCTTCCTCCTCACCGATTCCCATATCTTCCTCCTCCTCTTTGTCACCCCTCTCCACCTCAGCAGCTGGAGCTTCTTCTTCTTCTTCCTCCTCCTCCTCTTCCTCCTCATCCTGAGAGGATGCTCCTTGATGCTCCGACTTCTGACCCTCAAGGTCTTTCTTCATTGTGGTCAGACCGTGTGGTGTTGGTTCCTCAGGGGAATCTTTGCCTGGTTCCTCTGATGACACGGCAACTACTTCGGTTTTCTTCAGCTCCTCAAAGTCCTTGGTGAGGTCTTCGGGAGTTGAGAGAGCAGAAACAGCCTCAACATTTCCATTCTGCATTGGTCCAGGTGGAACCACCTCAGGTTTGGGTTCCTCTCTCTTGGGTTCCACTGGCGGAGCCTTCGTGGTTTTGATCTTTCCAGCCTTGGATTTACTGGAGGCCTTTGCTTTGTGCAGAGTCTTCCTGACTTCTGGCGTGAGAGGTTTCAGGTCTGGCTTGGTAATTTTTCTCAGCTCTGGCTTGGATGTGTCTTTCTTCTTGTCATCTTTAGACCTAAAGTCCTTCTTGTCATCTCTCTTAGAGTCTTCTTTCTTCACCTTCTTGATCTCTTTCTTTTCTTTGTCCTTTTTCTCCTCCATCTTCAACACTCTTTCCTTGGAGTGCTTTTTTAACGACTTTTCCTTCAAGAGTTTCTTCTTCTCAGGTACATCAATTTTGGACTTGGTGGTTTTTGGAGCCTTCTTCTCCTCCTTTTTCTCAGATATATTCTCCTTGACAGAGTCGCTCTTGGCCTCGGTGGCGGCCGAGACTTCATCTTGTCCATCTTGTTCCTTCTTGGAGAACTTGGCGGTTGTCTTTGGGGAGGACTTGAGACTTTCTCTGCTGTCGGTTCTTTGTTTCAACTTGGTTTGTTTCAGAACGGAGGGAGGAGCTCCAGAGGAGATATCCTTCTGAGTGGCCACGGGGTAGCGCAGGAAGTCCAGGTGCTTCAGCTTCTCCAGCCCCTCTAAGATCTTGTTCTGGGGTGCATTGCCGGGAAACAGCACCCTGACAATCTTTTCAGTGGGGCTGGCAGGCAGCCACACCACCAGAGCAGTGACTGAGGTCAGGTAGGGCACAGAGATCTCGCCCTCTTTGCCGTTGGGCAGTACGATGCCTGTCTTGGCCTTGCTGTTGCCGGCCCACTTCTGCATCAAGAACTGCATCTCTTTGCTGTCCTTGACTGGGTTGAGGACATACATGTCCAGCCGGCCCACGCCCATCTTGTGGAAGAGCGTGATGGGCTCAATAGTGTTGCTGACGACCCGGCACAGAGGCTCTGCCTTGATCCCCAGTTTGTTCAGGTGCTGCAGGGTCAACGATGCCTCCTCGATACTGCGCTTCACCTTGAGGTTGGACTCAGCCATGCGAAGCTTCTCTGGCACATTGAAAAAGACCACACCCAGTTCCGGAGAAATCAGGTTCTTCATCCACTCGCTGTAGTTGGCTGAGCCTTGAGACTCCTCCTCCGCCTGCTCGGCAATTTTCCTCTGGAGCAGCCCGTTGATGCCGGGCAGATTGTCGGCGCCGATGTGTGTGAGCAAGATTGAGTCGATGCGGTCCAGGTGGCGGACCAGCTTCCAGAAGCAGGACTTGCGCTCTGAGCCGCCGTCTACCAAGATGTTGAAGCCGTTGACGGCAAAGAGCGCCGAATCTCCTCGTCCACCGGGGAAGATGTAACAGCATGGCTTGGACAGCTTGAGGAAGCCTCCAGAAGTGGGCGGCTCCAGGAGGTCAAAAGGCGAAGGGACATCCACTGTCTCCGAGATGTACTCGGTGAACTCGGCCACACCCTCCATCTTGGGGAGAACAGGCTCAGGGTTGACTTTGTAGTCCAGGAGGTCCTGCAGGCTCTGCTGCTGCTGCTGCTGCTGCTGGGCAAGCTCGCTGCTGCAGGATACGGTGAGCGTAGCCCGCTGCCTCAGGGCCGCCGAGCCCAGAAGATCCCTGACCTGCAGACAGGGGGCGCCACAGGTCAGCACTTGAGGTCTGAGACAGCGAGTGTGTCAGGCCTGGGTTCAGGATGTCATGAAGGGCGTCAGTCTTTTTCATCAGGGCCAGACTATGAGGTTCAACAACCAACCAACACCTTCACACTGAACCAGGACCTGAACACAGACCTGGACTCAGATCTGATCCCAGGCCTGAACTCAGACCTGAGATCAGACCTGAAACCAGACCTGAATCCAGACCTTAAACCAGACCAGGACCCAGACTTTGACTAAGACCTGAAGCCAGACGTGAATCCAGACCTGAAGCCAGGCCTGAACTCAGACCCTCAAGCCAGACCTGAACCCGGGTCTGGCACATCTACAGGACAGAGGACTGAGAGACTCACCACGGGATCAGTGAGGGCACATGAGAAGTGGTGGTGGCTGAAGACTCCAGTCTGAAGCAGAAGACCGCCGTGATCAGAGTTCTGGCCACTCAGCACAAGGAGCTTCTGTCCTGCTGAGTCCGTTAGCAGGGTCTGGATCTGTCACACACACACACACACACACACACACACACACACACACACACACACACACACACACACACACACACACACACACACATAGTGCTAAGGTGAGGTAACCCTACAGTAACTTCCAGGTGTGGATTAGGCTCCACGAAATGGCGGAACTTAGTCTGGTCTCAGTTTTTCGTTCATCAGATTAGAAGAGTTTTTGCAGATGGATGCTGGAAGCTGCAGCGTGGGGGTGGAGCTACACTGGACAAGACTAATTAGACTAAAGTCCCCTTGAGGCACTGAGTGGTATTACATGTTGTCAGCATCAGAGTCTTGATGTGAGTGGCTGAGAGAAACTACACACTTCGCACACACACACACACACACACACACACACGTATCTTCAAGACCTGTGTGTGAGCATGAGGTGGACTTACCTCCGACACCAGCGAGTCCTGTGAAGGGTTGACCAGCACCACCGTCTCTAGGACATGGCTCCTGTGGTGGAGGGTTCTCTGACCTGGATCAGGAGAAGAAGAACACCATGTGACTGAAGCTCTCGGCTCACTGGCAGTCAGACTCCATCAGCACCTGGAGGCTGACATGGGTCAAGGCCTTGACCTCCAGGGCCATCTGGGCCACCTTCAGGTCATTGACTGGTCAATGAGGTCTGGGGGTTGGAGTTAGAACCTTGAGACCAACGTCATGTTTTATCATTCAAGTTGCTGATTGTTCTCTCCTGTCACAGCTCAGACTCTAATATTAGCCTCAGCTATAAATAGTAGGTCCTTAGAGGGGGCGGGGCTTCCCCTGAGTCCTTCAGTTTCTCCACCATCCAGGTCAGAGACACGTGACTTTAAGAAAACCCACCCACAACACGGATGACAGTGATCACATCATTATTGTCATCGGCCAATCAGGGGCCATGTTCGCTAGTTTACACACAACTGCATATGAATTAATATGAGTCAAAATCTGCAGACTGACCTCTGACCTCTCCATGACGATACTGCACCAGTCTCTGACATCTGAGGTCAGCCGAGGGTCAAAGTGGCTTCCTGCTGATCTCAATCAAACCATCGGGGGGCTAGGGTTAGGGCTAGGGGGAGGGTGGTGAGCGAGAGGCAGGCAGAGGAGGGCAAAAGGTGGGCTCCGCCTGGCCACGAGGCTACATTGCAGGCTGGTGCAAGGCAGAAGTTATCAGTATTTTTCTTGGAGGTCCAGAAGGCCCAGAGGATCGTCAGTGAGAAGACTTTGGTGTGGGGGAGACAGACTTCTGGACTCGTGGAGGTTTTAAGATACATGCTAAGCTACGTTATGACCAAATGAAACTTCCTCTTTCTGTAAGGACGGAACTTTCTGCTCTTCATCAGCGACCTGCTTGTTATAAATAAATCTGCAGCTCAATTCCCCAAACACCACTGCTGCTTTTAGAGCTCAGCGCTGCTCCAGTTAGCCTGACGCTGCTCCAGTTAACCTGATCCTGATCCAGTTAGCCTGATGCTGCTCCAGTTAGCCTGATGACTCTGACAGGAAGCAGATTTTAGCACACCATTAAACGGTGAAGACAGAATTTCCAAAGATGTTTGCCAGCAAAACGTCATTTAAACACCATCAATGTGAAGAAACTGCAGCTCACTGACAGACCTACTAGTTCCACCTGCTGGTCAGATCTGGTTATAGCATCATTCTGTTGCAGTGACTGAAGTCTGAGGCTTCGACACAGGCATCTGATTAATAATGTCACTGATTAATAGCTGCTGTGACTTCACACATATTTTCATGATTTAGAACTCAGCAACAACACAACAGTTGTTTCGCAATGGCCACAGGAAGCCTGAGTCTTAGCTCCTGATGCTAATCTTGGTCCTGTGATTTGGCAGCATTCAATCAGTGGAGTGCTAATCCTGCTAAAGCCTCTGGGAGACAAACAGCTGAGTCTGTCCAGGAAAATACAAAAACCAAACCGACTGGAGCTAAAGTCCTGAAATCAGTGTCCCCGTTGGCCTTTGCGCTAAAAATCTGCTAATCTCCCTAAAAGATAAGAACCACTGAAATCAGGAAAAGCTGTTTAAAACATCCACAAAAAGAAGCTAAATGGGAAATAGTAATAATATCACTAATCAGAAGAATCGGGGATATCTACGTCAGTTGCTAGCTAGCATTATAGCTCAACAACAAGAACAGAAGATCTCAAAATGCTTAGGCGAAACGTCTGAAAGTTTCCAAGTGCAGCATAATTATACATAACATAATTAGCAGTTTAAAAACTGAATTTTAAAGGAGACCAGTAGTTTATCTTCCAGCGGTAATGGGGCAACTGCATGTACCGACTGTTACCATGAGAGGGAGCAAGGTGCTCTACAAGACATCAAGCAAATGACAGACAGTTTTTAATTAGAAAGAAAACAGGAAATGTCATCCAGTTCCACACCACTGAAACGCAACTCGTGTTGAACCACTCACGCATTAAAATGGCATTGGCATGAGTGCCCTCTAGCTGGTCAGACTGGTGTAGCAGAACAGAAACACCAACTAAATGGGTTAGCGTCCTACTACCTAGCTTCATGCTATTAGTGTTTTCCAACAACCTGTGATTTGCTGCATTAAAAACTGGTCTGAGTCCAGTTACAGTTCAACTAGGAACCCACGGAGACCTTTAAACACACACACACACACACACACACACTTTTACGGCCTCTCGGATCCTTTTGCGGTCCATCATTCAGGCTTTGTTGCTACACACTGCCATGGTGACACACACACACACACACACATAGCAGACACACATACTCAGCTGCCTAGTTTCTAACGTGACTTCAATGACAAGCGTGTTTGGAGAAACTTTAAATTTACAGCTTGACACAGATGAAGGCACTCAACGTCACAGCCCCCTGGTGGAAGGTTGCAGGACAGCTCATAAGCCCCTCCCCCTCCCTATTGGAAAAAAGTGCCAGATAAAAGTTTCCAGGGACGACTGGGTTTGGCTTCGTCATGACGGTTCAGGTTGGACTCGGTCGGAGGGCAGAGTTTCATGATTGACAGCTGAGTCTTGGCTGCTGTTTTGTCCAGAGACCATTGTGTTCTTCTGGCAGAAGAAGAAAAAGTAGCAGCATCTTGTCTTTGAGTCCGTTCAGACAGAGCCAGCAATGACATCATCAACCGACACACACACACACACACACACACACACACACAATGTCCTGACAACTCTGAATTAAAGACACATTCAGCTGGTTTCCTCCCGGGATCCAGAGTCTCTGTCCTGCTGCCTTCTGTGATGTCACACAGGTAAAAACCACCTTTTTTTATCCCAAGATGTGGACGGTCTTAAAAAAAAAAAAAAAAAAAGCTTCAGTTTTAGCAGAAGGCTGCAAACAGAGGGCTAACTGCTGCCTCCTGTTGAACCGGCTGGAGCTGCAGTGGAACTCCAGTAGAACTCAGGACCCGACATCAGCTGAGCACCTGACCTGCACATCAGCTCACACATCATCACTCAGAGGTCGCAGGGCTCCGTTCAACTCAGAGACAGAGTCTGTACCAGGCAACAAGACACACACACACACACACACTCATGCAGGCACACACACACACACACTGTTGCTGAGTCACTGGAAGCATACACCAAAGCTTGGACGAACATCACCAATCCCACAGTTGCTCTCTGTCACACGCTCGCGCACACACACACACACACACACACACACACACACACACACACACACACACACACACACACACACACACCAGCTGAACGGTTTCACTGCAGTGGAACTTTCTCAGCATGAATGAATCATCACAAACAGCTGATGATAAAACACACACACACACACACACACACACACACACATACACACAGTCCTGCTGTCTGTCCGGCTCCTAACCTCACCTGTCTGTCAAGTGCTCCACTCCACACAGTGACTCAGCTACGTGACGTCACCAATAATCATTATTATTGGTGACGTCACGGCCCCTACCTGCAGTAATCCCGTTACTCCGTATCTGGCCGCTAATCCCTCGTCCCGCCGACCGGCCGGCCGGCGAGAAGGTTCACCTCCGCCGTTTGACGGAACTGGCCGAGCCGAACCGAGCCGAACCGAACCGGAGGAGGGACCGTTACGCAACGAGCCCGAAACCAGGGAGCGGGTTCGGCCGTCAGTCGGCGGAAGGAGAAAAAAATTATAGCCGAAAGGCGGAACCGAAGGAGCGGCTCCAGGAGCAGAACCGGACGGAGAACCGGAACCAGAACCAGGTCCGGTTCGGAGCGGCAGGTCCACCTACCGCTGCTGCTGCTGCTGCTGCTCCACTTCACCGCCTCAGAGTTGTGTGTTCAGAGCTGGAGAGGAGCGTCGGCGATGCGTGCACGCGAACGTGCGCGCGCGTCTGTGTGTGTGTGTGCATGTGTGCGGCACCTTAACAGCGCAGCCTGGCGGAGGAGTGCAGCAGCAGCATCAGACAAGATGCTGCAGCATCCGAGCGGCACTGCAGCTGTAACCCCTTCACTGCCGGCCGACCGTGCGTGCGTGCGCGCGCGCGTGTGTGTGTGTGTGTGTGAGGGAGGGGGACCCGGTGCGCTGGTCCCATGGACGGAGCGGTATATGACAATGGCCACCAGTGGGGGTCGCTGCCGGAAGGAGAATTTCAGCTGAATCACTGACGAGCTGACTGACCCCTGACGCTGAGGCAGCAGAGCGCCACCTGGTGGACAGCAGCGGTGCGTCGAGGGTCTGTCGACGTCTAGACAGACTTTCATTAGCTGCCATTCTGACTCTGGCCACTAGGAGTCCCACTAACAGCAGCCCTAACTGATGATTTTTCAGTCAGTTTTTTTCATCTTCCGAGGTGACGAGTCATTTCTGCCTCTATCCAGACTGGTCCAGACCGGTCCGGACCGGTCTAGACTGATCACACAGTGGTGGATTTAATCTCACATGGCAGCCAGATTAACAACAGCTTAGACTGTTTGTCCTGTTGCTAAAGGAGTAGCAGGAACTGTGTCTATGTCTGCGCTGCAGGATTAACCTGCAGACGGCGGTATAATAATGTCACCCAGAGTATCAGATTAAGGTTGCTCGAGTCACCTGAAGAAAAGAAAAGTTCTCCTCCTGCAGCTGCTCCACTCACAGTTCTTCGCAGTGCGAGAAGGTCTGCTGGATTATACAGTGGGCGCTCTGTGATGACGCTGCAGTCTGGAGATTATTTATGATGCTACACACAGCAGAGAGTTCCTCCATCAGCAGCAGGAAGTTCCTCCAGGACCAGAACAACCAGAAGATTCTTCTTTTCTTCTTCCTGAACGTCTCCTTAAGATTCACCCAATCAGTTCAGTGCTTACAGGGCACTTTCTGTGATGCTCCACCCTCTACTCATTCTCAGCCTCCTCCACCTATGGGTTGGTTGCAGTATAGTCTTTAAGTCCCGCACTCCACCTCAGCTGGAGTGTGTGTGTGTGTGTGTAAGTGTGTGTGTGTGTGTGTGTGTGTGTGTGTGTGAGTGTGCAGAGGTCACACACTTCAGGAATGCTTCATCTCTGATCCACCTGCTGTGAGCACTGCCCCCAGCAGGTGAGAGGACAGTACTGCACCATCACACTGTGACTCATCATATTAGTTTGCTCACATGACACACAGACAGGCTGATGATTGGTACTCAGGGGGCTTCATGCTCTGTCTTATCGTCATCTATGTGCCTGTAAATCAGCGCGTGATCCACAGCGCCACCACCAGGACAGGACAGGAAGAGGTTCTGGAGTCTCTTAGTAGTTCTGCAGGTTATCATGAGAGCAAACCTGCAGGAAGCTATCCTGGAGGGGAGGAGCAGAAGAAGAAGAATTGATTCCTTCAAGTAGACGGATGGGGGCGTGTCCTCCAACCGTAGGGCCATCGACTGGCCTGTGCAGTTAGCATCCGTTAGCATGAGTCAGCATCCCTCCTCCAGAAATATAACGTTGTCCTGATTGGTGGATCTCATGTCATTGGTTCAAAGACCCCATTAGCTCATAACTTATACGTATAAATATATAATATTTTTATACGTGTGTGTGTGTGTGTGTCACATGGATAGAGTCACATGGATGTCTTAGCGGAGAAACGCGGAGTTTAATTTGTGAAATAATCTGTTAATCCTGAGATGATGAGGAGGAGCTGGAGACAAAATGGCTCATCTGAAGATCCTTCCAGGTTGCCGAATGGCTGCTGAACTCTCTGACGACGATGATGATGATGATGATCATCATCATCATCGTTATGGCTCAGGCTCGGGACTCAGGATGGATTTGCATCCATTAGTTGGACTTGCAGATAAAAAAGTTTTGGGAATTGAGAGAAGCGGCTCAGAGGAGCTTCCGGAAAAGTTTCACACACTGCTGCAGACAGTCATCTATCACCTCTGACCTTTCACCCCAACCTGTCCTGCAGCAGGAGGAGCCACTAACACTGACGTCATCTTCAACAAACCACACCTGTCTACTGTCAGACCTGCGGTCTGTCTCCCCCTTCTGGTGGCGACAGGAATTACAAAAACACTGCTCACACAAATGTCACATGCACAACACACAACCTTGGGGGTTTCACGTCAGCTGACAGGTCAGAGCGATGCTGCGAAGTTGATGATGTCATAGGAGGCGATGATGTCAGAGGCAGGTGATGGTGAAGATCAGGCTTCTGAACCTGAATCCTGGTGGCCCCTCCTTACCAGATCTCTGCTGATATTGATCTTGTCACGTTATAGTGTGGGAGGGTTTAGTGGGCGGGGCCTGTGCAACAGACATGGGCAAACTACGACCCGGGGGCCATTTGCGGCAATTAAACTTTCAAATCCAGCCCGCAGAACTTGAAGAAATCATATTAATAGTAAGTAAGTCATAAAATAGCTGTATTAAATCATCTGTATTTTCAGTGTTTTAAGAGTCATTTCAATAAAGAGATAAACACCATGGAGCTTCAAAAACAGATATTTTGTTGTAACGCTTTTGTTCATTATTTAATTCACATTAAGCACGTGTTTTTTTTACATATGCTGTGATATATTTTTTTCTCCTATAAGAAACCGGCCCCTCTGTCAAATTTTAGAACCCATTGTGCCCCAAGAGCCAAAAAGTTTGCCCACCCCTTCTGAGCAACGATCCCCTCCCTCCTTCAGCTACGCACTCAGGTTTAATCCTGCTTCATCAGTGCCGTTAGTGACAGTGCTGCAGGAGAGATCACACCCCCCTGCTGTGTTGGCTTCAAGTGCCGCAGTCTGGCCTGCCGCACGGGACGTTTACGTTGTGACACTGACCTTTGACCTCCGAGGAGAAGTGGGCAGAGTGACGAGTGATAAACAGCTGCAGCTGCTGATGGAGGTCACACTGCGAGAGGTCGATGTTCCACGACCGGATCCCTGTTAGAGGAGAGTGAGAGAGAGAGAGAGAGAGAGAGAGAGGAGAGTGAGAGCCAGGTACTCACACACGCAGACACACTCAGAAACACCCACACGCACAGACTGAAGGTGTCGTCTTTCTCCGAGGACGCCGTCCTGTCTGCTGACTCACTGGCTGCAGACGACTTTCAGTGTCAGCAGGAAACAGGAAGCAGCTCCAGAGTCGCCGCGGCAACCGTGTCAGTCTCCTCCACTCCACCAAGACTGGTACCTACTGTCCCCCCAGTAACTAGTGGCTTTGTCCAACCAGGAGCCTCCATCCTGACTGACATCCAGTCAAACACAGCAACCTCCCGCCCCCTTTGCCCAACCATGCCCCCAAACAGCCGCTTCACTCTTCCAACACTCATGACATATAGTTCTGGTACAATGTGCCCTCTGTGATGTCACACAGGGCACAAATGCCTTTCTCTGGTAGCAACAGGTGTTGGCTCTGCCCTCTGAGAGCAGCAGCAGCTGGAGGGGAGGGGCCGGCGGACAGGAGGTTGTGAGACCTTCAGGTTGGAGGCAGAAGCTGGCCGGTCAATTGGATGATGACTGCAGGAGGTGGGAGCCTCTGATCGGATGATTACTGCAGGTGTGACTATTTATTAGGTTATTGATCCACAACTGATGCAGCAATAAACAACCATGGCAGAGACAGCGCCATCCTGTGGTGGTTTGACCACAAGTTCCAGTCATGAACAGCAGGAGAACCAGCGAAGAGGCGTCTTCTTCTCTTGTTTCACATCTCTGTGGAATCACTTTGTGTTCCTCACAGTGAAATATGAAATCTCTCTCTCCCTCTCCAACTTCACCATCAGTATTGTCATTGGTCAGCAGCTTCTTTTAAACCCGCCCCCTTATACGTGATCGTCAAAGGATCTAGATGGGACAACCCCGGGTGGATGGAGCAACTGGGGCTGATCCTGATTGGCCGCTGCTGAATCAGCTGACTAACAACAGGAAAAGATCGTCTGGTTTCCTGACAACACACACACACACACACTCACAGCAGAGGCACAGAAACTACAAACTGAATGTGTATTGTCTTTTAAGTGATTGGTCAGACACTATTGAACTAGTGTCCACTGTTTATGACGTGCGTGCGTGCGTGCGTGCGTGCGTGTGCCGGTGGGGGGCAGGGAGGGTCCTATGGTGCAATGCTGCAGCAACTGCCTCCTCCAGGTGCGGCGGAATCACACACGCACACGCGTTGCGTCACAACAAATCACCTACGTCTAAACAGCCACAAACACGCACGCACGAACACGCACATACACATGCGCCCTCACCCCGCTCTATGCGCTTCTTGGCGGCCTCCAGCTGCTGCTCCGTGCTGATCTCCCCGATGACTATCAGCAGGTAGTGCCCTGCTCCAGCTGCTCCTCCCGGTCGCCACCTCCTCCCTGCTCCCGGTCGCCGGTGACGGAGTCGCTCTTCGGACCCGGGCGGAGACGCGCCGCAGCCCTCGTCCTCCTGCAGTACCGGCAGGGTCGCGCGCACCGGGATCTCCATGACAACTGCCGGTGTGCGCGAGGGGCGGCGAGCTGACTCTGTGTGCGTGTGTGTGTGTGTTGAGGAGGATGGGTAGGGGCGGGGTTAGGCTACTTCCTGCGGATATTTCAAACTAAAGGCGCCACTTTTGATGTTTGTGATTGTGTTTTACATTAAAAAAAAAAAAAAAAAAGACTCACTGACACCCGCAGGGTTAACATGTGACCCCTCCCTCCACAGCATAGGTGGCACTGTGACGAGCATTTGAGGGCTTGTGAAGCTGTGATATTACCACTCCTACTATGGCGACCTCCAAACTCTCCCCATTCTCTCCGTCCCTGATTGGCTGAGTTATATGCAAGCTGCACAACCCTACTGCTAACACTACTCTAGCCCTAACACTAACAAATCAGGGACCGAGGCAGGCGGTTTGGAGACAGAGGAGGCGGAGTTTGTGGAGTCGCCTCAGCACGACTGGTCGCTTTGTGTCCATATTACAATAGTTTTGCACTTTTGCGTTTGTTGTGAGACTGAAGAGACAATGGCACCTTGTTCCAAAAACATTTACTGTGCTTGAGGAGAGATTACAGTACACACTGATCCAATCAGATTATAGCTCAGAATAAATAACTGGCCAGTTAGGGGGCGTTGTGATGTCACGCCATCTACGAGAAAAAACATTTATCTCTTCAAGAAACGTTAGTTAGCGAGAAAGAAAGAAATCAGCTAATGTTTAGCTCTGGATCTCCTTCCCTTTGTAAAACCTGTAGGAAGTCACAAGATCTGGACATCATCATCATCATCATCTAGGGTTGGTGAAGGAGGAGGAAGAGACCAAGTCCTGGTGGAGGGTTGCGGTGAGGAGCATCTGAACATCAGTCAGCAGGGAGTCAAAAAGCAGTGAGGCTCAGCGGGGACACACCCAGGAGCTCCACCAGGCGGCGCTCCAAATGTTTTGGCACAGTGGTGATATGAAGGCCACTGATTGGTTCACTTCCTGACAGTAGAAAAATTAAAGGCCCTTTTTCCTCCCGTAGAAAATAAAAGTCCATCTGTAGAAAGTCAGTTAAGACGTTTGGTCCCAATATCAAAATGTACAAAACATTAATTACAGCTTCAGTCTCTTCGGGATCTGAAGAACCTGAAAGGAGGAGGAGGAGGAGGAGGAGGAGGAGGAGGAGGAGAGAAGAAGAAGAGGAGATGAAAGAAGAGGAAAAGGAGGGGGAAGACGAGGTGGAGGAAAAAGACAAAGAGGTGGTGAGGAGGAGGGAGAAAGAAGGAGGAGGGACGGGGAGGAAGCAGAGGAGAAGACAGGTGGGGAAGGAGTAAAGATGAGGAGGAGGATAGGGAGAAGGAGGAAGGATGAGGAGGAGGAAGAGGGCAGGCCTTGGTCCAAAGTCACAAGCTCCGGCCACGAACAGAGAGCCGTCATCTTACAACAGATAAGTGGAGAAAGTGTGAGTGGGCCTGCTCAGTGTTCAGCTCGGCCCACTGCAGAGAAGTGTTGCTTCGACCAGAGGACACTGCAGGGGGCGCTGTGGCTGGCTAGAAGAGGGGCACGGCGGTCAGCTTGTACCACCTGACCGTCTCCCGGCCCAAGTCAAAGTCCTGCAGCCTCAGCGTGACTCCGCCCAGGTAGTAGTTCTCCCGCAGAGACTCGGCACTGAGCACGCTCAGTTGGAGCTCCCGCAGGCCCAGGGTCTCCTTGCTGTAGCCGTTGTACACCAGCTGTGGAGAGAGAGAAGATCAGGACATGAGATCTTCACTGTGGGACCATCTGGACCACCTGGACCACCTGGTTAGATCTCAGGAGGCTTCAGCATTTAGCAGAACTCCGAGGAGCCTCCTCACCATCTCGTTGAAGGTGGGATTCCTGGTCTTCCTGGAGATCTTGGTCTTGCGTTTGGAGGTCTTGTGTGGATCGGGCAGCAGGTAGGTCTTGACGTAGGGGTTGGGGTCCGTTCCGTCCTCAGACACCTGCAGGGGGAGGCGGGTACGCCGGTGGCAGGGTGAGCGTGACGACCAGCCACCACAAACATCTCGGCGGGACAACGGGTGTTTACCAGGTCTTTGATGTGCATGACCATGATGAAGAGGGTGCCATTCCTGTAGGAGATGGAGAGCTTGACCTCGCCCTCCACCCGACCCGCCGTGGGGCTGACGGGAGGCTCCAACGCTCTGGGAGGAGCCGAGTCCAGACCTTCTGCCTTGTCATCTCGGACGATGGGATGGAAGAAGGTGTAGACCAGGTCACACTGGAAGCAGCAGCCAGAACCTCAGCAGGTCCCATTGTGTTTGTGTGTGTGTGTGTGTGTGTGTGTGAGAGTGAGTTTGTGTGTGAGTGTGTACCTGTGAGACCTCGGTGGAGCTCCTCAGCAGGTTGTGGACATAGTTGTTGAGCTCCAACTTCCTCTTTATTGCCACCTCCTTGATGTGTGTGCGACCGAGCACCATCTTGTTAGGAAAGCTGGGGGAGAGACAGAGAAGCTGAGGGTGGTGTGTGTGTGTGTGTATGTGAGTGTGTTGAGGTGTTGTCCATCCGTCCATCCATCCATCCATCCATCCATCCATTCAGAGGGTCCTGGAGGTGTTGTGGAGGTTGTGCAGGACCTGCTGTGGTCTACCTGGGCAGCTTCCACAGAGGGAAGAGGATGCAGAGCTTGTTGTGGAGCTCCTGGAACTCGTCAAAGGTGCGGAAGATGAACTGGGGCTCCTGGTGACCTTCTCTGAGAAGCCTCACCACGTACGTCTGTGAGGAAACATCACGTCATCACCACGGCTACAGTCCTGCTGCAGATCCTCAGGGGCGGAGGAGGCTTCACACTCACGTAGTGCTTGTCGGGGCTGTATCTCTTCTGGAACGAGAAGATGGAGGCGCTGGCGATGCGGCCATCCTGCCGGAGGGTGAAGGTCTTCGGGGAGAAGGTCAGGATGGGCTCGTCGCTGGCCGGCAGCCCGGAGAACCTCAGCTGGGCCAAGTTGTGGATGAAAAAGTTGAACTTGGTCGCCACGCTGCCCAGACTGGACTCAATCAGCCTGCAGGGGGAGCCAGAGAGAGAGCTTGACCACCATCACCACCACCACCACCGTCTACAACTCCATCCCCCGATCCCAGGGTCATGTGACCACGCACCTGGTGAACAGGATGGTGGCCTCGGCATCCGTGTTGTGAGGCTGGAGGGCGTCGAAGACGTACTTCAGGTCCTGAGAGCCGCTGAGCTCAGGGAGGCCTGAGGAGGTCATCTACACACACACACACACACACACACACACACACACACACACACACACACACACACACACACACACACACACACACACACACACACACACACACTGTACAAACTGTACTCTGTTTATATGACACTGTTGAAATGTGTGGAAGTGTGTGCAGGCGTGTCCTACCAGTGCCAGCAGGTTGAGGAACAGCCCTGAGTGCTTCCTGATGAGGTTGTAGGCCTGACAGCACAGGTCGACAAACAGCTGGAAGCGGCTGGTGGGACGCTCGCCGCCGTTGATGACGTAGGCCATGTCGGAGGTCAGGACGAAGGGCGCTCGGTCTCTGTGGTGGGAGGAGGAGCGGAGGTCACGACAGGAGCGAGACGCCCCGTCCAACTTTCCCCAGGCCCCGCCCTGCTCCGAACTCTTGAGCCCCACCCACCTCTTGAAGCTGCCGAACATCTGGGCGTGGCCCAGGAACTTTCCAAAATCGATGTGGAACATGTGACCCGTGGAGCGCAGCATGATGTTGTCGTTGTGGCGGTCGCAGATGCCCAGGACGTAGGTGGCCACGCAGCAGCCAGCGCACGAGTAGATGAAGTTCTCCGAGGCCTGGAAGAGGAGGTGGAGGAGGACAAGGAGAATCAGAAGGAGGAAGAGGAGAAGGTGGAAGTGGAGGAGCATCAGGAGCCGATCTGGACCTGCTTCAGGTGTTAAGGTTGCCAGTTGTGTGGTTACCATGTCTCAACGTCGGCAGGGTTGTGTATGTGTGCGTGCATGTCTGTGTCTATGAGGCTGGTATATTTTCCCGCGGTATTCACACGGGATGTTTTGTGCCCTGCAGTGAAGGTTCTGTTTAGATTAAGGCAATAAATTCCTCCCTACAGTACAACAGAGGACTGGTTCGTGTTGCCGTACCTTTTGAAATAAAACTGAAGATCACAAAGTAATCTTAAAAGAATGGCGAGAAGATCAATTCAAGATCATTCAATGTATTGCCTTAAAGACTAGAAGAGGAAAACAAAGGGAGCGGTACAGGAGTGGAATGGGACAGGAGTGAATATCCACTCCCTTCAGTGGGTGTGTGTGTGTGTGTGTGTGTGTGTGTGTGTGTGTGTGTGTGTGTGTGTGTGTGATCACCTTGTCGTACTCGTCCTCAGCAGGGTTGTACTTGCGGAGCCACTCAGCCAGCGGTTTGTCCTTGAAGGAGCCGGTCACACCGTACTCCACCTGGATCTTCCTCAGGGTGTCTGAGAACGGGACCAGCTCCACCATGCCTGGAGAAGACGAGTCGAGAGTCACACACATACACACACACACACACAGGGGGGAGGCGAGAGGCGGAGGAGGAGGGGGAGGAGCCAGTACCTCTGTGTTTTCCAGTGGAGATGCACCGGAAGTTGACGATGCGGAGGTCCAGACCCTCCTGCAGCCAGATCCGGTCCATGACCCGGATCATCTGGAGGGCCAGCATGTCCTGCCTCAGGTCCTCCCCCACCTCCACACACAGCAGCAGCAGCGCAGGTCAGCCACCAGGGGGCACCGTTCAGCCACCAAGGCGCACAGACTGGAGTGGTGTGTGTGTGTGTGTGTGTGTGTGTGTGTGTGTGTGTGTGTGTGTGTGTGTGTGTAGTACCTTGAACATGACGTTAATCTCCTCCCCCAGGGGGTCAGAGTTCACCAGAGCCAGTTTGAGAGGAAGAGCGTTGGAGCTGAAGAAGGAGCAGGCCTACACACACACACACACACACACACACACACACACACACACACACACACACACAATGGATTTCTCCTCCCACTTTCAAAGGTTTTACAATGAAACAGAGAGAAGAATCTGGAAACTGTGAGGAATCTGTGTGTGTGTGTTACCTTGAGGTTGAGCTCCTTGGCCACCAGACTGGGGCAGAGGGGAAGTCGACAGTTGTTCCTCTGGAAAAAGTTCTGAACGTTCTCCAGACCCTCCTGCAGAGCTACCTGCACACGCACACACAGGAAAAGCATCAACACACACACACAAAGACACGGTGGCGGCGGCGGCGCACGTCGAGTGCAAATGGATGCTATGGAAAAGTCACATTGAACCGTTTTTAGTTTTCAATACTGATATTTCTGACAACACTAATACACACCCACCTGTCGTGCAGAGCTCCCAGCCTGTCTCACCCTCTCGGCCACGCCCCCCAGCAGCTCCACCAGTTGGGTCTGCTTTTGTAGCTCCTCCCTCATCTTGTCCCCGCACAGACATAGCAGGGCTCCCAGCAACAGCTCATAGCGCCTCCCCCAGGCCAGGTCCTGCACCGCGTCCTTCAGCAGCCTGCAGCCACACAGAGTCAGTGGGAGATGGTGGGGGGGATAGTTAGGGGAGGATCGAGTGGGTCATGTGATCAGGTGTGGGCGTGGCCTCACCAGTAGAGGTGGTGGGCGATGTTGACGTTGGCCTGAGCTCTGGACAGCAGGAACATGACCAGGGCGTTCTTCAGGTGGCACTCGAACTTCACCGCCTGAGAAGAACACGCACGCACACACACACACAAGCCATGGTGAGGAAGGAGGACGCCCACCCGCAGGAAGCACCGCCCACCTGGGCCGGACCTCACCTGGACCAGCTGGGGCAGGTAGTCAGCCAGCTCGTCGTCACTGCTCTCCTGGATCCAGCTCACAGCCACCCGCCTCACCTCAGTGTCTGCAAACCTGGACACACACACACACACACACACACACACACACACACACACACACACACACACACACACACACACACACACACACACGCACACACAGAGTTGAAGGACAGACGAGGTGCTGATGCTGACCAACTTCTACAGGCTGCAGGTCTTCGGGTACTTTGAGTCCAGCATCTCCAGGGCGGTGACCGCCGGGAGGCGGGGCCACTGGTGCAGCAGGGAGTGGATGTGAGCCATGCTGGCCCAGTCCCAACTGGGAACACTGGCCAGCACCTTGGGCAGGCTGCTGGGATGGTGCTTCCAGCAGTGGAGACGGTGGTCCCACAGCAGCTGCTGGTCGGCTCGCTTCAGCCTGCAGGGGGCAACGGTGGTGAGACAGTGAGTGTCGGTCAGCGCTTCGTCTTCTCAGGCAGGCTGAACTTTGACCTCACGGGGAAGGCAACGAGCGGAGGGGGCGTGGCCTGTTGCCCTCTATGCCTTCACTCCCCATGTTTCTCACCCGAAATTTGACGCCCGGCTGCAGATCTTCTCCAGTTTGCGTCTCAGGTCGGGGTCGAGCTCCTCCTGGGGGCGGAGCTCCAGGCCGGCGGCTTTGGGAGGCTCCATGTACAGGATGTCGACAGCAGAGGTGGGGAAGTCCACCTGGAGACGGCAGGGCAGGTGGAGCGTGTGCATCAGAATCATCACATCTTCTCTGCAGCTTTTGCTGCCACCTGCTGCCACTGGTGCAGCACTAGACCACCAGCGCCGACCCTTACCTGCAGCACAATCCTCTGAGTGGGCGGTCTCCTCCGGCTGGCCTCCTGGTCACATGACCACAGACACAACAACCTGCTGCCTCTGGCCAGAACCCTGTAGCACACAACACAAACACAATCAATTGCTGCCTCCAGAGGGCGCCAGATACATTCTGCTGGGCTGACGGCCTCCTCACCCTCTGAAGTCAAACAGCGGCATGGAGACCTTTCCCAAGAGCTCCGGTGCCTTCCGCTGCTTGTTGGAGTCCGGAGAGCCGCCGGCGTTCTGGTTGAGCACGCCAAACACGCTGAGACCCAGCACGGCCTCCAGGGGGAGCACTGCCACCGCCATGGGAAAATTGATCCTGGAGGAGAGCATCGGGAGCAGAGTGAGGGAGGAGATGTTGCAGGTGGAGAAGGAGGTGGAGAAGGAGCCGCAAACTTACAGCTCGTCCCACTTGGCGTGGTAGAAGAAGCTCCGGTAGGTTCTGGCTCTCTTGGACTGAACCGGTTTGAACAGGTTCTTTCCATTGTGGGTCAGTGAACACATCACGTAGTACTTCTCATAACTGCAACACAACAACAACACCCACTGACACACAGCGCCATTCCTGCAAAACATTTGTGTCTTCTTGTTGCACACTCCTGCGCCACCTGCTGTTGTGGTCACCTGACCTCTGACCTCTTCCAGTTCTGATAATTACAGTACTACTTTAGTAAGAAAATATACTGGTATGTATACCACTTTATAATAGAAATATATTATGAAAACACACACAGACACACAGACTTCCTGGTCTATGAGAAGCCAGATGTTCCAGTTAACTCCACCAGTTGGTGCTAGCGTTCGTGAAGGTGAAGGTTGGTGTTTCTCTCATCCAATCATGCAGACAAATGACAGAAGCTCATGAGATGGATGCCAGTAGACCACTACTCCCTATCAAGAGGAGGTCACTGACCTGCTGACCCAACTGGACGGGACGCCGTGCAGGGCAAACAGCGTGAACTGGAGGTGGTCCGTGGTGCCAGAGGCCTCTCTGCTGCTCCTCCCCTCCACGGCGCCCCCCGCAGGTGGCGCAGGAGGCGGCGTGAACGAGGGCGAAGGTGGGCAGAAGGAGCGCAGGTAGAGCTTCACCAGCTGGTAGACGGCCTGGGTCAGAAGCTCCATGCTCTCCTCCACAGGACTGCTGTGACCTGTGGGGGTCAGGGGTCAAGGGTCAGGGCCACTGGGTCGACATGATGAGCAACATGCAGAAGCTGAGGGTGTCCTGCTGCACTCACCGTTGGAAGACTGGCCGGAGGATCTGGAGTCCATCTAACAGAGATGAGAGACAGTCAGTGTGTGTGTGTGTGTGTGTGTGTGTGTGTGTGTGTGTGTGTGTGTGTGTGTGTGTGTGTGTGTGTGTGTGTGTGTGCGTGTGTGTGCAGGCCAGGTCAGCAGAACCCACCTTAGGAGAGTGTGTTCTGGGTAAGTTGACCGAGTGCCGCAGCCGTTTGACGGCCTCGCTGATGTTCTGGGTCTCCACCTCGTCAAGGGCACAGCAGAGGTTCTTCAGGGTCTGGACCAGCCGTTCCACGGTCTTGTACTGGGAGCTCTGGACGGACACACACACATACACGTGTCCTCAACACCGCAGCAGCTGACAGCAACGGAGCTCCTCAGGACCACACCCACCTCGTTCTGCAGGCAGATGTTCACTTGGGTGTGGTAGCCCTCCAGGTAGTCCACGAGGCCCTGTCTGCAACAGAAGCACCGAGAGAGGAGGAGCCATCAGGGTGGAACTCAGGCGCTATTAAAGGTCTTCAACACACTTTGAAAACCTCCAGTTCAAACCGGTTGGAGGCAGCGCTGAGGTGAGTCCCCGAGCGACTGGACCTACCTGGTGATGTTCTCCCTGAACGGCCGGTCCACCTGGCCCAGGTGCTTCTCCAGGTCGATGGGACTCTGGTCATCCTCGCCCTGGGAACACACATCTGGGGTTAAGGACAGAAGGAGGGCAGTGGCGTCGCCGGAGGGAGGTGGGGGCCAAAGGTCATGTGACTCACGGTGCGGGCCAGGTCCCTGCGGACGGTGGAGTGTCTCAGCAGCTGCAGGCTGATCTCGCTCTCCCACTTCCTGCAGTCCTGGACATACTGGTGGCTGCCCAGGCTGTGTTTGCTGGAGAGGGGGAGGGAGGAGGGGGGGGTCACAGGGTCAGCACACCTGGTGTCACAGTGAGGTGAGGTGGAGACCTGCGTCCATCCCACCCCGCCGCTAACTCACCTCTGCAGCACCTCCTCCCTACCACACACTTTGAGCAGGTAGCTGGAGAAGTCCACCTGGTCCAGGTCGTCGTGGACCCAGCACAGAGTCTGGCTGATCAGCAGCTCGACCGGGGAACTCACTGCGGGCGGGGGGGGGGGGGATCAGAGGTCAGAACTGAACATCAGGATGGCTCCTCCTCAGCCCCTGGAGGCGAGGAACAGGTGCTCACCGTCGCAGGTGAATGTGACCGGCTGCTGCGACTCTGAGATCTCGATGGAAACCTTGACGGAGGAGCTTGCGTCTCCAGTGCTGTCCCGCTGGCTGATGACTGGGCTCAGGACGTAGCCCGGGTTGGTGGACGCGTCGTCGTGAGGGAAAGAAGAGCGAAGCCTGCAGACAGAGGACAGGACCGGACCAGGAGGACCTGGGTCAGTGCACACTCCCGCCTGCAGGGGGCAGGCAGCCTGCTGCCCCTGGTAAGGGTGAGGTGGTGCGGGAAGACAGCACGTCAGTCACAGGGTCATGTGACCCACAGCTAGAACTCACTGCGCAATGTCTTCACGGAAGGCCACCACCTCCAGGTTCTGAGCGTCCCACTCCTCCAGTGTGGCGTTCTTCAGCAGACC
The DNA here is from genome assembly GCA_009823395.1 of Thamnaconus septentrionalis. Classification (NCBI taxonomy): domain Eukaryota; kingdom Metazoa; phylum Chordata; class Actinopteri; order Tetraodontiformes; family Monacanthidae; genus Thamnaconus; species Thamnaconus septentrionalis. The sequence continues at coordinate 7,524,777 of CM020513.1, read as the reverse complement.
ACTTCCTGTTGCCTTCTCCTGCAGGAGTGAGCATGAGCGTGAGCAAGAGCGGGCGCTCGCGCACACACACACACACACACACACACACACACACACACACACACACACACACACACACACACACACACACACACACACACACTGCTGTGTCACTGCCAGAGGTTGAGGAATGTACTTCCTGTGTTCCACAGGAAATGAGAAGTGAAAGTGCTGAGTCATGCAAAGAATCCTGTGGCATCACTTGACCAAGACCAGGGCCAGGGCCAGGGCCAGGGCCAGGGCCAGGACCAGGACCAGGACCAGGACCAGGACCCTGGCAGCAGCTCTACTAGTGTGGAGACTTTCAGGATTTGTCATGGAAAGCTCTTCCTGTCTGTCTGTCCGTCTGTCAGAACCTATCAAGGATCCAAACATTTCAACATCTGATCCTGAACCCTGAGAACTTCTGACGAGCAAAGCTCAGAGTCTGACTTCAGAGGAACCAGCACTTCCTCTTTCCAACAGGAAGTAACACATCCTGAGATTAACCGACAGTCAGAAACATCTGCTACTCACAAACATATTGCTGGTGACATCATCAATATGAGACACTCTGTCTGTTGCTGATCAGAGAGAACATTGTGTGTGCAGGCGCAGACCCAGAACCAGAACCAATTTGGAAGGCAACACAAGAACAGGTCCAGTCAGGGGGAGGGGCCACACTACTGACAGATGGCGCTCCAGTTGGAGGGACCAGTCGCCCACGGCGACGCCGCACACAACAACATGGCACTTGCAAATAATTGAGCAGGACGGATGCACAACAGTTACTTATGGACTTATGTTGTCCACTAAAATAAAAACAACAATGCTGCTGAGTGGGTGGAGCCTCAAGATGTGTGGGCGGAGCCTCAAGCTGTGTGTCAGACAGACCAATTACAGACCAATTTAGTTACCTTAGTAGAAAGCTAATATGCTAAAAAAACAAACAAACAAACAAACAAAAAAAACCCTATCAGTAGTGTTAGGAGGTGAATGAGTCACGACACAACACACCACAATGACCCCCAATTCCCATCAAAAGCATCTGCGGCATGGCTGCGGCTCCGCAGCAGATCGCGGTAATTAAAGTCAGTGTGCAGGTTCACACCAAGCGTGGCACGGGTGCAGAAGCGTGCGTCCCAGAAGCGTGTAGTCGCGCCACTTTGGAAAAATACAGTGTTCTATTTTTCACGCTTCAGGCGTCAATCGCAGCAGGTAGAATCGTCCAACAGGAAGTCGGTGATTGGAAAACACGGTGGATCCGTTTGACTTTCATCATAACATGCAATGTGCTGGAATTTGTTTTTATAAGTGCTGTGTTTTACTGTGAAACGTCAGCATGACACCTGCTTGGAAACGCCTTTGGTGTGATAGGGTACGGAGTCGCGACCGCGCCACAGATGATTTTGGTGTGAATTGGGGGTCATAAACCAAAACTGGTTCTGATGGGTCTCAGTGCAGGACCTGCACTCCTCACCGCTGCCAGTGGGAAGAGCTATCTGCTCTGACATCACAGATATCAGGTTACCCAGCAGGTCAGATGCTCTTTGGTAGTTTGGCTATTAGTTCCTCACCAGGTCCCGCCCTCTTCCACAGTGGCCCCTCCCACCCCGGTGATGGTACCTGGCTGCGGGCTCGGCGCTGGGCGGAGCTTGCTGGGACGTTGAGGGAGTGGCTCCTGGTGACGGCGGCGCTCCCCGGAGAGGACTTTCTCTGCGGCGAGCGGGCGGGTGTAGAGCTTCTCTTCTCCGGCAGGGGGCTGCTGCCCCCCTCCGTCTCCAGCACAGCATCCCAGGGGTCTCCAGCAGGCTTTGCGGGTTCTGCCGGGCCAGGGCCTGCTGACCCCGCCGTGGCCTCCTGGCTCTCGGCCCGGGGTTTGGTCAGCGGGTCCAGGTCCAGCCAATCAAAGCGGTTGACGGCGGCCTCGGCGGCCGTCAGCTGAGGCGGAGGGGGGTTGGGCGCCAGAGAAGGAGGACCAGCCTGGGTGGGGTCGGGCTCGGCGCCAGCACCCTTGCCATTCTTCTGGTACTCGTAGGTGCTGGCTACCTTGTCCAGCAGTTTGGCCATCTGGGGGTCGACGGCAGGCGGGGGGAAGACCATGGCGGCGGCGGCGGTGGGGGGCTGGATGGGAGCGAAGGTCATGAAGGAGGTCGGCTGGGGGGGCAGGGCTAGGTAAGGCGAGATGGGCGGGGCAAAGCCGTTCTGGAAAGAGCCCGGCTTGGAGAACGGGCTGGTGGAGAACATGGAGGTGGGCTGCTGGGTGGGCGTGGTCCCGCTGGAGCTGGAGGGCGTGGCCAGGACAGAGGCCCACTGGCCGCTCTGGAAGGGTGAGGAGCTACAGACGTGGCCCCCGGGGTAGGAGGCACTGAGGTTGAAGCCCAGCAGGGAGGAGGGCCGCGACACCTTGCTGTGAGCTCCAAAGTTCTCGTCCAGGAGGAGCTTCTCCAGCTCTTCTTTGGACATCTTGTCTACATCGATGTCCTTGAAGTGATCCGGCTCCTCCACCGCCCTGGTCTCCGGGAAAACGATGAGGTCCTGAGCCTGGACCTGAGCCTGGGGTGGCAAGGTGGTAGTGGTGGTAGTGGTGGTGGATCTGGAGGACTTGGCCTGGAAGGAGGATGAAGATGGCAGAGCGCTCCTCTTCTCCCTCTGCAGCTTGGCCAAGGCCTCCTCCTCCATACGCAGCGCCTCTTCTTTACCCACAAGCCCCTTCTTCTGGGGGCCGTCGGGCCTGAAGCCATTTCCGCTGGACATTTCGGCCAGGAGGTCAGCTGGAGGCCATGAGAAGCAGCAGCAGAGAAGGTGTGAGGAGCATCAAACACCTGCAGGGAGGAGCAGACCTGGTCAGAGGCTGGAGCTAACACACACACACACACACACACACACACACACACACACACACACACACACACACACACACACAGGACCCCTCTGAGGTGACAGGAAGTCATTCATCCTTCTGCCAATCACAGGCTGCCGTGGAACAAACACACAAACACAAGGTTCAGGTCCACAACAGTTGTTCTGTCCTCCTAAAATCACGCCGTCTCTCCTCAAAGCCGCCATTCATGGCACCATGACTCCCCCAGGGTTGAGCGAGTTCCTCCCCGCTCCCTCACTCCCCCCCCAGGCGTGACCCCCCTCCTCCCCATTAACCTCACACTATTGTGCAGCTGAGGAATGCAGCGTTCAGCTCAGCAGCATTGTGCAAGTGGCGCCGCCGCCTCAGCGTGTGTGAGCAGCTGTGCTAACACACACAAACACACAGACACACAGGCAAACACACAGGTGTGTGTTCTGCCATCTCACACCAGCCCTGAGCAGGCACATCGTATCACGTGACCACGGGTAATGTGTCATAGGTCACATGATTAAACAGAGCACCTGGGAAGCCGACCACACCCCGAGGGAAATGAGCTGGGCAGCAGCCATTTCCTGGCTCTGGGTCTCAACAAGCACCTGGTCATGTGACTCACCACATCAACAGTGAGCTGACGGCACTAGAGAAGATCCTCTCCACAGGTGACTTCCTGTAGGGCAGACGCTGGTTTCCTGTTCAGCACAACGCTAAGCCGAATGAAACTATTTCCAGCTAACATTAGCTTGTGTTAGCTCACAGGGTTAGTAACTGTCCACTAGGACTCACCTGGCAGCAACAGGTTGCTAGGGGTGAATGGCCAGAGTGCCCCCTAGCAGCCAGGAGCTGCAAATGCCCCTGTTGTTGAGCCATAAAAATGAACTGGCTGGCAGGAGCTCGGTGCAGATAAGACCGAAGCACTGTGATAACATCACATCTCCTCAACGTGACCACCATCCACCGCGGGAGAGTCATGTGTTCACCTGACAGACCACACCTGAGGAAAGCTCACCGTCAGCAGCACTGCAGGTCAAAGTGCACTGTTACAGAGCAACAATCACTAACTAGATAATAACTAACTGGCCAAGTTCACAGCTGAGGAACATCTCCTGGTCCTGGTTTTGGTACTCCACTTCCTCAACATCACACCCGTGCACTCAAGTGGCTGGCAATCCACTGGGTGCTTGGCCCAATCAGAGCACAGTGGCACAGTGAGTCAGGTTATCAAGTTGTCAACACAGGCGAACTTGACTGAAACTTCCACAGTCCAGCCAGGAGACCCTGAGCAGCAAACTCTCAGAGCAGCGCCATAACTGGGATCCTGCTATGCTGGAGGAACTCTCTGCACGTCGCTGCTGATAACAGCGGCTAGCTGACAATGCTAGCTCTGATAGCAGGCAGACAGTCAGACAGATAGACAGACAGGCTAACCAACCTGTGGTCACCTGACGCCCGTCAAGCGACGTCAACAGTCGGTAAAAGCGAGCACGTTCGACTTTTCTCTGTCCGAGACTGTTTTTCGCAGCCCATGGGCCGGAGGTCGGTGGCAGCAGCCTCCTGCCGGGGCTCCGGGACTCTCTCCGCCCGCTCAACACGTCACTGCTGCGGACTTTAGTTGGCGCTCGGAACTTTCACTTCAGCCGGAGTTGATGCTAGTTAGCGGCTAGCAAGTCTGACGAGCGGCGGACAGAACACTAACAAACAGCGAGCGAACTGAAATAAAGCGACCGAACAGGAACCTCCGCGTCGCCTCCGGCCTCTCGGATACTTTGTGGTTCTACAGAACCGGGCGGTTCTGACAAGAACCCCGCGACACTCTGATCCCAAACAAGCAGGAGAAGCGGGGCTGGCCGAGCGACAAGCGGCCGGAAGCGGTAACTCCAAGTCCCGGTTCCCCCAGAAAGTGTCAGAGCAGGTCTGGGTCGCTCGGTACCGGTTGAACTTCTCACCTACTGGCGCTGCGGCCGCTCCGGACACTTTTCCTGCCGCTGCTGCTGCATTTTTCCGTCCACTTCGGCAACGGGGACGTCAGTTCCTGTCTGGTTGGACGGAGCCGGAGCTGCGGGATCGGCCGCTCCCGCTGCAGCTCCAGCGGGGAAGCAGCGCCACCGTGTGGACCGAAAGGGTGGGAAGAGCGGCGAGCTCGGTGGCAGCGTGTCGCGAGCGCCACAGTAGCTGAGGCGGGAACGGTTTTCAGCAAGTGCAATCGGTCCAGTCAACGGGTCTCGAGTTCTGCTGCTGTCCAGGTGTGACCGGAACGCACCTGTGAGCACTGGGCGGGGCTGGAGCGACAGGTCTTCCCGGGTCTCTCATTGGTCGGTGCACGAACTCTGCAAAGAAATCTTTCTAAACGCCGCGCCTCTCCCACCTGTAGGGGGCACTCGTAGCTCCCAAATGAACTCAGGCCGTTCGAGGTGTTTACAGCTGTGTCGGTTCTTCCCTTTTATCACAGAACTCTGGTGGAAAAAAGTCTAAAGGACAGTTCGGAGGGCGGACGAGGCCCGGCCCCCAGCTCGCCACCTGTTTGGTCCTGTTGCAGCAGCAACCACTGCAGCTCAGTGCGACCGTGTGCTCTTGTGTTGTTGTTGTTGTTGTTGTTGTTGTTGTTGTTGTTGTTGTTGTTGTTGTTGTTGTTGTTGTTGTTGTTGTTGTTGTGTTTTCTATTTTTCACTGCTGGAAACAAACCAAATGACTTTTTAGGATAATAAAGTTAACCTTAAACATCCAACCAAAAGGAATTTTGTTTTCTTCCAGTAAACTCTGAATATGGAACTGAGTGTGTTTTCTGGGAGAAGCTGGAAGCCTGCAACTGCTCTGATTGTTCCAGATGTTCAGTTCAGTGAAGCAGCTGATCGCAGACTGTCCCACTAGTTTATTTGTTTGATCATATTAGTTCACACGTAAAGAATTGCACACAACTGTTGTAATTCTGAAGTTGAACACATTGTCATGACTCAAATCCCGGGGGACATCAGCGCTCTACTTCTGGTCTTCGGGGTGAGGTCAGTTCGAGGTCAAGGAGTCTTCTTCTTCAGGATCCTCAGCTCACTGCAAGTCTTGAACACATGCAGTGGAACACAAGCGTCAACTCTCACAGTTTGCCTCCACTAGATTCTCTGCTCTGGTCGTCAGAAGCACCTGCTTGCTGCCGGATGGACTGGTCCGCCGCTTGGAGGCGCTGCTGCAAGTAGAGACCCGAAGACACCGGAGGATACTTGTCAGAACCGTCGCAGCAGCGAATCACAGCGTCGTTGTCCGGCTGCACGAAGAAGGCCAGAGACTGGCGGGTGCTGCAGTCTCCAGCAGGGGGCAGTAGAACCCTGTGGAGCTGATGAGGAGAGGATGTGAGGTCCCCATCCCATGTATCCGCCCCCCCTGAGGATGAGACCACACCCACTCACCGCCGAGACGAAGCAGTCGCTGGTCCAGCGCTGCATCAGGTCAGCGATATTGACCAGCACGGCTCCAGGGACCAGTGGAACGTCCAGGTAGTTGCCGGAGCGGCTCAGCACCTGTAGGCAGCAGCGGGTTGAGTGGCAGCTGAAGGGGCGGGGCCTCCACATAAAGGAGGAGGAGGAAGAGGAGGTACCTGCAGCCCCTCGGAGCCTTGGAACAGCAGCGTGATGCTGCCATAGTCGGAATGTTCTCCACAGCGCAGCTGGTTCTCCCGCACCTTCTCTCTCCTCACCGGCCCGTAGAACAGGGAGCGCAGTGTGCTGCCGTTCTGCTCGGCTGGGGAGGGAGTCGAGTCACAATACATCATCAGAGACGGGGATACACAGCAGCGTCACGTGACAGCAGTGACGGGCCACATACTTCCGATGAGCCGGTGGGCGCTGAGGAAGACCTCGGGGTCCAGGTCCAGGCTGAGGGCCATGACTTTGAGGACCCTCAGACTGAGCTCCTTGCAGCGCAGGAAGAAGGGGGTCTGGATCTCCTGGAAGTCGCACAGAGGACCTGATGGCCACCTCTGGGGAGGGGGAGAATGAGGGGGTGGAAACCGGTCAACTCACTATGACCCAGTTAGACTGGACACAGCCGATCAATCAGCAAATAGCTGGACTCTGACCTCCTGGTGGCTTTCAGAGAAGTCCTGCTGAACCTGCAGACCTCTGAGAGGCTGCTCTGATCAATGACGTGATCAGCCAAAGATCAGCTATGACTGTGTGTGTCTGTGTGTCTTACTATGTCTGGGTCCAGCGAGGACACATTGAAGGCCTCCTTCAGGTCCGCAGGACGTTCTGGATTCAGACTGAAACACTCAGAGTCAGTGTTGTGCCGTGTGTGTGTGTGTGTGTGTGTGTGTGTGTGTGTGTGTGTGTGTGTGACTGTCCACTCTGAACCACTGATTAAACACTGTAGGCCTGAACTGGAAAAGCTCTGTTCTGAAGGAACTTGAACCCTACTAGAGGTAAAAATCATGTAAAAGCTTTAAGTTAAGGGACTTCCACAAAAGTCGTCACAACTCCTGCAGGTTGTTACACAACAACAACAACAACAACAACAACAACATCAAGGACCTACCTCTCTGACTCCTTCGACACCCAGCCGTGGTTGGGGTTGGGGAAGCTGCTCCTGGTGAAGACCTGCTTCTCCTCCACCGGCAGCTGGAAGAACCTCTGGCTCGAATCCAGAACCCTGCTGACCTGCGCGCACACACACACACACACACACACACACACACACACACACACACACACACTGAGTAGAGTCCTGGCCCGGGGCTGTGGTTCTTCTCCTCCTCCTGCTGCTGCTCCTCCTCCTCACCTCCTCCGGGCTGATCCCGCTGTTCTGCAGGAACACCAGGCCGACCTGCGTGAAGGCCGCGTGCAGCTCCCTGGCCGCACTGCGCATATCCTCCACGTCGACGTCCGCCCTCTGCAGGCCGCACGCGCTGAAGTCCACCACCGGCACCGCCATCTCCGCAGAGTGAGTGTGGGCGGAACCGCTTGTGCCACGGACTGAAGAAAACTTTTCTAGTGGGCTGGCCCCCCAAGTCACATGTCTCGCCGAGCCAATAGCGCGGCGCTCGGCGCTCCTCCCCTACCTTTGGACCATGTGTGCAGGTGTGGAGCCTCCAGTGCGGTGCTGGAGATGTTGGACCTGCAGCAGCCGTGGAGCATCTCGTTCGCAGGATGCGGCTTCATGGGGATCTACTACGTCGGCGCGACTGCGTGCGTCCTGGAGCGCTTTCCGCGCCTCATCCACGGCGCCCGTAGAATTTACGGAGCTTCGGCCGGAGCGCTGACCGCCGCGATGCTCACAGCGGGAGTCCCTCTGGGTGAGCCTCGCCCCCGCCCCCGCTGACCCGGGGATCCGCTGGAGTTTTGTAAGTGTAACCGCTGTTTGTGTGTCTTCGTGCAGACCAGTGTTGTGCAGACCTGTTGCTGATGGCCCGCCAAGCTCGCCGCTACCGCCTGGGGCCGCTGCATCCGTCTTCGACCTGCTGCAGCTGGTCCGAGACTCGCTGATCAATCGCCTGCCGGACGACGCACACCGGCGCGTGTCCGACAGACTTGGCGTGTCCCTGACCAGGGTCTCCACCGGAAGGAACGTCCTGGTGTCCGAGTTCCTCAATAGAGAGGAGCTGGTGGAGGTACGGAGTCCACCAGCAGCTGGATCCTTATCTGTTTCCTGCACGGCACCTTATCAAGCAGTGGGTTAACGGTCAGGTAGGGGGCGTGGCATGAAGATGCTGCTACCTTAATCCTGGGATGTGGGCGTGATCTTCCTCGTGAGGTCTGCTGTTTGTCTGAGAGTTGCAGTGTTGCCTACTCCATGGCTGTCTCCTGCGCATAATAAGTCATGCACATGTCATTGTGTTATGTGTCTTAAATGTGTTTTAGTTTTTAACCGTGACTTATGACCGTATGGTCCACTTGGAGCCGACAACAACTAGTGACAGTCGAAATACCACGTGAGGTACCAGAACCATAGGCAATAAGAACAAAGTCACCATCTGAACCAAAACATTGGGAACATTAAACCCATCACAGTCAGATTTTGTGTAGTTTTTTGGAGTATGACTGATGAACAGGTCAGAAGAATGACACATGGTTTCACATCCGAGTCGTCAAAAGTCTCCAAGAGCAGCATAAAAAATTGTCACGGTTGTCTAGATTTGTCTCGAGTCACTAGCGGATTTCGAATAGCAAGTAAACGTAGCAACAAAGTGGCTAAGTTAGCAACACTGCAGAATTCCTCACACTAATGTCCGTCGCCCACTGCAGGCACTCATCTGCAGCTGCTTTGTCCCCTTCTACTGCGGCATTGTTCCACCCAAGTACCGCGGTGTGGTGAGTCTTTGGGTCACATGATCATCAAATAAAGCGAGAGAGAGAGAGAGATGGAGAGAGTGAGGGCACCGCCTTCTCACCTCTGGCCCTGAACTTCCTCCCAGCGCTACGTGGACGGCGCCGCGACCGACAACCTGCCTCGCTGTCACCTGAACAACACCATCACCATCTCACCTTACGCCGGCGAGAGTGACCTTTGCCCTCTGGGGAGCGGCCTCAGCTTCCACGCTGTGCACTTCAAAAACGTCAGCATCCAGGTCAACGCCCAGAACATGTACCGTGTGACCAGCACCTTCTTCCCCCCTGGGCCTGAGGTGAGGGCAGAACCAGGCTGGGTGTGTGTGTGTGTGTCTCAACATGGTCCTCTATAAAGACTAAGAACCTGTCAGAACTGGGTAGAACCAGTAGTGCCCTGGTTAAACCAGTTAGAACCTGCTAGAACCAGTTGGATAGTTGGATACAGTTAAACCAGCCACTGACCCACCTGGTCTGCAGGAACTATTTTCTCTGTGTTTCACTGGAGGAGCCAATAAAAACAATCAAACCAATTAAAAAAGAGCCTTGTTCTGCCTAGGCAGTGATGACCTGACTGAAACCTGTGATTGGTCTCTCCTTCTTCTGGTACTTGTTGTTTCCTTCCTGTTGGTAAAATGTATTTTCTTCTGTCTGCCCTCTGCTGGCCGGTCCTGCTTTGTCTCCAGGCCATGGCTGAAATCTGTGCCAACGGCTACCGTGATGCCCTGCGCTTCCTGCAGGAGAACAGTAAGAAGCTCCAGGACTGAAGACACCTTCCAGACCTTCAGCAGCATCTTCACCAACACATCCAATCACAGGTCTCATCTCCGGCGAGGGTCCTCACTGCGGTTTGGAAACCTTCTCCGACAAATCAACTGAGACTGATCAGACGACCAATGAGAAGAGCGAAAGGCAGGCGGCTGAGACAGTGGGCAGCGACCTCCATCCACCACTCTGGGAGGCTCTTCCAGCCCCCATCAGGAAGGGTGAGGACTCCAAGTCCCCATGGTCTGGAGAGACTGACTGACTGTGTGTGTGTGTGTGTGTGTGTGTGTGTTTGTGTGTGTGTGTCAGTGCTTGATGAGGCCTGCAGAGGGAGCCACAGCACTGGAGGTCTGCTTTCCCACGTGACCAACTTCCTGCCGACGAACGCGATGTCCCGTCTGCACCTGTCGTCCCTGAAGCCAGTCAGGTCCGCCTACAGCCTGGCCCAGAGGTGAGGACCAGATACTGCAGGGTAGAAGCAGTCAGAACTAGTGAGAACCTGCTGATACCGGGTAGGGCCTGCCAAAACCACTTGGAACCTGTCGGAACCAGCTAGAGAATAGGTGTCAAACAGTGTAATTATATTTGGCCCGCTGGTATTATACAGCACATGTACTGCTAATACTACAAATCCCAGAATGCTCTGCTGGTATTTGGGTGCATCAATCAGGACAGGACGTTAATTGAAAGAGATTATTGTTACTGAATTGGTTTATTGTTGTTATTTTATTTTTAATGTAATATTAGCCTGTAGGAAAATTGGGTTATTGTTGAAATTTAAATCAAAAGGCTGCAAAATAAAAAAGAAGGGTTGTACGATTTTTGTTTATGTTTTATTTATTTTGATGAGTGTTTTTAAATTTGAAATTCAATTTTTCCTGTGTGCAATATGAACTGGCTTATTGTGTAGTATCAAACTTTGCTTGTTCCATATTTAAGGTCCATAAAAAAGGAAAAAATATTTTTTTTCAATAAACATCATTGTCAGCACACAACTTTGTCCAGGTTTTACATTTTGGCCCTGCTGTGTGTTTGAGTTTGACACCACTGGACTAGAGGAACCAGTCAGAAACTGTCAGAACCCGTTTAAACCTGTCAGAACCAGGTAGAGGAGCCAGTTCAAACCTTTTGGAACCTGTTGGAATGGGCTAGAACCTGGTGAAACTGGAGAGAACCTACCAGAACTAGTTAGAACTTGCTAGAACATGTTGGACCTGGTTGGAACCTGGAGTACGGGAGCAGAAGCCTCCTGGAACAGACGTCCTTTCTGTTCCTCACTCACGTCACTGGAGTTACATGGGGACGTTTAAGAGTGAGCGCTGCTTCTGGAGGTTCTGTGGTCCTCCACAAGACCTCCCAGTCCAAAACATGCAGCTGGTGTCCTCAGAGGGCGGGTCCTACATTTTCTGGTCCAGGGATGTCAAAGGTCAGGAGGACGTCTGGTGCTCGAGCTCGGGCCACCAGTGATCATATGACACTGATGGTCTGAGCTGAAACACCTGGGGCTCCAGGGTCCAGCTAATGGAGACCAGTCAGAACCAATCTGGACCTGATCCAGCTAAGTCTTTCCCCCTACAGGCTGATCCACTGGATCCCAGACGTTCCTCGTGACCTAAGCTGGTTATCCAGCCTGGCTGGAGACCTGTATAGGCAGGCGATGACGGACGAGGACCAGGACCTGGACAGGTAGGAGGCTATCTGTGGCCCCGCCTCCCTCTGCCTCTGTAACCGTGACATCACCGCTCTGTGTCGTGTTCAGGGTCACGCCACTGCGTCGGAGCTCCAGCCTGCCGGCAGGTCTCCACCTGTGGATGTCACCTGACCTTCCGCCCAGCCCGGAGGCCACGCCCACTTCCATCCTCACCTTCTCCTGGGACGCAGACACACAGCCAGAATTTGTGTCTCTCACTCCGCCGGCCACGCCCACCTACGGCTCCGCCACGGGGATGGACTTAGTGGGGGCAGGGCCTTGCAGCGAGCAGTGGGTGGGATCAGGAGAAATGATGAAAGATGAACAGAATAAATAATAAAGATATTTAAGATACTGGAGAGTGTTTCTGCTGCTGTCAACACAACACAACCACGACACAACACATCCAAAGCTATTATAAGCTATTATATCAGCCAAAGCCTTTCTATAGGGAGGCTATTACTTCCTGGAGGAAAGTGAGCACTTCCTTTCGGGAAGCCTTAACTTCTTATCCCGCTGACCTTTGGCCCTCTCTCCCGCTGCACCATAAACACAGACCCAGTAAACAGCGTGAGGGCACCCGGGTCTCCGCCGTCGCCATGGAGACGGTCACATGACCTGAGCACCGCGTGCCGAGACTACCTCCCTCAGCCAGCAGCGCGGGTGAGCTAGTGTCAGAGTGAGAGAAGCAAGGACCAGTCAGGTGGCCTCCACTGCTGATGGACATGTCGGAGCGCCTGCTTGGCGGCTGGAACCTGTCGATGGCCGGCTGTGGCTTCAGAAGCGTCTACCACCTGGGGGTGCTGCGCTGCTTCCTGGACCACACCCCCCAGCTGGTCCACGGAGCCTCCAGGGTGGGCGGAGCATCCTCAGGCTGCCTGGTGGCGGCCGCACTTGCCGTAGGGATCCCCATCGGTACACACACACACACTCACTCACACACATACACTCTCACACATTCACTCACTCACACACATACACTCTCACACATTCACTCACTTACTTAATCACACATCAACAACACAGCTTGTCAGCACTGGATATTTCTGGCTCTTCTGAGCATGCTCAGTCTGATCTCTGGTGTTGATGTCTCATCCCAGTGAGTTCAGACAGTTTGAACCTGGTGTTGTTGATGCTGTGGTTGAGTCATGTAACCTGCAGGGGCCTGGTGGGGGGCGGGGGCGGGGGGGGGGGTGGATTCCATTGGAGTAAACAGTCCGAGTTTACACTGAGGTTGTCCAGTGTTGGCTGACTCACTCCCTAGACCAATGGCCAATCAGGATCCTCATTGTCACCTTTGTTTCTTAATTCTTATCATTGCTTATCACTGTTTTTCTCCCCGACAGAAGAACAGTGGTAGAATCTGTGCTGACCGAATGAGACATGAGGCTCCTGCCAGTCACATAATCCAGATCCAGGATTTGGCAGGTTTAATATGAGAACCCGGAACCGGTCCGGGATAATTCTGATCTGTCAACCTGACAAGCCTTTTAATCCAAACAGCTGATTGGCCAGTGGGTGGGGCATTTATAGGATGAGTTAGAAATTTAAGGCAAGGCCGAGTGAGTTCCCATGGTGACGCACGACGATCAGAACCGGACCAAGAACCAGGTCCAACAAAGGTCTCCTCACTGCAACACCACCTGCTCACCTGGTTGTCATCTCCTCCTCAGAACAGTTGTGTGCTGAAGTTCTGGCGGTGGCCCGGGAAGCCCGGAGGCACCTCCTAGGGGTGTTCCACCCTACTTTCAACCTGCTGCACTGCGTGCGGGACATCCTGCTGGAGAAGCTGCCAGCTGACGCCCACCTGAAAGCCTCGGGGAGGCTGTGTGTGTCCCTCACCAGACTGGCCGACGGCAAGAACCTTCTGGTGACCCACTTCCACAACCGGGACGAACTGGTCCAGGTGCTGACTGGGTCTATTCCACTAGGATTCAGCTGTGATTCAGTTGTAATACAGTTTATTCGGCTGAGATTTAGCTGTGATTCATTTGATTCAACTGTGATTCAGCTGTGATTCACTTCTGTCTGGAGGTTGTGGAGGCTGATCGACCTTTCCACCTCTGTGTGTGCAGGTCCTCCTGTGCAGCTGCTTCTTCCCGGTCTACTGCGGCTTCACCGCCCCATCCTACCGCGGAGTGGTGAGACCCGCTTCCTGTAGGAGGAGCCGCAGCAGCTGATACTGTATATAACCTGTAGGGTTTAAAATGGCTCTAAAAGCCATAAAATGTAAATTTATGGAACAACGAATCATGATCAGCTGCAGCATTAGCGTCACTTCTAAATAGTGCAACAGGAGGAACAGTTTCTTCAGACTGCTTGCAGTTTCTCAACCTGCTCTGCGAGTCGTCATGACCTTCACTGTCTCTCAGCGCTACATGGACGGAGCCCTGAGCAACAACATGCCACTGTCAGAGCTGAGGAACACCATCACCATGGCGCCGTTCGCAGGGGAGAGCGACGTCTGTCCCCGGGAGGGAACGTTCTGCCCACTCCAGGTGCACTATGGGAACGTGAGCATCAAGGTCACCACGAGAAATATCCACCGGATCTGCACGTCCTTCCTGCCTCCGAGACTCGAGGTGGGCACCCGTCCTGGTCAGGGTTAACTACTGTAGCCAGCTAAGGCAGCTAGTTAATGTTAGCTAACACAGCTGGTTCGGATCAGGGTTAGCTAAAGCAGCTAGTCCCGGTCTGAGAATGAGAGAAGTTGGGCAACTGTAGCTGGTGAGGGTCGGTTTTAGGGTTGTGTGTTTTCCCTATCGTCCCTTCCCAGATGCTGGCTGAGATCTGTCACAGCGGATACACGGATGCTGTCCACTTCCTGTTGGAGCGAGGTGAGCAGCTCCTCCCCATTTCTCCCCTCCCCCTTCCTCCACCCCCAGGGGTGTGGCCCAGGTCCTTAGACAATTGTTTGTCTCAGGTCTGCTCAGGAGGCAAGGTCTTCCTCCCAGCGTAGCCTGGGTGCCGTGCTGCCAGGCTGGACTGGAGCCTCAAGGAGAAGATCACAGCTGGCTGGACCCCAAGGTCATCCAGAAGCTGCCACTGAGCTTCAGGACAGGTGAGGGGGCGGATCCAAAGACAGGGTCAGGTGACCCGTTGACCTCCAGAACATCACTAATCAGTTGATGCCTCCCTCTGTGTGTGTGCGTGTGTTTGTGTGTGTCTCAGTGCTGTGTGAGGCCTACAGGGCTGCCAAGGAGGACACCGCCACCCTTCCCACCCTGCTACTGCTGCGCCCCCTGCTGGTACTCCTCATGCTGCCCCTCAGACTGGGACTCCTCCTTCTCACCAGGTGAGAGCAGCATCAGGCTGTGATGTCATCCACACTGAGGTCACCTGACTGAGTGATGTCATCTGTCTCTCCTCCCTGTGACAGTGTGATGTCATCAGGGGCAGAGGCAGCAGCCAGACTAGCGACAAGGCGGAGCCTGACACAGAACTGCAGGTGAGTCATGTGACCACGGATGGTGAAGATGATTATGGTGATGCTAATGATGATGATATAGATTATGAAGATGGTATTAATGATGATGTTAATGGTGATGATGATGAAGGTGATTTGGTTTGTGGCCTTCAGCAACAGGACCAGGACCAGGCCCAGGCCACGCCCTCTTCGCCCCCGGAGGTCAAGGAGGAAATGAGAACATTGTGATGCAAAGTCCCAGAGAGGCACTTCCTATCTGAACAGGAAAATGGAACGTGGTTGAATCACGTCAACGCCTCATGTGACACTGAGGCGTGCTCAGTGGCCAGCAGCCAGGCCTTGCTGCTGCATGAGTTTTTTTCGTCATGCTTTGCTCTTCAGCAATGCAAATGAGTGACAGTTGAGCAGGTGTAAAAAAAATCCTCAGCAGGACATTTTAATGAGAAACATTTTCACAACATGCTCACAAACATACAGCTCATTGATCTACGTGTCTAAAAATACTCCGACTAAATAAAAGCTGACAGGCCGGAGAAACCCGTCTCTGAAGTGATCATGTGACCTTTAGCACCGCCTTGGTGTCATCATGTGACCTTTAGCACCGCCTTGGCGACCAGAGTTACAGTTGTGCGTCACCGCCACATCAGACCTGTCAGTCCCTGATTGACTTGCTAGGAGGCAAGAGGTCCTGGAGGTCTAGGTGGTCCAGGGGGTCCTGGAGGTTGTGGAGGTCCAGGTGGTCCTCGAGGTCCAGGAGGCCCTAGACCTCCAGGTGGTCCGGGAGGTACAGCAATGGGAGGGCAAAACTTAGCCGCTATCCTGGGTCTGCCCCCCTCCGCCGCCTCCTGCGATGTCTGGGATCTGGTCGGCGAAGGACTGAGTCATCCAGCCGCCATCCGGGACCTGGCCGTCCTCTGGCTGGGAGGAGGGGGCGGAGCCTGGAGCTCCTTCTGAGGAACAGAGACACAGCTGAGAGGACGCCTCTCTGGACCAGCTGGCCCTAGGGACACTGGAGGGGGCGGGACCTTACCTGAGGAGAAGGCACAGTGTCCGTTGCTGGTCTGGTTAGGCTCCGCTCCTCCTCCCTGGGTGTACTCTCCTCCGTAGGCGTCCTCGTAGCCGGGGTCGTACTGCTCCTCTTTGATGGCCATCCGCTTGGCATCCTCTATGGACCACAAGTTCTCCTTGTCACCACGGTGTCCACCCGCCAAGCAACCACCACAGGTCCTCCTCCAGGTGCAATGGTGACTCACCCTTGGCCAGCTTCAGGTCGAAGGTATACGCCACCTCCTGGATGTCTCCGCCCCTGCTGCTAGCCTTGCCCTTCAGCTGGTCCCGCAGCTCCCGCAGCTTGATGTAGAAGTGGACCTTGTCCTGGGCCCGAGGGAACTGGGCGCAGCGGGCGCTGGAGGAGGGCATCAGGTAGAGAGCCTGCAGGAGGTGTTAGAGAGGCCTGTCAGCCAGGTAAGGGTGATGGTCAGACTACTGACAGCCAAGCAGGGGGCGCCACTCACCACGTCACAGTCTTCAATCTTGTGCGGCTGCAGACCGAACTCCAGCTTCTTGGGTTTTTTACCAAACAGCTCCCTGCAGAACATCTCATAGATACCTAGAGGACCAAGGAGGAGAAGGTCAGTGTGAGTCTGGGGGCGGAGCAGGCCCTAAATGGGGGCCGAGCCCTACCAGAGGGGCCGGAGAAGATCTCTTACACTTTCCGTTGAAGACGGCGATCAGCGGGCGGAACTTCTTCAGCTTCTCTACCAGGATTTTCCCTCCTTCCCTCAGCTCTTTGCTGCAGAGGAGAAGACAGACAACCATCAGAGATGTTGACCTACGCCTGCCCTGGGGGTTCAGTGGGTGTGGCCTCCTACCTGGACAGGTCCTTGCTGCCTGGCGTGGCCCGGGCCACCATGTTGGTGAAGCCCATCTTGTACTTGGTGGGCAGCTCGGTGTCGTGCATGTGGTTGAGCTGCTCCTCGGTGAAGCCCGACAGGAACAGACACTTCCCTGGAAGAGAGGAACCCAGGTGAGCCCGGGACGCCTGCAGCGCTACGTCTTGCTGGTAGCTGAAGAGCGACTTACAGAAGTGGTTTCCAGGACCTGGGAACCAGCGTCCAATATAGGCAGCCATCAGTCCAGGGTTGATTCCGATCTACAAGGAGAGCAACAGAATGTCAGTGTGATCTGCTGAGGTGGACTTCCTGGAGGACTGTCAGAGGAAGCTCACAATCACGTAGTCCAGGTTGTAGTCCAGCAGGTCCGGGAGAGTCTTCTTCATCACCTCCTCCTCAGACATGCCCTTGAAGCGGTCCACCTTCCTCTTCACCTTCTTGGGGTTCTCGTCAACCTGTTCCTGGTTGCCATCTGCAGGCTTCTCGCTGCCCTTCTTGGGTTTTGGCCCGGGTTTGCCTTTGGGTGCGTTGGGGTCCTTGGCTGCTTTGGGCTCCTTTGGAGGTTTAGGAGCTTTAGGAAGCTTGGGAGGTTTGGGAACTTTAGGAGGTTTGGGCTCCTTGGGCTCCTTAGGCTGAGCTGATCGGCCTCTCTTCTTGGCTGGAGCTGCAAGAGAAGGTGCCGGTCCCGGTTAATCATGCTCAAGGCTTCTCACGGACCGTCTCCACCCAAATTGATCCAGTGCAGATGCAGGGCCACAGTAGGACTTGGCACCAGCACTGGATCTACCTCCTCCAGACTCTGCAGACTGGTCTTCAGAGGGCTTGGGGCAGAGTCATGGTCTTCACAGTGTGGGGCACCTCTAGGGGGCACCAGAACATGGCTGACAGAAGGGAGGGACATGTGGGGCTTCCAGTGAGAGAGGAGACCAGAGTCCCAGGGACTGAGGAGGTTCTGCTGTCTGGAGAATATCTACTCATCCACTTCACCTGCAGCTCCACCTCCAGGCGTCTGGTCCTGGTTGGTTTACAGAGGTTCTAACAAAGAACATGGGCAATGGAGGAGACAGTACCTTTAGCTGGTGCTGCAGGTTCCTGGGGATCCATGGCGCCTCCTGGCTGAGACAGGTGAGGGGGCTGAGCCAACAGGGCCTCCGGCTGCTGAGGGTGGAGGGCCAGGTGCTGGGCCTGCAAGGCCTGGAACTGCCGAGCTGACTGGACCCTACACACAAACAGAGTCCTGCATTTAGATCCACTTCCTGTTAACCCCTCTAGCCCAGCAGGCTCTGATCCAGATCAGCCAGATCAGTAACTACTGGATAGTTTCAGAAGTTTTTCAATTTTTGAACATAGATAATTCTCTAAACTAACTAAGCTAGTGTTACAATGTTTCTGGTCAAAAATGTCCTGAAACCTGTAACAGCTATGACAACACTTGATGGTCCCACACAGGTGTGACAGAGTGAGAGGACAACATGGAGCATGATTGGAAAACACAGTGACGTCAGGCAGCAACAGTGACGTCACAGCAGTGGTGAGGAAGACTCACCACTGGTGGAGGTACTCTGGGGAGACACCAGGCAGAGAGCCGTTCATCCTCTCCTCCATCTCCAGCTGCTGAGACTCCAGTGGACGATGGCTGAGGGGGTGGAGTCAGAGCTGCTGAAGGTCTTCTGCCACAGAGGATGACCACATGGTGAACACACACAGTGGAAACACACCGTGAACACATACACGCGGTCACACAAACACACCGTGAACACACAATGAGCTAAGAGGGCTGTGAAGTGACGTCATGAGACAATGAGAATGAAACGGAGTCACTGCTATTGTCTGTGGCTGCTAAGCAAACGAGCTAGCGGTTGTTTCACACAAGCATCGTGTCTGAACGGTCTTGACACTGACTGTGTGCGAATGTTTTAGAATTTGTTTTTGACGATGAAATTTAACTTGATGCTCTGCCGACCAGCGTCTCTGTTAGCCCCCAACAGCAGCTAGCCGCTAAGCTAAGCTAGCCGGGACGGATGTCCTGATGGCTGAGACGGTCGCAGGAGTAGGTTCAGAATTTCACAGCTGTTTAAAACCACGGTCGAACCTGCTGCCAGCAGTCGGTCGGGTCGCAGGGAGATTCCGGCGGAGGAGAAGCTGTTATATCAGGAACATCCCGGTGTGTCGGTCCCTGTAGCGGCGAGCAGCACAGTCAACAAAGACATGACGGCTGGTCTGCTACGACACCGGAAGAGCCCACAGACCGGGCGGAAGTGGCAGACGGGAGCATGTGAGACTGGCCGTCGGAACGTCAGTCGGTGTGTCGGTTCTCAGGCAGGTGAATAGACGAGGCCAGCAGCCAAGATGCCCGGTTTAAAGAGCCGGTTTGACGGTGACCCGGTCCGTCCAGCCGGCTCTCACACCACTACACCCCCAGCGGGTCGGAATGGTATGACCCGCCGGACTTTTAAACAGACTGTGTCGCTATTGGCTAAGAGCCTCGGGGGATTTAAACCCGTTCAAACAGTTATTAAACCCCACAACAGTTTTTAAACAGACCGTAGCTGCCACTGGTGAAAAATAATCTTAAAAAAATTAAAATAACCGAGTAAAACTGATAAGAACCACGAACCTGTGATTGTTGTTACAAGTTATTACAGTAACAGAATATCTGTCCATCTACCCAGCTCTCCTTTCATGATGGAACAGATATGTGGATGCCTTCTTTACAGTAGAATAGAAATTAGTTAACACAAGTGCCAGTTTTCGGTGAGTAAAAAATGTTTTATTTATTTATTCATATCGCACCTTTCACAGACAAAGACCACAGTGTGCTTTAGAATAAACAAATCCAGAACAAATCATTTAAAAAAAAAAAATAAAATGCAATCACTAACACAGATAGACATGAAGCACAAAAAATGAGGAGGAAAACCTAAAATCCATCATCCCTTGACGACACCAAAGGGAACCAACCTCCAGTCTCAAGCTGGAGGTGGACCAAAGTGATGGGGTGGAGAAGCTGCATCCTGAAGAGCTTGAAGACAGACAAGCTCTTCTTCTTTAGACAGAAGAAAAGATGACTGACGAATGATCATCAATCTCTGACCAGAGGCCAAAGGTTGATGATCACCAGCTGACGGTGGCAAGCTAAAGTTCTGGTAATCATGGTGTTAAAACACCATCCACCTTCTGGGTGGCCAAAGAGCTCTGAGCCAGTGGGAAGCACACTGGAGCTTCAGTGAGGAGCAGCAGATGCGTTTTCCACAACCCCCCAATCAGAAGCTCTGTGCCACACCTGGAGCAGGCTGACACCTGAGACAGGGTGGGTGGGCAGGTCTCATCAGTCTTCTCACCACTAGTGATGAGCGAAGTTCTACTGGTCTGGTTTTCATGACTCCACTGGACCACTGAAGTTCACTTCATGTCTACTCTCGATAAAAATCAACAACCAAGGATACAATTAAAAATACAATAAATAGAGGTAGAGAGTCGTAACAGAGTCACAGGTTCTCTCTCACATCAGTCCAGCTGCAGGGGTCACATGACTGATGCTGAGGAGGTCTGGACCGGGTACCAGGGTGGAGACGGTGGGTCCAGCTGTACAGAAACAGGCAGCCTCCCGTCAGTAGGGGGCACCGTGTGGCCCCGGGGTGCCTTCGTAGCCAGGGTCCTCCTGCTCCTCCTTGATGGCCATCCTCTTGGCGTCCTCTGTGAAACACACTGCGTCATCAGAAGTCCAATGGAAACGATGGAGTAGACATGCCAGTGCCCCCTCTGGTGGTTACCTTTAGCCAGCTGCAGGTCGAAGGAGTAGTGCGTCTCCTGTACGTCCCTGCTGGGTGCTGCCCCCTTCAGCTGGTCCCGCAGCTCCTTCAGCTTGAGGTAGAAGTGGACCTTGTCCTGGGCCCGAGGGAACTGGGCGCAGCGAGGGCTGGAGGAGGGCATCAGGTAGCACACCTGCAGCAAGGTGGGGGGTTGGTGAAAATCATGACTGCACCCCTCGCCCTCTGAGGAGCCGCGTCATCGGGACTCACCGTCTCTGTCTCAGGGATCCGGTATGGCTGCAGGCCGAACTCCAGGTTCTTGGCCTTCACACCAAATGTCTCTTTGCAGAAGATCTCATAGATACCTGGACACACACACACACACACACACACACACACACACACACACACACACACACACACACACACACACACACACACACACACACACACACACACACACACACACACACACACACACACACACACACACGGTCAACAGTGGTCCAGTGGTGGTGGGAGGCAGGATGGTTGAGGAGATTGTCACCTTTCCCGTTGAACGCTGCGATGAGTGGCTTGTACTTTTGCAGTTTGTCCAGCAGATGGTGCCCTCCCTCCCGGATCTCCTTGCTAACACAAAGACAAACAGGTCACAGAGGTTTTTTTCTGGCCAGGAGGCAGCAGGCCTGGATGGGAGGTCCCTTACCTGGACAGGTCCTTGCTGCCCGGTGTGGTCCTTTCTACCATGTTGGTGAAGCCAATGCCGTAGTCCCGAGGAAGGTCCTGGTCATGAGAGTAGTTGAGCTGCTGCTGGGTGAAGCCAGACAGGAAAAGGCACTTCCCTGAGGAGGGGGAGGAGGAGGAGAGAAGATCAACACCTGGCAAGGTGAGGGTGAAGGGAGGTGATGGGGAAGCTCCACCTACAGAAGTGATTTCCAGGGTTGGGGTAGTGGTGACCTTTGTAGGCGGACATCAGTCCCGGGTTGATCCCAATCTGAGGACACACAGAGGTCTAGATTACACAGCGGCCCACTGACCTCAAGAGGTCAAGGGTGGAAACACGACTGCTGACCAGGAGGTCCAGGGTGGAAACAGACTCACGATCAAGATGTCTAGGTTGTGGGCGATGACGTCTGGCAGCGTGCGGCTCATCACCTCGGCAACACTCATCCCGTTAAAGCGGTTCAAGTCTCGTTTGGCCTTCTTGGCAGCAGCGGCCGCCTGTTCCTCCAGAGAAGTCCCCTCCTCCTGCTGCTGCTGCTGCTTCACAGGACGGCCTCTCTTCTTCTTCACCAGCGTCCCATCTGAGGCAGAGTCACATCATCAACGTCTATCATATTTTACAGATAGGAGATTATTTCAGAGTACCTCCTTGGCTATTGTTATTAAAAGTGTCAACATCCAAAAATGGCTCACTGGTCAGAACTATTACTGATTACAGTCTGGTTGCACTGCAGTAAAAAAACCAAAAAAAAAAAACCACTATAGTACTATGAGTAGCAAAGCTGTTCAGAATGATCCAGATACTCATCAAGACCTCTGACCACTGGTCAGTTCAGTCCAGATTCTGTCACTTTTCTCTTTTTTTTTTAATGTTATTTTAAATTATCAAAAAAAACAAAAAAACGTTTTACTTCAGAACCTGCTTTTACTTTTACCATAGTGTTTTTTTCACAAAAGCATCTGTACTTTAACTTGTGAATACTGTTGCCACCTCTAGCCATTGACCATATTCGGCAAGCCCCATCTCTCTGGCCTAGACCAGAAGAACCTGCCTGATGAACCGACTTCACAGCGTTCATTGGTTCAGCTGTGGCTGTCAGGTTGAGTCAAGCTGGCCGCCAGGAGACACTGGTCTAACAGCAGCAACAATAAAAAAATAAAATGCAACAACAACCACACACACCTGGGAGGCTGAGGAAGAGGAACAAGAAATCCTCTCACCTGGTGGTGGCGCTGCAGGCTGAGGGTAGGCTTCCTGCTGCTGCTCCTGGGGATGGTGCTGCTGCTGGTGATAGTGATGGTGATACTGCTGCTGCTGCTGCTGCTGCTGCTGCTGCTGCTGCTGCTGATGCTGCTGCTGCTGCTGGGACTGACTGTTGATGCTGCTGCTGCTGCTGGACTGACTGTTGATGCTGCTGCTGCTGCTGCTCCTGGATTGACTGTTGATGCAGGTAGGGTAGGTAGGGCGCATCCTCAAACAGGGGCAGGGCATTGGGAAGAGTCTGGTAGGTGGGCTCCCATTGGACAGGCGGCTGGGTTGCGATGAGGTCAGCACTCTCCACGCCACAGAAGGAGGCTGCAGCATAGTGTGAGTCCAGGTGCTGCTGGCTGGGCTCGTACCTGCAAAGGGTGGACACATCACAGTGTGAGTGTGTATGTGAGAGAGAGAGAGAGAGAGAGAGAGAGAGAGAGAGAGAGAGAGAGAGAGAGAGAGAGAGAGAGAGAGAGCGAGCAGCTTCTGACCGAGCTGCTGCAGGTGAAACAACGGGGTGACAGCTGTTACCCATGATGCACTGCTGTACTGTCAGACAGGATACATCACTGGCTACTTCAGAGTGTGTTCACAACAACAACAACAACAACAACAGCAGCAGCCAGCTCTGTCTTAGCTATGCTAGCTCACTAGCTTGTAGCTAGTCCATCACCGTGAGATGTTTACACTTCAGACGGTGGACACACAATCTTACCAGACTAACACACCATTGATTTTCAACACGTTGTTATTGACTAGAACAGACAGTGCAGCCTGTTGTGTTGCCGTGATGTCCGGGAAATTGTCGAGCTGTAGGCTGTGAACAGCCACCGGAAGCTGCAGGAGCGACGGCTAAATATGAGCAAACAACAAGCCTATGCCTCAAATTCCACAATGACACATGTGTGAAAGAGAGGGAAAGAGTGTGCGTATGTGAATGAGTAGGAGTCTGTGTTTTTATTGCGGTCGTACCTGCCAAACATCGTGTCCTGTAGCTTGTTGGAAACTCTCAGCAGCGACTTCGGTCCAACACAAAGACCATTTAAACACCGACCTCGGAAACGACTCGTTCCGGGTTTACTGCCACCTGTGCTCGGGAGGAGTACTGCTCCAATCGATGAGCCCAGAACCGCAATTTAAAAAACAAAACAAAACAAAACAACAACAAAACTTTACAATTGTATTAACATTTGATCACTGTGGGAAGTAAATTATAAACACGTGTCTCCTACATTAAATAAAATACACTTAGCAACCATCTCTTGATGATGAAACAGATCACCCTTTTACACGGAGTGATAAGAATATCTTTCAATTCTTATCTATTACACTAGTACGACATCTAATACCATTACTACGTACTGCTTGTGTCCTACAAACTAATGAATTTGTGATTTATTATTATTATTATTTTTAATCTTTAAGGACCTTGGAGTCGCTCATTGAAGACCAGAAGACCAACCTTATAATACATCATGTGACCAACCCGTCTTTACACTAATAAACAGTCGCTTCCTGAACAGCTGATTGTGACGTCACATGCCAACATGGCGGACTGGCACAGAGGTAATATTTGACACGTCCCAACTCGGTAGTGTTCTTGTGTAAACCAATTGTGTAGAGATAAAACGCAACTTCTTTCCCACCTAACAAACTGTCTACGAGCTAGCAGGCTAACAGCTAACAGGCTAGCCGATTTAGCTATCCTTCTGCCGTATCCGCCTTTGCTTTCGTCAGTGGGAAAATTCCGACAGCTTTGTGTGTGTGTGTGTGTGTGTGTGTGTGTGTGTGAGCAAGCGCACTCGAAATAAACTTTCTCAACACGTCGAGAGCACTATCACCCAGCTCGTCAGTTCGCTAGTTAGCCAGTTAGCTGGAAAACAACTTCGTGTTATGTGTTGTTTTGTGACGTTCTTCCAGGCACACAGCTACGGGGCCTCTACGGGATAGAACATCTTCCCACCTCTTCCATGATGATTCTTCTACTGTGGTGGTTTTCTGTGAGTGTGTGTTTGTTTGTGGTGGCTGATTTTGTTGGTTGTGTTTGTGTTGCTGGTTGTGTGTCCAGGCGCCGGTTCAGTGGACGACATGTTGGATACTGAAAACAAACGGCTGGCGGAGAACCTGGCCACCAAAGTGTCCCGCCTCAAGTCTGTGAGTGAGGACGTTGGTCCAGCAGCAGATCTCAGATCACATTCATGTTGTTGTTGTTGAATTCAGTGCTTGTCAAGTTGAGGATGACACCTGCGTTTGTGTCTTTTAACGTGTCAGCTGGCGTTTGAGATCGACCGAGAAGCCGATGACCAGAATGACTACCTGGACAACATGGTGAGGAACCTGTTCTCCAGCCAGCCCTCTGGGGTACCCCCCCCACACACACACACACACACACACACACACACACACACACACACACACACACACACACACACACACACACACACTCACTTCTTGTTTCTGTTGCTACTCCTCCTGCTAGGATTCCAACTTCCTGAGCGCCACCGGCCTGCTAAGCGGCAGCGTCAAGCGTTTCTCCACCATGGTCCGCTCTGGCCGCGACAACCGCCGCATTCTGTGCTACGTGTCGGTGGGCATGGTCCTGGTCTTCTTCCTGCTCTACTACATGGTGTCCAGGATCCAGAGCTGATAGGAGACGGGTAGGGCTGTGGCCCTCTCCTGCACAAGAAGACACTTGTTTATTCTAAACAAACAGAAAGTAGAGGATTGTGGCTGCCCACAGTGTGGGAGTGACACGCAGCACAAGGGTGTGTTATTGGCTGATGGTTGGCTCTGAGCTGGGTCTCACCCCCAGCCAAGTCTCACCTCCAGCCTCCAATCTGTCTAAATGGCTGCAGCCTGGACATTCTCCCAGACAGGAAGTGACCCTCAGCTATTCGACCTGCAGTTGAATTGTTTCTTGTCTTGCACTCAATTAGATCTACAGGAGTTCATTTTCTGTTTGGTTGCTTCTGAAAGTTACTTTTCAAGGTTGTGGTTTTTATTTTTGGTGTGATGATCTCCAAACAAACATATTGTCCAAATGTAACATTGCTCCGGTTCCCACCAACATCTTGTCAGACTGTGAATTTTTCATTTTTTCCTCTGAAAATGAAAAATTGATGGTTGGAAACAAACCATGAAGGATAAGAGTGACTCTCTCTCTTATTCTGTTGACATTCCTCCTTTTAGAAATGTACAAAATGTTTGAATGACATAAAATAAATATTTTCATTGTTTAACCGCTGACAGTTCATCAATTGAAGTCTTAGGGGTTTGATGTGTCTGTTCAACGAGGAGTGATAATTATTTTCATGTTATGATTCAGATTTGATTGAATCTCATTTCAGAAAGATCCAGTAGGATGAGAGAATGGAAAGCTAATCTATGTCTTTTTGTGTAACACAATAAACCACCCGTGTTCACACCATTCAATTCCCTGCAGTGTTTGCTGGTAAAATCTCCACACACACGATTTAAACGGGACAAGAAATAAGTAAAACTGTTTCTTTGAATTATTTTTTTTAATCCAAATAAACCAAATAATAACCGCTTCATACAAAAGAAAAGTTCGATTGTTTTTCTTCTTTATTATACCTTTTACTGTTGTAGGCTGATGGGCGCACAACCGAACGACTCGACATATTGCGTCACTTCCGGCGCAGGCGCCGAAGAGCTCTTGTCGACTCGTGTGCGGCCTCTCTTCCTCCACCGCCATCATGGGTCGCATGCACGCTCCCGGGTGAGCCCTTCTTTTCTGGGTTTATCGCTCTAAATAAGCCGTCTACTCCACTACTGCCGGCTCAGCGCCGTCTGTAAACACGTTATGGTCGGTGGAGGAGCATATTGATGGGTGTAATTCCTCTCTAGGACCAGAAAAAAACTTAAATCTACCGGCCGTCAAATGTGCCTCTGTCCGCAGCTAACGTTAGCATTAGCATTAGCTGGCGGCGGCTCGGCGTGTCCGGATCTTCTGGGAGATGTTCTCTCTGCTTTATTTTCTGAATGTTTGGTCTTAATAAGACAGTAAACTCTGAAGGCTGTTGTGTGATGCTTGTTGTATTGTTGTAGCGGTGGGTAACTGTGTGTATCACTGTGTGTTGCAGAAAGGGCCTGTCCCAGTCCGCTCTGCCGTACAGGCGCAGTGTTCCCACTGTAAGTAGTCCTTCTGGTGTCGAACTCATTCCACCCTGCGTCCTCGGTCCTGACCGTCTCCTCTTTACTTCTAGTGGCTGAAACTCACCTCCGATGATGTCAAAGAGCAGATCTTCAAACTGGCCAAGAAGGGTCTGACCCCCTCCCAGATCGGTGAGTGTGAAGGAGCGAATCGAACCCCGGAGGCTCCGAGCTCCAGGCAGCCGTGATCATGGTATCATTGGCGGGGAAACGTGTTGACCTGTAGCTCAAAGGGCCATTCACGTCAGTGTGTGTTATCCCGCTGCTAGATGTAGTAGAAGTGAGCTTCCGGTCTGAACTGCAATCTTCTGCTCAGTTGCCATCTGATGTTTGTGGTTCATGTTTGTAAACCACAGGGACGTGAATCTTTTTCTGTCTGACAAGTCGATTGAATTGATTCTCAATTTAAAAAAAATGATATAGGTCACAGTGTGCTAATAATCAGGCAAAAGAAGTCCTCTAAACATCATACAGTTTGCATAACATGTGATTTGTGATGTGCAAGCTACCTCCAACGATGTCAACACATCTATTGTTGCTAAACTATGACAAAAAGGTTCAACATTGAGTCATGATCAGGTTGGACAAAAATCATTAAAACTGCACAAATTAAAACCTGATGCTAGCTTTCCTTTTCTCCCAGAAGGTTACAAAAACAAATTTGTCCACTAATAACACAAATTAGTGTTTTGTGATGTTGTCAAAATAGAAACCTTTTAATCAAGTCTCAATTCTCATCGACAACATGAATAAGTTCAATATTTTCTATACAATGAAACTTTTAATAAATAAAAGTTTCTGGATGAAATGTATAAACACCAGTCTGACTGAAGGTGTATCCACATTCACCTGAGAGAGGCCTGGGCCGGTCCTTAGGTAGAGGTGTAACCACTTGTTGTCCTTCTGCTGCAGGTGTGATCCTGAGGGACTCTCATGGTGTGGCTCAGGTTCGCTTCGTCACAGGAAACAAGATCCTGAGGATCCTCAAGTCCAAGGGCCTGGCCCCCGACCTGCCCGAGGACCTGTACCACCTGATCAAGAAGGCCGTGGCCGTCAGGAAGCACCTTGAGAGGAACAGGAAGGTAAATGAGCAGAGTCAGTTAGGTGTTCAGAACTCAGGTGTTTTCAACTGGCTTGATTGAACAAACCTGTTTGTCTCCTGCAGGACAAAGACGCCAAGTTCCGTCTGATCCTGATTGAGAGCAGGATCCACAGGCTGGCCCGCTACTACAAGACCAAGAGGGTCCTGGCACCCAACTGGAAGTAGTACGTAGTCTTCAAGTTCTCCTATACTCCTGTAGTCCTCTGGTTCTCTTGTAGTTCTCTCATTCTCCTATAATCCTCAAGTTATCCTGTAGAAGTTCTCCTGTAGTTCTCCTATAGTCCTCTAGTTCTCCTGTAGTCCTGAGGTCCTCTTATAGTCCTCAAGTTGTCTGCCCCGTTCGCACGATTCATTGTCCCGCTCTGCCTCCGTCAGAGTTGAGATATTTCTGTTGTGCCAGAACAAATGGAGGTCAATTAGCAGAGTAGCTGTGTAGTGCTGCCTCTGCCAGTCCCCTTCACACACACATTACACTGTTGCTACATGAATTAATCAGTGTGCTGACGACATCATCGGCTAACTCTTCTTCTTCTCTGTGTTGCAGCGAGTCCTCTACTGCTTCAGCTCTGGTGGCATAAATTTTTGGATTAATAAAACGATGAAAGATCAATAATGTTGTCGTCTCTGTTTTTTCATCTCATCAGAGTTTGTGTTTTCTCTGTGTGGGTTATCATGTTGCTAAACTAGAGGGATTCTACTGAATGAGTGCCTTTTCTGCCCCTAGGACATTACATGTATGAATATACATCAAAAGTAATCAAAACACATTTTATTAATCAAAATGTCCTACACATTCATCCAAATCTAAATTTGTGTGTGATACAGTAACTAGAAATAATTAAATAATTAAACTATTAAATTGAAAGTCACTGGAATGTTCTCAGCCTCTAATTTTACATTTTACTATGATATATGATCATTAAAATCCTCCACAATCCTGAGTGCAAGAGAAAGTATAGAAATGGATGGATAGAAGTTGCTTTAGTTGAGTTTTCTGAAGGTCATGGGAAGACAAAAAGTAAATTCTCATTTATTGTTTTTATTAGATGCTGTTTCAGCTCATGACTGAATGGGTCATTAATGTTGCTCTGCCCTGGTAACTGATTTTTATTTTAGAAATACTATTTTGTTTCTCCACAACATTGTGCTCTGTGACCACATAGTGTTATCATAGATGTTATGTGGCTATATTTTGTGTTTTGGGGAAAATAATCTGTCCTGTTCCTCAGATAAATAGTAACAGGACTGAGTTTCTTCTTCTAGGTAATGAAGTTGACAGTGGATAACATATATTTAATTTGAAAATTCCTTACCATTAAACATTTAATATACATTTTATTTTTGAGGAGTTACACCTAGCAAACCGTACGAATTCAGTAGAATCCCTCTCTCCCAGGAGATAGTGAGATGATGTGATCAGTAGTCCCTTCAGCCTGACCCTTCTGTGACGAGGACCCCTTTCTGTTTTCGGTTTCCATGGCAACACATTCGCTGAGTGTTTACTGTGTAAGAAAAAACTCCAAATCAGTGATTTACGGTGTCCGCGAGTCAAGCTGATCTGAACCGGAAGTCTTACGTGTCACGAGGGTCACAGTTTGGAAAGACGTCATTTCTTTTTTCGGTTTTATCTGAGACGGATCGAAAATAGAATATGTGTGTGTGTGTTGATACGGGCGGGGTTTCCAGACGTTACGGGTGAATTCTGCGTGGCCCACGTCACGTATCCCGGGGGCGTGGGTCTCTACGTAGGGGCGGGCTTTCCCCGACAGAACGCCTCTGTCCAATCACCGCTGTGATGACGTCAACTCTGCTATATAAAGGGCCGATGTTGCAACCTTCGAGACATTCTGTTTCACAACAACAACACGACGACAGCAGAGGAAACATGGCAGACACGCACGAGCGCACCTGAGCAAAGCGGTACCCGAGATGGCGCGAGACTCCCGGAAGATGAGGCGACACCAAAGCGGCGAACTTCCGCTACTGACACACACAAGTCTGTTGGTTTTCGACCAGAAGTGCCAGAATACGTGAGACAGATCCGAAAGATGAATCCGATGATCGGTTCCGGTTCGGATCGGACGGCCATGGAGCTGTTAGCCGGAGGGGGACTGGCTCTGTTGCCCTGGACTAGACACCTGCTGGCGGCATTGTGGGAGCAGGTCCGGCTGTTGCTGCAGGTCATTTACTGCACCTTCATCAGCGGTGAGTCCTGACACTTCCGGGTTCTGTTGCCTGTCTTCTTCACGTCACGATCCAATAAGTCATGTATAATCGGTATTTTTCGACGCGGTATCGATTGTCACTACCTGTCGAAAACCGCTACGCTTTCCTTCTGCGCGTGCGCAGTAGTACCGTACCGTCGCGCTTCTACTTCATTTTTAAAAGAAATCACGTTTAAAAAAATTTTTAAAAAAATCAAAAATAAATAAAAAAAATAAAGTCGACGGCCGTAAAATTACATCGTCAGTGCCGAAAACATATAACATACTTTATTAACAGTAAAGACAGACAAATAGAATCAACATTTTAAAAAAAATAATCAAAATGTACTTCATTTAATATCAACCTAACTCTTTTAGTTTAGGGGCTGGGGTAAAAGTTTGGGTCGTAGCAAAATTTGACAAAGCAGACAAAAACCTGACGGCGTGTCACATTACAAGCCGACTGACCCGTCTTGTTGTGGTTCAGTCTTCCAGATGTTCCGGTTTGAGGTCCACCTGCGGATCACGGACGAGTCGGGTCAGCACATCCAGCACATGGATCCACCCAACTCCTTCCTCTTCTCCTCGCTGTTCGACGGCGACGGCGGCGTGATGGTGGGCGGGTCCCACACGGACGGTGCCGAGGCCCTGCTGTCCAGCCTGCGCGGCGAGGAGCTGTGCCGCGGCCTGGTGGACGACCTGGTGTCCAGGACCTCGGGGAAAGAGTCAGGCTGGAAGGTGGATTTCCACGGCGACTGGAGCCTCTTCTCTTCCAGCGGCGACTCGAGTCCCCAGTGGAGCAGCGAGGACGACCAGAACCAGGCAGAGCTGGACGGTGAGGAGAGCCGGGCGCTCTGGGAGTCCCTGTCCTCCTGCAGCGACCCCTACAATCCGCTCTTCTTCTCCGCCAGCTTCAGCACCGGCTCGCGCACGGTGGAAGCGGAGCCCTCGAAGGTGCTGGTGAGCAGGTCGGACAGCGAGGTCAGCTGGAGCGGGTCGGACTCGTCGGGACTCAGCGAGGAGAGCGAGAAGCTGCTGGAGTTGTTCAGCAGCGCCGACCCCTACAACCCCATGTGCTTCACCGCCAGCATCTCCCCGGCCGCCGAGACACGGGCCCAGAAAACAGCCGGGTCGAAGACATTGAGGCCTTGTGCTGATGAAGAGGAGGAGGAGGATGAAGATGAGGAGGAGGAGGTGGTGAAGAAGGAAGAGGATGATGAAGATGAGGAGGAGGTGAATGAGGAAGATGAGGAGGAGGAGGTGAATGAGGAAGAGGAGGAGGATGAAGATGAGGAGGAGGAGAACTGGAACACTCTTCGCTTCCGCAGCGCCCCACCAGCAAACAATACTTTTGATGACTCCGCCCACAACCAGAGAGGGAACCCCAGAGGCAGGAAGCCCCGCCTCTCAAAGACAAAGCCCCAGCATCACTCCCACCCAAACCAGACCTGGGTTCCAGGGAAGAAACCTGGAACAGCACCAGCAACAGAGAGGAAGAGGAGCAACACTGGCTCCGCCCACAAACAGGTGAGCGCCCACCAGGAACCAATCAGAGCTGCCACTGGTGTTACCACACTGTAACAAACACACACTCAGGAGGTCACCGTGACGCCCTGGTGTTCTGTCAGGCCGTGTGGAGAACTTGTCTGCAGGTCTTGGTGGTCACATGACCCAGTGCTTCCTTCCTTCTCTCCTCAGGTGCGGTTCTCATCCATCGTCCAAGTGCACGTCATGCGGTCCTGGTCCTTTGCCCGGCAGGCGGCTCGCCGGGGCCCCTGGGAGGAGATGGCCCGAGACCGAGAGCGGTTCAGGAGGCGGATCCAGGAGGCGGAGCGTTCCATTGGGCCATGTCTTAGCTCTACCCACAGGACGAGGATCCAGGCCCATCAGGACACTCCGTCCAAGGCAGCTGACACGTTTTTGCTCTGATTTTCAACTCGTTTTGAGTTTGTTGTTTTAGTTAGCTTTGTACCACTGAGGTCGGAGTCATGTGACTCCTGCACTGACATACTTTGATATGAACAATGTGAATGTTTTTATGCCTTTGATCTTTGACCTTGTAATGTAACTGACTGAATGAGTGTGTGTGTGTGTGAGAGAGAGAGGGCGAGATAAATAAATCTTATGACACTGATCAGATTGTTTACTGTGATACTGAGAGAAACACTGAGAACATGACAGGACAACAACAACATACACACTAACCCTAACGTGCAGCTAAGGGGTCAAAGGTCATCCTGGTTACCAGGACCTTATGGATAGGTGTGTTTTCTCATTCAGACGACTGACCGACTGCGAGCTCATGCAAATATTTCAGCCACACCTCTCTGCACACAGCCACACACACACACACCACATACACCACATACAGTCATAATTTCCCAGAAGGCCGAGCTGTTGTAAGACTGTCGTAAGGCGATTAAAAACACAGAAGATGATGAAACGACTTCCAGGAGAGATGAAATCAATTAAAGACCAACTCCCTCCACCACACACACACACACACAAGCAGAGCCATGGCAGTTTGGACACAGTGATGGAAGCACCCTGAAGAACATGCAGACGTCTTGGGCAGTGTTCAGTAGAACTTCAGTGGGATGGTGAAAATGTTCCTCAGAGAACCTTTTTCACTTTGTCCAGAAGATACAGTGAAGACTCGAGAGCAGGAGAACCTTGACAGCAGAGGTCAGAGGTCGATCCGGTACACCCTCACTCTCTCAGCTCCAGAGACACGCACGCATGTAGTGGAGCGTCAGCTGATTACCTGGGGTTCTTCATCATCTCCATCCTCTGTTCTCCAAACTCCCATCATCATGCAGCTCAGGCCAGCCTGTCGCCAAGCAACCACGGTGGGGGTTAGGAGGGAGGGCTAGGGGGAGGAGCCAGGTGCTGAAAGGATTGCAGGTGATTACAACACACACACACACAGGTCTCCAGGGTCTTAGTTAGCTGATGATGCAACCTGACAGCAGGTGTTATGTGTCTGACTTTGGTTTGTTTACAGTTGTTGTCTGGTCAAAAAACATGTGTTGAAATTAACTGTACACAAGAATCAACTGATTTGATTTGATTTGAAGAATGCTTCCTCCATAAATGATTCAATATAATAAAGGTACTTTGAGTTTAAATGTTCACTATATCACACACAGATATGCGCACGCCTGTTTAATGACGGCACAAAATCCTTACGGTTGATTGTCAGTAACATCCAATATAAAAGACATCTGATCATTTTGCCCCCCACAGACTGACGTCTGCACTGCGGTACTTATAGTAATACATATATACATACGTATAGTAATAATTTCATATATATATATATATATATATATATATATAAATATATAATAATCCTCATTTCACTCCAGCTGCTGCTTCGTCCGAGGCTAAACGTTGCTGCCCTCATGTGGCTAAAGTGCAGAAGTTCACCCAGATGTGACGGTGACACTGAAACCGCAACACCTGACCTGAACATCCATCAGTCAGTCAACCAGCAACACCGACGCGCTGCTGTCAGTGACGTCACACACAAGCATCGATGACCAGCAGCAGCTGAAAAGAGTCTTGTTCATCTTAAGTGTCGGCATAAAAGTGAATTACACCAGGATTCTGCTAGGTTCTCCTGTGGGATTATTTTACTCAGATCTTTATGTATTTAAATGTCTCTGCTTTATTCACTTCCTGGAGCTCCACAGCTGTTTCACTGTGGTTGTCAGAATTTGAGTTCGAGCACTGGGTCACCGGAAGTAGATTCGCTCTACCACTACTTCTTCCACTGATCGTCATCAGGATCAGCCAGGCCCCGCCCACACCAGACGGACCCTGATCCACATCGATCAGGCCGATCAGCTGATCCACCGTGGCGACCATCCCGTGTCCGATGTTGCGGTGGTCCGTGAAGGCAGCAGTTGTGTGTCGGCCGCAGCTCCGCGGAGGAGGACTGACATGAGGCGGGATCATGGCGGCGCCAGTCGGCCGGGACTGGCTGCCCGGGTCCGGGTCCCGGGACGGGCTTCCCGGGTCCTGGTCTTACGGGGTCTGCAGGGATGGCAGAGTCTTCTTCATCGAGTGAGTGTCGGTCCGCGGCGGCCGGAACCGTATTCTGAGTGTCGGAGTAACAGGTGTTTTCCTTCTGTGCCTTGCGCGTGCGTGCGCGCGTCTCTCTCTCTCTCTCTCTCTCTCTCTCTCTCTCTCTCTCTCTCTCTCTTTGTGCGCGTGCGTGCTCAGCGATGACACGCGGACGACCACCTGGCTCCACCCGCGCTCCGGGGAACCTGTGAACTCCGGACACATGATCTGCTCAGGTAGCCTCTGACGTCACGACCACCTGCGGGCTCGCGACCACCTGTGGGCTAGCACCGAAACAAAGTTTGACACCTTTGTGTGCGTGCCTGTTTTTCTGACCCAGACCTGCCGCAGGGGTGGGAGGAGGGCTTCACCGAGGAGGGCGCCAGCTTCTATATTGAGTGAGCGCGCGCACACTCATGCACACACACGCACAGACGCACACACACCCCCTCCTCCTCCTCACATACACACACAGCTAAACATGGCCGCTGATCACCTGTACTACGGCACTTTAAAATCCGTCAGAGGGCGGGGCTTCGG